>JARBWK010000001.1:66414708-67014708 GCA_030556195.1 Anolis apletophallus | reverse complement strand
CTTAGTATTATTAAACTGTTGCTTAATACAGTTAAACTTTCAATGGGTATACTGTACAGGAATTTCAAAATGTAGAGTCTTTAGCTATCTCCATTAGCCTTTAAAAAAATAGCCAGCTTGATAAATGTAACTAATGATTCTGCCCCAGTTCACTCATGGAGCCCCACACCAACCATCACGTAGGCTGACTTCTGGCAGGGCTCCATGAGTGAACTGGGGTGGCAGCATGGTAGGACACTGTGCCAACTAATGATTTAAGGCTGAAAGAAAACTTTTGTGCAGCAGATATCTCAGAGGTTTCCTCATTGCTTCAGACATTTAGAAAGAGCAAATGAAAAAAATGTTTTAGAGTCACAGTTTTGACATACAAGACCTACAAGTAGATTCTATAATTTTGAGGACAGTATGTGCTTCAAGTGCACGTGATCAGAATATCAGTTCTCATTTCCACTCCAGTTGAACTCCAGATAGCGGGGAACATCATAAAATAGAATCCATTTGTGTAGATCATGGATTTGGAATGTGCAGACATTGGACTGCAACTCCCAACAGCCTTTAATCACACATGAAAAAAAGAAGCGTCCTTGGACGCTTCTGCCCCAGTTCACTCATTGAGCCCCACACCAACCATCGCATAGGCTGACTTCTGGTGGGGCTCCATGGGTGAACTGGGGTGGCAGCATGGTAGCCTCCCCATGCTCCATTAGGAACAACAGAACTACTGTGGGATTAAGCTGCATGGTGATGCTTCCCCACGTGTGATGGGGAAGTGCCAGCAGTTAGCCGGGATGCTGGGATTGTCATACTGCTGCCTCAATTTGCCATGGAGGCAGGTGAATCACAATGCTGGACCTCATTCATGTGATGGGATTCATAGTCAGTGCCATGAACAGTTAGGTTTGCGGGACCATAGCACATCTTAGAAATAATATAGTTATCTGTAACTAACTACAGTACTTTGTTATCAGAGCTCCGCTCACCTGACATTCCATATTATCCAATGCCATCATATGGCCGATTGAAAACACCCTTTTATATATGCTCATGAGAGCAGGTGGCTTTCTGTCCCATCAGCAAAATCTAGGAGAAGGAAAATGCATCTCCAAAGGGAAGGGAAGTGAACTGAGAGAGAAAGAGGCATGGGAAGGAAAAAAAGGAGGGAGGGAGGAGGGAAAAAGGAAATGCAATGGCTCTCCTTCTCTCTCTCAGCTCTTGGTGCACGCAAAGCCTCGCTCTCCTGCTTTGGAGACTATACTCCAACACGGCATTGTTTCCAAATTGAGGAGGGGGGAAGGGCTCATGGCTGGAAGGAAGGAAAGGGTGGAGAGAAGCCTCGTCACTTTACCTGGCTGGGTGGGTGGAGGACCCCCTTTTTTCCGACAGACAGACACACACACACACTCCTGTGGCCCTTATTTTCTTAGGCCCTCATGGATTCCATGTATTTTGCTTTTTATCCCAAAAAATAGCTATTAAAAACTTCTTCAGCCAAAAATTTCTGTTTCAGGGCACCATCTCAATTGGGGCAGGTGGATTGGGGGGGGGGGCATCAAAAATGCCAGATGCTTCTGGTTTAGGAATGGCAGCAGACTAAATGATAAACGGTTCTGTCCATAGTCAGTGGCAATAATTAGTGCCTCTAATGAGCTTGAAATAAAAGCAGGAATTCATCTGGCTACACATAAATAAGTGCAAATCTTCACAAACTTCACAACAGTGGTATCAACAACAACAAAACTTTATTACTGTCACTGACCAGCACAAAGCGGGCACAAGCGCCCTAAGAGGAGAAGGACAACTGCTGGACTGGATGGAGCAAGAGAACATACTGGCAGAGGAGCAAGCCGGCTTCAGGGAAGGACGATCCACCATCTATCAATGTATAGTATTGCAACATCTCATAGAAAAATACTCCTCCCACAAGTCATCCTCCCTCTATGCTGTGTTTATAGACTTCAGAGCAGCTTTTGATCCCATTTCCCGTACCAAGCTATGGAGAAAGCTTGGGTCCACTTCAATAGACAGGCGACTTCTACAGTGGTATCAACAGGGAAGCCCTGATCTTGTGAGAGTCTCCCAGAGGATTGCAGCTCCCTAGATGAATTGCCATTGAGGGGAGAAAGAAGGAGAGATATGTGCACACACAATCACTTGCAGCTGTTTTCAGCTATACTGCCGACCCCCGACCAACTTTCCCAACCTGATTACCTTCCCTCAAGACCCCCTTAGAAACAGACTATCTAAAGAAGAAAAGAAACAACAAAATAATGAAACTTTCTCTACTGCAGTGGTTCTTAACCTGTGGGCCATGGGTCACCAGTGGCCCACAGGGACGAAAATCTGGTCCGTGAGTCTCCTTCCTCTTTATTTTATTTTATTTCTGCTTCTTTCATAACACCTGCCACTCCTTCCCTGTCATATGTTCTGTATCAGAAACCGGAGCTAATGTGGTCTATCCAATGCAATTTTCTGAATCAGCACCCCAAACCGAATCTGAAGTTGACCAAAAACTGATTCGTAACACTTTTGGTACTAATGTTGGAGAGTGGTCCCTTGTTAAGTGGTCCATGGTCAAAATAGTCCTGGTCAAGTGGTTTATGGTCAAAAAAGATTGGGAAGTAGGAACCACTGGTCTACTGGTATGTATTTGATGATAATTATTTACACTGTTACCCTATTGTATACAAACAGGGATATTTATTTATTTATTACTCAAATTTCTAGACCACCACTCCCAAAGGCTCAGGGCGGTTTGCATAAGATGAAAACACAACAGTTAAAACCATAGTTAAGATCTATTATACTAATACATTCCAGAAGCCTGCTGGAAGAGGTAGATTTTGCAGGCCCTACGAAAGTCCACCAGATCCCGAAGTGCTCGTGCCTCAGAAGGAAGGGCATTCCATAACGAAGGGGCAATTATTGTAAACGCCCTTCGTCTGGTGGCCATTAAACGGAAGTTCTTCAAACCAGGGATTTCCAAAAGATCTTGATCTTCTGATCACAGTGATCTCTGGGGTTTGTAAGGGAACAGGCAGTCCCTTAAGTACACTGGCCCAAGACCATGTAAGGCCTTGAAAGTTAAAACATGTAAGGCCTTGAAAGTTAAAATCTATATCTCCCAGATATAGATAAACAAATAAAAGGGAGTTGAAATTAATAAGTTATTATACAGTGAGTCTGCTTAGAATCTACTCTGGAAAACAGGAAGAAATGAAGAAAGAGGGAAAAAAACAACGAATGAGAAAGCATGTTTAAAACAAGATAAAGTGCAGTTTTTCTTGCTAAGAAATAGATACAATCCCAATGTAATAATGATTTGTAATTTGCTGGATTAAAGAGAAATCAGAAAGGAGAAGAGGAAGACTTTTCAGTGTGATCTTAAATGAACAGCTGTTAAAACATTTCATTTACTGGGTTGCTGTAAGTTTTTCGGGCTGTATGTCCATGTTCCAGAAGCATTCTCTCCTGACGTTTTACCCGCATATATGGCAGGCATCCTCAGAGGTTGTAACCTCACAGTCTCTGAGGATGCCTGCTAAAGATGTAGGCAAAACGTCAGGAAAGAATGTTTCTGGAACATGGACATAAAGCCTTAAAAACTTACAGTAACCCAGTGTTTCAAGCCATGAAAACCATGGTAAAATCGTGGTTGTGGAACCAGGTCTTCGCACAGTGACTGCAGCACTTTATTTGGAATGGACTGTTTTAACGACAGACATGAAACACGGCTTCCGCCATTGATTGATTATTTGAATGTGCATTGTATAGATAGAATTTTAAATGAACTGGATAGCTAATGTTTTAATGTTGATGTTTTATTCTTGTTTTATTAGTGTTTTGTATTTTGTATTGTTGCCAGCATCTAATTATGACTTGTAAGCCGCCCTGAGTCGTGCCCCCCCAGGGGGGGGGGGGTTTGAGAAGGACGGTTTAGAAATACAGTAAGTAAATAAATAATGAAAACCTTTGGCAGTACATTTCATTCATTTATAAAACATTTTTCTGAAGCATTGCCAAATATAGGAGCTTGTTCATAAAAGACATTTATTGGAAAACTTGTCAAAATACGACATTTAGTGAGACAAAATTGTTTACATAACAAATCTCACTTTCAGTTTACACATCTTAAAATGGAGAAAGGAAAATGACACAACAATATATTGGCTAAACATGCAGAATTTATGAAACAACTGGAAATTCTGAATGGATTAATAAACAGTGCCAGCAATAAGCTGGATCAAATAAACACCACCTTGAAGAATTCAATGTCCCTCAAAGAAAAACACTGGAAATTGGAAAAGCAATATGATCAGGATGAGCCAAATAAGAATAAATTGAAGATAAATAAAAAATAACAAAGAAGGAATCCAAAGGGAACCATTACAGGATGGACCCCAGACACAAATCCAGCAACAGAACATGCAGCTGGGACAAGCAAAACCTCAAATTAAGTTGAGGGATATTACAGAAGAGATCTGGGGCCAGGAAAAGATGCCAAATCGAATCACTACAAAAGGAGTTCGAATATATGAGGAACCACAGGTGGTTCAGACCTTTGAAGTAAATGCAGAATGCAAGACAGATTTATTAATTTACTAACAACAATCTCAATACTCCTGCTTCTCCCCATATCCATACCATAGCTTTTGGGAAAATATTAATAAAAATAAATCCCCCAAAAACCCCACCCAGATGCAACCTTCAGTTGTTCAAAGTGTCACTTCCAGTTGCCACTGCCTCCAATGGTGTAACAAGCAAAGGCTCATGAGATAGCAAAAATAACACTTCGAGCCATGGTGTATGCCCCTCCATGGTGCAGATAAGGAATGGAAGGCCAAATCCCATGTTTTATCCTTCACCCCAAATTTTGAAATTTTATTTTGTTCTATTGCCTCCCAATAATGCCAGTGGGTACTTTCATCATGTTTTGGTATTCCTTGAGTAATTTTAGTTTTAGGCAAGGTGTAACGGATTGGCCTACCCTGAAGAATTATTGTATAAGGGTGGGTGTAAACGGAAGAAGCCAGGCCCAGCTTGCTGAAGTTAAGCAGAGCTCAGGGGTGGAGCAATCAAGCAGTCTCTAAGGCAGAAGTCATTCTGATTGGCTGATAGAATTGGAAGGAAAATCTCAGTAGCATCAAATGGGCAGAGCCAGAGAAAAGGGGAAGATGATGAAGCAGCCATTTTAAGTTCAGTTAGGAGTTTGGGATGAAGAAGCAATTAGAAGTTTGGTGGGGGAGAAGAAGGACCCGAAGTTTTGAAGGGGGGAAGGAAGGAGGAAGGAAGAGATGTGGGAACTGTTTCTTATATGAAAGAGACCTCTTTGAGGAATAATAGTTAACAGGCCTCTATAGTGTTTACAGCGTTGTGGGCAGAAGGGAGATTTTAAAAGATTCCTGTTTGAATTCCTGTGTGTGGAATTTTGTTTTAAAGAAACTCAAGATTGAAGTAGCATCCTCTGTAACAAGAAAAGCCTGACAAGTTTTCCGCAACCATTATGCTTATTGACTGTTCAAAATAAACAACATTTTCCTGTTTTATTCCAACTGAAGTCTACATGTGGCTTTTTAAACATTCCATTAAATAAGGTGCCAATGAAAATAATACATTGGTGGCAGCAAAAGGAAACCTTTAATAAATAATTGGGGGTAGCAAAGGCAGAATATAATGTACAGCGGAGGCTTCCCGCTGTCTGGCTTTGTGTGAGTGAGGGCTGTGTGCGCTGGTTCCCTCACAGCCTTGCCTTGGGCCAAGCCTTGTTGTTTGCATCTTGTGTGTCTTGTTGTGTAGCAAAGTTCTGCCTTCCTTCCCTCCCCCCATCTGTTTGTTGCAAAAGGCCTTCAAGTGCAATAGTAAGTGACTTGAAAGTCAAGTTCTGTTGAAAATTGTTACTCCCAAGGAAACAGCCTTTCCTGAGTATGAAATAGAAACTCTCAAAATGTGATAGAATTGCATGTATTGGGACCATTTTTACTAAATCATTTTAAACACACCCCTTCACATTTTTCCCTTTAAAATATGGGTCACGGAAATGGCTGTAGGCCCTTCACGAGGCCTGCATGGTGCTCGTTCCCCAACTCTTAACTAAATGAGAATAGCATTCTAATATTTCCTGAGGCTTGTTGCAAAATGTGTGCATCATTTGAAGTGATGATACATTTGCATGACTTCCAGGCTGCTTGCATGAAACAAAGTAACGGCAGATATTTCCGAAGGGAATTTTGTGGGAGGAGGTTAACTACCAATTTAAAAGTCTTAGCTGGAGCTCTGAAAAGCAGGAGGCTTGCAGCAAACTCAAGAAAATATAATGATTGACAGTTAATAGATTTTAAAGGATATTCCCAGTTTATCTGTAATATATGTTCATCTTTTATTAGTAGGTAATCTGCTGTCTGAACGCAAGATTATTTAAAAGGATCCATAGAAACCACTATGTTGAAATATGAATATGTTATCCTGCATAGTTCCATTATGGATATACTGTATATCCTATTCAAATTTCATCTAAATGGATTAGAGTTTCCTCAAAATGAGTAGTAATAGAGTCCGTAAATTATGAAGACTAACTTTTAAATAAGCAATCTGTGAACACAAATGCATGATTAAGGTCAGATTCCAGCAAGCCTGGGGACTCTCTTTTGCATACATCAAAGTTATTATATTTATGACAACCTGCTGCAGGCAAAAGTCATCATGGGCCTGTGCTTGATGTGATGTGCTTAAGACTTTTAGAGAATAAATCAGCTTTCTAGATATAGATTATAGATAAGACCTGTAGGGAACCATGACGACCTTCCATTCACTACCTAGTCAGGTCGAATGTCTCATAGGTGAGCTCTCCAGGTGTATTTTAAAAAATGGAACTGAGTAGGGTGCCAGAGTCAATTCTGCTCTTTCTGCTGTCTCTTATCACTAACTCTAAAGGTCAATATGAACTTATTGCCCAGGAAAGCAGTTTTTAAAAAGTACAGTGACATTAGCAATATCCCCTTTCAGAAAACGATCGTGGTAGTTTGAATTACAGCCTCCATAACCCATTGTAGAAAGTGCCTGTGTCGTATTCCCCCTCCCCAATTATGTTAGGAAAGGTATTGTGTGCCATTAATTGACCATATTTTAGGTGATACAAGTATAGTGAATCTTGAAGTAGAATGCAAAAAACTTTCGTTAAAGAAAAGAAAAGTTATATCCAGATTGGATGAATGGGCATCAAACTCCAACACTTCTCTAGATGTTGACCTTGTGTGTAAGTGAAGGACAGGATTGTGATATCACTCGTGGGTAAGTTGAGGATCATTTTTCAGAAAAGGGGAAGCACTAGTGCCAACTTATTGGACCCTGTTCCCCAGGCCATTGTCATTTTTCCACCTAAGCATTCAAAAGGGCCTTTTATAATTACTAATTACTAGAGTGGTGTAAGTTAAATGCATAGTCTGTCCTGACAAAACTAAAAGAAGCATTGATTCCCCTCTCCTCTCTTGGCACATTTTTGTAGAGAAGAACCAAATCACTGCTGCTGCGACCAACATTTACCCTCCCACACATTCAACAAGATCAGAAGCATTGCCAATGAGTGCAACACAATAATTACAACACTGCAGATTGAGGCAAGATGCCCAATAAATGAATGAATAAATGAATATTAAATGAATTCTAATACTCATACTGCAGGAGAGGGATCCATGGGTGACTAATAAAGGAAAGATATCTTTATTTACAGTATATTCCTCTCTTCTCACCCTGAAGGGGACTCAGAGAACATATACGAGCAGGCAATCCCTGCCGTTAGTATTGACATACAAGACAGACAACAACATATAAGGAGAGAATCTTCCTGATTGCACATGGTTGCACGTGGTCTTCCTTATTACAACTTTGGGTGTTGTTGCTCCATTGCGTCATCAAGGCGCTATTGCCCCACTGCGTCACAGGGGTGCTGCTGCTCCAGCCACCTTGCTTCCTCCTATGACGGAGAGCCTGCCTGCCCACTGGAGCTTCCTTCGGCACTCAATCTTCATTATTTTTTATTGGTGTTATAAGGTCTTTAAAAGATCTCCCCTGCTATGTGGTCCCTTATTTCTCTACTCACAAGCTTTGCTTTTGACTGCTAAGGTTAACAGTGGGTTAGGCTTACAGCTGGCCGCCCAAGGCCAGCCCAGGGTCTCGAACTTGTAACGTTCGGATTGAAGCAGCTGTTGTTTGACTGCTGTACTAAACCTCCAGGTACCTATCTTCTCTTAACTTTCAAACTCAACCCTCCCCATCATTCATACAGCCATATCTTCTTTCTAATCATGTTCACCCACCTTCATTGTACAAGGAATCGGTATCATATAAAAATATTATTTATGTTGTTTTTGTCAAGCATGCTTAATGTTGTCAATATGTATGATGTCGTTCATTAATAAAAAATTATGTCCAACTCAAACTCTCAGCTGCAGCTGTCTGTTTTCAATATGACTCTTGGAGAGCAGGGGAAAAGGAGAGAGTGCGTGCAACAAGTTCTGTTCTTGTTGCTTTTGAAAGGTAAAAGAAGACAGGTAACTTCATCGGGTTTGATGGATTATTGCAATACCTTGCCCTGCTTCTCAGTCTGTTTGGGATTAAAGTTACAAGAGTCTCATCTGGTATTCCACCTGGCACCCTACTCATTGGAGAAGATTTCTTTATGCATTTATTTACAGGGTATAAAAAGGTAGCAGTCAGAACATCTGAAGTGTCACATAGTATGGCAACCTTGAGGGGATGTTAAATCCAGTGGGGTTTATTCTCAACGGAGTGCACATAGAAGCATGTTATTTTAAGACAGTCGTACTCATACTCCCCTTTCCCCTCACCAACCCCTTCTTCCTTGTCTGTGTTTGTTTTTGCAGCCTTGTTTTCACAGAAACTTCATGATCCTTCCTGAGGGAGAAAAATAATTTGCATTGCCCTTGGTGCTTTTCAGTTTAGTTTGGGAAAAGACATAATTTACTATGAATGTGATGAGCTAATGTCTCTGTCTTTGTATAAATCGTTCTTGCTGTTTCAGTGCTTTACGTCCACAGATACTTTTGTCCCAGTTTTGTACTGCATTCTTATGCAAGGAATGTGGGGGAAGGCATGCTTATCAACAAGGTTCAGGCATCCAATAAAAATCTTGATACTTTTAAGTTTATGGAATGTATTATGTTTTTTTACATAGAATAATGGAATAATGTCTGTTATATCATCAGTTTAGTGTGAATACACTTCTGGCATGGTGCAGCTCCCCCTGTGTGATGTTTGGAGGAGCAACGCCCAAACGGAGCAGACATGTGCTGGCTCCATTGGATCCAGCACAACATGGGAAGGCTGCAGTGTATGGGTAGAAATATTCAAGGAGACTTCAGCTCAGATTGGGGGCAGAGACTCCACCAGAAATCACACAGCATCGTGTGATGGCCAGCATGGGGCTCCATACATGAAGAAGGCGCAACACATCCTATGACAATTGTTTTGATAAGTTTGATGAAGTGACGAGAGGATGGAGGTCAGAAAAGTTCTTTAGTGTAAGTCCTTTAATAGAAGAGGAGCAGAAAGAGTCTTGATGCCCTCATCTAATACATCCCATTAGATTTTACTTGCAAGGTACACAACTGTGTTACTCATAAAATAAGAGAGAGGGCTTTTTAAAGGTTTGGTATATAGTGAAGGCAAAAATTAATTCATTATACAGTAGAGTGTGAAAAGTTTTACATTTGTGTGACTTTCATAAGAACTGTTCATCTACCTCAGGCATGAGCAAACTTCGGCCCTTCAGGTGTTTTGGACTTCAACTCCCACAATTCCTAACAGCTGATAAGCTGGCTGGGATTTCTGGGAGTTGAAATCCAAAACATCTGGAAGGACAAAGTTTGCCCATGCCTGATTTACCTAGTAGTACTCACACTGCCAGGTGCTGGATCTAGAGTAAATTATCCATCCTTTAGTTCATTGAAATCAACTAAGCATGTTGATCACAACCAATTTAAGGCCCATTTATTTCAATGGGATTAAAGCCTGGTTAATCTTAACTCAGAACATTTTAAGAAATGTGACAAATATGTAATAAAATGTGTTGGAGTGTGTTTTTCCTAGCGGCAATGCCATCTAAATTGAACATTTGAAACTTGGTATGGATAATAAGATGCTGTATATATCAGGCTTGTTTTGTTTTGTTTGTTTCACATTAATTCATTTTAGTTATGGTAATTTACATTTGTCTGATGCATGCAGTTCTGTTTTTACCCACTATGTGACAGACCTCTATTATAAGGAAAGGAGAAGGTGTGGTTAAACCTGGCTCATATATTTTATCAGAGAGCTTAGGAAATTCTACATAGTCATGGACTAATTTTTAAATTTTCAGGGCTGAAACATTTCTGGAAATTATTGTCAGACTGTAAATATTTAAAACAATTGTTTGAGTTATGTGTAACTGTTTCTCTGGGTTTAAGTTAGGAGTAAGGCTTTTGTGTTAAGAATGAATAGATGCAGTTGAGTGTTTCTTAAATCAAGTAAGGTGTGGCAGCTGTGTTGGCATAAAAGCTTCTATGTTACAGTTTGAGCTTAGCTCTGGTGCTGGCTGTGCTGGAGAGAAGTACGTTGGGAGTATCGTGGAGTGTGCATACTGTATGTGTGTATGCTGAAGAAGGCTTTTGCAATTCTAAATGTCTATGCTTGCTATTGTGCTAGCTGAAGGTTCCTGTGATGCTGGTATGCTGGAATACTTTAGACTGAAGAAATGCATTTGAATGCTTGAAAGCTGAAAGCTGAAGCCTGGAGTAAATGATATCCTGTATTTCTGAAATACTGGAATGCTGTAATCTGAAGAAATGCATTCGTGAGCTGCAACAATGCTGATATGGTAACACAGATGTTTGTTGCTAAAGACTGTGTAGAAGAATATATTGAAGAAGAACTGCATTATTTGATTTGTTCTTTCAATCTCTACACGAAGCATGTTATTGCTTTTTTGTTTATTGAAAGCTATATTTTGGAAATAAAAGTGTGTGTTTTTATATAAAGCCAAACTTTGTTCTTTTTGCTTTTATTTTGCCAATAACCCATCAGACACCTTTTGCTGTTTTTTACTCTGCTAACTGTGGATATATGGGATTATATGTCCCATTATCCCTTCACCAACCGACAATTATGAGAGAAAAAGAGAGAAATACTCTTGTACGACCTTTTTCTGATGGGGAAGTAAGCAAAGAGGAGGTAGACAATAAGATTAAAGATTAAATGAACACAGATGAAGAAAGAGAAAACCTGAAAGAAAAGAAAAACGAGAAAGAAAAAGTGAGATAATAGCTGAAAGTAGATAAAAATAGTAGAAGACAAAAATTGAGAATAAGTGGGAGCAGGAAAGGAAAGTGGGAAAATAGCAAATTTGAGTAGGTGAAAAGAATGCATGGTGAGGGAAAAGAAAAAAAAGATTTTCAAATCACTAAAGGGAGAGAAAAAATATTCATGTCTATGGGAGAAAATGAGCATCCAGTTTGGCAGATGGGTAGGTTGATATGGTGAAAGAAAACTGACCTATTAGGTAGGTGGGTAAAGGAAGTAGCTGGCCTGATGAGAAAGCAGGAGGTATCTGTGTGTAGCTGCATGCATATTATTTACTAGCATATTTCTGCTACTAAATAGTTACTTGAAAAGTTGGAGTTCTTTGTGGAGATTTTGTTTTAGAATGGCAAAGAAATATAAGATGTACCTTACAACTTCATTACACTTACCTTAAACAGTGTCCTAGGATTCTTCCACCCTGACATGGGGACAGAGCCCCACCCCAGTCATCACACATTGTGTGACTTCTGGCTGAGGCCCCTGTCCCCAACCTGGGTGAAAGTGTCACTGGCGACCTCACTCTCAACACGAAAGGCTTCCCGTGTTGTGCTGCCTCCAGTGGAGCCAGTACGGTTCCTCTCAGCTTGGGTGATGCTTCTCCCATGAGATGGGAAAGAGTCGCTGAGAAGGGCCTGTGTGTAGGGTAACAGATTCACCCTGCTGCCCCTCTCTTTTCTCCTGGAAGCCAGGTGAAATGGGATACTACGCTTGCCCTTTGTGATGAGGCTCTTAGAAAACTTTCCCAAAGTTAATGACTTTAAGCATTCAATCTTTGCTTCCACTTTAGTTTCATGACCTTATTTTTTTGAATGAAAACTTAAGGGTGTCTCTTGCAATAAAAGTTGATTAATGAATAAGCTTCCCTGCAGGGCAGCAAACCTAGAGCAGCCGGGAAAGAATAGATTGAAGAGACTGCAAACAAGCAGAAGATATTTCTTTTCTCTCTTCAAGCACTTTGCTGTATACATTTGCAATACAAACAAATTGCATTAATTAAACATAAATATAACTTTACACAGAGCATCCCTGACTCGCTTCATTGTTATTAGCTTCCTGACAAATGTATCTCAACAAAAGAAAGACACTCAATGTTCTTGTGATAATTGAATGGGCATACTGAAGGAGAAACATTCAGAATAGTGCAGCTGTACAATATTGATGTTTCTTAACACCTATTTGGCTCTGGGTTTTTTTTTAAAAAAAATTGCACAACTGAATTTTCACCTAAGAGGAAGAAAAGCAAACTTTCATTGCTACCCATCACAACCATTTCTACCTGAATAAGACCGGTCCAAGAAAAAAACACCATCTTACTTTGTTGTTTTTTTGGCAATTTCCTCTTTCCTGTCAATGACTTGGCTTACTGAAACTTTAGGTGCTGAATCCCTTTACTAGCTGTAAATTATTAGTGAGGTACCACAATAAGATTGCAAATTGCCAATTTGTCAGTACACATGTTTATGATCTTTGTGTTTTCTTGGGAACCTTTTACCATATCAATTAAATGTACTATTAAATTGAGGCAGTAGTACAAATAGTGTATTTGCAGTTGCATTAAAAATCTGAAAGAGATAGTTCATGGAAGTCCATTGATGACACCGGGAAGCTTGTCTATAAATGATGCTGAAAACATCCAGAATCAAAATAAATGGAGACTCACTAATACTTTGAGGGTAAGGGTGAAGGTGTTCTCATGACACAGAACTTTCTGTTCAGTATCACTGTTCTTGTACTTCATAAGGGATAGTTGTGTCATGAGACATGATGTTGAAACTGTGCCTTGAACATTCATGAATTTGGTATCCATTCTCTTTGTAGTCTATCAGTTCTGCGGCCTTAATATTTTTAATGAGGTGAATCATAAGAACCTCATTAAGGTGTCCTCTTCTTTGCACACCCAATAAAGCTGAAGTTAGAAGAAATGTGGTTACTACTGAAATGCATGTGTGTGGCTATGTCCTGTATATACTCTGTCTATCACTTTGAGTTGCTTCCAACAGAACATGGGACAAGTACAAACACATGCCAATATTCTCCATTTTTTGTGAATTTTAAAAAGAATTTACTGCTGTCAACTGTCTGTTGAAAATGGAAAGAGTAATTTCTAGAGGTCTGGTGTTGGTCTCCAATACATACAGCTGAGATTATTTTCAATTTACATTTTTCAGACACTGGATTACACATGTGAGCAACTTCTGACTTCATATGTATGTGTGTATATATACATAAAGGACAATCTTTCTATTAGTACATAATCAATGTAGTACCTCCACTGCAATCTGGCATAACAGAGTTGAAATGCTAGACAGCTGCAGCTCACTATGTGTTTTGCATTTTTAAAGCATTTGTAATTTTGTTCTAATGTGATCATGACTTCCAGATATGTAGTATTCAGTTTTGCACTATATAGTCAGAAAGTAATAACCTCTGATAATAGTCCCCGTCAAGACATAGGAAATAAAATAAAATGAGAAGGATGGCCTAAATTGATAGTAAAGTACTGAGGATTCTGTTTTGTAAATGATAGCACTTATGTTTCTGGTTCTTCTTTCTCTCTGCAGAGGAAATCACATTTCAGTGCAACAGTCACTATAATTCTCATTTTACAAATGCTAATAAAAATGCAGAAGCAACAGCATTTGAATCTGGGGTCAGAAATATCTATTACTTTCTTGCCTATATTTCATTTATGGATCTTCACTACATGTTTTGACTATATTACCACGGATAAATAGTTCTATGCACTGGGAAGCTCAGAAGTAGCAGTTCAATTCAAATCAGTATCACTGATGCCTTTTCATTCTTTGTCCTTGTTGACCTCTTAGATTATAATTATTTCTATTATAGAACTATTTATTGGCTAGACAAGGGCTACTCATGGGCTCATTCCCATGTTTGCCCACATACATGCTGATCATAGTAGGTATGCATTGCCCTGTGAGATTAGGCAAGCCCCCACTTTAGAAAGGTTTAAGAAGACTCTCAAAATCTGGCTCTTCCATTACGCTTTTGGTGATTAACCATACAATTTTATATTGCTGCTACTCCTCAACATTTGTCCTTAGAGGACACCTCCTCCTCTCCTGTATGAAGGCCCTTCTCAACCCCACTCCTGAAGAGTTTCTCCCTCACAAATAATCTGCTCCATCCCTATCTCGCCCCATGTTTTTAGCTTTAGTATTTTATTCTGTACATGTAGCCCACTCACTGTTACTGTGTTATGAATGATTTTATTTTAATTTTATATTGTTTGCTGTATTTTTATGTTTTATGTAATTTATCATGTTATTGTTTGTATTTTTGACTTCATTTATTGTATTGTATTGTATTGTAGGGCTTGGTCTCATGTAAGCTGCCCCAAGTCCCCATCGGGGAGATGGTGGCGGGGTATAAATAGAGATTATTATTATTATTATTATTATTATACTCCATGTTTCTAGGCCCTATATATAGTTCTACCCATTCCTTTATTAGAATGGATTATACAGAGTCTGTTGCAAGATGACAGTACAGTCAGAGGCAGTATGGGTAGGACACTAAACAAATCATGCCAAACTGAACTGATTTTTTTAAAAAAGAAAATGGTCCACTTGTTTAGCAGATGGTAGAAATTCTGTGAATATAATTTATCTTGATAAGGTCTTCAATGATATTACATTAGGAGGATAAAAATGGAATAGATGTAAACACTGTCAGATGGATCCATAACTAGTAGGAAAAAATGTTCAAAAAGTTATCAGTGTTCGTGCTTCAAATTGGATTAAAGTCTCAAGTGGAGTGCCACAGGGCTCTGTTTTGAGGCCAGGGCTCTTCAATGTTTTCAATCAGTGATTTAGGTAGTCAGGTAGAGGGTCTTCTCAAATTTGCAGGTAATACAAAACTGAATTGGGTGGGGGGAGCTGGCAAATTAGAAAATAAGGACATAATTCAAAAGAACCTCATTAAAGTAGAAAAATGGACTGAAACTAATTTAACAGAGACAAATGAAAAATTCTATATTTAGTCCATCAAAATAAAACACGTAGGCATAGAAGGAGATATACTTAGCTCAGCTGTATTATGAAATACATATTAAAATACAAAAAACAAGGATTGAGCAAAGGAGACAAGTTTAAAATTCATGCTTAAAAACTATCTGGTTAAGTCAGCCAGAACAGATAGGTCTTTAGATGGTTTTTTAATTCCAACAGCTCATTTAGCTGTTGGAGCATTCCCAGCAGGTTCTTCCACAGCTTTGTGGTGGCTGATGAAAAGGTCCTCTGGGTGGTGGTTGCCAGTCAGGTTCTGGCTGGTTGGAGTAACCGCCCTCCGGAGAACCTAAGTATTTGGGGTTAATTGTATGGGAGAAGATCCTTTAGGTAACCTGGACATACTAGACATGGTAGATTAACCTGCATTAATAGAATAATAGTTTCAAAGTCAAGGGAAGTAATAATTCCACAATATTATGTCCAAGTCAGGGCTCATCTGGAGTACAGGCAGTCCCTAAGTTACAAACACAATAGGTTCTGTACATTTGTTCTTAGTTGAATTTGTATGCAAGTTGGAACAGGTACATTTTTAAAGTGTAACTCCAGCCGAATTTTAAAAAGCTTTGGAAGGCATAGGGAAGGGTTAACACCCCTGTGTTATTTGTTTTGCTGTCGGTGCCCCTGTTCAGAAGATTTTGCCTCAATTTCTGTCCCAATAATAATTGGATTTTGAAAAAAATGGCTTGTGGAAACAAGGATTGGTGAGAAAACTTTAGTGGAAACATCTTTTCCCCACGATAACTCTTTCAGGAGTGAATTTCCCTTCCTATGAGTAGGTTTCTCTCACTTCCTGTTGTTTCATTCTGTTCTTAACTATGAGTCATTTGTAAGACAGATGTTTGTGAGTCTGGGATTGCCTGTACTGTGTTCATGTTTGGGCACCTCATTTCAAGAAGAATATATACAGGTAGAAATGGAGATGGACAACATGGATGGTGGCTCATGGGGGCTCTTCCAACTCTATGATTCTATAATCTCCTCATTCTTGTGTGATACCTATTTGCTTGTGGGAAAGCATTGTACATCTAAACTGTATAATTAATTCAGTTTGACACCACTTAACTCTCCTATGGCTTAATGCCATGGAATCATGAGAGTTGTAGTTTTGTAGATCTTCAGCCTTCTCTGCCAAATAGTGGTAGTGCCCCATCGAACTACAATCCCCATGATTCCATAGCATTCAGCCAATTAATATGTTTATTGACTAATTATTAACTATTTTATTGTTTTTACTCTTGATTTTACCGGTATTTAATTGTACTGAAGTTGTAAACCGCCTTGAGTCCCCTGAGGGGGAGAAAGGTGGGGTATAAATTAAATAAATAAATTCAATTAAAGTGGTGTTAAATTACATTAATTCCACAATGTAGGTGCATCTGCAGGTTCTTAATTAATCTTAATTGAAGTGTCCCAAATATTATGTTCTTTTTTATTAATAACCGTTTTGTTTTATTTATTTATTTATTTATTACACTTGTAAGTCACCTTTCTCCCAGAGTTGGATTATCTTATTTTAGTCTTCTGGTTCCATTCAACATTCTGCTGCAAAAACTTTTTGGCTTGTCATTTTGATCATGTTACCTCACTTCTGTTAACTCTTTGTTTACCCTTGATTTCTTTTTATCAGCCTGCTTGAGATCTGTGTTCTAGGTATTCTAGGTTTCTCACTCATTCAAATATATCTTATTCCTTGAGCCAGCTTTGTCCTTTCTTACTTGTCCCCTCTAATCTCCCTGAACATTTGAAGACTGCTCCTCTCGCGATTGTTTTAAAATCTTAATTGACAACTTGTTTGTTTTCCAAACAATTGTTTTGGAACTGTAGTTTATTTTGTAGTCTTCTATACGTTGGACATATTGTATTGGTCAGTTTGCTTTGTGTTACTTGGGGAGGGGGAGGTTATCTGGATTATTTGTTTAATTGAATTGTACAGTTTTGTATTTGGTTATTTCTTCCTTCCTTCTCTGCTTTTATGTGTGTACAAATGTTCTTTCATTATGCACCTTTGGAAAGACCTCAAGTTTTGGGTTTATTTTACTGTACAGTGCCATGTACATTTGATGGTGTAATATAAATTATTGTTGTTCGGGTCCTGAAATGAGCAGGATGCCCCACTGATTATTATAGCTCTGTATTATTATAGCATCCCAGGTAATCTAGTTTATGGTGCAGTATTCATGGGATTTTACTCTGCAATAGCAAATGTTTTATAACATTTTTTGAAGGTTGGGATTAGATATTTAGATGTCACTTACTGTTTTCCCTGTTTATAAGGATATGCTACAGTTTGCAGTGTTCCAAGATGATAAATTGAGTAAGGCTTTGCAAGCATGTAATTAACAAAAGCAATCACAGATGGATAGTGGCAATATTAATTTGATGTACATCTTTAGAGAAAAAAAGCAACTACCTTCTAAGCACGATGCTGACCCACTGGCAGTAATTGAGGTATATAGTAATTGAGTAACAGGCTAAAAAGGAAAGGAAGAGAAGGAACTTTATCACAGATGTATACAAAATATGTATATCTGTGAAGAAATTGTTAACTGGACGTGGGAAGTCATTTGAAAGTATTTGAGTCAAAATTATAGGAGAGGAAAACAGTGAGGACAACTTTGTAGAGGTTTTCTGTAGCCCTTCAGAAAAGGAAGGTGTGAATGATAAGATGACCGAACATACAAAACAGAGAGAAAACAGTAGACTGCAGCTAATGTGATATCTCTGAGAAGTCAAACTCTGCTAAACCTTATTTCTTTTTTTATTCTACCAACTTTTTCATTGTAGTGAAGGGAGAGGTGTAGATGCAAAGATGGGGAGGGAGAATGAATATTGTTCAACTCTCCATTGATCTGCAAGATGTAGCAAAACCTTTGCATGGATGAGATGAGTTTGCTCAATCCAAAAAGACACTGGCAGTAGCAGAAGCCATTTAAAAATTTTCAAAAGGAAAATACTGCAAATGATCAGTCACTCTTTTCCTAGGTGTGTTTTAATGGAACAGAAGGGCTTAAAGTTCCCTGCCATGCAGCAATGGATATAAGGAGTTAGCCAGCAGAGCGGATTAATTGAATGGTTAATACGTTTATGTAGATTGGTATCAAGGTCTTTGCTCTCACCAAATGTGTCTGAGAAAGTGTGCAGTACATATCTCTTTAATATAAAAGTTTTCCTTCTTGCTACTGCCATAAATGAATGCACATGAGGGATTTTTGACAAATTTATTTTCTCAACATTCACCAGTGTAGGAAGGGGAGGAGAGGGTAAAAGAACTAAGCCAATCATTACAATAATTCAAAACATTTCAGATAGATCCTGTCACATGCTTTATAAATTCCTGATTGATTGTATGGAATTAAGTTATTGGGCAGAAAGCTAGTAAATGGAATACACATTGATGAATTCATTTTTGAGGGGCATTAAATGGAACTTAAAAGAAAACGAAATAGCTTTATGGATTTTCCACTCAAAGTGTTTATGAACATTATTGCTGGTAAATTAGACTGTGTCACAAGAAAGATGTGCTAGGCTTGTGGTTTAATCAAACCCTTTTTATACAAATAATAAAGAAGGAGAATAATTTATTTCCATGGCATGTACAGCAGGTGTAAATACACATGACAGCCTATCATTATCTAGTAGATTGTAGATGTGTAAGGATACACCTCCAAAGTCAGTTGACTGATTGAAGACAATGCATCCTGGATTTTCCAAAGAAACAGACTTTGTTTTCAGCTGGTTCACAACAGATGGAGAAATGTTTTCAGTAGGAAAAGATATAACTGTTGCTGATTTACCAGCCAGGGGTGTTTTTTTTTGCCTTAAAAAGATCAAAGAGTGATAATAAAACGTTTTGTTGAGTTCTTTGCTCACTACTAGACCAAAAAAAGTATATTTCCATATTGAATATCTTATGACCTGATGGGATCTCCAGACTGGAATATTTTATAGCCTGCAAAACAGTAGCAGAGCACATGATTTGCAAAGAATACAACAGTGACATTTCTGTGTAATCTATCTAGCTCACCCGAGTCTCATGGTGACCAAGGGGAAGGTTGAGGCTACTAAACAGGAAGTATGATTCATCTTTGTGCCATTGCTAAGCAAAAGACATAGTTAGGTACCGTCGGAATCTTCGTAATTCAGAATAAAGTCGGAAAAATTACCTTTTTGAAGTGATTTTGAAGTTTTTAAGGAAACCAGAAGTCCCTTTGATCTTCTGAAGCTTTTTCTGCCATTTTTGTTATGAATCAGGAAATGAGTCGGAAATTATTCAGCTCAAGCCAGAGAAGCCAGTTTTAAATCAGAGAAGGATGAATTTCCTCCGTTTGCTTTTCCTGCTTCTGGCTCAAGACAGAGAAGCTGGTTTTCAACCAAAGAAGGATGAATTTCCTCTGATTGTTTTCCCCTCCTTCTGGCTCAAGCCAGAGAAACCAGTTTTAAACCAGAGGAGGATGAATTTCCTCCATTTGCTTTTCCCTGCTTCTGGCTCAAGCCAGAGAAGCCAGTTTTAAACCAGAGAAGGATGAATTTCCTCCGTTTGCTTTTCCCGCTTCTAGCTCAAGCCAGAGAAGCTGGTTTTCAACCAAAGAAGGATGAATTTCCTTTGTTTGCTTTCCCCCACTTCTGGCTCAAGCCAGAGAAGCCAGATTTAAAGCCAGAGAAGCCAGTTTTAAATCAGAGAATGATGAATTTCCTCCATTTGCTTTCCCCCACTTCTGGCTCAAGCCAGAGAAGTCAGTTTTAAACTGGAGAAGGAAAGAATTTCCTCCACTGCTTTTCCCCACTCCTGGAGTAAAACAACTACTTTCAAAGTAAAGACCACCCAATGAAACAGGAAATAACACTTTCAAACCATTAATGAAAGGATACGGAAGTCTCTGAAATTTTGAAAAGTTTTGAACATGTTTTTTCCTGTGAAAATCGGAATTGACTTTAGAATCTAACCACCAGTGGGGCCTACATCCAAAACAGGTTTTGAACCATTTTTTTAAAAATCAAATAAGCCTACTAAGCAAGCAATATGTTTTGGCGCACTCAAGAGGATAAATCAGGAGCACATGCAACCCATACCAAGGGAAAGAGCTGTGTGTAAGGTTTTTCTAAAACATCATGGATAGACCTACCATTGGGGAGAGTGAGGCAGTTGCTTCAGAAAGCAGATGTTATATGTCATTAAAAGGCATCAAGTGAGGAGCTTGTGTAGCAACCCAGTTCGCTTTCATGCCTGGGGGGCAGGGGGCGGCCCCGGGGGTCCCGCTTGCATTAGGGCCAGCTGCAACTGATGAGGACATGGAGGAAGGGGATGATGAGTTAGCTGGGCCTTCATCTCCCACAGAGAGCTTGGCCTGGGATGATGGCTGGCCTGATGGCTATGATAGCTGGGAAAGTCAGGCTGACACTGAAAGTGCTGACTCCGATAATCAGTATGAGAAACCAGGTGGTTACGGGTCGCAGGAAAGGATCAGGGATGAGCCCATGGAAGCTGAAAGGGAGTTAGGCTCTCATGAAGATAGCGACCCAGGTGCTGGGAGGCAAGGACGGAGCTTTGATAGGAGACGGAGCATCGAGCCTAGCAGGAGGGAATGGCACCGAAGCCTAGAGCGCCAGAGGAGCACTAGGTCCCGAAGCACAGATTGGCGCCACAGCCTAGAGCGGTGAGGGTCTCACCAGGGGAATTAAGTATAGGATCCGTGGGAACGGATCCTCAGTTACTGACTTCTGATCTGAAGGGAGTGAAGCGAGTGAAGATCCACGGAGCCAGGACTGAGGCTCGTACCATGCCAAGAAGTTTCTTGGGCTTGCTTTCTTGAACTTTGCCTTGTTTGCCTTGCCACGGACCAAGTCTGTTTTTGATCCGCTTTGTTTCGCGGAGCCTTTGCCAAACTTTTGCCTTTGGATTTACCTAAGAACTCTTTACCTTGTTATTGCAACTTTGATACTTTTATGGACAATTATCCTTTTCACCTGTTTTTTATTATTCAATAAATAGTTAGCTGATTACCGTCTCTGTGTGTGTGATTAAAAGGCCGGGCCGAGACCCTGCATCATGACAGCTTGTTTCCAAATGGTACAAATCCATCTGAACAAATTTTACAAGAATTTGGGGAAGTGCCGAGAATATGCATTCTTTTGCTATAAAATGCAATTTTATAAGCCCTGTACTGAAGTGATTTGATACATTCTGGTAGTTTCGATCTAGGCATAACATTCTACTTCTAGCCAACAATGTGCTATCGCCTATAACTCATTTTACATTTTTTCATTTGATATCTTTTGGAAGCACACTGCACAAATGTTTTATCAACAACTGGTCATCATTTTCATATGGTGGAATCCCATTGGGGATTTGCACCTGAGAGTAATATCTTCAGAGGGAATAATTACAACATTGATCTGTAGTACCCTGGACAGTAAAGAACTGAAACAGTTTTCCAGTTCCACGTTTCACACAAAAAAGTTTCAAGAGATTAGTCAAAGTAAAGCCATTAACTTGTCTCTGTTTCTTTGGCAAAAAAATTCAAAATCCCATCGTAATGTGGATATTTAAATTCCCTCACATAAACTAGAACAAATGTTTTGATAGAGACGAATAAAGTTTAAAGAAAATTCAAGAGAAATGACATCAAACTGTCAATTAACATAAGCATTTTCAATGTAATTTGAAAAATTGTACAAAAGTAAGAAGATTGATAAAATGCAGGTTGTGAAATACTTGAAACAGATTAAAACAATGGAATTGACTGAGAGTCAACAAGAAATTTTGAATGCAGAGATATCAGTAATGGAAATGTGGAAAACTATAGAAAATTTGAAGGCAGGCCCAAAGGAGCTGACTACAAGTTTTTATCAACAGTTTAAAGTGGAATTGACTCCTGGACTATGGCAACTTTTTTCAAAAAATAAAGGCAACACAAACTTTTCCAAATTCATGGAAGAAAGCTATAACGTTGATTCCTAAAGAAGGAAAAGATGAAACCAATATGGCAAACTAGAGGCCAATTTAACTTTTAAATACAGATTACAAAAAATATGCAACTGTATTAGCAGAAAGGTTTAAGAAAGTTTTAATGACAGTTATTCAAAAATACCAGACTGGATTTCTCCTAGGACAACAAATTAAAGATAATACCAGAGTAGCAATTAATGCACTGGAATATTGGGAGAAACATAATGAGAAAAAGGCTGCACTAATATTCGTGGATGCAGAGAAAGCATTCAATAATATCAACTGGGAATTTTTAATGGCAGTTTTGGCAAAATGCGAGTAGGCTCAGATGAATAACTCCAATTTATAAATGACAAGTAGCAAGGATAAAGGTAAATTGAGAATTAACAGCATATTTTGAGGTATCTAAAGGAGTTAGACAAAGCTGCCCTCTCTCGCTACTTCATAATAGCATTGAAAGTACTATCAAATCAAATACTAGAAGAATCTAATATAAAAGGTTTAAAAGTCAGAAAAGTGGATCAAAAATATGTTCATAGACCAACAACTTAATGCTGCTGTTGGAAACCCCAGCAGAATCAATAGTTGCGGTAAAAATGTTATTAGCAGATTATGACACAATATCAGGACTTAAGGTCAACAAAGAAAAAACCAAGATCTTAAAAAAAATTTGCAACAGAAAGACAGACAGAAATTGACAGAACACCCAGAATTTCAAATAGATAGAAAAGTGAAATTTATGGGAATGAATTATAACAAATATTTACATGTATATTACTAATCACCTAACAAATGAAATTAATGTTAAGATATGTATATAGTTGGCTGCAATTAAGAGTAGAAGAATAGAGTTTAAATTAGTTAATTGATAAAATAAGGAGAAAAAATACTATGTAGACTTTGAAAAGAAGAGAAGAAGGGACAATAAAAGAAGATAAAAGAAACTAACGCAGTTTTGGAAGGACAATTTGTGCCTTTTGTTAGAAAAGATGTCAAAGTTTGAACTTTTTAACTTCACTTCCTTCCTTTATTAAAGAAAATGTATAATGACACTTTCCTGCTGTGTCTTTGACAAAAGGGATACCTTTTGTAGTTTTCTTTTTTAAAAATTATTTGTACAAACTTCCTAAAAGTTTTCTATAAATCAGAACTGAAATATTCAGAAACTTGGCAGGCTTGAAGTCATAAATGTTGCCTACATGTGTGCCAAGTTTCATCCTGATAGCCATAAAAGTGACAGAGAAATGAGCGTTGCAATTTTCCCCAATGTTGTTAATAGAATGTATCTAAACTAAGAAATTATGAAGCTTCAGAAGTTCGGATTACGAATCAGTACAGGGGGAGGAATCCGAAATCCCAAACACTTCTGGTCCCAAGGATTTTGGGTAAAGGATACTCCACCTGCACAAGGACATTTTCATATGGAAAGGTGTCATACTATGGGGGATTTATTTTCTTCAAACCACTTTGCAGGAGGAACAAAGTTAAGGCCCATCTCTTAACAACTTTTCTAGAATGTTTTCCCCCTGTTTTGTGGGAATAATAATTAAGGTCAGCTTGTGATCTGCAAAGTATAGAGAACATGGAAATGTTATCTTTTTGGACCATAACTCCTGGGATGCCCAGTGAGCATGCTTTTATGCCTTGCAGAGAGGTTCTTGAATTGAAAAGTTGTACAACTATGTTAATGATATCGGGCTCATTAGTCTTACTCAGGATATTGATAAGAATATGTGTTCAGAGCTGCAGCTTGATTAATGGTAAAATACATCACTTTGTGATTTGAGTACTACTCCCCTACTAACAGTTTATAATATTTCCACTTTGTGTTTCTTTTGTGATTTCAGGAGCAGAAGGCACAGTGTTCCCTAAATCCATAGAAACTCCTAATGTCAGGGCAGACCCTTTCAAGGAACTAAGGTAAATTTTGAAAATTTATTTCTGTGTTACTTGAAGATAGTTTTCTTGCAGTCATCCTGGCTGGTGACATTTCATATTGCAATCAAAGTAAGGGACACATTCTCTTGTGATCAAGCATATTTGCCAAGGAATGACAACAAGGCAGGTATGCTTCTACTCCCCTTCTGCAACTGATTCTTTTTATAAAGAAAGTTTTGAGATGAAAAGAAATAAACTCTGATCTCAACTACATGATAGAAAACTTCAGGAGGCCACACTGAATGATAAGAGTGAAAAAATGCAATTGAGTGATACCATGGTCAAGTTACAGTTCGCACAGATTCAGCTGTTTTATACCTGATGCACTGCTGATGAGAGAGACTGCAGAAGCATCTGGGTTGTGTCCCTGAAGCCAGGTGCTGAGATCCTGGAGGATCCCAGGGGACCTCTGTGATTGACACAATAGGCTTACATCTGGCTAGAATAGTGGTTCTCAAACTGTGGGTTCCCAGATGTTTTGGCCTACAACTCCCAGAAATCCGAGCGAGTTTACCAGCTGTTAGGATTTCTAGGAGTTGGAGGCCAAAACACCTGGGGACCCACAGGTTGAGAACCGCTGGGCTAGAGGAACATAATCAGATGTTTTTGTAGCTGTAGCCCTGACTTTTCAACACAGGTGGAGGGTCGATCCAGGGGTTACACAGTTCTGCTTGAGGACCTGCTATACGACACTGAGTTATGCAAGACTGCAGCCACTATATAGAGTAGATTGACATGTTGGTCACTCCATCATGTGAAAAGATTCTGTGGCACAGTAACACATGCACATCATGTAGAAACCTGAATGGTTTACCTGAAAACTTGTCTTTTCCTATCATTTTTACTCATTGCTAAAGATCACTAACATGTTCATATGTCTATCTTCCAACCTATCAATTAATGTCTAATCTCTTGTCCTATGTCCTATATGAAGACAAATACATTCTGAGTGCGAGAGGACAAGACACCTGCAAAGTCTCTGTTTGCTAAGTATAAATAGGAAGGAAATAATGAAAAACTGTAAAGTGATAAAATTGGAATTATAAAAACAAAGAATGGCATTATAATTCATCAACTGGCTGTGGGTTTCGAGAAATTATCATCCAAGCAAATTATAATCCCCAACTCTGATATGCACGTATATTAATGTTATAGGAGATTTAGGCTAAAGAGGCCAACACAGGAGACAAGCCATCCTAACTCACAGAGCAATTGTATGTATACACTCAAATACATTTATTGGTAAGCTACTTTCAACAGTGGGACTTCTCAATAAACATGCATAGGATAACACTTCAAATGTATGAACTTTACATTTTAACTCTCAAAGCCAGTGTTTTGTAACATAAGTTCAATTTTCTGTGTAGTGTGGCATTAAATGGTGAGTGAAAAGTAAATTTGGTTAAAGTTGCCGTATTAATCTCAGCCTTTTTAAAACAATCATGCCAATGAATCTGGATGGACTGGCACCATAATGTCATAGCCGTATTGCTGTGATGCTCTATTTTGTGACAATTAGCTGTTATTGGGAGTATCTAACCAATTACAGTAGAGAAATGTAAAGATCAACCTCAAAAATACTTTATTTTTGCAAGCAAGGGAAATGCTTGTGTCCATATTGTGTCCAATATGCTATGTATCATACATAATATTTACAAACAGCATGGGATAATTACCAAATGCTGTTAGAAGAAAATAGCGAAGTTGTGCAACTAGAGAAAGGAAGGAAAACATACAAAGAAAACTAAGGAGAAATGCTACAAGAAAAAAGTCAGTGTTATACTGCATATTTTTGCAAGTTTCGATTCTTAGGTTCGGCACATGTGCCAGAAATCACATCCTAAGTACAAATTTAATGAGTTTGATACAACTTATGATGACTAATGAAAAAAATGCACATCCCTAGTAATTATAGGTGTGCTGGGGACTACTTCGCACTGCTTCGCTTGCCCATGGCTAAAGTGCTTGCCATTTAACTTCCAGTCAGCCATAAAAACCCTCTTCCCATTTGCTTACTTTTTAAAGTTATCTTGGCATGTTCCAGATCAAAACAAGATGAGTTTGCAACACTGGAACCCATTTTCAGAACCTCAAGCATTAAAATCCTAGATGTCGCAGTACTTTACTTGGCAGTGCACACCAGCTACCAAGTTAAGAGACAGAACAGCAAGTTGGGCAAAACAGGAAAGAAGAAAGGGGGTAGATGGGAGAGAAAAAGAGAACCAGCAGTGGTAAGGAGAAGAGAGCAAATAGCACAATGGGATCAAAGAGAACAATGGGAGGAGCAAGGGATTAAAATTCCCCATTTTTGCCTACTCCCCTCAGTTTCAAACATTTTTGACCCTGCAATGGTAGCTATTTAGATTTCTACACAAATTCATGTTTCTTTTAAAGAAGATATATTGAGAGCCACACATAGTTTATCCCCTTTTTCCATTTCCATGTTTGTTTGAAGCAGCCCTCCATGAAAGAATCAACATAGCATATCACAGATTTTTTTTTACTTCTCCCCCACTTCTGTAAAGTGATTTTGCACCTAATTAAAATAAGGTGTTAAAAAGAATTGTGATGGCTACAGGTAGGAAAGCTAAAAGCTGACTGGTGATTTCTCTTCCACCTTCCTCACTCCCTTCAAAATTATTCTGACCTATGCAAGACCTGTAAAAGGCATGAAAATGAGACTTGTAGTGTTAAGAAAAAAAGGAAGCCAATATGATTATACATGGAAAGTACCAAATTGCAAAGGAAATGCGCTTTTGCTCTGAGCTCAGCAGAAAAGTATTCTCCTCTACCATGTAGAGCATTAAGCTCTCTAAATAGTCCATGTGAGACTATTCTTCCAGGCAGTGATTTCAAGGCCATTTTCAGCTAATACAGGAAACTCATTCTGCAAAATAATAATTCTGAGGCAAACTGTACTTTTTATCATTACGTGCTGCCAAGTCTTTTTAAAAGAAAAATCTGCAGACAAATCTGAGATTATTGTATCATAAGGATTAACACTGAACAAGTAGGTGTACCAAAAGATAATGGTGCTGAAATAAGGGAGACATCAGAATTAGATATTTTTCTCAATCTATGAACGTCATTCCACTAGAGAGGCAAGTCAGAACTGAAACAGGGCCAAAAGTGTCATGGCTAGTGCTGACAACAAGGATGTGGGTGTGGTGAAGGATTACTTCTCCCAGCATTCAAGTTGGGATCAAATACAGAGCAGCAGCATGTGCAGCCAAACATTGAAGAACCTACCACACTTACCACTCCTCTGGGCACAGAGCAAGGGCAGGATCAGGGTCTTTAGATGAAAGACAGGAATCAAATGTTCTAGCCCAGCTAAAATTAAGAACAGATGGGATTCAAGTGTGTAGATTAAGTCATTTGGATGAGAAGAGGGCCAGCAGGTGGGATCACTTGAGAGACCTCCATAAAGAGCTGAAGCATGGAATAGCTAGTTGCTATTAGCAATGTTGGTGGTGGCAATTGCAGTCCTCTGTGTTGACTATTGAGAGTCTGTATCCCCAATAATCTAAACATTATAAGACAAATTATTGTTGGAAATAAAGAGTTAAGTGAACAGTTTATACCTGTTGTAGTATCTGAGTAGATTTCCACTGTGGAGTAATCAATTAATCAGCTGTGTGCTGAGCTGTGTTTGGGGAGTGGTTTCCTGGTTGCTATAAAATCTCTCTGCTGTGCTAAATGTGTGTGTGTGGGGGGGGGATTGAAGAAGAAGAAAGTCTGGCCGAGCGTTTGGCTGATAAGGAGGAGGAGAAAGAGTTTGTTTGAAAAGACACGCTGATATCTTTGCCAAGGCTAATGACAAAGAAAACTGAAGACTCTGTTTATCCTGTTACTGTTTTGTGGTAGTTTTGTTTTTCTCTGGAGAACCACTTCATGGATGCAAGCTACTGGAGCAGTAGGATCTGTGAGTCTCGGAGCGTGAGCAAACAAAACCTCCTGTATCTATGTTTGTGTTTTTGTACTGCCATGCAAGAGAATTTATCTTGTAGTGGATATATTTTGCTGACTGGACTATACTTTATGAATTTTACAACATTAAAGAACTGAAGTCAACCTTTGCAACAAGAAACTTCAAGTGTCCTAAGTTCTTCCACTTGCCGCTGTGTTTTTCCTTTTAAGGTGGAGTTGGGAATTTTATTTCCATCATTCCCAGCTTCCTACATATTTCAATAGGTTATTGGCCCAGTACCTCTATGAACGATGTTGTTTCTGGAAGTTCTACTCGGGAGTAAATTTTTCTTTCTACTCGAGAGTAAGAGGACAAAGTGTGGAAGTTCTACTTGGGAGTAAATTTTTCTTTCTACTCGAGAGTAAGAGGACAAAGTGTGGAAGTTCTACTCGGGAGTAAATTTTTCTTTCTACTCAAGAGTACATAAGAACATAAGAACATAAGAAGAGCCATGCTGAATCGGGCCTCAGCCCATCTAGTCCAGCATTCTGTGTCACACAGTGGCCCACTAGTTGTACACGGGGATCTCTAGCAGAAAGGAGGGCAAAACCCTCACCTGCTCCCGACCCCCACAACCAGTACCCGGGGAAAATCCTGCCTGCCTCCATCAACACAGAGGTGGCACTTGGATGTCCATTTCAGTAGCTACTGATTCCCTTGGTCTCCATGAATCTGTCTAATCCTGCCTTGAAGCTGTCCAGGCTGACAGCTGTCACAACCTCCTCTGGAAGTGAGTTCCATAACCCAATGACCCTCTGGGTGAAGAAATATTTCCCTTTATTAGTCCTAACTTTCCTACCTTGGAGCTTTAGGGAGTGCCCCCTAGTCCTAGTGTTGTGTGACAGAGAAAATATTTTTTCTTTGTTCACCTTATCTATCCCATGCATGATTTTATACACTTCGATCAAGTCACCTCTTAAACGCCGTCTTTCAAGGCTGAAAAGACCAAGGCGTTGCAACCTGATTTCATAAGGGAGCTGCTCCATCCCTTGGATCATATTTGTTGCCCTTCTTTGTACCTTTTCCAGTTCCGTTATATCCTTTTTGAGGTGCGGTGACCAGAATTGTACACAGTACTCCAGATGTGGCCTCACCATAGATTTGTAGAGAGGCAATACAACATTTGCCGACCTATTTTCGATTCCCTTCCTGATCATGCCAAGCATAGAATTTGCTTTTTTCACTGCTGCAGCGCACTGGGTTGACATCTTCATTGAGCTGTCCACCAAAACCCCAAGATCCCTTTCCTGGTTTGTCTCAGAAAGCTTTGATCCCATCAGTTGATAAGTGTATTTGGGGTTCTTTGCCCCGATGTGCATGACTTTACACTTGTTTAGGTTAAAATGCATTTGCCACTTTGTTGCCCATTCACTCAATTTCGAGATCTTTCTGGAGCTCTTTACAGTCAGTTTCATTTTTAACTACCCTGAACAGTTTAGTGTCATCTGCAAACTTTGCTACCTCACAATTTACGTCTACATCCAGATCGTTTATGAATAAATTAAAAGTAACGGTCCTAAAACTGAACCTTGGGGTACGCCACTTCTCACCTCTTTCCACCCAGAGAAGTGTCCATTTATTACCACCCTTTGTTTCCTACAGTTTAGCCAGGTTCCAATCCAGGACAAGACCTGTCCCCTGATTCCATGGCTAAAGAGCTTATTTAGAGCCTTTGGTGAGGGACTTTGTCAAAAGCCTTTTGAAAGTCAAGGTAAACAATATCGACTGGGTCCCTTTATCTATGTGTTTATTTACACCCTCAAAGAATTCTATCAAGTTAGTAAGACATGATTTGCCTTTGCAGAAACCATGTTGATTTTCCTTCAGCAATGCCTGTTCTTCTATGTGCTTAGTAATTTTTTTCTTTAATAATGGTTTCCATCACTTTGCCTGGAACTGAGGTTAGACTAACTGGCCTATAATTTCCTGGATCACCCTGGATCCTTTCTTGAAGATCGGAGTTACATTTGCCTCCTCCAGTCCTCGGGTACAGTGCCTGATCTTAGAGAAAGGTTATATATTTTGGCTAGAATTTCAGCAATTTCACACTTGAGTTCCTTAAGAACTCTGGGGTGGATGCCATCTGGCCCTGGTGATTTGTTGACATTTAGTTTAGTAAGGCATGTGAGAACATCTTCCTTGTTTATCTCTATCTGGTTTAATTCATTTAATTCCCTCCCTGAAAAACTGACTCAGCTGCAGGCATATGTTGTCTGTCCTCCTGTGTGAAAACGGAGGCAAAGAAGTCGTTTAGCCGCTCAGCAATCTCCTTGTCTTCACTTATCGTCCCTTTCTTACCATTTTCGTCAAGTGGCCCAACTGCTTTTCTAGTTGGGTTCCTGCTTCTGATGTACTTAAAGAAGTTTTTGCTATTTTTTTTTAATGTTGTTAGCTATATGTGCCTCAAAATCTCTCTTGGCTTTCCTGACGGTTGCTTTGCATTTAGTTTGCCAGAGCTTGTGTTCCTTTCTGTTCTCCTCAGTAGGAAGAGCCTTCCATTTCTTAAATGAGTTTTTCTTCTTTCCAATCACATCTTTTACTTCATTTGTAAGCCATACAGATGTCCTCTTGGACTTTCCCGGCCTCTTTCTTATTTTAGGAATGCATTTTAGTTCGGCTTGTTTTATAGTATTTTTAAACAGTTTCCAAGCATTTTGAGGGATTTGATTTTTTTACTGTTCCTTTTAGTTTGTTCTTTACTATTTTTCTCATTTTGGTGAAATTCCCTTTGTGAAAATTTAAGGTCTCTGTGTTAGTTTTCACTGACAGTTTGCTATCCAAACTTAAGTTGAAGGTTATTGTGTTGTGGTCACTGGTACCTATGGGCTCAGTTACAAGGACATCTTGAACGAGATCTTGTTCATTTGTTAGCACCAAGTCCAGGATCCCCTTTCCCCTGGTTGGTTCCATGACCATCTGCTCAAGGGAATAATCAGCTAGCATGTCGAGGAACCTTGTCTCTCTTTCATGCGTAGAACAAGAATTTAGCCAATCTATTCGGGGATAGTTGAAGTCCCCCATTATGACTAATTTATTGCTTTTTGAGGCCTGTTTAATTTCATTTTCCAGATAGCAGTCTGCCTCTGGAGTTTGGTTGGGAGGGCGATAGCAGATCCCTAATGCTAGATTAGTTTTTTGTCCTGGGATTTTTACCCACAATGTTTCTGTAGGTGAGTTTGAATTTTCTTGAAATTCTAATTCATGAGATTCTAGCTCTTCATTTATGTACAAGGCCACACCGCCACCGTTTTTCCCTCTCCTGTCTTTCCTGTACAGTTTATAACCTGGAATTTTTGTGTCCCAATTGTTTTCCAAGAGTAAGAGGTTTGTCTTCTGGAGTAAAGTATTTGGACACTTTTTGTTGTAATTTTTACAGTCCTGAAGTTTAGAGATGGCTGGAATGTTTAAGTTGGCATTTCAGAAACTAAATGGTCGAAATTATCTTACATGGGCTGAGAAGATGAAATGCTATCTCATCACACAAAGTTTGTGGAAAGCTGTGAATGCCCTCCCAGCTGATGATGACGATGAGGAACTGGAAATGGACCAAAAGCCAGAGCCTTTATTCTGCTTGGGGTCGAAGACCAGCAACTTGTCCATGTGAGAAGATTAGAGCATGCCAAGGAAGTTTGGGATTGCTATAAAACTCTTCATCAGAGACCTAGTGCTGGCTCGAAAATTGTTCTTTGCAGGAAACTGTTTTCTCTTCGATTTGAGAGTGGATGCATAGAAGATCATGTGAATGCTATGCTGTCTATCTTTTCTGATTTGGAGCAACGTGGATTGCAGTTTGAAGAAGACTTGAGAGCTCTTATTTTGTTGGGGAGTTTGGGAAAAGGTTTTGATATTTTTGTTGACTGTCTTGTAAATATTCAGGATAAAGATTTGAATGTTGATTATATTTCCTCAAAACTCTATGAGTGGGTGGCTCAGAAACAAGTTAGAACTTCTGTTTCTAATTATCACAACAAAATAGAGAGACAAACTAAGTCTGAGGCAGCTTGCATAGCTAAAGCTCATAAAAATTTAAGTTGCTGGCGTTGTTCAGAAAAAGGACATTTTGCAAGAGATTGTAAAAAGCCCCCAATGAATACTCAAAAGAAAAATGTGAAACATAGTTTTACAAAGCCCAGAGATAGAAGCTCTGATTTTTCTTTAATTGCCCATGTTGTGGATGATAGCTGTTTAGCTAGTTCTTGGGTGATTGATTCTGGAGCCACTCGAAGTTTAACTAAAGATTTATCTTTGCTTCATGATTTGCACGAAGCTCCAGTGACCTCTATCACTTTGGCAAATGGTCAGAGAGCAAGTGTAAATAGGGCTGGGGCTGTTTTTATTGAAAAACTTGTTTTAAAGTTAAATGAGGTCTTGCATGTTAATAATCTGGCATATAACATCTTAAGTGTTAAAGAATTGATGAAAATGGGTTATGCTGTTATCTTTGAAAATGGTGAATGTTTAATCAGAAATTCTTATGGAGTCAGGATTGTAATCAAGGAAGAAAATGGTCTTTTTCTACTCAAAAATGTAAATGTATCTGTAGGATGTGTAGATGTTGAGAATTGCCCAGGTAATGGAAAGCCGATTCATAACAAATGTGTTCATCTATGGCATAGAAGGCTAGGTCATTGTGGATGGGATAGAATCATCCAAACTGTGAACAAAACAGGTTTGGATATATGTAAATGCAATAAGTACTTGGACTGTACTATATGCATGAAGACAAAGTTAAAAGCCACCCCAGTGGCTAAGACAAGTTCCAGAGAGACCAGTGAAATTCTCTCTTTGGTACATATGGATTTATGTGGCCCATTTACAAATTCTTTAGTGGGTTCTCGTTATTTTCTCATTTTGGTGGATGACTTTTCTCGTTATAATTTTGTGTTCTTTCTTCGAGAAAAATCTCAAGTTGTACAAAAAGTTGACGAATGGTTAAGGCTTATGCGAACTCAATTCCCAGAACACCGTGTAAAATCTGTTCAGTCAGATAGAGGTGGAGAATTTGTTAACAAAAAAGATGAATGCTTTATTTAAGAAATATGGGATAAAGCACAGATTATCTAATGCATATGTCCACCAGGAAAATGGGATTGCAGAAAGATGGATTGGTACGTTGCGCAGCATGGGAAGAAGTATGCTGGCAGATGCAGAGATGCCTAATAGGTTTTGGGCAGAGGCGGTAGCAAACGCCAGTTTTGTAACCAATAGATTATGGTCCAGAAGTGTTGGACAAGTTCCTTATTTTCTGTTTTATGGAAAGAATCCAGATTTGAGTTTTTAAAGAATATTTGGAAGTACTGCTTATGTTTTAGTTCCTTCTGAACAGAGGAGGAAAAATGAACAAGCATGGAAACAAATGGTCTTTTTGGGATCAAAAGGTTATCGGTTCTGGAGTAGTGGTAGTCGAGTAACTATTTCCAGGAATGCTAAATTTGAAGAAAACACCCGTTGGGAGAAGATCCATGCTAATCATGAGATTTTCATGCCTTTTGAGAACAAGTTAGTTGCGAATTCTATGGAAGTAAAGGAAGAGGGTTCTCTTCAGAATGAAGAAAGTGTGACTTCTGGAGGGGAAACTGAAAGCAAAGATGAGCAGGTTGACGTAGTTCCTCGAAGGTCTTCCAGGTCTAATATTGGTGTTCCACCGGATCGTTTGCAAGTTGGTCTGGTTATGGAGGATGCAAACTGGACAGAGCCTGTGGGCTACAAAGACATGTTAAAAAGGCCAATATCTGAACAAGATAATTGAAGGAAAGCTATGGAAAAAGAGCTTAACTCTTTAATGGATCTAGGAGTTATGGAGGTTTCCGAGGTTCCATCAGAAGTTAAGCCTGTCAGTTGTAGATGGGTATATAAGCGGAAGGTATCCGAGCAGGATGGTTTTGTGTTCAAGGCGAGACTAGTCGCTCGCGGTTTCGAACAACGATATTTGGAGAGCTATGATGATGTGTTTAGCCCCACTGTGAAAACAGAAACTTTAAGACTAGCTTTATCTGTAGCTTGTCAGAGTAAATGGGTGATCCATCATTTTGATGTGGAAACAGCATATTTACATGCTGATCTTGATGATAGTGTATATATGACTGCTATTCCTGGTTTTGAAGATCACCTGCGCTCAGGTGTTTACAAATTACGAAAATCGTTGTACGGGCTGAAGCAAAGTGCCCGAAATTGGAACATGCATCTGGACAAAGTATTGTCTGATTTAAATTTCCAGCGTAGTAAGGTGGATCTTTGTTTGTATTTGAGAGGATAGGGAGATCAACAGATCTGAGTTGTTGTTGTTGTTGACGATATTTTGTGCATTGGTAAAAATAACAAATAAGTGGGTCTAGTTTTTAAAAACTGGCAGAGAAATTAAAAATTAAAGATTTAGGTTTGGTAAAAAAATACCTTGGAATAAATTTTGAAAAAATTGAAAATGGCCTGAGACTGAATCAGTCTGATAAAATTGTTGAATTGTTAAAAGAACCAGGATGTCTGATGCTAAAGTAGCCAATACCCCTATGGCAGTAGAATTTCTTTCTAGCGTGAGGGGAAACCTTTCCTAAATAATTATGTCTATAGATCAGTAGTGGGTAGTTTGTTGTATCTATCAAATGCTACTAGGCCCGACATAAGTTTCGCTGGGGGGTGCTTAGTAGGAAAGTTGAGAATCCCACTGAAACGGATTGGGCTGGAGTAAAAAGAGTGTTGCGGTATTTAAAAGGTACTGTATCAAAAGTGTTGGAGATTTGTCCAAACTCATCGGAAAGTATTGAAGTTTTTTCTGATAGTAGTTTTGCAAATATGGTTGACAAAAAGTCTGTGTCAGGTTTTTTGATTAAGTTTGCTGGAGTTCCAATTTGTTGGAAGTCTCGAAGCAATCATTTGTGTCGCAAAGTACGACTGAATCAGAATTATCAGCTCTGAATGAGGCCTGTAATGATATGGAATTTATACAAGGAGTGATCCGAGATATGAGAATGGAACAAAATGAACCTGCAAATGTGTTTGTGGATTCACAGTCTTGCTTGGCAATAGCAAAGTCAGAGGGACTTAAGAGCCGAACTAGATATCTGGGTGCAAGATATGCAAATATGCAAGAATTGGTCCGGAATAAAAGGATTTGTTTGTATTATGTTCCCAGTGAAGAAAATGTTGCAGATGTCTTTACCAAACCACTAAGTGGTGCTGCTTTCGTTAGATTTGTCGATTCGTTATGTTTAATTTAACTCTTTAGGAGGGGTGTTGGAAATAAAGAGTTAAGTGAACAGTTTATACCTGTTGTAGTATCTGAGTAGATTTCCACTGTGGAGTAATCAATTAATCAGCTGTGTGCTGAGCTGTGTTTGGGGAGTGGTTTCCTGGTTGCTATAAAATCTCTCTGCTGTGCTAAATGTGTGTGTGGGGGGGATTGAAGAAGAAGAAAGTCTGGCCGAGCGTTTGGCTGATAAGGAGGAGGAGAAAGAGTTTGTTTGAAAAGACACGCTGATATCTTTGCCAAGGCTAATGACAAAGAAAACTGAAGACTCTGTTTATCCTGTTACTGTTTTGTGGTAGTTTTGTTTTTCTCTGGAGAACCACTTCATGGATGCAAGCTACTGGAGCAGTAGGATCTGTGAGTCTCGGAGCGTGAGCAAACAAAACCTCCTGTATCTATGTTTGTGTTTTTGTACTGCCATGCAAGAGAATTTATCTTGTAGTGGATATATTTTGCTGACTGGACTATACTTTATGAATTTTACAACATTAAAGAACTGAAGTCAACCTTTGCAACAAGCAACTTCAAGTGTCCTAAGTTCTTCCGCTTGCCGCTGTGTTTTTCCTTTTAAGGTGGAGTTGGGAATTTTATTTCCATCATTCCCAGCTTCCTACATATTTCAACAATTATAACCAATTATGAAAAAAAAAACAAGTTAATACAAAATTGAAAAAAATGAAACTGAAACTATAGAACTCCTTAAAAAAAATAAAGCAGCAAAATTTTTGGGAGATTGAGTTACAAGAATTAAAAGGGTATGCTGAAGTACAACTATGGGGTTATGGATGGGTGGATTGGCACAATTGCATGGATGGGAAGAGGTGCAATAATGAGGCTGCTCATGCCGATATGGATCTGCCATTGTTAGTTGCGTGACTCCTGTAGAATAGTTTCTTTGTGTGATAAAATCCTATAGTTACCAATATTTATTGGGGTAGCAAGTGTCTGTATGTGTATGAAAGGATTATACATTTGAAATTGCATTCAAGTTTAGGTATTTAACTGGTTTATTTATTTATTTATTTATTCGGGTTTCTATGCCGCCGACTCCCGAAGGCTCGCGGCGGCTTACAAGAGCCGAAGGCAAAATAAAATACAGAAGGTTAAGAACAATTAAAAACAAGCAACACAGTAAAAACAACAACACAGTTGAGGTAGTGGCACAACCAAGACGCACGGGCCTACCCATCGAAGGCCTGCCTAAACAAATAGGTTTTACAAGCCCGCCTGAACGGGAGCAGGTCCTTCATTGCCCGGGTGTCGGCCGGGAGGGCGTTCCACAGCGTGGGAGCTATGACAGAAAACCCCCTCCGGCGGGTGGATGTCAGCCGTGCCAGCTTCGCCGAAGGTACCTCCAAGAAGTTAGCATCCTCGGACCGCAGTGATCTCAGAGGGCAATATGGAGTGAGACGGTCCCTCAGATATGCTGGCCCCAGGCCGTGCAAGGCCTTAAAGGTGAGAACTAACACTTTGAAGGCGATCCGGTGCTCAATTGGCAGCCAGTGCAGGTCCTGCAAAACAGGTGTTATATGGCAACCTGCTGGAGAGCCAGACAGGAGCCGGGCGGCAGTGTTCTGCACCAGCTTGAGCTTCTGGGTCGCCGACAAAGGAAGGCCAACGTAAGAGCGTGTTGCAGTAATCTAGTCTTGAGATGACCGTGGCTTGGATCACCGTGGCGAGGTCGTTCCGGGAGATAGGGGGCCAGCCTCCTTGCCTGTCGGAGATGGAAAAAGGCCACCTTGCTGACCGCAGAGACCTGGGCCTCCATGGTCAGCTGAGAGTCCAGATGGACTCCCAGGCTCTTCACGGAAGACAATGGGCATAACGCCGCACCGTCCAGGGTCGGAAGCTGGACATCTACCCCACCCGGGCGGCCCAGCCACAAGATCTCCGTCTTCGCTGGATTCACCCTCAACCTACTGGCTCGCAGCCATCCAGTAACGGCTTCGAGGCAGTGCTAGAAATTATCGGGGACGGATCCCGGCCTGCCCTCCATCCTCAGAATGAGCTGGGTATCATCCGCATATTGGTGACACTCCAGCCCATAACTCCGCACCAGCTGTGGTTGACGTGGGCTTCCTCAAATCTTGCTCATCATGGCAGTGCTCTATTCCAGCAAATACTATATAGACAGTTGATGGATCAGGTAAAAGGGAAATCTCAAAAAACTGGGAAGACTAGAAAAAAGTATTCCTTGTGAGTTGCCATCAAGCAGTTGCCATTACCTTGTGAGACATTTTGGAGGAACTGAAGGGACAGTTATGAACAGTATGGGGCAAGGAAAGCTGTTTAGGTCATCCCTATTGTGTATATGTGCTTTCAAGTCACTTGTTGATTTAGGTGAATCATAGACTTTCATATGGTTTTCTTAGACAGAGAAAGCTTGGAGGTAATTTTTCCAGTTCCTTCCTTTAAAATATAGCTAACAGCTGACATCTGCTATTTATTGTCTGTCTCCCATCCTAGGGCCCTATAACCCAGAATATCACTGCAGAAAATCCCACATGTTCTGCTTTGAACTGGGTTATCTGAGTTCACACTACCATATATACCAGTTCAAAGCAGAATATGTGGGATTTTATTCAGCTGTGTGGAAGGGGCTCAAGTGCTGACCAGGATTGGCCCTGCTTTGTTTCCAAGAGCAAATGGAATCAGATACCTTTAGGGTATTTAAGGTGGCACTTAAATTTGAATCCAGACCATTGGATATCTATCTGAAGACCATGTTGGTTGGAGAAGAAATATACAGTACATTCTCCTCTCTCCAAAAAAATAAGAAAAAACAGACGAAAAGGTGTTTTTTAATCCTTTCATGGGGGGGAAATGAGGGGGGAGATTTAGGAACATTTTCTTTTAAAATAATGCAGTCTTTTAAACAAGGTGTTAGTATATTTACTCCCACAAACTTCATTTCTCACAGCTGTTTAACAGAAAGACACAGCAATTCCTTTTCTCCGTTCTTTCTATAGAGATTAATCCTTTATGTCCACATAACAGCATGGAAGACTAGAAGATACAAAATAAATTCCACAGCACTCTTGCATCCTTAATATTGACCTTTACATTGCTAACATTTCTCTGAAAATAGAAGTCAAATCACTTAGGTTATGTGGAATGACAAGAAATTTCATGTTAGAAGCAGATGGCATGATGGTAACAAGTAATCATCAGAGTGATCATATTCATCCCTTTGTGCTTTAATGTGGATTCTGTTGTCTCTGTTTTAAAATCTGAATGTCTCTGAGCTAAATGTTAACTGGTTAAAATAAATCTGAAATTAAACGGGTAATGTTTTCATTGCCTTCTGTCCATTGAGTACAAATCAAGGTCCCAATCTCTTTCCTGCTGATAGTAATGGATTTTTTTCACACAGTAAAGAGACTGCAATCTTCTTTCATGAATCTATAAATAGTGAAGATAGGCACACTGCAAGGAAGGAGTTTTAATGTAAAAGCAACTGAAGTACAGCTGCTTTTCAGAGTGAGGGGAATTAACAAGCACAAAGTAAGAGAAGCAGAAGTGATCTTATAATAAAAGGAATTAAGTGCATAATTCCAGGCCTACAGGCAATTCAGAAATCTCAGACTTTTTAAGTCATAAATCTGATGCTAGAGAAGACGTGGCTGCAAAATCTTGCAGCAATGCTAAATCTGCAATGATAGTAGAAAGATAGATTTGGCAGGTCCTATAAGCCATCAGGTCCAGTCTGGTCCACTGGATCTCCAAATAGAGCACCCCCAGCAGTGATAGTAAAGGAGCCCCTCACATATCTAATAAAGAGGAATTTATAGATTAAACAAATACATCATCTCTAATCCCCAACTGTGACATCTTTGCTCATGATGTCATTAAATTGCTGTTCCTGTTTCTCATTAGTATTTGGATGATATAATATCCACCTCCCTTCTTCTCCTCTTCAGAAAGATCTGTTAACAGCTATTGATTTCATTGCCATCTTTACCATCCTGACCAGAATTTCTTTAGACCGATATATGAATCACTACATTTCATGCTAGTGATGATGTGAATCTGTTGAGCCATTTTATTAGACCATAATAGGAATTGACATTTATTTAAGTTTTAAAATGCTCCTTGTAAGGTATGTAATACATTCCAAAATCTAAAAGTGTCCATATGTGTATCTGAGATAGTGAAGCTTTTGCTTTCTGGTGGTTCACTGTGCACAATCTTTGTTTCATGTACATTTTTAAAATAAAAAAAACCCCACATGGTATATAAAATTACCTTCAGGCAATGTGTATAAGGTATGTAGGAAATATAAATGAATTTCATGTTCAGATTTGGATCTTGTCGCCAAGCTTACTCATTACTTACGTATCTGCAAATGCAGATATTTTCATACCTAAAACACCTTTGGTCCCAAGCATTTTGGGTAAGGGATACTCAACCAGTAGAGTAGCAGTTTAATATTTTATCAGCATCAGGTGTAGCACCCTTCCTATCTATATACCTCAATGTAAACTATAGATTATAAAGCACTAAAAAGTTTGAGGACTCAATATGTGAAGGAACACCTCTCTATATATATCTTCAAAGACTGCGGTCTCCTGGGGGCAGAGGGAGGCTCTCCCTTTTGTCCCACTTTATGTGGACTGGGGGAAATGCCTTGTGGCTTGATTGGTGCTAGCCTTTTGATCCCAAGTTAGAATATGATTTTAATTAAAACATTTTTAGGCTTCATGATGTTATCCAATTTGTATCTTTTTAAAACAGGTTTAATTCATTTTAATCTGTGAGACACATAACATAGGAAATACAATGTGATGCTGGCGTCCAGCTTACATAGCAGGTGTAATGTGTGTGGAAGAAAGTATAAAGTACAAAACCCTGAAGTATTACAGCCAAAAGCAATGCAATGGAAAATATATATAATGCGAATGAAATACATACCACAGGAATTCAGGCATGCATAGCATGCCTTAATCAAATGACCAGGAGTACATGTAAGTAAAATGATAGTGGTAACACATATATATAGCCAGGTAAGTCAGGTAATTAAAGGAACAGGTGTAATTAGGTGAGAAGCGAATTGATAGTTAGCGGATCATTAAGACCTGAGGGATGTTCGGAGGCAAGTAGGGTAATCCACCTGCTTTTTGCTGTATTGGGGCCTTGTGGATATCCCCATAAGGATTAACTTTAACCCTTTCAAGACCCAGGAATTTGAAAGAATTGCTGGGATGTTGTTTGGTCCATTTTATTTTTAATTCGTGATCTATGTTCACAAATTTAGACTCTAAAAGGGCGACTTGATTGTCCCAAATATGTGTCCCCACATGCACATATTGATGACATAGACCAGGTGTGGGCAATTATTTTTTCCATGGGGCCACACGAGAACCAAAAAATATTATGGAGGGCCGCACCTAAAGGCTGAACTACATTTTACATAATATCAATTGAATTTCTTTAATAATAATAAAACGGCACTAAATTGTGTTTTTGATATTTTAATAAGACTGATAAGAGTATATGTTATGAGCAATGAAAAAGAGAGGTTGTCATAGGAAAAATGACATTTATTCACTAAAACTTTGCAAAACAATGTTTAACAAAATGTGAACATTTGTATCATTTGTGATTCATTATATTAATGATCATTTTCAGTCACATTTGCTTCAAAGCACATTTTGAGTTTCACTTATTGTCACCCTCCAGGACACTTGGAAAACCTCCCTTGATAAACCACACGTTCAGCTGAGGTACAACAGGTTTATTTAGAATATTGGAGATAGAAAAAAGGCTAGAAGTCAAGCTAAGATGCCTTTAAAGTGGCACCGGTAAATAGCAGCACTGTTCAATGGTAGCAGCAAGTTGCATATAGTCACGTAACAACCAGGGATCAAGCAGGGTACAAAAGCAAAGTCTTTCTGTAGCAATCAGGAACAAAGCAGCAAGGCAAACGGAGGCCCAAGTGGGCTAGATCCAAGCAACCAGCGAGCTGGCGGTAAAATCTTGAGCAGGGAGGCCGCAAGGCCCGTTCAATCTTATATCCCGCTCCTCCCTGCAGGCTCGGGGCGGATCACAACATACAATACAATATACAGCATATAGTAAAAACATAAAACATACAATAAAAACATAACATAAAACATTGTTATGAGGCAGGGGAAGCAATAGTTGGCTCGAGATGATTAGCCTTTCCAAGACCAAACGGTTATAGTATTCTAACCCTGTGATCTGTCCGACGTGGTTGCGTCGAGTGTCATGGTTCCCATGATGGGCTGCAGCTGCTGTTTAGCTGATCTCAGCAGCAAAGGTATGTGAGCCAATTAGTGCCCACATCTGTGCAAAGGAGTTTACCCAACTTCTGGTCTCCACCGTCTCTGCTTATCACTGAGAGTAGCAGCCGCGGCCTTGACTATTTGAACCGGCCAGCCTGGTACTGAATTCTCTTGGGAAAGGCAGACAGACTTAGAGGATTTCTGAAAGTCAACATGGCTGCAGTGTGGTTCTGGGGCAACTAAGGAAACTGAGGCTTGGGGCCTGACACTTATTCCTGGAAAGAGGTTCTTGGTTTTCTATAGACATATAAAAAACATTGTGTACCTTTTTGTTTAATCACCTCATTTGGTGCTATTCAGTTATTTTTTTCTTATTCGGTGAGAGAAATCAAGTCTCTGTTGGTTTTTAACAAATGCATCAAAGTCAGGTTTAATGTCAGAGGTGGAAATGCGAAGCACCCCTGACAGATGGCCATCCACCCTCTGTTTAAAAGCCCCCAAAGAAGGAGCTTCCACCACACTCCGGAGCAGAGAGTTCCTCTGCTGAACGGCTCCTATAGTCAGGAAGTTCTTCCTAATGTTCAGATGAAATCTCCTTTCTTGTAGTTTGAAGCCATTGTTCTGCGTCCTAGTTTCCAGGGCAGCAGAAAACAAGCCTGCTCCCTCCTCCCTATGACTTCCTCTCACATATTTATCCATGGCCATCATGTCTCCTCTCAGCCTTCTCTTCTTCATGCCCAGCTCTTGAAGCCGCTCCCCATTAGGCTTGTTCTCCAGACTCTTGAGAACAATTTATACATTATATAACTGTAATGTTCATTTGTGAGATTAACATAACTCAAAAACCACTGGACAAATTGATGCCACAAGACACCTACTAACCCAAGGAGTGACCATCACTCAAAAAATTGATATGGTCATTTCAGAGTTGTAGTTGCTGGGAGTTATAGTTCACCTGCAATCAAAGAGCATTCTCAACTCCACCAAGGATGGAACTAAACCAAACATGGCACACAGGACTCCATGACCAATAGAAAACACTAGAAGGGTTTGGTGGGCATTGACCTTGGGGTTGGGAGTTGTAGTTCACCAACATCCAGAGAGCACTGTGGACTCAAACAATGTTGGATCAGGACCAAACTTGGTACAAATACCGAATATGCCCAAATGTGAACACTGGTGGATTTGGGGGAAAATAGAGCTTGACAATTGGGAATTGTAATTGCTGGAATTTATAGTTAACCCACAATCAAAGAGCATCCTGAAATCCAGCAACAATGGACCTTGAGTTTGGAACTTGGCACCCTGAACATCCAGAGACCACTGAAAGACTCAAATAATGATGGATTCACCTACATCCAGGACCAAACTTGGCAGGAATCCTCAATATGCCCAAATATGAACACCAGAAATTTGGGGAAAATAGACATTTGGGAGTTGGAGTTGCTGGGATGTATAGTTTACTTGTGTTAAGGAATAGGGTTACGCTGTGCCGGTAGGCAGCGGCTGGCGAGGAGGGCAGCCAGGAAGCGCTCCAGGACCTCTGCTTCACGGTGCAGCCTCTTCCCTGCCTCATAACAATGTTTTATGTTATGTTTTTATTGTATGTTTTATGTTTTTACTATATGCTGTATATTGTATTGTATGTTGTGATCCGCCCCGAGCCTGCAGGGAGGAGCGGAATATAAGATTGAATAAATAAATAAATAAATAAATGAAATAAAGCTGCTTGCCAGGCCCTACCCCTCGCCTGCAAGCAATGGAAGAGGCAGAAGAGAAGGGAGGGGGGAAAGAGCATGAGACAAAAGAGAAGGGAGGGGGGAGAGCGCGAGGCTGAAGAGAGGGGGGAGTGCATGAGGCGGAAGGGAGGAGAAGAGCGAAGGCATGCTCTGCGGTGGTGCTTGCTCCTGGCCTCCTCCTCTTCTCCCCCCTTCCTTCCCCTCCATTGGCTGCTCTGCTTGCCTGCCTGCCTGCCTGCCAGGGCCCTTACGCGGGCCAGTTAGAATCAGCCGGCAGGCCACATGCTGCCCGCGGGCCATGAAATGCCTACGTCTGGCATAGACGCAGTTCTCAGAGGTGCATGTTATAAAGCTTTTAACCTTGAATGCGCGGGACTTGTAAGGACTAAAGATCTCCTTATGTGTATCAACTTGTTCACAGGCACTGCAGTGCCCACACGGTCTACTGCCCGGTGTGATGGCACTATGGGAGGCATGAAGAGTGTGATCTGTGTGCATCAACCATTCTCTGATGTTTTTTGTTCTTTTATAAGCAAGTGATGGAGGGTGTTCCAGTCCTGGAATGTGGGAGATGAATGACCAATATTTCCTGGTGATACCAAGGATCTGTTGGCTGTGCGGTGTTAGTTTTAGTGGCCAAATTAATCTGTTTGGAGGAGATTTTGTAGTAGTTTGTAAAAGTGTGGCTCTAGTAACTCATTCAGCTCATTGTTTTGCACTGGAGATAACATGTTGAGGATAACCTCTCTGGGTGAGGTTAATAGCCTGACGGGATGCTTCATGGTCATAATGTTCCATTAGGGAGGAATTTCTCTTTAATTTAAGAAATTGTGAATACGGTAAGCTGTGTTTTAACGGAAAGGAATGAAAACTGGAAAAAAAAACCTAACATGTGATGCTAAAATAGCTGGCACATATGTTACCCCAACCAGACATATACTAGGAAACAAGACAGAGTAGTTCAAGTAATCTCCGGTCCCTCCTTTCCAAGAGGAGCACTCCTAACCACAGTATAATAGCAATGGTGCTCAACTCTGTCCCGATAGAGATCTTAATCCTCTTGCCTCCACCGTTGGAATACCCAGCTCGCCTTCCCAGGCCTCTCCCGAGAACCGGGTAAGTCATCGAGGGAAGGAATAAGCAGAAATGAGTGGAAGAAGGAAAAGGAGAAGGACCTTGTTGTTCCTTGTTGTTCCCAGCACCAGATGGCCACACTGATGATAATAGGGCAGAACAGTGCAGTCTTCCCTCATACAGTTAGCAATTTACCTTCATTTGGTAATAGATGGAATCCTACAAGGTTCTTGATCTCCCTGGTGCCCAGTGGTGACCAGATGGCACATCAAGACCACAATGACGAGTCGATTGTAAAAGTTAACCGCAGGAGTTTCAAAGCCCCTCCGGTATTGGCACCATATTTTTTTGTAGGCCAAAAACACCTGGGAACTCCAAGTTGAGAACCACTGTTATAGATCCAGTCCTTCTTCCCTCGCTCATTGAGGGAGACTTCGCTTCTCTTTCCTACATCATCCACCTTGGGTGCTGCCTTTGACTGGATTCAGAAAAACACTTACCTACTTCAGTGATCCTTTCCAGAAACAAATCCTGCTCCTCTTCCTGCTTCTCTGCCTGACTCAGGAGGAAACATTCTGCCAGGGCTACTGCCTGGGAACTGGTCTCTGCCCCACCCAGGACGACATCTCAGAGGAAAGGAAAGCCAGGTACTGCTCAAAGACCACCAAGTCCAAGTCCAACATTTCAGCCAGAACCACTGGCAGCAGAGCAGGTGCAGCTGGCTGCAAACCTCCCGAGATCCTGATGTCTTCCTGTAGCCAAAGTCCCTGAATTGCTAGCGCTGTAAATCTGAAGGGAGCACTTACTCCTGCAGGCTCTTCTGTGTGGCTCTTTCCTCGAATACTGCACTCCGCTTGGCCTGAATGAGGGAAGGGCCTTTTCCCAGGTTGGGCTCAAAAGATTCTTTCCCTCCCATCCTTTCAGTTGGATCTTTCATTATTTCCAGGTTCCCCTGCTTGGTCTCCTCCTTGGCCAAACTCTCTGGAAGGGCCGTCTCCCCTGGGAACCACACCATGGTGATATCCAATGGATAAAAAACATTTAAAACAATACATAGATTTAAAACAAACATTAAAAACGAAACAAAAAAGCTTTTTATTTAAAATGAAATTGTTAAAACAGCAAAATAACTTTAAAGGACCCAATGCCACAATGAAGAACACAATTTTAGCAGACTGCCGGAAGCTTAGGAGAGATAGGGCGAGCTTAACTTCTCTTGGCAGGATGTTCCACAGTCAGTCGGCAGCTACAAAAGCCCTGTGTTGGGAGAGGCAACAGATCATCCACTGTTAGTTAGTTAGTTATTTCAAAAAGAAAGAAAGAAATAGACTCTGTACTATAACTGCACAAGAAGAAGAAAAAAGCTTCCCTTTACACCATTCTATCTGTACTATACTAACCTTGAGTAGAAAATAGATGCTAATAAATGCAGTACTTTAAAAATATTAATAATCGTCATTCCATACTCTCTGGCAGATTCATTCAGTGGAAAAGGCTTAATGCTTAATTACAGTGCTCATCCTTCCCTCAAGTGCACATGACACACGGCAGACTCATTTTTACAATGATATCTGTGCGGGAATGAGTGGCAATGTTATTGCGTTATTCATCAGAGGATCTAGTATGCCAACAGAGTACTGATTAAGAGGAAGCTGTGACACTTATCCTTGACCGTCCATATCAGTCCAAGGACTGCTTTTTGAGGCAATGAGCTGCCTGGAGTGCAGGTTGGAAGTCTTCTGGGAAATGATTTAAAAATGCCTTTTAGCTTGTGTAGCCTCTACATAATGCAAATATTTATGGAAATATTTCTTTCCGTTGATATTATGCAAACTTTCAGGTACTAGCCACAGCAAATTACAGAAAATTTCATCATGGCTTCTGACTGTCATAAGATTTTAGCATAACTCTCTTTGCATTGTTAGTGAATGGGTTATGCAGGTCAATTAGAGATAAAAAGAGGGGACAGAAGGTACTGTTATAATGAGAAGTTTAAAACATGTGCTTCATTTCAAAATTACCCTGCTCAAGGGTATTAACTTAAAATATTTCAATGTACAACATATTCGATATAACTTATTCAGTTAACCAAACAAACCACTTCTTTCAGTTCCACAAGTGTTAAGGGCCTTTTATGTTTACTCAAACTCAAAAAAGCATTGAGATGAAGGTTTTAAGGGCCATGCTCTTAAGAGAGGCATTATATAGGTATTGTGGGTGATGTGGGCTCCAATGTTGTGATTAGTTCCAGTTTCACCCAAACTTGAAGTGGGGTGGCTATCAGTTGAGGAGCCCACAGAGGAGAATGGAGAGATTTGCCAGGCAATGTGGCGAACCTGGTGGGCTATGTGGGAATCCGTCACTCCACACTCTGCACTGCCCACAGCAGTGCCTTCCCCATACCATGATAGTAACATCACTGCTCGGCTTTCCTCCATGCTTGCCCTGTTGTAGGCAGCAAGACCATAGGCAGCCTCCTGTGTTTTCCTTGCCTTTTCTTATTCAGCACAGTTCGGGAATGCAGCCCCACCGGAAGTAGCTCTACATGGTTTGATGGGATCTGGCAGTTCTGTACCTGAATTGTGTTGAATACATCCTAGAACAGGTAAAAACCTCAATGTGATGAGGTCCTGAGTCTACAGTCTATTTACGGTCTATATCCATTATAGAGATACTATTTTTATTTTTCATACTTCTCCAGTTGGCTTTAACTTGCAAAAACTTAATAAGAGACCTCCAAGGCACTGATCTATTGACAGTCCTATTAAGGTCTTGCAAATTCAGGGCCATCGCTTCCTTGCCTGAGGGTGTATCTATGCTGTATAAATTATGCGGTTCGACACCACTTGAACAGTCATAGCTCAATGTTATGAAATCATAGGAGTCATAATTTAATCAGCAAATGAGAGGGAGAATGGCTTTGTCCTCATTTGCCTAGGGAGCTGGCCTGTCTTCATTTGTTAACACCTGACTTCAGTGCTAACCATAAGCCTGAGCCATCAGTCATGGTTGAGGCCATAAATTTCAGCTTATATGGAGTATAAGAGCTTTGCCTAGTTCCACTAATTGCACAGAATCTGCTATCCTATTGTTCCAGTTACATGTATCTTTCTGTTATAAACTGAATAATATTTTCCAAATTAGGTGCCTTCAAGCAGTAAATCTCATATCATACCCATAAAATTGTGTATCCCAGGCCTGTCCAACAGGCGGTCTGTGGGCCGTACACGGCCCCCCAGCCTGTTAGGCACGCCCCCTACCCTCCTGCAATAAATCTGTTTATATATATATATATATATATATATATTTGATTTTTTAAAAAATCTTTGGGGGGGAGGGAGGGAGGGACCCGGCTCCTCCTCCCTGCCTCACCCCCTCCATCCCTCTCTCCGCCCCGCCACTGCGATACGGATCGCAGCGGGGGCTGAGAGAGGGAGGAAGGAGGCAGGGCAGGGAGGAGGAAGGCACCCGGCTCCTCCTCTCTGCCTCGGCCCCTCTGTCCCTCTCTCCCTGCCCCGCTCCCTGAGCATCTCCAGGCGATGACGTCGTAGCCGGCATCACCGAACACGCTCTGGGGGCGGCGCTTCCTCCGCTGTTTGTTTGGCAACGTTCGCCTCCTATGCTTGCTTTTGGATTTGTATCTGGCGAAAAACAAGCATAGGAGGCGAACGCGGGGTCCCCTTCCTCTCATTCACGTTGCCAAACAAACAGCCGAGGAAGCGCCGGCCCCTGAGCATGTTCGGCGATGCTGGCTGTGACGTCATCGCCTGGAGACGCTCAGGGGATGGGTCATCCTCTGCAGTTTGTTTGGCAACGTGAACGAGAGAAAGGGGACCCCGCGTTCGCCTCCTATACTTGTTTTTGCCGGGTGTAAACAAAGCCACGTGTGGCTTTCTACCTGCCCGGGCCTCCCTTTTACACCCGCTATCGCTTTCTGAGGCCTTGGCAACCTGACCCCCCGGATAAACCACACAGCAGCTGAGGTACAACGGGTTTTATTGAGAATAGGTAAATAAAGGAAAGAGGTTGAGGCAATCCTTATAGTGCCTTCAACTAGCAGCCAAACAGGAATCAGCAGGGGTGTGCGTGCTCCAAAGCAAAAGGAACACAAGCGGGAACACAAGGCGGATGCAAAGAGTCTCTTGGAATCCCAGCCGAAGCAAATGAGGCTGGGGCGCGTTGATTATAAGGCAAAGAGTTCAAAAGGTAAAAAGAGTCTTTTAGGATCAATCACTGGGTCTCGACGACGAACTGGAACAAGGCAACACTGGAACAAGTCAGCCCGAAGCAGGTTGGCTGGCACGGCTTGATGGAAGGCCCGATTGGCCTAACCCACAAGATATTCTCCCAAACGCGTTGTTGGTACAAGACACCAGCTTAGGGGTCTCCAGGGCAGTTATAGTATTCCTAAATTGCATCGCACGTCAAAAGGCTAAGATTGATGATCCCTTGAATGTTTTGTGAACTCAGTACTCTTGGAATGCGGTGCTTGTTAGCAAGTGCCATCTGGGCTGGGGAGTCAAGCTTTCTACTCCCGCGGCCCGCTTCCATTATCAAGGAGGCGAGATGGTACGGCCTTGAGAAGCCTATGTTATGCTTGCATCCCTAGTCTTCTCACAGGAAAGGCATGGGAGGCCCAAGCAAGGTTTGAGAGCAAAGCAAGCTGGTTTAGAAATTACACTCTGGTTACCTTGGCTGGAACTTCGCTCAAGCAAAAGTGACGCCTGAGGCCCATGAGGTGTGACACCTGCTAAGCAGCGCTGGCACCGGCTACCTGGCTTTGCCAGGGAAGGCGCGCTGCCCGGATCTCCTCTTTCAAAGGAGGAAAGAAGAGGTATGTTATTGTGTTCCGGGATATCTAATATTAAATAGATTGCTTCATTAATAGAATTGTGTTCTGGGGATATAATATTAAATATCCAACCTTCCATCGTTCTGTTATAATTATATTTAATTGTGTTTTAATCCCTCCCTAATTTATTCCCAACCTCCAACCTCCCACCTTTCTGTTATAATTATATTTAATTGTATTTTAATTAGGGGACGGAGCCGGGGCGGAGCCGGGACAGGGGGCGGGGAGGGAGTGGAGCCAGGGGCTTGGCCCCCCAGGTGATCAATGACCGGAATTCCGGCCCAAGGTCCGGTAGAAGTTGGACAGCCCTGGTGTATCCCATTAGTCAATTATGCCTTTGACTTTAGGCAATATACAGGTTAGGTAGCTGGCATAATCCACAATCCATTGAAGACTGGAGGGATCACTGCCTCTTCCCAGCCTATGCTGCAGGCATGGCTGTTCAGTGGGGCTCTTTTTTCTGAAGAAGTAAAGGGGACTATGAGAAAGAGATGGGACTCAATGTATAGCATAAAATGCTTTGGTTCAGCAGGAAAGTTGGGAAATTAAGCCACAGAGACTTATTCAGAGATGTAGGTCTCTTTCCCATCATTCAGGGCCCTTCCACACAGCCATATTAACCAGAATATCAAGGCAGAAAACCCCACAATATATGCCTTGAATTGGGTTATCTGAGTTCACACTGCCATATATTCCAGTTCAAAGCAGAACATGTGGGATTTTATTCAGCTGTGTGGAAGGGGCCTCAGTTACAACATTCTGGTATCAATTTAACTGCCACTGCTGCATTCTCTCCATGTTAAGCCTGGGATTTGTTATTTGGTAAACAATAGAGCTTTCTGGCAAAACCTATGTCATGAAATTATAAATCCCAGGATTCCACAGGGTGGATCCATAGTACCAAAGTGTACAGTAGCGTAGTGTGAAAGAGCCCCAATTTTTTCCACAATATAATACTTTTTGTTTGAATTTAAAGTTGTGGTGAAAAATATCCAAGTGAGGGAAAAGTTCAGTATTATTCCACAGAAATATTGCCATCTCATTCTCAGAGCTTGCTCGTTTGGCCTTTTATGTTTGAATAGTTGGGTATTATCAGTTAAGAGAAACTGGTTATCTAAAGCTCTTCTGCATGCTCATGTCCACATCGCTGAAACAGCTTTAGAACTTTGAAAGTTGGACTGAGTGATAAAGAACTGGGATTCACATTCACATGATGACCTTTTCTTTTCACTGCTTCCTTGCCATGTAGCCTTCAGAAGAATTTGAGAATCAGCTTTGTTTGTCCATTTGTACTGTACTGTTCTGTATGCTGGCATTAAATTTTTGCCATTCGTTTGTTGTAAACCACCTTGAGTCCCCCCAGAACTGATAAAGGTGGTATATAAATACAGTAAATAAATAAATAAATAATTTGATACATGTTTATCTTTCACCAATTGTGTCAGCTTATTTCTCTCAGCTTTCATCAGCAACAAAATTGAAAAGGTTGCAGTAGCTTGAAAAATAACTTCAAAAATTTTAACCAGAAAGAACCTGAAGCTTTGTAATCTTGAAGTTTAAAACCCTATAAAACCGCCAGTCCATGTTTTTGCTTACTGATTCAGAACTGAACCAAACATTTCATTTCTAACATTATATATATATATATATATATCTCCGTACAGCTATCTACAATGTGAAAAAGAAGTGTGTGTGCATATATGAGCATGAAATATAGAATGGAAAGTTAAATCATCCAAAAGAATTGGAGATTGTCCCAGATGTTTACATAAGCAGATATTTGGCAAAAGGGGGCCATTATTTACTGTGGTGGAAGTGAGCATTATAACTGGGTGGTTCAAATAATTGATGGTTGGGCAAGAGGGTTGTAGTATAATATAATTAAGCTCTTTGGCTCTTGGTCCACTGTTGTTATAGCAATGAACACTTTGTTCCAGACATTCCATCTGTTGACTCTTGTTGGAAATCAATATCTGTTTTATAACTATGTAAAAGCCAGAAGTAATAGGTATTCTTTTGAAGTATAATGAGATTTTTTTAATGCTTCAAAATACTATATTTTGTAGACTTATATTGAGAGCTAATAAATATGTGTGTTGTGTTTGTGAAGTTTTTACCCACAGTTAAATTATACATAGCATGAATTATAGCTGTTTTCCTCTAAGATCAAACAGAAGTAGCTACACCCCCACCCCCCAATGGCTTAGCATGATTTTATATTTTAATGATAGGTTACTGCTGCTGAGCTGTTCTTCAAGTGTATAATTCTGTGCAGATTTAAATCAAACAACAATGTTAGCTGACCAGGTTTCCTTTTTGGAAAAGCATTATATTCAGTGGTATCCAGTTCCACAGTATGTCAGAGTCACCCATGATTTTGTGAAAGCGATCTAATTCCATCTCTTATAAAACAGTAGCCCTTTTCTTTACCTAACGGCACAGAGTCCAAATAGCTAATCTGCGCTAATTTCTAAATAAGAATCTGATACAAAATCAGTGGCTGCAGAGCTATAATCTTATCCTTTCAGTGTCAGAAGGGAGTGTTTTTGGCCAGCAACTTTGGATAAAGCATGTTCAATGTGAAGCTGTCACTTCAAGGAATAAATTGAATATTCTGCTTTATAAAAAGCACAGCAGTAATTCCTTGAGGCTTAAGCCATAAGGTACAGGACATGGTTAGGAAAGATGGATTTCTTGTCTGCTTTTTCTTATAGTTAGATTTTTAAAGGTGATATAAAATAGTAAAACAAGGCTTTGAAATGTGTACATTTTGAAAACAGGATTACATGAGTTCTGATGTTAATTTTTGATGTGTTTTGTTTTGTTTTTACAAACATAGAACCAAAGAAAACATTTAAATGCAGTTCAAATCTGATTCTTTTTTTCTTTTTACATTGGACTGAAGTTCTTTTGCAGGATGGAGATAGTGCCTTTAGGTATCAATTAAGTAGGACTGGCTCATCTCAACAGCAGGTGACATATTCAGTCCCTTGTAACCCAGGTCCATGTACAAAGTATTTTTGGACATTATTGTTTCCCATGGGCATTTGCTAAATGAAGCAAGTAATGAACGGGAGTTGGTCAAAAAGTAGAAATCAGGCGAACAACTAGAATGAATGCACACATTGAATGCACACATTGTTTATTGCACCTCAAATGTGACAAAATAATGAGCAACTCTTGCCATTTTCCAAAAATTATGCATGAAGAATAGCATTAGGATTCATGTGATGTTAGGATCATCTCCAGTTGCTCCATTTGATACCACATACACAGAAGGCTTCCATTTTATTTCTTCATACAACACTTGTCCTTGTACACTAGCTTCAAAATAGCTCCAAAGGTTGCAACTGAATGTTGCAACCTTTCCTTGTATTATTTGGGTTGCCTTTCCTCTCTGCACCTTCTCTAGTTCTGCTTGAGACCAAACGCAAGCAGCCCCCAAGTTACAAACATCCAACTTACAAACTACTCATAGTTAGGAACAGGAAGATGACAGGAAGTGAGAGATATCTACCCCTAGGAAGGTAAATTCACTCCTGCAAGAGTTATCATGGGGAAAATGTGTTTGCACTGAAGATTTCTCACCAATTCGTATTTCCATCGCAAGACAAATGTTTCAAAATGCAATTATCCCAGGGACAGAAAGTGAGGTCATCAAGTTGTATTGGGGAACAGGGGCACAGGCAACACCACAAACATCACAGAGCTTGAAACACCCCCCTCTCCCCCTCCCCCCTCTCTCTGTGTGTAGAGAGAGAAAGAGAGACAGACTGAAGTTACACTTTTAAAATGTACCTATCCCCAGAAGTGCACTGACTTAACCCTCACGTTTCTAATTGCACTTTCTCAAAATCAAAAGCAGACATACACATATTTATACTTTTATTATGGCAATAATAACAACTTCCCACTATTACTTTGTGGACATGTTTGTTATGCCATGCAAAGAGCAGGAAAGTCCATCAGCTGTGTAAAAACAACTGTGAAGTGCTGAACTGCTATTTATCTCCAATTTAAAAAGTGGCCACAGCTGCTTCAGCTGCTTCGGGTGAAGCTGTTAGAAATGCATGTTTAACTATAGACGTGAAATATGTTTTTGGCAAGTAAAATAATGCAGTCATTCTTATTTCAGTTACATGAGGACAATGCGTCCTTAGACAGAGTGAGGCAAGTGACAATTAGAGAAATTGATTTCAGACAATCTCACGTGACTTGTGGGTAAAGTAGAAAATGTGGAGGCAGAAATTTGATTACTACAGAAGTAATATGAAAGCAACTGCATGGTTCCAAGAAAAGAAATGCAAAATGAAGAATTAGGTCTTTCAAGGACACTGGGGTAAAAATTAATTTTTTTCTTTGGAGGTTGGCACAATGTGGGTGCATGGACTACTAAAGGAAAAAGAAGTAATTTTATTTCCCTAGCTAAGATTTCTTAGTCAAATCTGTATTTGTTGAGGAAGGAAACCTTGTAATGTCACAATTAAAATGGCAAGGAAAGGGGCCACATTCAGATTTCCTTCCTTCGTTACAATGAATGCACAGGATTTTTTCTTATATACCCAGTTGTCCTGTAGTCTGAGGCCCCATCCACACTGTCATAAAATGCAGTTTGAACTGCATTAATAATTCTCAGTGTAGATGCATATAATGATTTTAACATTTTTGTTTATTTACCAATGTATTAATATATGGCATCGAATTGTTGCCTTTGTAAGGCTGCCCTGAGTCCCCTTCGGAGTTGAGAAAGGCAGGATATAAATCTGATAAATAAATAAATGCAGACTGGTATACACTCCCCAGAAGCCCTTGATCAGTACAATTAGTAGCCATACATCCCAATTGATTCTGAAAGTCATAGCTCAAAAAAGTAACTTTCCCCAACTCTGTTTATTTGTGTGCTTCATCCCAAGTTTTCTTGATTTGACAAGGACTACAACAGTGAGCAAAGTCTAAAGATATTTTAAATAAGAGGAACAAAAGAGCAGGTGAGAAAGAGCGATGCCACAAATAATCATGAATGCAAGACTAATACTTTATAAGAGCCATACGCTTTCCCATTTATATTTGTATCTGCACAGAAAAGAATGGAACATACGTTTATAGACTTGCCTATTTTGTTCTTAGTCAGTGCTCTTCTCCTTGTGAATCCAACACGAAGGAGCAACACTACTAGCGCAGGCAACAGTATTCCTATACCTTTCTTCCTTATTATTTTGGAGTAGAAATGTTCTTGGACTGCAACTTCCATCACACCTAGCCAGCACAACCATAGCACATGTACTTTGCCAACATTGTGAGAACCCTGTTTCCCACACCTATTCTAGAGGAGTCAGTTTTTGTTGCCTGGCCTGTAGCAATAGAAGTATTGACCACAGTCAGATGACAGAATGAGCTGGGAAAACCCAGGAACCCTCATCTGTCTGTTGTGAGCTATGTGTACTATTGCATGTAGATCAAGTAGTGGAAACTTCTAAAGAAATCTTGTTGCTTTGCTCCACTCTTTGTTCAGTTCAAGTGTGAACAACTGCAATTTGGGTAGGGGTTTTTTAACCCAGTCCCAGCACACTGCAGAATTCTACTGCACTAAAGAAATAAAGGTTGTTGTTATTATTGTTAATGCACAAGTTTCTAACACTTTATGAGGGTTTGGGAGGTCAGGGAGGATAGGAAGAAAAATGCTGTCTCATTCTGGTGTTTGTGGGGTACTCAAGTGAAGATCTCACTTCTCACTTTCCATCATTCTGGTGCATCTGCTTACTTCACGAGGAGTTTGTTATCTTTTTCATTGGACGCATTGTTATATGACGCCTTGATGAAGCTTATGTAGCGAATCGGGTTTACCTTGGGCCCTGACTTCATACGTCCCGTTGGCGGCTTTCCATTTGGATGTTTCCTTCTTGCATTTGGAGGAACATGCCCACTGGGGCTAGCGTCCTTTAATGCTTATGCCTGCCTTGTGATTACATGGATATATGACTCTCAAACGTGTGTTTGGTCTTTACTTATGAGTTACACCCTGACTCCCATGTGATTTTCTACCTGGTGGAACCGTGCCAATCACTGAGCGTTGCCTCTGCCAGTATTGTTTCACGCCTTTGTCAGCATCTGCCACCAACGCGGTTTGGCCTTATTGTCTCCCTACTATTGGTCTGCAGATAGGACCAGCCTCACTTGGTGATGCTGCCCGGACTGCGCATTAGACCTTGTTATTATTCTCTGCCTGGCTGAGTCATGCTGGCAACCAAGCCGCGCCCACGCCTCCGCCACGTCCCAACTGCGCCCCCGCCAAGAAGTGCTGCCCTACGCTCTGCATTCACTTTGGGATCCGGGGATTTGCAGCCTCTGGGTAACGTTACTTTTGCTTTTGGGACTGGGATCTTCACCAGTGTGCAGGTATTATTTGAGGATCACCTGGGATTTACAACCAGCCCCCTCCGTATTATCTTGCCTACCACTTCATTGAACTGCCAGCTTACATCCGGGCATACCCTTAGGGGAGTGGTCGGGCGTTTGGGCTATGCCCCTTATGACATTCACCAGGCAACGCTACTGTAATATCCTGGCTTTTCCCATACTACACTGACCATGGCAGGCCTTTTGTATGTGCCCACTGTTTGCAGATCATATCTTTGACTTTTGGGAGATATTAAACTCAAACTGAGTTTTCTCTCAGGTACCTACGCCAGACTCAGGGAGGAGTGTTACCATGGGTGCCATACATTCTTAGAGTGTTGCTTTAACTTTACTATTGAATGACAATATTGCTTATATATTTGGGAAAATGTTATGCTGATTTGATCTACACACATAGTCTGAATTACATTGAATAACTTACAGGCCTTCATCTAGGTGTTATTGTTTGTGAAGTGTCTCTACTGTTTTGCTTGCTACTATCACCGTAGCTACTAGAGTAGTGAGGTAGCTTCTCATTTTCAGTTTATGGGGTACACCAAGGCCACTAAGACACAGGTTGTGGGTGACATTTTTCTCACTTCTGGTTTGGAATCCTGTATGAATATAGATGCTTTCTGCTGTTCAGTTTCTTGTTGGGGTTGGGGGCAAGCAAGAAATGAGAAAGCAGCCATGTTCAGTTGACACTGTAAAGACAGGGAATGGTTAGTCATCCCCACTACATGTCATATAAGATAATTCATGGTTTCAGTGGTTCCCTGTCTCACACTGTGGGGGAACCACATTGTGGGCCTGTGTCTCCCCACTCCATCCTTCTCCTTCCAAACCATGCCAAACATTACCTATTGCACCTCAAGCATCCAATTATTTGAAGCGGGGGAGAGAGATCATGCTCCAGCCCAGTGTTAGGCTGGGCTGGAGAAGAATCACCACTGACTTGGGGGGCAGTGTCTACTTTTTTTTGGTCATATCAGGAGTGACTTGAGAAACTGCAAGTTGCTTCTGGTGTGAGAGAATTGGCCGTCTGCAAGGATGTTGCCCAGAGGACGGCCAGATGTTTTTGATGTGTTACCATCCTTATGAGAGGCTTCTCTCATGTCCCTGCTTGGGGAGCTGGAGCTGATAGAGGGAGCTCATCCATGTTCTCCCTGGATTCAAACCTGTGACCTGTCGGTCTTCAGTCCTGCCGGCACAAGGATTTAACCATCTGTGCCACCGGGGGCTACTAATGTGCTGCCAATTGACATGGTTGGTAACAGCTACCTCAGGAAGCAACGAAGACAAGTAGAAAGGTGGTGACTCTCATCTCAGCAAGAGCAGTTCTATGCCAAGTTAAGAAAGTGGAGGCAATAAGACACAATGGTGGGCAGTTGCTTGACCTTAGTAAACATCTTGTTGGTGGTGCATGGTAGCAACTCCTCATTCGCTTCTTGCAGTATGTGAGACAAGCTTTGGTCCAGTTAGAAGCAGCTGTTAGAAGCAGCAACAACATTATGCTGTTCACCTCCTCGTCCTTACTACAACTACTTTCCCCTCCCAGCAAAATTTCTAAGGACTGTATCACTGCCTTTCTCCTTTCTTTGCTTCAAATTCTTCTTCCCATGCCAATCAATGGTGATTAAGAAGGGTTGTCTGAGCTGGTGGTGGCGTAGACATTTTGTCTTGTAACTACTTGCTAAATAAGTCAATACAACTATTCCACTTTAAAAAGAACAACTGTGTTCTAATTGTGTCATCTGAAACCAACCACAGGTGAGTCCTTTTGCCTCATAAGAAATGGTACTCTTCATCTACCAGCTTAGCAGATATCAGATAGGAAAGAGGAGTAAACATTGGGAGTCTGTTCAAATCATGTATTTAAGTATATGAAGTATTTTGGTATCATTCTTCCCTTCAAATTTTTCAGAGAGTCTTGGGGAAAATGTAAACAAAGGATCACATACAACTACAATGGATGTGTTGTCTTGGTATTAGTAGTATGGCTATTCTGAATTGTACATATCTTGTCTGAGGCACATGACAAATGCCTCCCATGAGAATATTGGGAGAGTATTAGGTATATGCCCACATGAGAATATTGGGAGAGTATTAGGTATATGCTAAGAAAACCACATTTGGAAACTATATCAGAAAGATAAACCAGCTCTACAAACTGTAGGCAACAGGTCCCAAGTGGACAATTCATACATACTTATCCCTGCTACCGAATATACTGTATGTATATATTCCCTTGGCTTTCTTTAAGTATTTATAGTACTATATCAATTCTTTAAGTATTCATCTTTCTGGAAACAAGTTGTTTGATCATAGCAAAACGTTTTTAAAAAAGTTTGCCAATTGTTTTTTTTAAATGTTGAGATAGAATTCTCTTGACCAACCCAATATATCACCCTGTGAAGTTGCTTTAAAGGTCATTGATTTTCACCTTGGGTTACATAATACATTTTCTTCTGAAAGAGACTATCTGTTTCACTAAAAGAAAAGAAAAAGAAAATTGTCCACAGCCAGATTTCATCAGATCATAAAAGAGGCTCTAGGAATTGAGTTAAGAAAATAAACAAAGCAAGAAATACCTAAACTGGTCAGGTTTGGTATCAAATGAGGTCATAAGGAAAGAAAAGGAAAATGACCTCCCAGCAGGTTTTAGTATGGCAAAAAAGTTAGGGCAGTGAAGAGGACACTGCAGCTAAAGTGCAATGTTCCTTTTCAGTGAGCTTAATAAAAACCTGCTTACATTTTATATAATAAAGAGAAAAGCAAGAGGCAACATTTTATGCCTGTGGTGCTGAAATCTACCTGTTGTGGAGGATCAACTTGATTCTTTAGGTATTAGCATTTTAAGAGACAAGAAATAAAATGGTATATAATGAACAATATCTTTTTTTTAGTATGAAAGATTTAGTGTTCTGGCTTTAATGATGGAGTAATAAATATAAATGGTTATTAATGGTAAGTCATTAAAATTGCTCAGTTTGATATATAAAATACAGGATCTCCCTGTAATGTGTCAAAGGTTAGAGATTATTACTGCTTCAGAGGGCTCTTGAAATGAAGTTCTCTGTATTATGACCATCAAAGTATTACAGAAGAGTATGTCTTCCAGATGACTTGTAATATATTCTAATTGCAATCAATGTGGCCTTTTAAAGTAGTCAGGTATCTTGTAAAAAGAATCATGTACTGCAGTGTTTCTCAACCAGTGTGCCGTGGCACACTAGTGCGCCGTGAAGGACCTCCTGCTGTGCTGCAAAAAAAGCTCTCTGCCCCCCTTCCTTCCCCCCTCCTCCTGCCGAACTCCTGCTGCTTGGGGGAGAAGGAAGAAGGGCCGGGCAGCGGCGAAGAAAAAGAAGAAGGGGCTGGGGCACTGCCTCCTTCGGCCGTTTCCCCAGCCAGCCTCCAATCCGCCATGACTTTCGCCCCTCGTTCGCTGAAGCCGCGTGGAGAAGGAGCCCCGCCCACTGAAGCCCGTCCACCGCTCATGGTCCTCCTCTGTGGGAGAGCTGAAGCAGGGGGGAGGGGCGGGGCATGGTGTGGCCTGGCTCCACCCCTCCCCCCAGCTTTGGCACTCCCAGCAGCTGCTCCAGCCTTGAGGGGACAGTGCCAAGCCAGCATTGTGCTGGCTCTGCCACCACTGGCTTGGCACTGCCCCCTCAAGGCTGGAGCAGCTGCTGGGAGAGCTGAAGCCGGGAGGAGGGGCGGGGCATGGTGTGGCCTGGCTCCGCCCCCTCCCCCAGATTTGGCACTCCCAGCAGCTGCTCCCAGCAGGCCACCATCCCCCAGCTGTTCTTTACTGTTTTAGAGTGTCATTTTGGTTGGTGGTGTGCCCCCGGATTTTGTTAATGTTAAAAGTGTGCCGCGATTCAAAAAAGGTTGGGAAACACTGATGTACTGTACTTATGTGGTCAGTGTGATCAAGCAGGATTTCCCACTTGTCTGCCTGTAGGGTATACAGATCCTAAAAGAAATTAGTTTGGTCAGAAGGCACACACAAACACACTCATCTTAGCCATACAAGTGAAATGAAGTTATTAGGGCTGTGCAGAAAGCCGTACCAGCGTCATATGTCAGATCTGTTTTGTAAGAATCATACATACAACTCAATGCTAAGAAACATGGACTGGCAGAAATAGTCAATTTGCATGTATGACTTTCATTGGGTTTTCTTAAGCAAGGAATTTTCAGAGGTGGTTTTGCCAAATCCTTCCTATGAAATGTAGTGTAACGTGCCTGGTATTCATTGGTGGTCTCCAGTCTGGCAAACAAACTAGTCAAATGTGGGCTAGGCCAACCTAAGGTTTGGTGGATCTGTAATTGGTTAAGCGAACAAACTCAAAGAGTGCTCACCAATGCTTCCTATTCACCCTTGAAAGAACGTGATGAATGAAGTGCTGCGGGGTTCTGTCCTGGGCCCATTCCTGTTCAACATTTTTATTAATGACTTAGATGAAGGGTTTGAAGGCATGATCATCAAGTTTGTAGACAACAGCAAATTGGGAGAGATAGCCAATACAGGAGCACAACTAAAAATGATTTTAACATATTAGAGAGATGACCCAAAACCAACAAAATGAAGTTCAACAGAGACAAATGTGTGATATTCCACTTAGGAGGAAAAAAAGTGAAATGCAATGATATAGAATGGGGGACGCCTGGCTTGACAGCAGTACCTGTGAAGAAGATCTTGGAGTCCTCATGGACAACAAGTTAAACATGAGGCAACAATGTCATGTGGCAGCTAAGAAAGCTAATGGGATTTTGGGCTACATAAATATAGTGTCAAGATCCAAGGAAGTCATGCTACCTCTCTATTCTGCCTTGGTCAGACCACACCTGGAATACTGAATCCAATTCTAGGTACTGCAATTGAAGGGAGATATTGACAAGCTGGAATGTGTCCAGAAGAGAGCGAACTAAAATGATCAAGGGACTGGAGAAAATGTCCTATGAGGAGTGACTTAAAGAGCTGGGTATGTTTAGTGTGAGAAGGCTGAGAGGAGACATGATGGCAATGTATAAATATGTGAGGGGAAGTCATAGGGAGTAGGGAGCAAACTTGTTTTCTCCTGCCCTGATGACTAGAACGTGGAACAATGGCTTCAAACTACAGGAAAGGCGATTCCACTGAACATGAGGAAAAACTTCCCAACTGTGAGAGCTGTTCAGCAGTGGAACTCTCCACCCAGGAGTGTGGTTGAGTCTCCTTCTTTGGAAGTTTTTAAACAGAGACTGGATGACCATCTGTCGGGGGTGCTTTGAATGCGTTTTTCCTGCTTCTTGGCAGGGGCTGGACTGGATGGCCCATCAAGTCTCTTCCAACTCTATGATTCTATGATCAAAGTACTAACCAGGTCTGACTCTGTTTAGCTTCCAGGCTATATCTAGTACTTTTAGTATTAGGTCTCAAAAGGGCAGCTAATCAGAATGACCTGAATTACTCTCTTTTCTTGCTTCCAAGCTCTGAGCCACTGGTTTTATTCCCATTGTGCAAACCGAGTACTGAAGCTGAGATTTGTACAAAGATATGGGATCACAATTCACTTTCTAAACCACCACTCTATGATTTTTCTTAATTTTGTTTTTTAAGACTAAATTGTAACTATAAGAAACACCTATGTGGTCAAAGTTTTGTTAATAAGAAAGAGGCATGCATAGTACCATGGGGTTGTCTGGCAGCTCCTTCTATCTTATATGAGTCACTGAACAACAGTTGTCAGTTGTAATGACTCTCAATCTCAGTCTACCCATCTAGTTTGGATTCATACCAGCAGTGACCAAGAGATGAAAGGCCTCTGTGCTACTGAGGCATGGATCCTGTGAGCCAGGTCTTATCCCATAAGTAGTCTTTTCACCCATCATATATGCACTCCATATGTAGGATTCAATGACTCAAGGGAACAAACATAGCAATCAGGTGCTTTCATCTTCCATTCACAGCTTGAATCTAGAATTAGTGAGCAGTCACCAACAGATGCCGTAGATTTTTAAATGGTCTAATTACAGATCCAGATGGACAGATACTTACTTTTAATGTATTTTTCTTAATTGCCAGGAACATTTATTGCAGTATGAAAGCTCAATAATAAAAAAGGGTGAAACTAGAAGGTATACGCCTGGGAAAGGGTGTGTTATTTCTAAATACCTTCCACACAGCCATATCACCCAGACTATCAAGGCAAATAATCCATAATATCCGCTTTGAACTGGGTTATTTGAGTCCACATTGCCATATAATCCGGTTCAATGTGGATTATATACTAGGCCTGGTTAGGTTTTTCGGAATGCTATTAAATTCGGAATGAATTTGTTTTTAACTCACTTTTGAAGCGGTTTTGAAGCGATGTAAGCAATCCGGAAGTGAATTTGCCATTTCGAAGCCGCCGCCGCCATTTTCATAAAGGAATCGGTGGGTTTCCCTTCCTTGGCCTTCCCTTCCATGTGCAGCTGTTGCCGGCATCCACTCTGGAAGGCATGGGCTCCAAGCTGAGTTAAAACACCCAGGTTGGAGCCATTGCCTTCCCCCTGGAAGGCATGGGCTCCAAAGGGAAGGCAATGGCTCCAATCTGGGTGTTTTAACACAGTTTGGAGCCCATTCCATCCAGAGGGAAGGCAATGGCTCCAATCTGGGTGTTTTAACCCAGCTTGGAGCCCATGTCTTCTGGCTCTTATGACAGTTCTGAGGGAAGGTATCCTCTTCTAAACTGGGTTAAACATGCATGTCCACCATTAACTAAGCCATTCTAAAATTTCGGAATTAAATCAGAAACAATCCGAATTTTTTTCAAAAAAATCGGAAGTCAATCAGATTTGAAGTGCCAGCGCCCCCTACATCCGAAATGAGTTTTGAACCATTTTTTCTTGATCAACCAGGCCTATTATATACAGCTGTGTGGAAGGGCCTTAGTTGCAAAATTCTTCACTCGTCTATGGAACACATAAATGTATTTGGCCCTTAATGCGAAACATTTAAAACACAACCTCCTAATAAAAAATTGACTCTAATAACTCCATTTTAAAATGAGGCCAATTTTACAACTGTTCAACTAAGACCAGTTAGAATTTATTACTAGGGCTAGGTAGAAGGAATGTCTGAGGCATTTGGGAAAGTCTGATTATGAAGATCTACTATCCCCCCACTTTGGGAGGAATTGTGCAGAGCCAAGTCAGCATCATTTGATGGTGCTCGGCAGGCCCTGTTGAGCCCCGTCCCGAAGATGAAAAAGGGGCCTTCAAATACCTGATGTGAAGAATTCTTAAGAATAGGGTGAAGCAGCAGATAATAAGAGTAAGCAGTCCAAGAGCTGGACATTATTAGGTATGAAACCACTTTGTTTTTGTTTTTGTTGTTGTTGTTGTTGTTGTTGTTGTTGTTGTTATATGCCTTCAAATTGATTCTGCCTTATGCTGGTCTTATCCTACAGGGCTTTTTTTGTAAGATTGATTCAGAACAGGTGTGTCATTGCCTTCCTCTAAGACTGGGGAAATGGGATATGCTTGGGGTCACTCAGTGGTTTTTAGTTTAGTGAGGCTGTTAAAGGCTCCTCCCTAAACAACAAATAATAATAATAATAATTATTTAAACCCCACCACCATCTCCCCAATTGGGACTCGGGGCAGCTAACATGAGGCCAAGCCCAAACAATTACAACAAATCAAAATAAAATACATACAGAAAATTAATAATATCAAATAAAATATAAACAAAACAACTTAATACAAAATCAATACGAAAATGAAATAAGAAAATAAAAATAAACACAGTGGGTTGGGCCAAGTTACAGAGAGTAGAATAAAATGTAAAATAAAAAAACCCTGGGTGAGATGGATGAATAGGGCAGTGTGCCTGGTAGGGAATTTCAGATGGGGACAGGGCCGTAGCCAGGATTTTGATTGGGGGGGGGGTGAGTTTGGTTCGGGGGCTGAGACTGGGTGGAAGAGGGTCTACCCTAGCAAACCTTTTGTATTGTTATCCCAATAACCCCATTAATGTGGGATATAATGAGCATGGTGATCAGATCATGATATGAATAAACAACAGTTTAAATAATGTACCAGTAAGGCCTTTTCGCAGACCACCCTGAGAATTTCGGGGGGGGGGCTGAAGCCCCCTTAGCCCCCCTGGCTACATGCCTGGATGGGGACAAACATTGAGGTGAATATTACTAAAGGATGGAATAAAGTGCAAACTCCAGAATGCTGCAGAAGGCAGAAACCAGATTTCAAGTGGATTTTTTTCTCTAGTGTGATGAGGAAATGTGTGTCCTGCATGATATAGAACTTGTGGTCTTTTCCAACTTTAGGATTCGTGTGTGTGTGTCTCTGAGCCCCCATCAATCTCCAGCCCAAAGTATTTAGCACCCTAAAAGAGTTAAGGAAAGTTCATCCCAACAAAGCAAGGCATTCCCAGAAAAGAAATATGATAGGAATTATGTGGTAACACTTCTAGTTGCCCAAATTCCAGCCAAAATAGTATGCTGTTCTTCTCATTAGAAATACTACGGTGCAGCCTGCTCTGGCATCAGTTCCTGCTCCAAATGATTAACAGAGCCAGTGCAGGTGAAGTAGAGCCAACAACAAATTGGTCAATGATGTCTACATTCTTGTTATTCATTTGAGCGATATTTCTTTCCACTTTCCAGACTGTTGTTGGACTTTACATATGTACAAACTTTTAAGTAGAGGCAAGCAAAAAACATTATCAAAAATATAATAAGCACGAAATAACCAATATAAAAGGGGAAGGTGGAATCAGCTGCAGCTATTAAAGAGTGGAGTTATACAATTTAGGCCATTCCACACACTCTTCACAATTATGGCAATTAAAAAGTTTCAGCTCTGAAGCAAATGTACTTTACAGGAAAATTAATTCCAGGATTGTCACCAACAAAAGTCATCTTTTAAGAAGACTTTGTGATAATGTGCCAAGTTTCTGTCCAGCAGGAGTTGGAACCATGTCTTCTTGTTGTACTGATAATGATCAGATTATAAATATCCTCTATACATTTCAGTTGTTCAAATAATCTCATTTTCAAAGGTGCCTGCCAAGGTGGCTTGTCATCATATAATGGCAGTTGTATAGTAGACCACTTCAGTTTTGTCTTTAATTAAAAAAGGAATAAGGAGGTAAATAGATCCAGAATGTGTTGCCATGAAATAAAAATAATACCATCTATCCTGGCAATGGATTTCTATTTATTTATTTTGTCTAATTTATTATGTAGAAGATGAAAAGAGGAATGTTGTGTTGTTCTGACACATACTGTGTGTTGAGCTGAAATTGTTTACTATGGAAGCTCAATGACTATGCTGGAAAATATTTTGAGGGAACATTTTTTAAAAAGCTATATATACACACACACCCAATTAAATGATATAATTCTCCAGTTCATTCATTGATTCTGTCCTTTCAAACAGAAGAGAAAACAATAACACCTTAACTAAACTTAATGTGGCATCACTGTGAGATTAGGACAACCAGAATTACTGGTGAATATCTGTCAGCACAACAAACAGAACAAAAAATGCATTGCCAGTATGTCCATGTCAACAAAATTGTACTTCTTTTTATCAACAACAGTGTTGTTAGTGTGGTATAACACAGATGTTGCACAATAAACTACATATCTAGTATTTCACGCAGCCAAGTAGTTTAGAATGAAAGTGGCCTCTGCAGTCACCACTAACAACTTGTTTATTTTATAATCACAGTGAGACTGGCTCATCAATTTCACACCATAACAAATATCTTGGAAAGGTCTATTCTGGACCTACATATTTTTAAAGTCATGGAAGTTAGATTCCTCTCCTCCCCTCTTGCAATTCTGCATTACTTTGTAAGCAGAAAAGATACATACTAGATCCAAAGAAGACAGTTCAAAATTGGGGAAATGAAGACCAAAAACATATATTCTCATATAGACCACTCAAGTCATTGTATTAAAAAAATCAGGATAGTGCTACAATTTCAAGAGGAGAAGGCATCTTGTTACGTATTGTTGTTGTGTGCATTCAATTCATTTCTGACTTACAGCAATCCAAATTGCCAAAACAAAACCTGGAGTTTCCTTTGGCCTTCCTCTGAGGCTGAGAGAGAATGACTTGCTCAAGGCCACTCAGTGGTTCTCTAAAGTCAAGGAAGGATTCAAATTATGATATCCAGAGTTGTTCTCCAATACTCAGACTATTATATCATGCTTGCTATCTCTTGTAAAGTATAGCAATGTTTGTTTATTGGTAATTATGTACTGCATTCTCAAAATTAACCAAAGTGAAATACTGAGAATTCAAAATTTGAAATAATTGTTAAAATCCATAACACAAACAATTCCATCTAGAACAGCTGTGTGCAATAGATTTTAGAGAACTGAGAAAATATTTGTCCTTGCCAATTTTTGCTTTTATGCAAGAGGTGATACTAATCGATACAAATTCATAACATATGAGTGGGAGAGATTTCAAGGATGTCATCACCCACTTCAAAAAACAGACTGCGGAAACTATTGAGGTATCTCGCTTCTAACCTCGCTGGGAAAATCCTTGCAAGAATCCTTGCAACCACCTTCTATCCGTCTCAGAAGACACCCTCCCAGAATCCCAGGACATGATCTTCACTGCATGACAGCTCCAAGAAAAATGCAGGGAACCACTGTACATGGCATTCATTGACCTTGCAAAGCCATTCGACACAGTGAATCGTAGTGCTCTCTGGACCATTCTCCAAAAAATCGGGTGCCCTAATAAATTTGTCAACATCCTGCGGCTCCTCCATGATGACATGATGGCAACAGTCTTGAAGAGCAATGGCTCCCAAAGTGATCCATTTAAGGTGGAATCGGGTATCAAATAGTGATGTGTTATTGCTCCAACATTATTTTCCATCTTCATCATTATGATACTTCACCTTGTTAATGGGAAGCTTACCACCAGAGTGGAAACCATCTATCAGACAAATGGCAAGCTATTTAAACTCAGCAAACTGAAAGCCAAAACCAAGGTTACAACAATATCTGTTATAAAATTCCAGTATGCTGATGAAAATGTTCCCTGTGCGCATTCAGAAGAAGACCTACAAGCCACTCTAAACACCTTCACAGAAGCATACGAGAATTTCGACCTGCCATTGAACAATGAGAAAACCAAAGTGCTCTTCCAGCAGTCACCAGCCAATCCCTCTCCAATGCCAGAAATACAGCTTAATGGTGTAATATTAGAAAATGTTGATAATTTCAGCTACCTTGGCAGCCACCTCTCGACAAAAGTCAACATTGACACTGAAATTCAACACCACCTGAGCTCTGCGAGTGCAGCATTTTTCCGAATGGAGCAGAGAGTGTTTGAGGACCAGGACATCTGTAGGGATACCAAGATGTTTGTTTATAAAGTTATTGTCCTCTCAACCCTGCTATATGCCTGCAAGATGTGGACAGTCTACAGATGTCACATGCAACTCCTGGAATGATTCCATCAACGCTGCCTCTGAAAAATCCTGCAAATCTCTTGGGAAGACAATCGAAGCGGAGAAATGTCAGCATGCTGGAAGAAGCAAACACCAGTGTTGAAGTGATGGTCCTTCGCTATCAACTCCGCTGGACTGGCCACGTTGTCTGGATGCCCAACCACTGTCTCCCAAAGCAGCTGCTCTATTCCAAACTCAAGAACAGAAAACAGAATGTTGGTGGACAAGAAAAGAGATTTAAAGATGGGCTCAAAGCTAACCTGGCATAGACACTGAGAACTGGGAAGCCTGGCCCTTGAGCGCTCCAGTTGGAGGTCAGCTGTGACCAGCAGTGCTGTATAATTTGAAGAGGCATGAATGGAGGGCGAAAGAGAGAAACATGCCAAGAGGAAGGCGCATCAAGCCAACCCTGACCGGGAACGCCTTCCACCTGGAAACCGATGCCCTCATAGCGGGAGAAGATGCCGATCAAGAATAGGGCTCCACCGTCACCTACGGACCTACCGCCAGCACACCGACCTTGGAGGACCATCATCCTCAGACTACGAGGGATCGCCTAAGAAAGGATGGGTAGGAAACAAAAGAACATTGATCTAAAGGTTGTCATTTCATCTCTAACCACCCAGGAAGGGAGTGAAGAATAGAAGAGGTGAAAACCTGGTTCTGCAACTAGTGCAACCAGGAACAATTTGGCTTCCTGGACTATGGTCAGTTTTATAAAGATGGACTTTTGGCAAGTGATGAATTACACCTCAGAACAGTTGGCAGAAATAATTTTGCTAATAGTCTCAACACATGATTGGGGGCGGAGGTTATGTGGAAGAAGGAGACATTATTCTTGAGGGCAGGAGTTCATCAAGTGCTGGAGATAATAATAGCCTGAATGTTGGAGAGAACCGGGCCACTAGTACAAGAACAGTAACTATTGTAATTGTTCATTTAAAAGCTTCAATACAGACAGAACATGACAGTAAGAAGGACATCAACCTCGTGTCCCAACTAGGTGTCTCAAATCAAGGCATTGTTTCTCTTTGCTTGATTGCTAGTTCTAAAATAGAAGTAAAGTGAAATCACTGTATAAAAGAATAGCATTAACAATACCCTGAAAAAATGGTTCAGGCACTGTGTCAGCTGCTGGAAATTACCAACTCTCCTTCTATTTTTTTTTATTTACTGTATCTCACCTCACTATGGCCCTCGCTAATTGCATCACTTTACTGCCTACTGGGTAACTACTCAATAGTTTACTGAGAAAAGTAAAATTTTAGCTTTTCCTGGGAAAGAAAGCACACCTGGTAATAGCAGTGAGTGAAATTCATCACTGAGCACTGTGCAAGAAAATATTTGGTCGCAAAACAATTCATATAGACCTGGCTAGTAGTGTTTCTTATTGTTTAAAATTATACTTTTCTGCAATATGTCAATATTTATAGTATTAAAAAGGCAATTGCTTTGCCAGGAAGTACTGTTCTTACAATAGAAATATGTTTGTCATCATGCAGATTCTTACTGCTCACACATCGCCTTCTGAATTCTAATAGGGCAAGCCACTGTCTAGGGCACAGTACACCTGGCATGTTCTATCTGGCCAGAACAAACTTGTCATGAAGGCTACCATAACTTAACATAGGCAGCCAGAACAAAGAGATACAAAAGCTAGAGATGTTCAAAAGGTGACATTAAGATCACTTCCACTTTATAGGCTGCACAGTGTTAAACCTCCTGCTTCAAAGACAGAAAAACTGACAATATATGAAATCTACTTGAAGACACTCATCGGACATCCTTCTCCAGTACTCTCTGTCCTACTCCCTGGGAACTGCCATGTTTCAGATCATGTTCTACAATTTCTGATTTAATGTGGTTCATACAGTTCACCCCTAAACATTTGGCCAAATTGTAGCCCCTAAAGCCAGCGTGATGTAGTGTTTGAGCATTGGACTACAGCTCTAGAACAAGGTTGGAAACAACATGAAGTCACACAAAAACAAATACTCTGCACAGTTGTCTCTTTCTAGCATCATTTCTTTTCTTTTAAAAGGCACAAAGCAGCATAAATTTCTGATCTGTATAAATTTCTGATCAGGACCTAGGCCACTCTTATGACTTGTTATTGACAGCTATAGAAAAGGTTTCGCAGAATATTTTTTAAAAAATCATTTAGTAAATAGCTCTTCAACCCTTCACTTCCCCAGGAATGAAACACAAAGTAATCTGTGGGTCTCAAACAAAATGTTTCGTCACTTGAAATGCTGGATGCCTCTTGTTTTCATCACTGAAGTTAATTAAAAGAGGAACAAGCCAAATCCCAAGTAAATAAGATGAAGGGTTAATTTAGTTGAATCATTACCGATCAACTTTGCATGAATGAGTATGCCACAGGTGTATCTGTGTATCAGGAAGTCTTTAAATCATTTTCAAATATTTGGGCACCAGGAGAGCTTTTCAAATTGAGTTAACATGATTACTGAATTCCCATGTTTAATGAGAATTCACAGATACTTTCTTTCTTGCCCATGCCACACATACAGAAGACAAGCAAAAAGAGATGTAAATAATATTACTTATCTTGGGTGGATTCCTATATAGATACATTATGCATCAATGTGTCAGCTATGCATCAATGATCCAGCCCCAATGAGACCAAATTACAAATACATATTCAAACTTGCATTTCCATTATTATGCTTCTCATTCTGAGTCATCACTTCTCATTCTGAGTTTTTTTCATATGTGAAACTGATGATTATAGCAAGGAAAAGGGAGATCACAAAACACTTTGAACAAATTAAGTGCAATATAAATTGTATGAATGGCGGGCATCTCTGGAGTAGGAGTGCTGGCTTACTTTGCACCATTCCACTTCACCATCACATCCTCCTGGGAAACCATGAAATGACAGGTTTCCAGAGCTGGCACAGTGTTTTGTTCATCTCTAGATTTCCATAGTTTTCATCATACGTGTGCTTTCAAGCCTGAACAGTTGCCCAGAGGCTGCTTTTGTAGTGGTTGTCATCTTCATTCTTTTTATCAGTTTTCAGTGTTAAGAGCAAATATGAAATCTCACTATTAAACTGCAGGACAAGGTTACTTTCAATTCCACTATATTTACAATGAAATTTAAATTCACTTTTTTGTTAATTGATACCAGTACAGAGTGCAACATTTACCCATTTATTTTCCCCCATCTTAGCAAGGCATTGGCTCAGTTGGCCAATCTTTTCCTTGCTTAGACTGACATGATTTTTTCTGTACCTTCCTATGTTGAAGAATTTAAACAAGTTGGCATTTCTTTTTGGCAGAACATTTCTATTCAGATAATTGACTAAAATAAAATCTTAAAGCTTAATGTGGGCAAATGAAGAAAAAACCTTGTACCAACCCATCACTAATTTAAAATATGAATAATAATGCAGAGATTGAACAAGTGATGTAAAATGATTGTTGTTAAGTTTTGAATGTGACCTTAGACTCACATAGCACACTGTGCTGTAGGGAAGGGGTAATCTTTGATGGCCTCCATGTTGGATAAGCTAGGAATGACTGGAGAGAGAGAGATTAAATGCTTACTACTTCCTTTTCCATCTTCGTTGGATTTGTTGCCTCTGTTGTTTGAGTAGATTGCTCATCCTCGTGTTTTAGTCATTCACCTCAGTGGGAATGATACTGGTTTCCTGAAAGGCATAACCCTTCTTCTCCCATTCTTTGTGTGACCTCTAGGTTATACAGAGTACATGGCCAGAAATAATTCTTATATTGCCTATCATTTTTTCTTACCAAGTTTGGCATGGTGTGGAGAATCCTTAATATTGCCTGTGGAAGGATAAACAAGGTACTAAATTTGAAAAGCCAATGTTGCTAGATTTAAATTGGTATGATGTCATAGAGCAAAGTCCCAACTACAGCCAATGTAAAAATTCATACCTCAAGTAATGTATTAAAATTAATGAAATGAGATTATAGCTGAATATAGGATCGTTCCTAGATGTTCAATAGTGGACAGGACTGTCTAGGAACATTGTATACCTCCTTCATTGGATGCTGCTCATAAACATAGGCTAGATGACCAACTGTCAGGGATGCAATAATAGTACATTTTCAGACTAAATGACCCTTGAAGCCCCTTCCAGCCTTTCCTTCCTCTTCTACTATTGTTATTCTAGTAAAATAGTTGCGGCATCCATACCTTAAACATGAGTCTAAATATTCATTTATTAAGATATATTTTCTATATATAAGAATGCTTTAAATATAGACCAACTGAATACTTTCTGATGTAAAGTCATAGACACCTAGTTGTACAACATCTTCAACCCTTATTGCCTCTGTTTAATTATGACATCCTGGTGTATTAATCTTTTCAATAAATGTCAGTGGTGGATTTTTCTCCATTGCATACAAAAAGGTGAAAACTGGAAGTATTAGCAGGCTTTGAAAGGAAAGATGTTAGGGAGCAATTACCTCATCTTAGGAAAGGAGGTTGAAAATATTCTTATTCTACCTGTATTTGAAAGAGAGTTATACAAAATTTCAGGTGCTGGGTCACAGTGACAGCATTTAGATATCAGCTAATCCTGAGTCTTGTATTTTGTTATGGATCTACAGCATAATTGTTAGGAACCACACGATGATTAAGACTGTCAAACAGAAGAGCATGTTACACTAAACCCCAGGATTTATTGCAGGATACCAAGATAATATTATGTCTTTGTTTACATCTACAATGAATGCTGTTATAGAAAGTAGGCTGGCAAACTTATGTTAGGAAGATTTACCTCTATTGAATGAGATTACTATAGTATGTCAAACAGTTCAAACCATAATTGGTGCATTTCATTAGAATATAATTGAAAACAAACTGGTGCAATAAATGATCTTGATAAATATTTTACTACTAGGCAGGCATGATATTCAGGGAATGCTTACAAAACAACTGGTTCTAGTTGTAGAACTGAGCTGCAGTGATAAAGAAAGGTTTTTCTCAGTGCCCTAAACGGTTCGGAACCTGCCTACTTTCGTGACCGGATTTCCCTCCATGAACCAGCTTGAACCCTCCGCTCCTCCGGGGAGGCCCTCCTGTCGCCCCTGCCAGTCTCACATACTTGTTTGTTGGGCACAAGGGAAAGTGCTTTTTCTGCTGTGGCCCTCCCCCAACTCTGGGATTCCTTGCCCAGAGAGATTAGGAAAGCCCCCACCTTGGAGACCTGTAAAAAACACCTGAAGATCTGGCTCTTACGCTGTGCCTTTGGAGAGTAATTATTTAATTTCCACCATTGCTCTCTTTAATGCCCCGTTCTTGGAGTTTATCCCCCTCCCCCATGTAAAGGATGCCACTTGTTTATCTCACCCTGACTTTTTAACACTTTACATTTGTGCCTGTGGCCTGCCCTACTGTCCGTGTGATTTTAGATAGTTAACTGTATATTGTTTCTTTTTTATTTATATGTATTTTATTGTGTTTATTGTTTATTGTGTTTATTGTTGATGTTCTTGATTTTATTTTGTTGTATTTGCTGTTTGTGCTTGGCCTCATGTGAGTCGCCCCAAGTCCCCATTGGGGAGATGAGTGCGGGGTACAAATAAAGTTTATTATTATCATTTCTTTCCTTTTATGACGGTCACATACACTCATAGCTGAAAGACAAGGTCTACTGTAGATATGCCTGGACTTCTTTTGAAATTTTTAAATAAGTCTGGCTTAAAGGATTGTTGATTTAAAATAGCTTTAGATTCTAAACTTTCTTTAACTAACAAATTATTACGGTGTGCCCACATGTTTGTTATTCAGATAGCAAGGACTCCTTAGTCTCGTCTATGGATTAAATCTTTGACTATTTCATCATACTGTGGGAGAAAATGAATATATTTCCCTCCGTTTTTATTTATCCCTAAATGCTTTATGTAATATTTTAGCACATGGGTGGGAAGAAATGTGGAGCATTTGTGCAAAAGCACTGTTTTGAGAAATGCATATAGATTTGGGGTTTTTTGAGGAGCTTACAAAATCATGGAACCAGTATCCTTAAAGTCCCTTGTTAAAATTGGGTTCTATTAGCATAAAATAACTGATACAAATATATGGTCTGTGTGCAGTTTAGGTCTGTGCTTATTTGCTCAGAAGCAATTCCCAACCATTTCAGTGCAACTTAATTTTACCCAAACATTTCAGGATGTGCAAATACCAGAAAAAAAAACGTGCAAAAATTATGACCATTGACTTGCCATGTGTCAGGAAATTCTTTTTCGGCCAAGAAATGAACAACAGTGGCTATTCTTTCCATCTCTAAATCCCAGCTCTCTTTCCATCCTTAGGTTGAACACATAGCTTCTTTGGTATCTTTAAGACATAGATAAAGTGAACCCTACATTTTATATTAACAAAGTCTGAGATTCTTCCAGGAAAGGTAGAAAGTATTGGTTATTATCCTTCGAGGCCTTCATGGTTTGGGCCAGGTTTTCTAAGGGATCATCTATAATCCACACTATCTATTCAAATCCGCTGGGGATGTTTACTTCATTTAGGACATCATCAAATGCAATAAAATCCATGTTTCTACACACTTAAGAAACTACAACTGACAGTGTCCTTCACACAATGTGGGGTTTGCCATTTCTAAAGAATGGGGTTTCCTGATGATTTCTAAGCCAGTTGGCAAGCAACTTATTCTTCAGTTTCCCTCATAGAGACATGTAAAAATGTCCAATGTAATATGTGATGGGAATTCCCCTTGCCCATTTGTAAACATAACAATGTCGTCACTATAGAGGAAGGAGCCGAGATGGGCAGTATTGAGTCTTTTCTTCCACCATTACTGTTTTGGGGCTGAGGAGGTATAGTAAACATTAGAAGATGTTCAAAACATTCAGGAGAAAAACATAGCAAGGCATGCTTGTCTCTGAGCTCTCTCTTTCAACATTCCTCCCTCTTCCTACGTTATCTCCCATCTTGTAAAAGTCCCTTTGAACTCTTACCTACTATTTTCTCAATTAAAACACCTGACGTGCTGTCAGGCTTTTGTTTTGCCTATCAAAAGGCTAGCAGACAGAGATAAGAGAGCTAGAGCTTCATTTCCCCCTCCCTCCTGTTCTCAATTCTGCATCATAAGAATAACCACTATATATATATATGTGTGTGTGTTGTTGTTGTTGTTGTTGTTGTAGTTGTGGCTTTTTCAGGCTGTAAGTTGAACTAAGATTACAAAGAGAGAGATTTTTCAAAAAAGGAAGAAAGAAAATGGCAGAGGGACAATGGGAAAAACAAGTATTTACCATGTGATGGGAAATCAAACAGATAAATCCTACAGAATTTGGAGAAAAGGAGAAGCTGCAACTAGTCCAACGGACAGCAGCCAGGTTGATAACAGGAGCGGCATTCAGAGAGCGCACAACTCCTCTGTTGTGCCAGCTCCACTGGCTGCCAGTTTGCTACCGGGCACAATTCAAAGTGCTGGCTTTAGCCTTTAAAGCCCCTAAACAGTTCGGGTCCTACTTACCTGTCGAACGCATCTCTCCCCATGAACCATCGAGATGTTTAAGATCATCTGGAGAGGCCCTGCTCTCGGTCCCGCCTTCTTTGCAGGCGTGACTGGCGGAGACAAGGGACAGGGCCTTTTCAGTGGTGGCTCCTCGACTTTGGAACGCCCTCCCTAAAGACATCAGATTGGCCCCTTCCCTCCTGACGTTTCGCAAGAAAGTCAAGACCTGGCTATTTGAGCAGGCATTTGTTGATGGAATATAAGGCTTAATTGGATATATGGAATAACGACGATGCGATGGAAACTGATTTCAACATGACGCTGAGGCTGCAATTGTATGTTTTTAATTGTTAAATTGTTATTATATGTGTTATGTTTTGGGGGGGAAGGGTTTGTCTTGTTGCTGTGTTATATTGAGGGCAGAGACTGCCTGTGTAAACCGTCCCGAGTCGCCTTCGGGCTGAGAGGGGCGGTATAGAAACGTGACAAATAAATAAAGGGTTGTGATGGGGGTGTTGAAATCATCAGTTTAATTTCCAAATGAGGTCTTATGAAGCTTGGGGGAACACTAACTATCCCAAACGTTTTACTTATCCCATGTGATGAAATCCTTAGAGAGGACTAGACTAGCAACTGTTAAACAGAAGATTTTTTTCTTCAGCCACTCCCAAATTATGCAGTAACCTGCTGGAAGAGATTCAACAGCTGGATACACTGAATTTAAAACAGCACTAAAGATCAATTTCTTCCAGCAGGCCTATCCAGATTATTTTTATTATGTGTCTATCAGTTGTATTTTGATCAGTTGTTTCTCACTTCGATCCATAGGGATAAGAAATGGTTGTTAGTGTGGAAGGCAATTATAATGGGAATTAAGCCCAGTTGAGAACACATCTTACACTAGTTTGGGCGATGCACGTTTTAATTAATATTATCTTAAAATATTTACTATCACTAATGTCAAAGGATGCTAACATATATAATTGAAGTCATTGCTCCTTTTGATCTTACTTCCAATGGCTGTATGACTAATTGACAATTTTGGGGAACATGCAACCACCATTCTTACAAAAGATACAGAATGGCTTGCCATACTAAAAACTACCACTGGATTCTTCCATGTTGCATCCTACACTTAATTTAGATAATTTACATTATATTGATTAATAGTAATATAAAAGGCAAAAGGCACAGACTGATACTAAGATAAACTTCTGATCATATGCTGTCACACAGAAAAGATAATTGGATTGGAATTGTTCAGTATTGTGTTGGTGTGTGATGCCGGAAAGGAGGCTTATCTCAAAGCTGCCAGCTAGCAGGAGCTTTCCCCCTCCTTTTTCCCTCTCGGCTCATCCACCATGCTCAGCGTCTGTGTAATAAATTGGTAGCCCTTAATTTTTGCTCATCAGAGCGACTTATCTCTTTAGTTACAGAAGTCTATGTACAGGGTTACTCTCACACACATCACAATGTCTGACACAAAAGGACTAACATGGCGAGCACCCTCTGGATCCCACGTCAGCTTGAGGATCACATGTCAGCTTGACCAGAAGGTCCTACTCTCATATTACAGGTCTCTGTGTTTTAACCCCTACAAGTTTGGTTTTCTCAGCACATGCTGAAGAATTGATTTTTTTATACTGCAAATATATAACCAACATGTTGCTATGGAGATAGACAGCTTACAGAAATGAATTAATCCCAATACTTTAATGGCTACTTTTATTGAACAGCAGAAACTCTCTATAAGAGGATCAGAATGGGTTCCAATTCTTTATGAGCCATGCTTTCAGTTGTTCAGCATTGTTGATTCTCTACTCCAATTCTTACCCATTTCTATGGCTTTTGAAAGCATATGATTCAGTGCTGGGACATTCTGCTGGTTTTGTGGAAAGGCCTGGAAATGTTGGGCTCAAATACATTCGATGCTGAAAGATACTGTTAAGGTTAAAATTAAAATTCGTTGGGAGTGCTAGATGCATGCTTCTAAGCTTTTCCAATGCAAGAAGAATGGTTGATAAAGATATGTTGATTAGCTGAGATGGACAAATTATGCAGATTAAGGAGAAATCTTTGACTAAAGGTGGCATGTTGCAAAAGCTGGATTGTCTCTGGCATGGGTCCCATAGCCACTACCACATCTCACCCGCTGCAGAGGCGGGAGGGAGTTCTGACTGCTCAATGTGTCACGAACGCCGACTTAGAACTGCCCCTTTAACACACACACGGAGACGTAGCAAAGGCTAACTATGTTTATTGATTAAAAACAAATCCAAAAAGCAATTCAATTAATAAAGTTCATAAAATAAAGCAATCAGCACAAAGCTGCAGTTCAGTTAAAGTAAGCAAAGTTCCAAAAGGTAGATTCAAAGGCAAGCGTGGTAAAAAGCTTGGCAAGGCTCCCGGATTCACTCCGGGACGTAGCAAGTGATCCGCACCAATGCGAATCCCAAACAAGGCAAGGTCTTGGTTCAAGGCGAGCCAAACTAGGCTCCAAGATTCACTCCGCTCAACGCCCTTCAGATCAGACGTGGCCGGAGAACTGACGATCAGTTCCCACGGGCCGTTCTAATCCTCGGCCTGGGACCCCGACGATCTAGGGCCCGGCGTCTCCAGTCTCTACTTTCCGAACGGCGACGGTCTCAGGACAGATGCCAGCTCCTCCTGCCCTCCTCTATGTCCCTGCGCCTGTTATGAGAACGGCCCCGTTCTGGCAGTCCAGAATCGCTATCTTCCTGAGAAGCATCCTCCCCCGGAGTTTCCCAGCCGCTAGCCTCCATCTGCTGTCCGGCCAGCTCTTGGGAACCTCGACCGTTTGGGAATTCATAACTATCTCCGCTATCTGCTTCGCTGCCTCCCATCTCCACCTGGTCTGCTCCTTCCCGAGAGAATGCTCTCACTCGAGATCCCAGGCTAAACTCTCTACAGGTGAACTGGGCAAAGGTATGGCTGACCAATCTTGCTCTGGGCCTTCCAACTCATCCTCCGAGTCCCTTCCAGCCTGTGCGGGTCCCAATGCCAACGGGACCCCTGGTGCATCGCCCCCCCCCAGTGGCACGAACGGACCCATGGGTGCTACACAATGGCAATAAATGCATAGCACTGCCAGACATCCACTCTTACCATCCCCTCCAGTTCTCTGAGTTATGGTGATCTCCAGTAAATGATGTTTTACTGCCTTGAAAGATGGAAGAATAGCAAAGATTGTCTTGGAAGATGAACTCTCCTTCTTTGAAGTTTTTAAAGCAGAGTGCTTCTACATTGTAACACCAAGTAACAGTCAGGTTCAAAAAATTTAGCTAGTGGGGGATGAAGGGGTGCTCACCTAACCTCTGGATGTATCTGCACTACAGAATCAATGCATTTTGACACCAGTTTAACTATATGGCCTCCATGCTATGGACTTCTGGGAGTTGTAGTTTGGTGAGGCACTAACACTCTTTGGAAGAGAAGGCTAAAGACCTTGTCGAAATGTAGCAGCAGATAGGAGAGATAATACCAAGAGCGATCCTTTGTTTGGAGGTCAGAAAAGTATGTTTATTTTCAGCTGAGACTCTGGTGGGACTCTCATCCAAAAGTGAACCAGAGCAATGATAAAGGCGTTGACTTTCCATTTTATACATCTTCAAATGCAGGCAAACAAAGAAACATGCTTTTACATACGTAACATCATCACTACGTCACTTTAACATCATAGAAATATCAAATTCTATCTTCCAACATGCAAGAGGCATGTCTCTATATTTTTTCTAAAGCAAGGTACATCAATCAGGGGCCTACTTTTGACCTGTCAGGGAGGAGGAAGAGAAACCTTACTCTTTACTTATCTCTGCTGTTGCTAGGCCCTGCTTATCCCCACCCCCCTTCCTGGAATGTCCCCCCCCTTGCCTGTGCCTTGGACACAGATACTTCAGTTTCCCTTTGACCTGTCAGCTTGGCTTCCTAATACAGAGAGAACTTGATTTTTTCTACATTTCAGTGTTTCCAAAGTGCATACAATATATGTATAAATATCTATATTTCCAATATCTCCCTATCAAAACAACAACTCCCAGGATTCCAGAGCATGGAGCCAAGGCAGTTAGAGTTGAGTGAAATGGCATTAATTCTACAATGCAGATGCATCCGGAGGTTAAATGAGCATATCTTCATTCCTCCACTTACTAAACTAGATGACCCTGACCATTGGCTTGGTGTTACTATATGACCTCTAGCATTGGATGAGATTATGACAGTCATTATGAACTATCTCTGTGTCTCAAACCAATAAGCTTTCCAAAAACATGTCTTTCCTATTAGGGAGATTTACTGCACTGAGGTAATCAACCCTGAATCTTAAATATCAAAATGAAAATGCATTTATGGCTGTAATTTCGTCAGACCAAAGGCATGTTGGTTAATTAGCTTTTGGTCAGTGGATTAAATTATTGCTTTTTCTTTAAGTAAAGTTGAAGGAATAATTGGTTCATTAGAAGAGGACACATAAATATGAAAAACACATCAGTCTGAACAGGAAATCCATTGATTTTAGAAAAAACAAAGATCCCTTTTCTAAGCTAGTAGTTGCTTGCTAGAAAATGAATATGGTTCTAGGAGTGTCTGACATGGTTATTTACCAATTAAGATGAAACATAGGTGATAATGATACCTAACAACAAACTCAACACAAACTCTTTTAGTGGTTAAAATAATGCCATGGAAAATAATTAGGGCCATAAGAAATAATAGTCCACAATTGCAACAACACACTGTGTACAGGGTCAGTCAATACAGTAAATAAACCCATAGAGGCACATCACCGTGAGCCGATGAGCAGCTTGGATGAAAATAATATTCTGTTGCTACAGTGAACAAATTAGGCCCATATGCTAAATAATAGAAAGTTGGACAGGAAAATGGAAACACAGTAACAAACACATTGGCTATGCTATTTTATTAAGACTACTAAAAATTCTGAGATGTGGTTAACTTCTCCTTCACAGTATACTCCAATGTTTTATATATATTTAGTACAATTTAACCCTACCGTTAGAGAAGACCCCTTATAAAATAACAGATAGGGTTTTTTTTACTGAAAGAATAATAAAATGAAAATAAAACAGGTAAAACGTATGGCTAAAACAAAACATGTATATCATCATTAGACATACCACAGGAAAGCAGCCATCATGAAAACCCTAACCAAATGATAAGCTGTTTCAGAGTGTTTACACTGTAGATTTAATACAGTTTGACACTAAACTGCAATGCTATGGAATGCTGGGATTTGTATTTTGGTGAGCACCAGTACTCTGGCAGAGAAGGCTAAAGATCCTGTAAAACTACAACTCCCACGGGTCCATATTGAGCCATAGCAGTTAAAGTGGTGTCAAATTGCATTAATTCTACAGTATAGATGCACCCTTAACCTGACATCAAAAACAGATCAAACTGAGTGCCAGGAGAGTGAGAATATGCTATGGTATGGATAACATAGCTCTGAAAATGACCTTTTTTTGTAGCTAAGCTGGTTATCTGATTCTTCATGGTAGACATACACTGATGTCACGATGCAGGGTCTCGGCCCAGCCCTTTAATCACACACACAGAGACGGTAATCAGCTAACTATTTATTGAATAATAAAACAGGTGAAAAGGTAAATTGTCCATAAAAAGTATCAAAAAGTTCAATCCAAAATAGGCAAAGAGTCCGTAGGTAAAATCCAAAGGCAACCGTGGCAAGGCACCGCAAAACTATGCCGATCAAGGACTTGGTCCATGGCAAAGAACAAAGCAAAGTTCATGAACAACTCCAAGAAGCTACTTGGCAAGGCTCGAGCCGGCAACTTGGCTCCCTGGAACTCCGCTCGCTTCACTCCTCTTAGAATAGAAGTGGCCGAGCTACTGAGGATCCGTTCCCACGGATCCTATACTTAATCCCTGTGACGGGGACCCCGCCGCTCTAGGCTTCTGCGCCAATCTGTGCTATGGGACCTCGCGCCTCTCTGGCGCTCTAGGCTGCGGTGCCAATCCATCCTGCTAGACTCAATGCTCCGTCTCCTATCAAAGCTCCGTCCTTGCCTCCCAGCACCTGGGTCGCTATGTTCATGAGAGCTGAACTCCCTTTCAGCTTCCATGGGCTCATCCTCCACTGTTTCCCTGATTCTCTCCTGCGACCCGAAACCACCTGGTTTCTCATAATTATCGGAGTCATCACTCTCAGGGTCAGTCTGAACTTCCCAGCTAGCATAGCCGTCAGGCCATTCATCATCCCAGGCCAGGCTTTCTGTGGGAGAGGAAGGCCCAGCTAACTCATCAGCCCCTTCCTCCATATCCTCATCAACTGCAGCTGGCCCTAATGCAAGTGGGACCCCCGGTGCTGCCCCCTGCCCCCCAGGCACAAAAGGGAACTGGGTTGCTACAACTGATCAGGATCTATTAATACACAGAAGCAGGCAGAGCTGGCTCAACATGTTAAATGGTTGCTAATAGTTAAGGTCAGCATAGACAAAATTGTTTCATATTTTCTCATCTCTCTCTTTTCCCCTCCTCCTTCTCCTTTTTAACAAGAGATTGTTCTATTCCCAATTCTCCGGATCCCTTGCCTCAGCTAGTGGATAGGTTGTGCCTTTTATCAAGGCTGATTCCCTCCTTTGCTTCCCCCTTCAAAAGGTACCAGGTTGCCAAAACCCTCTAAATGCTTTCTAGACTTCTGGGAATTGAAATTAACTTATCTGAGGTATATATTCCCTATGCCTTGAATCAGCTGCTCCCATCACCCGAAATATAAGACTAAACCCTTAAAAGCATTTGTTGACGTCTTTACATCCTCTAAAACTCCAAAATGCTATGTCGTCTTTCCCAGTGAAAGACAGCAATTCAGTTTCCCTATCTGTTAATCTCATTCCAAAAACTTATCCATGAGTTGTATCAAAATCCATAATTTTGGCCCCAAAAGCTGCTCTTGACATATACATGAGGACAGTTTATGTACAAGTATATACAGTATGCCTTTTTGAAGATTCAGTGGGGATAGATTGGCCCAAATTCTCTTTGTATGGTTGCTCAATGTCCTCTTTTCCCTCAGACCTTGAATCCCCACAGAAAAATATATGAAATCTTTGGATTTTTTCTGATTTACTTCATCTTCCCAGAATTCTCCATTATTTTCTTCCCTCGAGGGATGATCTCTCTGCTTTTCAGCTCTTGTGGGCATTGAAAACGGGCTTTGCCAGGGTGACTAGTTACAATGTCTGTTTCTCATTCTATTTCATCTTTTTTCATACTGTTCTGCCACATAGCTGATTCTCTGATTCTGCACAGAGCATAGGCCTTGCCATTACACTCTTATGTTATAGTATGGTATGAGCTGAAATTATAATAATACTGTTTGGAAAATACATAGTGGTATTTAAGCATCTGATAGAAAACATACAACGGAAATTAGTATTTGCCAGCTAAGAGCTTATAAAATTTCATGTTGAAACCAGTTAAAATCACTGCAACCTTGAGAAACAATCACAATTGTTTAGCCTCACAAGTCAAAAGTACTTGTTTTTAATTTTACACTATCAAAGTTCAATTTCAAAATTGTTTTCAAATTCTGTTTCAATGTGAAAAAGTTGGTTTCAAATTCTTGCCTTCAAAAAGTGCTTGGCCAAATTGAAAAGTCTGGCAAATATTCATTTCAGCTTTACCCAGAAAGCAAAGACAGCACCAGAGCCTGTACATTGGAAGTTCTGGGAAAATATGAGCTTAGCTGCTGTCCTCATTTCAGAGTGATTAATGAGGCAGGAAATGCAAAGGAGAGATCCGGATAAGTTATGTCTGCTCAAGAGAATGAATTCCTCTGAAACTACAGAACAAACTGATATGCTGACCTCCAATAAATTACTCTGGGAGTTTTCAAACCAACTAGGGAAAAAAGTTTTGCTCTTTCTTGATGCATGCTTCTACAGAGTTTCAATGACATCAAGAAGGCACCTAATTGGAAGGTGCACAGTTGCTGTTTTGACTGAGAGCTGGAATGCCCTCAAGATGGATTTGAAAGAAGATACAGATTGAGTATACTTTATTCGAAATGCTTGGAATCAGAAGATCCCCCCCCCCCCCCTATTTTGGAATACAGGCAATCCCTGAGTTACAAACATCCAACTTGTTGAAATTAATAGCAAAATGCTGTAGTTCAATATGTTTATACTGAAGTCTAGATAATATATGTGATTTGTCTGGCTCATGAGATGCATGATAGAAGTAAGCAGATTTCTTCTCTCATGAGCGCCATCTAGCGGTAGAATAATAATATAGTCAGAAGGTTAGAAACACTATTTTCACCTGACTTAGCCGATGGTTTGTTGACCGAAATAAAGGCTATTGACTGACTGTTGCTAGGCTCTGCCTATTGGCTCACTCTCTCTTCCAATCACAGCGATGAAGAAGGGAGGAGTTTAGAGTTGCAGTTAGTCTTCTGCTGTATAACTCCATTTTGTGTGCCTCATGGTATGTTTTCTCCTGTTCTAACTTGTTAAACATGCTGTTGCATGTGTATTACTGCCTTTCTGTTGCTTTCTACAATAAAGTAGAAATGCTTTAATAACATGGCTTGTTTGCTCAGATGCTTTATTTCCAGTTTGAGTCCTCATATGCCACATTTGCTGTGAACCCTTTTTAACTGCTTCTCTGCTGCGTTTTTGTACTTTACATCAAACCCTTTTTTGGAACAACAGGTTATGGGCCCAGCATTGATGAATTTTGCAGTCATGTGGCTAGATAATATGAGTGACTTTTTTTTGGAAAGTTCTGAGCCTCAGCCAAAATTTGCAGTAACTTTTGTCCTTTTGGCCGAATCTAGCAGTTGGAGTGATCTCTCTTTTTGCAGTGGACCTTTTTGGAGCAACAGGCTTGTTGCATCCCTGGGGATTTCCATTTGATGGTGAGCTCTCCTGGATTATTTTGCTGGAAAGGTCGGAGGACTGTTAGAACGTAAAGTGAGCAGTGAAGTCTTTCTTGGCATAGAATAGCATGCGGTTTTCATGCATTCCTAAATGAATCTATGCACTGAAGGGGACTTCAGAGGATTGCTCATGTCTGCGTGAGTGCATCACAGCTTTCTTTTTCTACGGAGCAAGCTGAAAGCGACTGGAGAACGAAAGGAAGATTTTAAAAGCTGCAGCTTCTTCCCGGCTTTGAGAGTGAAGGCAGTGAAGTTATTACAAAATGGCTCTGCCTGCGATACATGTCAGCTCTTTGCCTTTTCAACATTTAAATGAAGTTAACTGGTCTATCTGGCAAATAAGGGCGAAGGCGTATTTAGTTTCGCTGGATTTGTGGGACATTGTATTTTCTTTTCCTTCGCAACCTTCTGCAGTTCAAGTTGCTCAGGATGCAAAAGCCCTTGCAGTTATTCAACTTGGTGTTTCTGGTGAATTGTTGCCTCACCTTCATGGAATTGTCCACGCCGAAGATGCATGGAAAGTGTACAGAAATATGTTTGAGCGACAGTCATCTGGCACAAAGATCATTTTGATGAGGCAGCTTTTTAATTTGAAGATGCAGGAGGGATCTTCTGTGCAAACCCATATCACAAAGCTTGTGAACCTTTATTCAGAGCTGAGAGCAAGAGACATTGTTTTTCCTGCTGAGCAACAGGCTTTGATTTTGATGGGATCCTTATCCAGCAGTTACTATGGGTTTGTAGACTCGCTTCATGGTCTTCCGCAAGAAGATTTGAACATTCCTTTCATCTCGGGGAAGCTTGCAGAATTTGAATCCCAACGCAAATTGAGGGCCCCTGCTCCTCCGCAAAAGGCTTTTAGAGGGCCGGATAAAGATTTTGGGACTGGGACTGACACTGCTTGTGTTGTAAAGTCTAAGTCACAGGTAGTTTGCTTTAGATGCAAGAAAAGAGGGCATTATGCCCGCAATTGCAGGCAAAATCCTGAGAAAAAGGGGCAGATGTCGAGGCCTGATACTACGTCCAAGGATTTTCATCATTCTTTTCTTGTGGCTGCTGATCGTCATCCAGAGAACTGTTTCATCGTTGATTCCGGCTGCACACAACACCTGATGAAGTCCAAGGAACTTTTGAAGAATGTAAAAGACCCTGACATTAATTTCATTTCTCTTGCTGATGATTCAAAAGTTGAAGTGGTTTGTAGTGGTGAATTGTACCTTGACAAACTAGGATGTACTTTAAAAAATGTTTATTTCATAAAAGAAGTTGCATATAACATTTTGAGTGTTTACAAACTGTTGGAAGCAGATTTTAAAGTGTCTTTAGAGAAAGACAAAAGTTTGTTAGTGAATCCACAGGAAATTCATTTCCATTGATTCAGGTAAATGGTTTCTTTATCCTGAAATGTGCTAAAAATGAAGTGACTGCTTGCGCATCACAAATTCCTGCAAATCCTGCCCCTTTGCATGAGAATTGTCTTCATGAGTTCCACAGGAGAATGGGGCATTTGTCATGGAATTATTTGCATAAGACAGCTGAATTAAGTGGAATGTCTATCAAACGGTGTGATAAGTTTCTTGACTGTTCTATTTGTGCTGCTGAAAATTTGAAACGTGCTCCAATTGCGAAATCCAGTGCTAGGATTTCAAAGAGGATTTTGGAGCTTGTACATATTGACATCTCAGGACCCCATCCTGTGTCGATTGGAGGTTCCAATTTTTTCTAATCCTGGTGGATGACTTTTCAAGGTTAAAGTTCACTTACTTTATGAAAAACAAAAGTGAAGCTTTTCAGAGAATTGCAGCATGGTTGAAACTGATGAAAACACAGTTTCCAGACACACCAGTTCAACGAATTCAGACAGACAGAGGAGCTGAATTCTTATCAAAACAAATGCGGAATTTGTTTGAGAAGTTTGGTGTTGTGCACAGGTTATCAAATCCCTCCTTACCAAACGAAAACGGTGTAGCAGAAAGGTGGATTGGCGTCTTAAAGGTTGTCGCCAGAAAGATTATGAGAGATGCAGAATTGAGTGACAGATTCTGGGGTGAAGCAGTTGCAAATGCTGTTCATATTTTGAATCGTTCATTCTGCAGGAGTGTAAACAACATTCCTTATGTGCTTTTTGGGGGGGAAACTCCTGATTTGAATTCAATCAGAGTTTTTGGGAGTGACGCCTTTGTCCTAATCCCTTCCCAACAGAGACACAAAAAGGACAAAATTTGGCAAAAGTTGAAATACTTAGGCCCATCTCCTGAGTCAAAAGGTTGGCATTTCTGGTTTAATGGCAACAGAGTGCTAGTTTCAAAGAATGCGAAGTTTCAGCAACACAGTGGGTGGGAAGGAATACATGCAAACCAAGAGGTGTTTGTGCCTTTCACATCTGCTCAGGTTGCACCACAAACTATACAACCTGTTTGGCAACCAGATTCACAGCATACTGCTGTAAGTCAAGAACAAACTAGTGGATCAAGTTTAGAAAGCAAAGATCCTCAGTGGAGAAAAGTTAAAAGTGAAACTTCTCCTAGCAGTACCGCAAGTTCTAATTCTGAAAATAGAACCGAAATAGAGGTATCCCCTGATGACACTGATGGAGGGGAAAGGGTTCTTCCTAGACGTAGTTCCAGAAAGACCAAAGGAATTCCTCCAAAACAGTATCTATGTGATCTTGTAAAAACAGAGGTGAAAGATTGGTGTGAACCTCAAAATTACAAAGAGATGTTAAAAAGAGAGGAAGCTGAAAAGAAGCTCTGGAAACAAAGCATTGGGAGAAAGCCAAGGTTTAAAGATAAAATCTAGGTACATCAATGCTAGGTATTCAAATGTTCAGCAATTTGTTAAAGATAAAAGGATTGTTCTTAATTATGTTCCTTCTGTCGAAAATTTTGCTGATGTTCTGACAAAGCCACTGAGTTCTGAAAAACATGAGTTTTGTAAAGGGTTAAATTTAGAAATGTGAACATACATCATTTTGTGAAGGGGTGTTGAAATTAATAGCAAAATGCTGTAGTTCAATATGTTTATACTGAAGTCTAGATAATATATGTGATTTGTCTGGCTCATGAGATGCATGATAGAAGTAAGCAGATTTCCTCTCTCATGAGAGCCATCTAGCGGTAGAATAATAATATAGTCAGAAGGTTAGAAACACTGTTGCTAGGCTCTGCCTATTGGCTCTCTCCCTCTTCCAATCACAGCGATGAAGAAGGGAGGAGTTTAGAGTTGCAATTAGTCTTCTACTGTATACCTCAATTTTGTGTGCCTCATGGTATGTTTTCTCCTGTTCTAACTTGTTAAACATGCTGTTGCATGTGTATTACTGCCTTTCTGTTGCTTTCTACAATAAAGTAGAAATGCTTTAATAACATGGCTTGTTTGCTCAGATGCTTTATTTCCAGTTTGAGTCCTCATATGCCACATTTGCTGTGAACCCTTTTAACTGCTTCTCTGCTGCGTTTTGTACTTTACATCAAACCCTTTTTTTTGAACAACACAACTTATATATGACTCATAGTTAAGTTCAGGGGTGAGGCAACAGAAAGTAAGAGAAATCACACCCTAGGAAGGGAAATTTACTCCTGAAAAGGTTATCATGAGGAAAAGATGTCTCCACTGAAGCTTTCTCACCAATTCTTGTTTCTACAGCAAGCCAAATTTTTCAAAATCCAATTATCACAGAAACATGAAGTGCAGTGAAATCTTTTGAACAAGGGCACATACAGCAAAATAAACAGCACAGCAGTGTTAATCCTTCCCTATGATATCCAAAGCAATAGATGATAGATAGATAGATAGATGATAGATAGATAAATAGATAGATAGATAGATAGATAGATAGATAGATTAATTTGGTAGGAGTTATGCTTTAAAAATGTACCTGTTCTGGCTTACATACAAATTCGCCTTAATAACAAACATACACAGTCTGTCTTATTCATAACTTGGGGGCCGCCTTTATTTGCACACAAATATTGAGCTATCTTGAAGATGGGACCTAAAGTTTAAACACAAAATATAAATACAAAATTAATTCATGTTTCACATATATAACCTGAAGGGAATTTTATGCACACTATTTCTAATCACTTTGTGCACAAGTTTATGCATATTGAAACATAAAGCAAAGGATTTACTATTGCAATAATCCATGTCAGTCATTTTGGATTTTAGAGTATTTTGAATTTCAGAATTCTGGATAAGGGATACTCAATGTGTTTGGGGAACGTAAGGATACTTTTAGGATTGGTCAAAATGGTTTAAAAAAATAAAGGCAAACAATTTATTGTATTTACTCAAATCTAATGCTCACCTTTGTTGGCTAAATTACCTTTCCAAATTAGGGTGAACATTATATTCATGTAATATGGTAATCTTAGTGCTAAGCCAAAGCGAAAGAGGAAGCTACTCCAGGAGCACCAGGAACTCCCATTTGAGGAATGTCATCTCTAATTTAATTGCCACAACTCAATGCTATGCAATGCAGGGATTTGTAGTTTGGAGAGGCATTAGCATTCTTTGGCAGTCCCCATGATCCCAAACTACAGCCCACATGATCCCATAGCATTGAGCTGTTTCATATTGTGTGACAAGCAGATCTTATTTACCTGTGGGCAAGAAGAGTGCACTTCCACAAAACTAGGGTTTTATTAACATATGTTATGGGTCTACAGACTGGCCCACTTACCTTTTACTAAATAGATCGATCACGAACAGATGCCAAAACTTAGCCTTACATTGATATATGTGTAATACTTCAGTCATTATTATTATTATTATTATTATTATTATTATTATTGACAGGATGGGAATGTTTGCAATAGATCTTTCCCATCCATCTACCCCCCTAACCTCCCCATGTATATGAGGAAGCCCGGACAACAAAAACCAGTTTTGTTAAGCCAGACATGGTTACAGAGCTCCATACAATTTGAAGCCCAATGCACAGAACTCTACCAAGTAGATATGACATTTCCAATTCAGACCTTCCTTATGAACATGCAACACTCAGGAATGGGAAGGATATGACTACAATACACAGACCTGTTGCTTTCCACACTTACCACTGAAAGAGCACCTGAAAGAAACTCTAAATGAGAAAACAAAGAGGCTTGGTCTAAGATTATTATGAGCTTGCAATGATCATCAGGTTGCTGTGAGGTGCCACCATGTCAGAATGAGTTTTTCCAGGAAATTCCCAGACTAATATGCTCCTAATGGCATACATAATATGCAAAGTAATTAATGCATTTATCCAAAACTTATGAGGAAGTTCTCTCCCCAGTACTCTTCTCTCCCACCAACATCATAAATCAACAAGTGACCTGATCTCTTCTTCGTGTTACAGACTTGAGTCACCCACCCGGTCTTTGGTGATGGAGGCTCCCAAGGGAGTTATCATTGATGCTGAGGCTGGCAACCTGGAAGCCACATGTAGGACAGAGCTCAAGCTGGAATCCAAAGATGGAGAGGTAAGTAGAACATGAAGTCAGCCTCAAAACTAAGAGCAAAGAGAGTTAAGACTTCATGAAAGTCCATGCCGTTTTGATGTATTGTTCTACAATGCCCATTATCTTTTAACAATCTGAAGATTAAAAAATAAGATGATGATGTTCACTGAGCAATTCCATTGGTGTTATAGCCTTAATAAACAGCATGAATGGTTTAGCAAGTATGTTAGAGCTCTTTGTATGGAGAACGGAATTCATTGTATGCAAACTACACTTTATCCATACAAAGCAGCAAAATGATTCATTAGTTTTAAAGTGCTGGGATAATAGCATTGGTTGTGTGAAACAGATTTATGCAGCTGTAAAAATGTGCAGTAGTACTAAATTCTCTTTTCTCTTGTCACTTTAAACTGAGATTTACTTGACTAGCATAATTAAATCTTATATCATCCATTTTTTGCAATGAGAAGAGTTTAACTCACCTGTATTGATCTGTACAGCAATCTGGAGAGAAGGAATGTGGTCAAAGAAATCTTTCAGGCTCCTGAAGATGCTTCAGAGTCTGAAACGATATTTGAACTAGTGTCCATTGCCTTAAACAGCTCACTCACTAAATGCCTTCCCCTCTTTTGTAAAACCATTATTAGCTGCTGTAGCACAGCAGTTCTCGTTCGTGCCTGGAGGGCAGGGAATAGGTCCTGGGGTTCCATTAGCTTTAGGGCCTGCAGCAGCAGAAGTGGATTCAGAGGATGAGCTAGATGACTGGGGTGAAGCACAGGGCCCTTCGGATGGGCCTCACTCGCCTGCAGAGAGCTTGGCATGGGATGAAATGATGTTTGGGCCCAGCATAGATTCCGATCACCAGGTGGAGATGGGAAGCAGCGAAGGGAGTTATGAACACCCCCTTGGTCTAGGGTCCTAGACCGGCCGAGGTCCGTGAGCAGAGGTGGAGACGGAGAAGCCTGGGCGTCGCGGACCTCGGCAGAAGGATTAAGTATAGGGTCCGTGGGAACGCATCCCCAGTTCTCCGGCCACGTCTTTCCTGGATAGGCGTGAAGCGGAGTGGGACCACAAGCTAAGCCGTGGTCATCAAGCCTTGCCTTGCCTTTGTTCCTGATCCACATAGATTTGTGGAGCCTTGCCTTTGTTCCTGATCCACATAGCCTTGTGGAGCCTTGCCAAGCTTCAAGCCTCTTTGCTAAGTTCCTTTGGACAATCCTGCTTACTACCTTTTGGACAATCTTGCTTACTATTATTGGACTATTGCTTATTATTGGACTATTTACTCTTTGGAACTGTTTTATACTCAATAAAGTAGTTAGCCTTCAGTACGTCTCTGTGTGTGTGATTAAGGGGCCCGCTACGTCCGTGATCGTGACAGCTGCACTGTAATTTGAATCAAGCAATGGCTGCAATCCTGTTGGTTAGGTCCACATTACAGTAGATCAATTGAACCTATTGTAGAGTGCCATTACCTTCCCACAGAAATGGTACCTATCGATCTACTCACATTTGCATGTTTTCGAACTGCTAGGTTGGCGGGAGCTGGGCCTAACAGCGGGAGCTCACCTCACCAGATTCGAACTGCCGATCTTTCAATCAGCAAGTTCTGCAGCTCAGAGGTTTAACTCACTGTGCCACTGGGGGACCCTACCTGCAGCATATGCATATATAATCACTATCAGAAGAAGAAGCAGCAATCCTTTCTAACCTTTCCTGTACTATCTCTCTTCTATACATTCTTTTCCCTAATATTTTGTTAGGCATCAAGTATGACCTATTGTCTCCTAAAAGAGGCATCTCACCTTCCTCCCCTCCTCATCTCACACTTCGAAAATGCTTGATTTGTAAAGTTAAATCAAAGGCCCTCCTTGGGATAACTCCCTTGGGAGCCTCCATCACCAAAGAGCGGGTGGGTGACTCAAGTCTGTAACATGAAGAAGAGATCAGGTCACTTGTTGATTTATGATGGTGGTGGGAGAGAAGAGTACTGGACAGGCTTGGTTGTGCCTGGGTAGGCAACCACAAAATGACCGCATCATCCTAGTCATCCAGCGTAATTGCTTTGCAACCAAATGGCTTATTACAAATTGTATCCCAGGACCAGTAAGGTAAAGAGTGTAAAGAGGACAGTTATTTATTTACATCTGATAAAGATTTGCACTCCAAAAGTATGATGCCTAGGTTGGCGGAATCTGGCTATAAGTACTTAGAGGCCAAAGTTTACCTTTAAGCTGCTTATAAAGAAGAATAGCTCTTTATAAGCAGCAGTGAAGGTTGTGACTGTGCACACACAGAGTGAAGAATACAAGGTTTGTGTGTAGCCTTAATACTAGTAACAAAGTAGTTCTGCATGCAATACAGAAGTACCCAGATGAACAAAATGATACCAGAGAAATAGATATTTCTGATGATCATTATGCATAAATGGCTATTTCTCCTTGGTTCCAGGCATTTATTTATCAGAGACCTGAATTTCACTGTGAGTTTCCATTGAAAGCGTTAAAATCTGATGACCTGAATAAACTAATAAGTGAGTTACTTTTCATTATCACCCCCACCCTTTTCTCTTCCCCTTCAGATAACGTTGGAGGCCGCAAATATCAAACTACCTAGATTGCCTCAGGGATCCTACTCCCCTTCCGGATCTGGGCAAAAAGCCTACGAGCTGTGTGTGTGTCCCAATGGAAGGTTATTCCTGACTCAAGCAGGATCTACTTCCACCTGCCAGATAAAGACAAGTGTCTGCCTTTGAGAGAGACTCCTTGTGGCAGGCGGAGTTGGAGGCAACATGGCCCCTGCCTGGGTTCCCCAACTATTTTTACTAGAACACAGAAAGCCTATCAAAGACTTTTGTGTGTGGGTGTGTGTGTGAGTGCGTGTGTGTGGGTGTGAATATATAAATATATAGATATATATAGATATAAATAAATATATATATATATCCTTTGTGTAAAATGAGGTTTCGGTACAAGAAATCCCAGGGTGACCCTCTTTGTGTAGCATTCATTGCTCCAATATCAGAATTCGAAAGCTGTGCACAAATTTGGATCTGGGACCTTTCAAGAAGTGGCCATGGGTGGCTCCCATGGGTTTTAGTCTGAACATTAAAGTTGTAACCTACAGTGCTTGAACTCTATCCCCCAGATATGTTCAGTACCTTGGGTGGCTTCTTTATAGTTTAGACTATAATATAAATTGGATTTCTCACTCTACCTACCCACCTCCACTGACATTGGAGAAAGAGCCTTGCTTCCAAAAGTATTCAATCTATGTCAAAGTTTCCATATATAAAGGTGTAATACTTTCAAGCCTCTCTAAATTTAGTTTAAGAAAACCATCACAGATGACTCTGTGCCAATATGAGTATAAGAAAAAAAAACAATATAATGTGATGTGGTTGCACCCATCTTTATCTGGCAAACGTACAAAAAACAGGATCTGTAAAGTGTGGCCTTCTAGTTGTGTCCATCTCAGACAGGTGTAATGTCTTCACATGAGGTAGTTTGCATATGTTTCCACAAGGTATAGTTTTCTCTGTCTTTGTATACCTAACTAGGTATAATGGCATGTGTGAGGCATCCTTAAGCCATAACCATCACAATAAAGGGCAACATAACTTGTAGCAATCCTTATCAGTTGACTTCTGAAGGCAGAGAAATGAAAAGGAATAAAGGCATCAGGGCTACATGGACAGTCTTCCACTGAATGGAGATGTTCAGAAATAAATAGTAATCAGAACTGTTAATCTCATCAACAATTGGATGAATTGGAAATATATACATTTTATACGTTGCTCTTTAACTCAAAGCCTTAAAAATGTTCAAAAAAAATAATTGTTTTACCTACTGCTCTCCCTTCTTGAGATGACTTGCCTTGCATTTGAGAGCCATGTAAATGTGATTCCCTGACGATTTGCTAGCTCATCAAAGCAAAGTGTAAACTGTCTGGTAAAAGGCAGCATAATGAGACATGATTCTCTGATTCTTATTACACCAGGTAAGATGATCAGACTTCCTACTGCTTAGAATGATCCAAGACACCTATGGTTAAATTACATGTAGCTCATTTCTAATTAGAGACATATATCTCAAGAGACATCTTGTGTGCTACTATCCATCTCGCTGGGCCTAATTTGGCTAGCTGGTGTCTCATTAAGTAACATAAAAGTCCTCATCAAAGTGATATCTATTGAAAAGAGCTCAAGCTGAAAGCTGGACTTTCCATGGCATCATGGTTGTTCTCTCAGCTCTGTTTATGACTTCTGTGTATTTAGTGATAGTCTGAAAATGACACTGACTACTTATAGAGGATTTTCCACTCATTTGAGAACTCCATTCAATCAAGGCACTTAATCAGCTAGAGGAACCCTTCCCAGTACATATTCTACAGCCCATCTCTCCTTAAATGGCATGGATCCATCTTCATGATGATTGACATGCAAGGGGGCTAAAGACTGAATCAACATAAATAAAAGATTAAAGTTCCTTTAAAAAAACAGTTTTAAAGTTCACGCAAGACCAAATCAATAAACATGTGACGGTCAGCATAAAAGAAAGCCCAAGGTCTATTCTCACACATTTGCTGAGATTTACTGTTCCCTCTAGAATATCACATGTAGGAAAATAACTTTCCCATAAAATTAAGAAAATGATGAAGGAAAGAAACTTGGGCTGATTATCCTGCCATGTCACCTATATGAAACATGCTTTTTGTGGGCACCATTACTGTCTGTAGTACAAATGACCACAGAACCAAAATAGTTTGTGCATACTGGGTACAGTGAAATGCAGGCTTGAATCCATCAAAACTACACAAGCAAGGAAATATTTGTAGTATCACAAAAGGCAATCTGGCCTTCACCTCAAGATAAAATGTCTGCAAAAAAAAAAAGCTCACAACCATAGGTGTTTGAAACACTCTTTGCTGTCAACCTTTGAGGCTTTCAGTTTCTAAAATGTCTTCTTTATTTCAGTACAAATGCAGGAGAACTGTGTGGGAAAACATTTACTCAATCCTGGCATCGTGAAATTAAAAATATACAGCAATTCCTCTGCCATAATAGTCTATTAGCCAGAAGGCCAGGATATAAATTTGAAAAAAGTAATTTCCCTACATAGAATGTTTCAGAGATTGTTGAGAACAGTCAATACTAGTTGTAAACACTTCAAATATCACAAAAGCTTACTTCAAAACAAAAGATTCTTATGGTTTGCATTAATTGTGAAATAATTGGTTCATTAAAATTAATGTAAGAGTTTCTTTTAAAACTAAGTCCAAGATAATATTCCCTACAGGAATTGTTACGATGGGAGGTCATGTTAGCCAAAGCAACAAAGAGTCTTGAGACATTTAAAGGTTGCAAGTACGTTACAATGAATGTTGCCATAGAGCATTTTGTTACGTTTCTCTACATAAATCATCTATGAGATAGAAATAATATTACAGACCTGATGTATCTGAGAAGGGCACATCATTTCAAAAATTGGTTCCATAAACAATTGCCAGCTGCATATTTGTTGTCCATGAAGAACACAAAGAATAATATGAGACCCATTCACATCCCTCAGCTTTACTGAAAATAAATCAATAATGACAGGTTTAGCAACTTCGAAACAGAATTTGATGTATTCTTTTCAAGCCATTTTCTTTGATTTCTGGTGGACTAGAGAGCACCAAGAACCTGACTGACAAGATTGTCAGTGTCAACTTGAAAAGCACCCCCATTGATTTCAATGGAGTTTGGATTAAGCCATTTTAAAATATTGTACTTTGGTGCTTCATCTTGATGGTAAAGAAAAGTTGAAGACACCAATGAAGTGCACTTTTCGTAGACAGTAAATGAGCAGCTCCACATTTCATTTTATAGTACAGTCCTATGCGTATTTACTCAGAAGTAAGTCTCCGCGTGTTCAGTGGAGCTTACATTCAGGTAAATATATTGAAGATTTCAGCCTTAGTGACACTGTTAGGACTTTAAAGCATTTTGCAAATTGAATGGCTGCTGTCACCACTTAATTTTCAAGCTGACACTTTGATGTAAGGGGGTCACCCAGGATAATAATTGTATTGGGACACAGGACTATTCACCATCTCTGTTCAAAGAGGGAGACGTGCCTTTGCCTTAAGTCAATGCACTCAGCAAGGAGAAGCACATCATATGTATCTCTTTATTAAGTTCATTTATTTGGAGTGTTGGACTGAAGATTGGAGAGAATGGTGGTTGCAGTGTTTGAGAGCTGAGTGATGGCTTGTGAAGTAGACTCACTGGAACTTCACAAAGACTGCAGGACATCTGGAACAAGTGGAAATCTCTGTCATGTTTTGGCTGGTGCATTGAAATTTTCAGCTCATCCTGGAGATCCAGCTTTAGAGCTTCGGAAATGTTTGTATACTGTGATGACATTTTGTTTCTTTTTCATTTCATATTGAACATTGATCACATACAAGGGCCATTTCATTAAGGAATACTTGTCAGCCTGCACAAGATGATAAACAAGTTGGACACTGCAAAGAAAATATACATATTGCAATGTAACAGAGTGGTTTGATCATTTCTTCCCCTATTAATTTTACTGATAGTGAAAGAGGACATTGAAATGAGTTTCCTTTAGAGGAACCATTGCAGTACATACCATTGATGTGTGTGTGTGTGTGTGTGTGTGTGTGTGTTTGTATCAGAATGGCTTTTTTGGTTAGCTCAGCTTTTGTGTTAATCTGATTCCTGATCTTTAAAGATACATATCTAGATATTAACTAATTACCTGAAATCAAAGGATTATGGTGCTTAGAAAGAAAATGGAATGTTGGAAAGTTGCTTCACAATGGTCTTCAATTATTCTTTAATGAACTTGCTCAGTTACTTGTCCAAGTTTACCTTCTAGTATGGGAGATCTTTACAGCCTACCAACTGCAGATGTCATTCTTCTCACCAGAAAAGGTTACTGTTATTTAAACTCTTCTTAAATCCTTTTGCCAGATGCACTTGTTCTTAACATTACCCAAAATTCATGTAGAAAAAGCAAGGGTTTGAAGCTTGTCAAACTACATGCTGTTGAATAACTTTCCCCCTTATCTTCTGACAAAAGTAAAAACATTACAGTTTCAGACTACTGAAAGTTTTAGTTTGGAGCTTAGGCAACTTGTGAGCTTCTGTTGGCTATGGGAATTTTATTGATAATTCTCCCAACATTGTCAAGAGAAATAGCAAAAAGACATATCTTTCAAAACCGAGCTCCATACATGTCAAAATAATATCCTATGTTTTAGACACTTTTGCTCATGATGCAGTCCTATGGTTTCTAGAAAATCCTGCTCATTCAGAGGCAATATTCCATTGTAGGAAGAGTCCTCTTGACAATATCAAAAAAATCTCCATGTTTCACCACTCCAGTATTACAGTGTCAGCACTGGAGAGTGGGAAAGAGAACAGAGCCCTGGTGTAAACAAAGCAGGAGAGGCTCTAAATCTGCAGAATCTAATGCCTTCCATCTCCTAGTCCTCCAACACAAAAGAATATTTAAATTAGTTCTTGACCTGGGCTGTATTCTTTCTCATCAAGAACCCAAATCGCAAAAAAATTGTACCATAATAAGATTGCACTGTTGGTTATCTTTTCAATTCTGTACAGTTGTACTTCTATATCCTCTTGGAAATGTAGAGTCTAACTGAAGCAGTTTCCTATTTGTGGTCTATATTGCCTTTGCTTATTTTAAACAAAATCCTAACAAAAGTATGATATGCCATTTTCAGAGCATTAAGTTATACACATCAAAATTTCAGAGAGAATTCTGCAGGTAGAACAATAGATTCCAATACAACTGAGAAGGTTGGGGTGGGGAGTAGGTAACATGACAATTGAGATCCAGTAAGGTATAGTGATTTAAGTATTGGACTAGGGAAGTCTTCACACAGTCCTTTCAGGCCGTGCCATTGCATTGCTAAAGGGAAGGCGCATGGGGTGGTGCCCCGTGTGTCCTCCCTCCTCCCCTCAACACACAGTGGGGACATGAGAGGGTGCATTGGCACCTTCCCCCCACCTCCATCAGGTGGCAGAAAGGGCAACATTGTGTGGCAAAATGCATTGCCCTGCCGCCCTTTCTGCCATCACATGGCAAAAATGGAAGGAAAGTGCAGGTAGCTCTGTTGGAGTTACCCAAACAACACTTTCTTCCCCATAGTATAAGAGAAAGTGCCTTTTGGTGCTTCCCTTTCACTTTAGGAGGAATGTGATTGAGGCCTGCAATGTGATGGCACATGGCAGGCCCTAGCCAAGCCACGCATAAAGGCAGCCAAATGCGACAAAATGCCTTGTGTGAAGAGGTCCTATGACACCAGGAGATCAGGGTATAAATCCCCACTCAGTCATGGAAACCCACTGGGTGATCTTGAGTAAGTCAGATTCTTGGCCTCAGAGGAAGTCAAGGGGACACTCTCTTGGAACGAACTCTGCAAAGAAAATCCCCATAAGAGATGTGAGGGTTGCCATAAATCAGAAATAATCTGAAGACACATAACAAGAATAACAATGAATATTCCTCCTTTCTTTTTCCAGAATGGATCTGTAAAAGGCAGGGTCTGGAAGGGAGAGAAAAGAAGAGTCAAGTTTAAAAAAATTCTGCCAACAGAACCTTGGATTTATTCCACTGTATCAGAATCACAAGTCACTGTTATAAGCATTCATAAAGTATATAGGGATGAATTTTTAGTAAATTACTTGGTTTACAATTTTTTGGGTTTAAAAGGGGTCACATGCATTTTGAAAGTGTTCATCATTTTGCACATATTTCATTTTGATCAGTCACATATGTACTTCTGTATAAAGAGGGAGAGATAATTTGTAAGAGTTTATTGTAAAAACAGTATTATATACTGGCAACTGAGACCTATATCTTTTATGAATGCATTAAAAACAGGGTAATCAGATATAATATAGTGGCTTCATGTTCTATCCTTTTTCCTCTTGTAAGAAACAGTTTTATGAATAATTGTATTTTAAAAGGACATGTTTAGCCTATGAAGAAACTGCACATTTCCCCATTTAATTAAGAAAAAATACACTTTTCTGTTTATTTTAAAAACTGTGCAGGTTCCTTTTTGTCATTTAATGGACATCATGCACTCTATGCTCTAGTCTGCAGCAGTCTTAATTTACATTTTTCCTTGGTTTCATTACTTTCACTGCATATGTTGTTTGTGCACTTTCTGCTTAGATCCAGTAACACCTATTGTTCAGCTTTGTTCCACACTGAGATTTCTCTCAGATGGCAATTTATTTCTAGTTGCCAATGGGGAAACAAAGGTGGATGCTGAGCCTGTTCATGCTGAAGACAATGTAAGAAATGTTAGAAGCTTAAATGCCTCAGAAGGTATCCTAAGGATTTTTCTCTCTCAAAATTTAGGACCTATTTTTGGCCTGAGCTTTCCCAGTTCAAGTCAATGGATATTTTGTCAAGAGCTTTCAAGCAGCTGAAGCATTACAGTTCTTGGAATAAGATACTGTAGCTTCTTTCTGAAATACTTAGGTTGTGTGACAAAGCTTAAGTCCCCATTGAATGGTATGGCTAAGCAGAAATATTTCCAATTACTTTGACATTTAGCATTATAGGTCTTTGAGAACATGCTAGAATTGTTTTTACACCTAGGATATATTGAGGAAAGTTGTTGTTATTCATTGCCTGTAACATGAAAAATTGTAAGCATCTTTTTTTACTTGGTTTGATTCAGCAGTCATCAAAACAATTAGGTCAACCATTCAGATGAGAAGTTGCCATTATTGAACAGTTCATAAGGAGACAATATTTATTTTTTATTTTTTATTTCCAGCATTTCTACCCCGTCCTTCTCAACCCCCAAAAGGGGACTCAGGACGGCTTACATCGGCAACAATTCAATCCCACAACATACAAACAATATAAACAACTGTAACAACAATTTAAAACCATAGATAAAACATTGAGTTAAAAACAGTAGGTTAAGATCATGTACCAGGAGGCATAGCAATGACAATGGATCTTCTGGAGAATGGATCTTCTCACACCTGCTTTTTGGGAAGTATCTGATTGCCAGGAGATGAGTGGACACATCTTTATTCACCACCCTGCTCCCCAACATCCCAGAAATCCCTATAATGGCTGTGATGCCTGGTTCTAAAATAGGTTTCAGATAGCATTTTCAGTTACAATTATAAACATGGTTTCAAAAAGTTACAAGATCACAAGTCTGACTTACAACATTTAAAATACCAAACATGATGCCAGCCAGAGTTTTTTAAGGCCATGTAAGTAATGGTTGTATGTAATTAGGCTTGTGCACAACTGATATCTCAATGTGTTGCTTCTGTCACTTTTTAAGAAAATGGTGGGCTATATGGAAGATGCTGAATACAGCTCTAAGAAATCTGGGTCTGCCTAAGCCTGCAGTCTTGTGCAGTAAACACCTAGTTTGATTTAGGCCAACAAATTCTATCTGGTCTACTTCTTAGTAGACACGGAAATCTCACTGTTTTTAAAAGTTAGCTCCACCTTTTGAAAAAAATTGTGCTAAAGATTAGGCCTTCTATTTACCTCCATGCTGTGAATACACTTTGCATTAAAAATCAATTCACATGTGCAAGATCATAAACTTGTGGTTTGGTTTCATGAAAATGATGATCCAACATACCACTTTTAATGTAATGTCTTTAGCATGCCATCTAATTGTCAGTATCACAACTGTTTGCATAAGTTGGTCCTCAGAAACATTGGGCATTATGTGTGACAGTAGCAGTCCATGTCAGAGTGGTGAATCCGTTTTAGGTTTAGACTCAGCTTTCAAGGAACTATACAAAGAGCTGGATCTTACCCTCAAAACATAGCATGCAGGTTTGCTTCTTTAAATTTCAGATTATAACATAGAGCAATTTTTTATTTCCACCAAACTGGCACTCACTAGCCTCTGTGGATAGGGAAAGAGCAGCTTGACTAACCATTGACATTAGTAATTAGCTTTCTGATTATAGTATATTCTGATGAACAGAGGACATAATACTGCAAAGAAAATGTTTGCTAAGAATAAACTCATGCCTCTTTTCTTTCTAAACACAAAACAAGGTATTCCATCTGTACTGACTGCAATATGCATGCATTTACAGTTTTAATGTCTGCTTTCTTCCATGTTAGTTCCATGTGCCATGATTTAAATAGGTGTAATATGTCATGAGAGAGTTTACTTCAACATATGTCCATAGCTCCAAGAATCTAGAATTAATGGACCAAAATTCTGTTGTTCCAAGAGTTGGCATATAGAATATATGGAATTAACCTATGATTTACCACATTTCCATTGACTCAATGAATATATTCTAGTTGTGACTAGTATATTCTAGTTGTGGCTAACAATTAGATTTAGGTTTGTGATTACTCTAATGTAGTTTAATGTATGTTACTCCTTTCATTGACCCTTACTATGGTAAACTTCATGCTCCTTCTAAACATCCCCCTGTAATCCTTTCCCTCCTTGAATGCCAGAGCTTGTAAGTGAAATTGATGTATGTGTCTATTAATAATTCTTCTTGTGGATTTAAGTTTCCCTTTTAAAATAGCAGTAGGAGGGAATCTCAAGCCAGTGCACAAATTTAGCTTCATTGTGAGCTGGCAGTTCAGTCACAGAGTTCACAGTGTTAAAGCATGTTGGAAACAGGCTGTGACTTATCTTCCTAATGAAGTAAAGAACAGTGTTGTATATTTAGGGATGTATAAAAGACCCACCCGCACCCCCCAAAAAAGAAAAACCATTGGAAATTTGAAAGAAGAAATTTAGCCCTCAAGAGACTTGTTAAAACATTTCTGAGCAAGAAGAAATTCAATGTTGTCAGCAAGTTCACAGTTTCCCTGTGATAAGTGAGGAACTCCATGACTCTGTTGCTGAGGGAGGACCACCAAAGTCACTTTCATCAACTGTCTAAGGCAGACACACGGAGATTGGAGTTACTACATTACAGTGAAAAATCACTTCAGATTCCCACATAATTTGCTACAGTGTGCCATGCTTTTAAATATAAAATAAGATGCAACTTATTACTAGAAGCTGGACTTAACAGTGGGAGTTCACCCCACCTGCTGGATTCTAACTGCCAACCTTTTGGTCAGCAAGTTCAGCAGCTCAGCGGTTTAACCCACTGCGCCGCCGGGGGGGGGGGGGCTCAAGAGTAGATAGATTTGCTGACTCTTACTGAATCTCATAGATTAAATGGGACTAAAAATAGGATTCAGGCCTGATTCTGTAGGTGCTCAGGCATTTTTCTTGGGTTAAGCTAGAATATGCTAGTGGGATCACAAATTCTGAAATGCATACAATATGGAAACAAATGAGCCATACAAAATACTTTAGAGCCTACAGGTGCTACCAAATAATATTTTCTGCAATACGAAGGGTGGTCTGAGTAGCTGCTTCTGTTTTCTTAGAAGACTATAACCGCTTACATTGAGCAATGTGTCTTTGCCTTCTGCAGTATAACCTAACAAAGACCACAGGTTATGAAAATATATCCTCTGGGAGAAAATGAAACATATTTGCTTATTTATGCTATTATGTTCATCTAATTATCCGTCCGGTCTGATCCACAACCCATTTTTGCAGAAGTGAGCTATTTATATGTTGAAATATCAACAAGCATATGCATTGATACTTTAGATATTCATTCTACTTTGTACGTTGGCACTCAAAATTAGAAAATGTTCTGCTTGAACAAGAGTCCTTGTACCTGTTATATCAGAACACAAAACTCATTTGTAAGATTCCATTGTAGAGAGCTAACACAGATTTGGTGGAGATTCTTCTGAAAGCTTTTTCCATCTATGCAGTGCCATCCTATCTATACCTGCTTACCAGGAACTCCCATTAAGTTCAGTGGGGATAGGTCTGAAATCTTACCATGCTTTGAAAGTCCTTTTCCTTATACTTTTCTGGATTTCTTGAGGGGTTGTCCTTTTTTACAGAAATTATTCATATTTGGTTGTTTTACTGGAAGAGATTGAGGAGGTGCAGCAGGGATGGATTTCCAAATTACGGCACACAGGTATACAGAAATCTCTCCTGCAAATCTGGCAACGCCATGGGGATGCGAAATCCTCGGAAATTAATTTGACTAGTACAGATGGTATTCTGCTAGGGAAGCCCAGCAGCATTTGCTGGAAAGATTTCCTACTCTTTTATCAGAGCCTCCTGTCTTCCCTTTGTTCACATTTTCCTGGCTGGTGCAATTGTTTCACAGCAGCATGCCATCTATGAAGATGAGAGATGAGGCATCTTTTAAGAGCTCTTTCAAAAAGTGAGTTGTTGATCACTTTGTGACCAAATTTTGAGGATGAGAGGGAGTTGGCTGGGAAAGGTCCACACAGAGGAAAGTAGTTTTTTTTTCTATCTGCTCTGTCTCTCTGCCAGAGATTGTAGGCAGCAGGAGGCAATATTTGTATGGAAATGTTACATTTGCATATTTCCTTCCTGCCAAATATTTGAAATAGGTTTTTTCCACACCATTTTTCTCTTTTTAAAAGATTATTTGGGAACTTTCACCCTCAGGATAAACTATTCTTAAATATCTTAGACTAAGGTTGCTTTACGGTGTATGACAAGTACATATCAGTGTTTTTGCAGGAATTTATTCTGTATTTATGGAAGTGGGTTTTTTATTTCCCTATTCTAAAACTATATTTACTGATAAGAGATAAAATAGGCTTCTGCTGCCTTTGTACAATATTATTTTATAAAGTAATGTTATTTCTTTGGGATTTTTGAATTTATATCACAGAAACCTTGGTAACACCTTCAGAGTGTTTTGAATGTAAAAAAATGTCCAGTGCATGTCAACAATTTGTGGGGTTTGCTTTCATACAAAATAGGATAACAATGTCTGAGTTGTGTTGGTGACTTACTCTGGCATAAGTCCTTCTTTAGTATTGTGAAAAGAGGTATCTAGGACAGTGGGTCCTTGTTATTCACTGGGGATTGGTTCCAGGATTCCCCAAGGATATCAAAATCTTGGATGTTCAAGTCCCATTATATACAATAGTATAATAAAATGACAATCTGTATGTAAAACAACTCAAACAAGTGCTGGAGAGAGCCTGAAAATTTGTGAAAAGGAGGAGCCTACAGTCTATTCATATACCCTTGCCTACACACCAGGATAGTGTTTGGCATGCAAAAAACTGAAGTTTGGCTTTTGAAATCCCCCCTTGATATTTTTGAGCCAGTGCTTTTGCTCTGGGTCCAAAAGGGTGGCCAAATGGCTCAGGGATTCACTTCTGCTGCCAGCAACTGGCTATCTTTGTGAAAAAATACTGTTGTTCTTCACACTCCCAACAGTTTAGTTATATATACCACTGATGGTAAATACTAGAGAGAGAATAGGGCACGTGTTTTTTAAAAAAAGAAAGTGGCCATACTTGGGTTCTCCTTTAAATTTGCCATTGCCAGCTTAAGATAATTAAGTCATGTTTATTAATGCCAGTGATAATTAATGTTTTAGTGCCTTGACTATAAACATAAGCAGCCTGGATGTTTATGCAGTGTAGAGAATTGCTGTTCAGTGTTCTCTGCCATCTTGCACCCATCAAGAAGCTATCACAGGAGAGTCTTATTAAGTTGAGCACCAGTATGTGTTATTGCAGTCTGCATTTATATATGCAAAAAGATGGACTTTTAAACAAGGACATTAGTAGTTTAAACTATTATTGTGCCCTATAATACAGAAGCATCAGTTTTAAGAACAAGGAGAAGGTTCCACAGTATGTTTGTTATTGCTATTAGTTTTACAATGGTTCAAGAAGTTTGAAAATGGTTGGCACTGATTAAACCAGTGAGAAAGTCTGTGTTGTTCCCTCCTTCATCCTTATAAACCATGACATGTTGACATCTGTTTGGACCAAAACACATAACAGAAAATTGTTATCAGTTCTATTGTTGCTTGCATCCCGCTACTTCAAACTCTTTACATCTACTATTACTTTCACAACTGCTGCTGCTGTAACTACCCATTAAATTATAGAGGTGACTGTGATCATACTAATGGTACTTTTTTGTTGTCATTTGGCATTTCAGATCTATAACCCCAGCATAAATCTCATGTTGGCTAAAATAAACAGTTAACTGAAACATGACTTGGCTTAAAATGCCACACTGATCACTTTCACATGCACACCAAAACATTTTAGTAGTGTGTGCAAAAACATGCTCAAGTTCTTAGTGGTGACATAGAAAGTTTACAAGTAATTGGCACAGAGCCCTGCTGAATCAAACCAAAGGTGCATCTTTTCAAGTGTTCATTTTGCAACATCAGCTCTTTACAGGCTTTTATTTAAGAAGTGCTACTGAATCAGAGGAGTTCCCCTTTCCCTATATTCTAAGTCCCCACCGGTTCATATGCAGAGTATTGCTCTTGTGGGCTGCTTTGAACTAAGCTTGCTGAAACGTGAAGTAACCAATGGGCTGGAGTCAGACTGAGTCATGTCTAGAGTAAACTCAAAGAATCTGGATTCTGGGACATACTATGTCACTGCTGGAACTAGACTTCTTGAACTTTTTCTTCCCATGGCAGTTTTAAAGGCTACATGGAGAGGCAGGATACTTCTGAATGGGATAAGCTATAGAGGAAATGGAAGAAAAATCAACTGGACAAAAGTATTTTCTGAAGGAGAGCTTCTGAAAGGCAGATCTTGGATCAAAACATACAAAACGGTGGTAGATGCAGTTCCTTTCTCCCATTGATAGCAAATGATCTATTCTAAGCATGACTAAGTCTGGATCTAGCCCTTCTAAGTGAGAATGGTCTAGGGCTAACATACCTAAGTAAGTAAGCCACCATGTTTAATGATATTTATTTCCAGGTAAGTAAGTGGATGTACTGAAGTCAGTTACCTGATCACAGCTTCTGTTTAATTCTAATAACTTGCCTTGACTGGACATTGGTACCTGGCACATAAGATTATTACCAGTGTTGATCTTCTAAAATGCTGTGCATACAAAACACCAAAAGCAGGAAACCATTTCTGCTGGTATAAAGCAATGAAGCTGAGAACTGTCAGGCTTGTACAGTCTCTCTAGGAATGTAGCATAAAAGCCAAGCCTGTATGCCCTCCTAGTTTTGCATCTTTGTGAGTGAGATACTTACCTAGTTTTGACACTAAGGTCTTCATCAGGTAAACAGGACAAAAAGTTAGATCATGTTTTCTCATTCAGAGGTTCACATTTTGTTTCACTCTTTTTTATTTTTTATGTATGTATGTATGTGATTGTGTGAGACAAAAACAAAGCTTTTTTATCAAGTAACATCAATCCTTGCACACTCTATGCAAATTTTTGTAAGCATTGCAATAATGCTATGAATTACACAAGGAACTATTTTAACTTTATTACACTTTCTGTATAAAAAAGATTTGTATTTAAAATGATTTCAACTGCAATCTTGTAAAATATATTAATAAAATAATGATTGTTTAGAAAGGAACTGTGGCTCCTTTTTTAACACAATTATAAGAGCAAACCTATTAAGCTAAATGAGCATTGAATATTTCAATATTATAGTAATTGCCACACATTTTCAACCCATTCAAGGATATCCACCTTAAACCAGACCTCACGTGTACAAACAAATGTGATCACACATTTTGCTTGCTTGCTTTCAAAGAAAGGAACAAGTCTACATGGGTAAAAGACAGTGTGGATGACATTCTTCACTATAAGGAGTAAAGAAAGAGCCATGTGGGTTAACCTGTGTGTGTCCATTGGAGGCTCTGACCACATTTCCAGATCAGAATGGAGTCAAATGGAGGAAGAGACAGAATCCAAAACAGAAGAACCTGTCAAGGGGAAAGTGAGTAGGGTTTCTCTGCCCCTCCCTGGCCTCTGTTTATTTCCTTTTTTCATTTCCAGGGACACTAAATTGAAGGAAAAATTAATGCACAAGATTCAGAGCATATGTCTGTTTTTGTCAGCACAACAAACAGGACTTGGATCCAGGGAACCTTTTTCCTCCCTTATCGCTGGTAAAACATTACTGATGGTCAATGAACATCAGTTGAATTTTCTGCTATCTTAATAGAGGCTTGGCAGGGGATATACATGCTAAAGCCCCAATCCATTGGTAGTGTAGCATGTCTGCAAAACTAAATCCTGCCTGTCAATGGCTGGCGGATGGATTGCTAAAGCATTGTAGCAGTGATCTTTCATTTTCTTCAGAGATGACAAAAATGCAATCCCATTGTGTCTCTAATACTTTCATGCTTCTCTTCCTATCTAACTATCAATGATGCAGGGGTCACCTTCAGATCAAGGAAAGTTTTATTAAAAGACACCCCATATGCATGTGCCAAGATCCCTGAAAGACATTAGGACCAGCAACATAACTTTGTCAAAATATCATTGTAAATGTCTTCAATTTTGCCATGTTTGTTGTTATAGCATGTACAGCACCACTTCATGAAAATACACTGTATTGTTTATGCTGTTGTGTTTAGGAACTATTGCTATATATGATGTGTGCACCAGCAATGTGTAGTCATTTCTGTGTTGAACTAGGACTCTAAGAGGGTTCAAATTCTCACTTAGCATGCAAATCAACTCAATGATTTTGAGCAAATCATACTTTCTCAGTCTCTACAAAGAAAAATGTTGACAAATGTATTTTGGATAAATTTTGTTAAGATGCCCTATGATAGGGTCACACTAATTTGGAGTCATCCTGAAGTTCCATAGCAGGAGCAGCAACAACAGTTTGGTGCACAACAGTATGTACGTGATTTTAAAATGATATCAGAATATGATCTTACTGTCCTAAAGTCTCAGAAGTCAGAAAACAGATACCAATCATTTGAGTGTATATGGGGGGAAATTAATGTTGAATTCTTATATAAAAAGGTAAACTATCTGGTCTTTTTGACACAATTTTAACAATTAAATCTGGTTCTAGATTATTGATTCTAAATCTACTCTCAACAGAAATAGACCCATTGATGCAATTGTTGAATGATGAATCAATACATTGGCAAATCTCTCTGAATCAATGGCTGTACTTGGAACAAAATGATTCATTTTAGTACTTACACCCATAGTCCACTCTAGTTTAAAAGGCACCGTTCTGAGGGTACATTTAAAAGGAACCAAATAGCAACATGGTTGTGTTATTTAAAAACAACTCTATACAACTACAGCAAAACAACAAAACTTTATATCCTGCCCCATCTCCACATGAGGACTTTATAGACATAAAAAGGCAAGCATTTGGTGTCTTGTAGAGTATGCCTTCTCATTCTAACTCCCAAAAAAATGTCAGGATTGTCTGTGAAATTAGAACCTAGTCTGAACCTGTAGCTTTTAACAAGAGAGATATTGGCTTCAATCCTGTATGGCTCAGGGTGGATCTATGTAGACACATAACCTGAGGCCGATCCAGTATGTTGAATGCTGGATTGACCCCCAGTATCCTCCTCACAGAGGCTTCTCCAGCCACCTAATGCTTCCCCTCTATGTCACTGCAGCAGATAGAGGTGCTGAATTTACTCACCCACCATGACCAAAACCAAAAAAATTGCACACACACACACACATGTAATTTTCAATTCTGGTTGACTATATTACTAACGGAAAGGCAGGCATTTTTAGATTTAATGCAAAGTGAAGGTAAAGAAAAGTGTGAAATGATCATGTGGCAGTTATCTATTTATATTTATTTCACCTCACTAAAATACTAGTGTGAGACAAAACTCAATTTGCAACATGAAAATGTGCAATTCTTTTACTTTGCTTTCTTCTTATTGCAAATAATAATAATAATATGCAAACTGCAAACGGCCACCTTACTTGGAGCTGCACGTATCATCTTAGACACTTGGGAAGTGTTCGACTTGCGATTTTTTAATATGATATCCAGCATATCGATCTCATTTGCTGTGACATATTGTGGTGTCAGTAAAATAATAATAATAATAATAGAACCATATGAAGTTGTTCAGTAGAGGTATCTTTTTAAAACTTCATGCTTCAGTGCTGCTGGTAGTATTTAGTCAGCAGTTGCACTGCTATACACCCACAGAAATGCTTGTTTCCCCAGTGAGGCCTTCATTTTAATTTTACAAGAAAACACACCAGCATAGTCAGAAAACGCCAACTGTCATGCTAGGATGGAATATGTTGGCACCATCTGCTCTTTTTTATTAGGCAAGGACGATGGGAGTGGAAATAATGAGAATGCATCAAATGTTTAATTTCAAAAACATAATTGGAGGCAGTGAATTTTGATGGCAGAAGCAGAAGCTTGTTGAAGCAGAAGCTTGTTGAAGCTAAACAGTACCAAACACCAATACTTAGCAAAAGCTTCAGATGCTTCCAAACAGATGTCTCAGCACTAAACTGATTGACACATCATTTCAGAGTGCCACGAGGATTACTAGCACTTCTGTTGGTATGGGTTGTAGGACTACTAATTTGCATGGACAATAACAAAAACTCATTTAATAAGGAGGGAAAGGAACAGCAATAAGCTCAGAATGAGCTCCCAGGGTGGGCTGCGGCAGTGTACCTATGCTATACCCACTGGAAATAATTCCAGTTTGAACGATTTCCCAAAGTCTCTCCCGGTGGAGGAGGCACATTGCTCCCCACCACCAGCATGTGCGTGTATGCCCCCCCCCCTAAATTTACAAATGTGAAAGTCCAATAAGCACACCAAGCTGCCACCTCACACTGGTGGATTACATAGCCTTAACAGACATAATTATGTCACACACACACACACACACACACCTTCATATTTGACCAGCCCAGTTTTTGGCAGAGTATTCCTCTCCACAGCCATTCAGTGGTCATGGGGAAGATGGATGATGATGATTATTATATGTATTTATATCTCACTGTATCTCGCAACTGAAATGCAAGGACCACTCAGAGCTTGTCTGCTGGGATCTTAGTCATTATATTCACCTGCAAAAAATGGATTATGGACTTTGGAGCTGTTGAAATTGTTATTGGTTTACCTTATAATAATGAGGGAAGGACCTATTCAATCACCTGAATAAATAAAATTTGGAATCTTCCTCCTCCTCTTCCTCATTCAGATGAACACCAAAAAGATGACAACATACTGCTTGAATAACTAGCTTTACCCTCAATATATTAAAAACTTCTTCACCCTTCCCTTCCCACTCTCAGGAACACACAAATGCAAATATGGAATGTTCAATCCATTTGAGCAGGTGTTCAATAAGCTACAGGAAGGGCTAGCTTACTCCAAACGTATTTTCACCACAATATTGTCTCCACAGTGACAAAGGATGAGTTCTCAATCATGCTCTGCTTAGAATGGGAAACAGGATATCAACCCAGTCTAGCAAATGTGTGGAAATATGGTAATTTCCATTCCATATTTCTAAAACAAAATGGCCATGTATATAAGGCACATCAGTTACTAAACCGCTATATCTGAAGATGATGAAGCATTTCTCTTTGAATGGTATTAACTTCAACGATAGCAGATGCCTGTAACAGCACTCTTATGTAAGGTCAGCAATTGTCACATATTAGAATGGAAGGTTGTACCCTTTCTGTTTGGCACTCTTTGCAGCTCCTTCAAAATTAGCACAAGGGGACTTCAATGTTCACAGTTTCATAAATAGAAACAGCTTCCCTAGACTCAGCAGGGAAAACATCTTATTCCCAATAGGATTAGCACATTACCAAGTACACCAGCACAAACTCACAGGGGGCTTTTGCACTTGATGGAAGGAGGGAGGAAATTACATTTCCTCTGTAAGTGAAGGCAATGAGGACTTTGATATAAGCACTCAAAAGGCACCTCAACAGCTAAGAAAAGGACAAGTCTGGAATTTTAAAAGGTTTCCACATAAGTTACGGTGAATTATTTGCAATTAAATAACATTTATGATCTGTTAAATGCAGTTAATATTGCAGAGCCTTATAAAGTGAGCCCCAATTGCATATTAAAGAACTGCCTTGCTATTTTCCCCACAGCATAAAAACTAATTAGCTGAAGAGCACGTTGCCCGAACTGGACAGCCAATTTGGGCTCCAGGCAGTTAGCTGAAAGCTATTATAGGTACATTATGGTGCCTTTGGCTTCCACGGTTGTGGTAGCTATTTTAATCCTGATTTTTTGTCAGCTGATTTTTTAAAAAACAACCCACTCCCCAAAAAACCATTTTTATATTCATATTTCTAAATCTTTCATAACCTCCTTATTGAAGAATTACAGCACTGAAACATGTTGGAGTTTGCTTCCTCCAGCCTCTTGATCATTGCAGAAGCCAAGGGAAAGACAATGACTGAATCTCTGGCATATGACCATCTTTTAGCAGCAACTATTGGCAGAAAAACTGATGGAAGAACTCAAACGGGCCCATGAAAACTATGCAAGTAAAATATCTAATGTAAGCTATCAAGCACATTATTTGAAAACTTTTTTAAAGAAAAATTTAATGGGATTCTTCCTTTTCCAATGAAGCAATATAGAAAAACCAGGGTCACAACCATGCAGAGAATCTCTACATGTTGAAAAGCCTCTCCTGTTGCTCTTCACATTTGGAGAGTGTTAATGGGTTAGGACTGGTACATTCTACTCCAATCCTAACTCCATTCTGAATATTCTAACAGAGCTTCTTACTTCTCTTTACATAAACACTGTTTTTCTGTTAATGCAATTGAAGATTTATTTACTTTTCTTAGTACAGTAGTTTCATTGCATTAATTGATCAGATTGGAAATGACATGCAATCATTTCTCCAAGCTTGAGTAAATTCATTAAATCAATGAAACTTAACATAAATGTTGACTTACCAAATTCTCATTGACTCAATGGGAATAATCTAAGTGGGATGAGCAACTAGGTATAGACGTTTAGCTTGTGGTCAACTAGAAGGTCTATATCCTTTTCCTTTGTGCACTTCTGCAAAACCAGATCTCTTCTGTCTTGTACATCCTTTGAGCCGGTCACGCCCTCATTTTCCTTCAACTTGCAGTTCCTTCACCCTATCTCTTAATGCTGCACTTTATAGTTAGAACTGAGTAAAGGATATCCACACATATAAATTTCCTTTATGTGTGCAGATGTCCTTTTTCAGGCACCATAATGATTGGTAGCCCCTTTCTTTTTCCACAGTGACCAAAGTCCCCTTTCTAACTTACTGTAAAGCCACTGAAGATACTCTGCGTGGTCATGCTGTGCTTCAACGGTGAGCAACCAGGATCAAAAAAGTATCTGGATGTGACCCCATAACCAGATGCAAAATAATGACATAAGAACTGAGATCTTCTGGGGTCCTTCAGGGGGTCTCAAACTACTGTAAACCATTTCACATCTGGCTATAGAAATGTAGCAATATGCTTCTTTGATGCTGTTTTCTCACTCCACAGCATGGAATGGCAGAAGAAGCATGGTGGATCAGAAAACTGGGGGAAAGATATAGATCCACATGCAGATACTTACACTATACTAAAAAGATGAGACATATATTTATCACTATTGATTTTCATTCATATTTCAGTCCACAATTTTGTTGTCCTAAGGTCATTTTAATTTTAATTGCTTTCTATAGTATTATGTGATTGTTTGAATTTGACATAACATCTTATCCAGCTCCTATTCAATAAGACTGAACTACACATGGCCTTAGCAAAGCATGGTAACTCTCTACTTAAGATGTCTTTTACATTTGATTAAGATACCTAATGCCCACTCCAGATATTTTCTAGCCATTCAAAAAAACATCAAGTTCTTTTGACATTAATTCCCATGGAAGCACAGCACACATCATTTCTTTATCAGGTCTGAAACTCTCATCAAAAAATTTACACACTGATGACAATACTAATAGAAATCACATAGAAAGTGCACAACAATACAATTTTCTCAAATATACCTATTTCAACCATTTGCTTACCTAGTTGTCTACTGTAAGGTTAAACAGATGGCAGGAAAAAACATGCCTCCAATTTTTATACTCTAGACCAAAAAATGGTACACGCCTTCCATGTGAGATGGTCATTCCTTTATGTGATCATTCCTTTATATTGCGTTCTGGGACATGCTTTCTTTCCATTCAGAAAATGTAAATTGGCTCTTAGGAAAGTTCCGAATCTTAAAGACAGACATATTATTGTAGGGATGGAAACATGCTTTTTTTTTTTTTACTTGTGGAGCAGAACAAACAACAACGCACCTGTATGCTTGTCCACAATGCCCAGTCTCATGCACAGAGGAAGAGTTGTTTAAAGCTACAGACAAAGCGGTCACGGTTGTCCAGTTTTGATTATAAAATTATTTAACCTATTGCGCTCCTTCTATTTTTATCAGTTTTATACATGTATGCCAGTTTCCCAACCAGTGTGCCGTGGCACACTAGTGTGCCGTGATGGACCTCCTGCTGTGCCGCGAGAAAAGGTCTCTGCCCCCCTTCCTTCCTCCCTCCTCCTGCTGAACTCCTGCTGCTTGGGGGAGAAGGAGGAAGGGCTGGGCGGCAGTGAAGAAAAAGAAGGGGCTGGGGCACTGCCTCCTTTGGCCATTTCCCCAGCCAGCCTACAATCCGCCATGGCTCCCGCCATGACTCTCGCCCTTTGCTCGCTGAAGCCGCGTGGAGGAGGAGCCCGGCCACTGAAGCCCATCCACCGCTAATGCTCCTCCTCTGTGGGAGAGCTGAAGCTGGGGGGAGGGGGGAGGGGCATGGCACAGCCTGGCTCCACCCCCTCCCTCAGCTTCAGCACTCCCAGCAGCTGCTCCAGCCTTGAGGGGACAGTGCCAAGCCAGCATTGTGTTGGCTCTGCCACCACTGGCTTCGCACTGCCCCCTCAAGGCTGGAGCAGCTGCTGGGAGAGCTGAAGCTGGGGGAGGGGCGGGGCATGGCTCCACCCCCTCCTCCCAGATTTGGCACTCCCAGCAGCTGCTCCCAGCAGGCCACCATCCCCCAGCCATTCTTTACTGTGTTAGAGTGTCATTTTGTGTCATTTTGGTTGTTGGTGTGCCCCCAGATTTTTTTTGATGTTAAAAGTGTGCCACGGCTCAAAAAAGGTTGGGAAACACTGATGTATGCAATACTTTTGTCTTGAAATAAATAAAACTTTGATGGCCTATGAACATAGAAGCATCTCAGCTTAAAGAGTAAGCTGCAGTGTATATTTACAGAGGAGTAGTCCCCACTAAACATCATTCTAGACAAACAGGGATAGGACTGGTGTCACAACGCAGGCCCTGACTCCACCCCGTAATCACACACACACAGACAATGTCAATTAACTATTTATTAAGCACAAAATTAGAAGCAGGTGAAGAAGATAAAATGTCCAAAAAGTAAAGATCAAATAGTCCAAGGTAAAAAGCAATCAATGTTCAAAGGTATTCAAAAAGCAAGGATCAAAAGCAAGGTCCATAAAAACAAAGCGAATCAAGCAAGGCAACTTAGTCTGTGGTTAGCAAGGTAATCCAAAGTTCATGGAATCAACAGGGTCCCAAGGTGGTTCTTGGCCAGGCGAGCCAGACACTAGCTTCCAGGAGAACAGCAACGGCTACATCTCTCCAGTTCAGACGTGGCCACCAAACTGAGGAACTTTCCCACCGAGTGAGTACTTAATTCCCCCCTTTATGGGACCAGCGCCTTTCCAGGCCTCATTTCCAATCTTTCCTTGTAGCTACAATACTCCTCCTTCGGTCGAATCTCCGCTCAGGAAGGGCACCATCTGCGCCGTTATCTTCCTGGGAAACTGGCTCCGACTTGGCTTCCATGTCCTCCGCAACATCTGGTGAAAACAACCTTTCTTGGGAACCGAAACCTCCCAGTTTCTCGTATTCCGAATCAGGTCCGGAATCAGGAGAGGCCTCGTCCTCAGAATAAGCCTCCGGCCAGGTGTCTTCCCATTGCAGGCTGCCCGTTGGTGATGCAGATCCATCATCCTCTGCATCACCCTCAGCTGGATCCAAAGCCAAAGGAACCCCTGGGGCCGGAACCTGCCCCCCCCCCCAGCTGAGGTGGGGGCTGATTAGCACCCGACCCCCCCCCCCGGGTCAGATGGGGGCTGAGTTGCTACAACTGGACTGGGCAAGACACACAACTGAATGCTGACATTTATATATTCAGAATAGCACTTGGAAAAATTCTGAATGAAAAAACTTTCAAAGGTTTTTTTTAATGATAAAAGAACCAAACTCTTAGGTACCAAATATCATTATTACATTTCTCCTTCCAAAAAAGAACACATTCAATGCTTTGCTCAGGTGCAGTGCTTTTTAATGAAATAATATCACACATCCAACTGTGAATAATCCTACCATGCGTAAACTGGCCCTTTCACCTCAAGTGTTAGGTTCTTCATTTACACATTTCCAACACAGCACATTTCTACCTAGCATCATTTGGAGGTTTTTATATGCCAGAAAGCAAGCTTCAAAGATAACACTTTTTTTCCAAAGGTAGTGTAACCACCAGTGCCTTCCAATAACCAACCTGATTCTTTGAAGGTATCAAGGGCACCATGTCAAAGTCTCTGTTTTGCTAGAGGAGGTGAGAATGAATCTATGTCAGACTGGTGCTCTGGGTCAGCAGGCATCAGACTAAGGAAACAACAGCAACGTTCAGAGTGAGGAAAAAAGCCCAGCCCCTAAGTGTGAAAACATATTCAGGAAACTAATAGGAAAGAAGAAAACATCGTTAAAATAAGAACAGAAATGCTAGTGGGGCAAAGAGAATTTTTTGGTTCAATGACTGCATGCTTATCCATCATTTTAAAAAGAATGTTCTTATCTTCCAAGCTTTACACAAACCTTCCATTTTCTTGTTTGGTGCCGCCTTTCAATCCCAAAGAGCTTTTTGCTGGTACAATCCTTGATAACATCAGTGAATACATATTTTGGATGGGTTACAAAAATAAGTATCCACTTACCCCAATTATGCAAGGGCTCTTGGGCACAATTCTCTACTCCCAATAACAGACTGGCCACAGTGGTACTGAGCATGGAAGCTGGTCTTTTTATCCACAATGCTCAATGGCAGCTGAAAACCTGCAAACTATACATCCACAGTGTGTGATGCCCATTCCAGGATTAAACTAAGGAATGACAATCCTTCATGGCTGGAGGATAACATACATTAACTGCTGCAAACTTACACTGAACCAGCATGGGCTTAATGGCTCTCCACCAAGAAGAGAGTTGCTGAATCAAACCACATTCCAACTTTCTACTGCCACAGCAGAAAGCAGAAACCTGTGGGATGCCCACCAGCTGGTCATGAGCATAGCAATGAACCTACCTGCAGAAGAATGTAATATATAGCTTACTAGAGGCCATTAACAGTCTTTTTCTTCATAGTGTTTTGGAATATAGGAGCACATCAGCTGCCTTGTACTAAGTCTATCCCAATATAGTTCTCAATGATTGCCAGGAGCTGTCCTGAGTAACAGGGGAAAATATTTTCCTAGTCCTAAGTATAGATGGACAGAAGTAGAGATTGGGACTTTGTGCCTGCAAATTAAATTATGTGCCCCTCCTTTGAAGTCTTTAAAGAAGGTTCCCCCCTACAGTAATTTCAAAGCTTCCAACATAATTTTAAGGCAGGTAACTGTTGGGCAAACTGCCAAATGTGAATAAAGAGTGAACTGTCTGTGCCAAATAAGGTAATGTCTGTAAATGAGAAGCTACTGGTCTCTCCAGAAAAGAGGTGTAAAAGGAAAACAGTACCTCTCAGAAGGAGTTGTAAAGTTCATAGCATACTACATCCATTTTTTTAAAAACCAATTTTCCACCACACCTCCAAATACTTAGTGAGCTAATCTGCAATCCTCCCTCAACCCTGCCTCCATTTCAAAGCTCTCTACTTTGCAAATGAGTCCATGATTAAAATAATGTTCATAATCTAAACCAGCATAATGGTATTTTACACCAATAAGAGTGCTTTCAGGAGTGGGGTTTATTTTTTGCAAGAGGGGGGAGAGAGAGGGAGGGAGGAAGAGAGCTAGCTCTGTTCCCAGAGGAAGCTGTCCTTCTGAGTCCCAATCATCTTGGGAGTCAATAGGAGAACTTCTTTTCCTGACACAAATCTCATCTCCCAAGTGTTATAGAGTTGGGTAGGACTGAAATATAAGCCCTATAGTATCCCCCAGATAGGACACAAGGCTGGGATGAGTCTTGAAATTGAGCAAGAAACTAAACAGAACAAACAATAACTTTGGTCAAAGAATCTACCATGTCCCAGCCCTGCTTTCAGTCCAGCCCACTCATAGTCCTGCTCAAGATAAATTTTATTTCAAGCATTTCCACTTGTGCATGGGAATTTCCCCTTGTGCCCATTTGCCTCTCCAACTATCACCAGTGAGAGCAAAAAGGAGATCAAAAAGAAAGGGGACTCCCCCTCACTGCGTCCTTCTAATAGCATCCAGGGTTAATTAGATATCACCCAATATAATTATTTCCAGATGGGTATTTCTAAATATAGTAATGCAAGTCCATTTGCATAATTAGTGATGCTTAAGTGGCCACCCTACTTGTCAGTCATGTGAAGGGCTGTCAGTGAATTCATTTGGATTCTGAGGACCATCGTCTATAATTACAGTGTGGCAATATTTGAAAACACAGTGCTAGAATTACTGGCACTCTGGGAAATGGGATGACTTTTATTTCAGTCTGCAAGTCCCAAAGGTAGTATTTAGCCATTAACAGAATGAGAGGTTGGCATAGGCAGTAGTTGAAATATGGATGCTTCTTCAGATGCAATTCTCTCTGTGGAGGCCCTGGTAGCAGAGATAATACAGTCACGTCATATGGTTTAATGGTGGCATTCAGAAAACATAGCAGTGGCAGAATCCAGATGTACAAATGTAGCAACTCTCCATTTGTTCATCTGGAGCCTGCCACTGACCACTAATGAAAAGAGAAATTTCTAAGTGGATTTGAATAATTCCCTAATGACAATTTATGCCAGCAGGCAACACCTTCCCAGGGACTTGCTGGTGGTGTAGCACTTCTGGTCATAATGGCTTGGCCCCTGAAAGGACATTACTAAAAAACCAACAGCTCCGGGAAGTCTCTGGAAGAGAGCTGTTTACCAGCAGTGGCATAATGGTAGGTCTATTGGCCATGGATACATCAGATTGGGCTAAATGCAGTGACAGTGATATGCTATATTATATTTTTTTAAATAAAAAATAAAAATAAAAGATAGCATATTACTGTTGCTTTGCTCTCAAAATAATGAAATAATGGGTGATGCATTATTTTACTAAGGAAGTAAGCTACCTAAAGTTTCTCTTATTCACTTAGAGCCTTCTGTACAAGCTATACCATCTTCTTGGTACATCTGTTGTTTGTCCTATTGTAAAGTAATAGGATTCATTATTATCTATGGTTTCTTATATCTACACAAAGACAGTCAGTGTACTACTTATGGATATTGGGATTATACTGTACTTAATTTTCAAGCTCCTATCTGCCCATATACCCAGTTTGAAATATGGAGAAAAATTGAGTCAGATTTTTGTCCTTCTGACAGCTGCTAAAGAGCTGCTGTAAAGTGGGAACATGTTACAAAGTAAATCAATGGACCCGTGTCATCCAGCTGCCTACCCTGGATGGCGAGGCACTACGCCCATCACCTTCAGTAAAGAGCCTAGGGGTCATTTTAGACCCCTTGCTGACAATGGAGTCTCAGGTCTCTACTGTTAGCAAAACCGCCTTTTTTCATCTGCGGTAGGCTAGGTGGCTGGCCCCCTATCTGTCTAGAGATGACTTAGCCATGGTGGTCCAGGCCACGGTCATCTCAAGATTAGACTACTGTAACACCCTTTACATTGGCCTACCCTTGTCAGTGATCCGGAAACTTAAGCTCGTCCAGAATGCTGCTGTGTGACTTCTCGCTGGGGTTCCAGTGAGATGTCATATAACTCATATTCTCCAGCAGCTCCATTGGCTTCTGGTCAAGCACCAGATCACTTTCAAGGTGATGGTGTTAACCTTCAAGGCCTTGTATGGTCCAGGGCCAATGTATCTGAAGGACCGTCTCCCCCCCTACCAACCCCAGAGATCACTACGCTCTGAAGATCTAAACCTACTCAATGTGCCCAGTTTCAAAGCCCTCCATTTAACATCCACACGGTGCAGAGCCTTCTCTGTTGTGGCACCATCCATCTTGAATGCCTTGCCAACTGAAGTTCGTGCCCTGCGAGATCTAACGACCTTTCGCAGTGCGTGCAAGACCCATCTGTTTCAGCTGGCATTCTATTGTTGAATTAAAATTTTAATCTAGTATTAATTGATGTTAAATTTTTTGCTTTTATGGTGTTTTATGTTGTATTGTGAGCTGCTCCGAGCCCTCGGGGAGTGGCGGAATACAAGACCGAATAATAAATAAATAAATAAATAAATAAGAAGATCTGGAAGAACGGCCATTCCAGTGAAGAATTTCATTTTATTCCTTGCCCATCCATAGAGCTCACAATGTTTACAAATAAACCATCACCGATTTAGTGTGAATGATTGGGTTATGAACAGTCAAGGGATGCACTAAATACTCCACAATTGCATTTATTTCTATTTTTCTGTTTCTAGCAAATGCTTACTTGGCAAATAGCTATATATAGACAAATGGGAGAAAGTAAGCAGTATCTGCTATTTCTTGTAAAATAGCCAAGTCCTAAGTATTCTGATCCTTTCCTTTCTCAACCTCCCCTCACCCACCCCCAAAGTAGCCATGGTCACCATGGCATTTCTATTTGCAATCTCAGTCAGCTACGCAACAGCTGCTGAGTGCTCTCCAGGCCTGCCATAAGTGAATGTACACATCCTGATTGTGCCATTGTCTTGTAGGGAGGAATACAACGTGTGGATTTGATTTTGATGACTGAAGACAGTGACTGTCTTTTTCTTCCAAAACTCATCAGGAGGCATAGCTCACAAAGGTTGCAGACACTCCCTACTGCCTCCTTGCTGCTCTGCTTATTGACTAGGAGCAAAGCCTCTGTTAAATTCCAGTGACAATTAATCACATTTTTGTTTACTCTCCCAGGTAGTGCACTCACTTCACATTAATTATTAGTTTACAATATGAAGAAAAAGGTTATATCTTTCCTGCTGACTCCCAACAATTATTTGCATGAAAGTTTAACATGTTCAATTTTTTTTAAAGGAGAGAAAGTTTTCTGCTTTTAAGCTTCAGACTTTAAAGCATCACTGGGTTATGATTAGATTAGAGCTTCAATCTGGCAAAATTGTTATCTCTGCATCAAGTTAAGTACCAGAGCAGTCAGATTTTTACAGTGTGGCCTATGAAACAGTTAACTGCCTATTATTACTGCCTCTATTATGACTGCTTCTTACATTTATGTACCTAAAGTAGAAGTCATAAAGTCTCCTCCATAAGGTCTTATAAAGTAAAACAACAGTGAAAGAGATTAATGAGGTGGGGGAAAGGGGGCAGGCTCTAGGCCAGAGGTGGTAAACCTTCAATCCTCTAGACTTTTCAGACTTGAATTCCAGATTCTCAAACCACTATGGTCAATGTTAAGGCAACATTATGGGAGCTGTACTTTAAAACATGTGGTGAATCAAAGACATCCTTAGGCTATATAAAATAAGCAAGACTATGATGTAAAATCCTTCTTTAAAGGCTGATCTGCATGCATACAAACCTCAACTGAGTGTCAACACTTAACTGCTAATCACATGATGCCTCTAAACCAAAAGTGTGAACTGTTGCCAGTGGAATCCAACTGTATTTTGGCAATGTGCAAGGAGTTTCAAATGGGGTTCAAGCAAGGATGTGGCTTCTCTTTTGTTTCTATGGAACATAATGCTGTGATCATGAATGAAAAATATGTACAAGTTTATCCCTCTAATTTCACCCCATTTTGGCTTTGGAAGATTTTATTGATTTTGCATGCAGATCTCTGGGCATCCCTGTCTGTTCCTACAGCTTCATCACACTAGAGCAGGGGTGCTTACACTTTTTCAGCATGCGAGCTACTTATAAAACAACCAAGTCAAAATGGTCTACCTACCCTCTACACAAATGTGAAACATGTAACACAATATCTGCTTTGAACTGGGTTTTCTGAGTCCACACTGCCATATAATCTGATTCAAAGCAGATAACATGGGATTTTATTCAACTGTGTGGAAAGGACCTCAGATAACCCAGGGCTGGCAGCACTTGGGCGGCGGCGGGAGCCTGTGGGGTGGGACTGAGCCTTCCTCCCACCCTGCCTGTGATCTACCAGGATGCCCTACGCGATCTACCAGTAGATAGGGATCTACCTAATGAGCACCTCTGCTAGAGCATGGATCCACTTTAAATCCAGTTTCTGCCTCCTGAAGAACTCTGGGACTCATAGTTTAGTGAAGCCCAGGATCTGTGTGGCTGAGCAGTTTAAAGGCCTAAACTACAAGCCCCAGAATTCTGCAGGAGGCAGAAACTGGGTCTGGTATTAGGAATTTAGGTATCTTATCTGCCACATGCTATGCCAAACTACTGATCCAGTTAACCAGTTGCAGAGCCTCTGGTCTTTCACACAGTCAAGATCACAGTGAAACCACAACCAGTGCCTATCTTCTGTACCAGCTGGTGTGAACAAATGAAGTGGACTGATCTCGGTCTCATTAACCATTGTTCTGTGAGGATTTGGGATGTGTGCTTGTTATTTCATTAAATTTGTTTCATTATTATTTATTTTTTACCCCATTTACCGTATTATAGCAATTTTTACCATATAAACCTTTCTGCTGCACACTAATACTCATAGGTTCTGATGTACATTGGGTGCTCTTGCTTGTGTTCCACTGTGCACCTTCACCATTCGTAAAAGGATTTCTTTGTGACCCTGCTACATAGCTAGGTCATATAAGTCCCACACCCCATTGCCAGCACCTTTTCCTTATTTTTCCTGCTATAATTTGTAAGCTTGAGGGCAGAGATTTGTTCAATTTAGAGCCATTCTGGGAGCCATTTTGGCTGAAGAGAAAGATATACACAATCCAAATAAATAAATAAAACAAATAAACAGAATTCCAGCAAAGATTTGCACCTCCTAGTTGGAAATGAGGGAAAAGAGAACCACCAGGGGGCAATAAAGATAGTTATGGCTTCAAGAAGTACCCCTTTTTTTGATTGCTTACTATGTTGTTATTGGTCTTGAAGACCGATATGAATGATAGGACTTCTCTATATATTTGTCCTTCTCTCTTTCAAAATCACACAGTTGGAAATGGCAGCCCACATCTTCTTGAAATATGAATTTTACTTTAGCAACACCTTGCCTTCACTAAAGGCAGCTTAATGATTATCCCAAATTCTCTGCTTGGAAAATCTAGAACATTATTCCTCCTCTCAAACACATACCAAATGCTTCTGGAAATATAGGGTAGGGGCAACCTGTTAGTAAGTTACAGTGTCATAGATCTGCCTTATGGCATTGCAACTCACTTTTCTTGTTCATTGCAATGTTTGGAATTCAGTTCCAACTGTGCCATGACCACCACCACCCAACTTACCCTTGTAAGCCACAATGAGCCTGTTTCCAGGTTGTCACAGCCTGAGGAATCAATGGTAGCTTATTTACCTATTTTGTTTTTGCTGGATGCAGTGCCATAGTATAATGTGCAGGGGCACTTAGGAGACCCTCTTGCTGGTTGCTGTCATATCACTCATTGCCACTGATCTCTTTTCTTTATGACAATCTGGAAATTGCCAAGCTGGGGGAGCTTACAAAGTGTGATTTTTGGGAGATGTAGTTATAGAGATTGTTACCTTAGGCATGTGCCTCCCCCAATGCAGGAACAATTGAATTTAGACCCATGATGACACTGATATATGCCCATGTATGGAAATTAGTCTTAAGAACAATAACAATAAAATTTGAAGATATCACAGGGCAATACAGTACAACCTCATCCTATGCAGGAACAGAGCCAAAGTATTCTTAACAAATCACCACCTGTTGAAAAGCTTAAAAGAAGATGACTTTAACACACTGGAACAGTGTATTCCACTACTGAATAGCTCTTCATTGCACTGCTTATTGCCGATACTATGGAAACATGCATCTTTCTAGCCTTCCTCCACCATATTCCCAATGTGGCTACAAAACTGCCAGGAAAAAAAGCAGGGACTAGGTGAGCATGAAAAGATTTCTGTAAAAAAAACAACCAGGGGTTTGTCTGAAGCATTGTTCACTGAAATATTCCTGTATAATGTAGAGATTGTTTGCTTTTCTAATTTAAGATGAATATTGTTATATACTAAAGTAGCACTTCTAACAATGTCTCATTCTGGTTTTAGCTACACTTGAATATGATTGCTGTAGGACACTAAATGAAAGGGAAAAAATGAAGGCATATTTTTGCCAGAAGAAGTTTTCTATTTGCATTGCTAGCTATTTTAATTTAATCTAACCCGCACCCTCCCCCCACCCCACCCTGTAACAGTGGTCTATGAGCCAAGTGGAGAAAGAAAAGGACAAGAAATTGGTGTGCCCGGTCTTCCTAAAGTTACTGGTGAGGCAATTACAAAACCATAGTTCTGAACCTCTTCCACACTGAAGCTCAATAGTAGATTAATTCACACCAGGTCTGGTCAGCAAAAAGAATTTAATGGAGGAAAAGCCATCAAAGACTGGAGCCAAGATTTTCCCCAGCTCCTGGACACAGCTTTATTAAACAAGCTAGAGTGCAAGCCTACCTGGACGATAAGTTTCTCTGTATGTCCTGTTGCCAAGCTCATTCAGCCTGACCTTCCCCGCAGCAAGACAAACTCATTAGGTAAGACCTTCATGTCATGAGGAGATGCCTTGATGAAAGAAATCAGCAGCTCATTCACCCGCCTGAGAGTAAGTTGGCAGCCTCCATCTGTTTCTTGCTGCTCTGTGCGCATATGTTGAGCAAGGCAAGGAGTCAGGACCACATTTGCTGTCTCAAGCATATCGGTTGTGCAAAAATGTTTTGCCCATTATAAATCATGTATAATTCATTTTTGGATTCTATAGGGCTAATTGTTAAAATGACTTAAAATGAGGTCATTATCCCTGGTTTTCTGTGGGTAAGCAGATGGCGACTACTGGATGGCATAAGTTTTGTATCAGAAACTGGAGCTGATATGGTCTATTCAATGCAATTTTCTGAATCAGCACCCCAAATAAAAATGAAGACAAATCTAAAGTTGACCAAAAACTGTTTTGTAACCCTTTTGGTATTAATGTTGGAGAGTGGTCCCTGGTCAAATTGGTCCCTGGTCAAAAAAAGGTTGGGAGCCAATGTTGATTTTCTTGGTCCCATAGATCAAGAAATTCTAAGCTGAATCTATTTAATGAAACTGTTCCTCAGTCTCAATATTTCTATACATCATAAAATATGAAAATGTACAAACTTTTTCATCTTGTAGAGAAGCATCAATTCATGGGTGTGTGTGTGGGGGGGGGACATGCCCAGCCCCCAAATTTCCAACTCTGTAGGCTCACATAGGTGTTGGTCTCATGCTGTGACTCGCCATACAGCTGCACGGTGTCATCTCATTATCCACACAACAGCTGTAGATCATTACACTTTTCCAGAGAATCATGAAAGAAGCAAAGCACCTAATTGAGGAACAAAACTCAGAAGCAAAATAAAAATTGACAAGGGGAAGATGATTAGCTTTTTCCTTTCTCCCCCTACACATTTGGGGAAAACATTGACATCTTTTCTTACTGAGATAATGACTTACACCTAAACCACACACACACTTTTCAGCTCCTTTGAAGAGTGCACTTTGTCTTGCCTTCCTCTGTTTTTCAATTACCATAACTTGAAAATGAAGGCAATTTCGATCTAGCAGAACAATAAGGCAGCAACGGTCAAAAGATATTGGAATATCAAGGCTTTCAAACTTGGATGAACTGTCATAACACAGTGGTGTGGCTGTCAGGTAGAGCAGAGTCTACAGCGCTCTGCAAAGCCTGGCATTAAAATGGCTTTTAATCCACCAAACACAGTTTCTGATTAAAATTGTCGCTCTTTTCCTTAATTTTTAGCCTTTAATATCAACCTGCAATACAGAATTTTCAATGGTTTACAATGTATGAGCATCTCTCTATTTTTGCTTGTTTGTTTTCTTCCTTGTAAAAAACCTGAAATAATATAACATATGAATAACAGCTCTGCATATATCTCAACGAGAGCAGAGTCTGGCTAGAGAAAGATGCTAAAGATCACTCAGCTAAAAACATCTAATATAAACAGTTTAATAGGTGTAATAAATTAGGCCCAGTTTTGTTTCTAAAACTTGAGGAGATTCCAGAATGACACTAACATTATGCTTTGAAGATATGATATGAACACATGCCGAGTTCAGTACCTCTATCCTACAATGGAATGCTATTTTTCATGTAACATGTGAGGCCTCTCCTTATCCATTTCTACTTTTCATCTTTGCTATATGACCATCTGTCATCATGCCCATGACTCATCTTTGTTCTCACTATGATGAAATTCTAGAGGTAACAGGTTTTTTCTTTCCCACCAAGTCTGCTAATGAAAATAGGGTATAAATCAAATTAATAGCTTTAATAAATGAATGGCCACAGTGGTACACCAAAGTTTGACATTTTCTATCAGTTTGGTTTGGACACTGAATGAGTAGCTAATGAGGAACACATTATGATACTTCCAAAAACCGTCATGCACAGGCAGGTCAAGCCACAATGGCTAATTTTGCCCAACAAGGTCAGAGGATTCATCCTAGAGAAGTAGTTCCCACCCTTGGATGATTTTGTGGGGCTACAGCTCCCAGAATTCCTCCCCATTGACCATCCTGCCTTTTTCTTTTGGAAGCTGAATTTCCACAGTAGCTCAAGATCCAACCTGCACTTAGGATATGGGAACCTGCACTTGTAAATGAACTTTGCAGAAGTTCCTTAATCATAACATGCTATGAGGAGGAAGGGGGATCAATGAACCTTCTTATCCAGTGCTTCTCAACCTGTGAGTCCCCAGGTGTTTTGTCCTACAACTCCAGAAATCCCAGCCAGTTTATCAGCTGTTAGGATTTCTGGGAGTTGAAGGCCAAAACACTTGGGGGCCCAAGGTTCAGAACCACTGTTCTAATCAATCACTCCTGTACTTGCATCTAGAGAAATATTATTTATTTAGCAGTTTGCTACTCTTGTATACATATATAAGGAGAGGAATCCTAGCCCCATTGCCTCTATTATCACTTTCCTCGGTAGTAGTTTCCTGCAGCAGTATCATTAATTAGGATAATGATACTTGGTTTCTATGATGAAAAACACAACTGGAAGCTTTGTTAAGTCAATTTAACAAACCGGCATGGCTCTTAATGAGCCAACATTGGGAGTAGCTGCGGTAGAGCAGGTCTGCAGCTGTTCACAATGTAGCCAACAAAAGTTATTCTTGTTTCCCTCATTAGGGACAGGAAACTCATGCCAACCTCCTGCATGATCTGGGTTTTCCAAGCATTATTTGCAGTTGCATAGGCAGGTTTCAGCAATTACCAAAAATGCTTACAAATCCTAGACATGGATAGACCTCTGTAAAATGGATGCTCTCAACCTTTGGTCATGCAAAGGTTTTGGATTGTAGCTTCCATTAGCTTCAGCCAGTACAGCCCCAAACATCTGGTGAACTAATGTTAAGAGCTATCAAGGGTTATGGGGTGTTTTTCTATACGAAGCTTTTACTTGTGATCTGGATTCACCCAAGCACTCAGGCTCTACTGTGCAGTCAGAGTGTGCCAACCATCTTTATTTGGAGTAATCTTGAAAGAGATTTTAAATATTTTTCCTTTTGCCCTATGAACAGAAATCTGCATGCCTGTACAGCTTCTATGTAACTTGTATCTCAGCACCAGCACTACCAGCAAGAAGCCAGTGATGGTGATGCCATGTGAGCAATAGGCTTTAGCTAACTTCATTGTGATTTCTCCTCTTTCTTTTTGGGTCCATACAAAAATATTATTTAAGTGAAATACTTTTTAAAAGGGAATTCCTTAATATTCTTTAGAAAGTCTTAGAAATCTGTTGTCACTTGTTATAGCTATCACTACTCTTTTGGTAAGGGAGGAAGAGTGCTAGGCTCTTATACCATGTCATGTAAATGTTTTTGATATTTTCATGTAAATACATTTTTATAAGATCAACTATCTCTACAACCCCTCTTTATTGTTTGGCAAAACCCAAAAAGAACAACTTCTCCCTTTTCTACTGCTTAGTTATTTGAACAACTTAGTGTGGCTTAATACTAGGAAGATAAATCTTTGCTTAGAGGAGTGAAAAGGGACATACAGGTTTGATTTTTCAAAATGTGTAAACTGAGAAATATTGTAGGCATGTCTGCAGTCCCTTCTCCTTATCAGCCTTCAGCATCTTTATGCTGCTGTTCTCCTTTTCTGGAGTACAGTGACAGACTTTTTCAAAGAAAAGAGGAGGATGTCAAGAGCAAGATGGCTGTGTCTTCCACAGTTACTAAGGCTGTATTGTGGAACAAAATGCCAAATTTTGTATTATGAAATAATGTTCCAATTAGACATTCTCCATTTAGTCTTAACAGTATTCAAAATCATACTCTGGGTGATTATTTCCAAGGCTTGTTTTCGGCGTTCATCTTTTATATATTTCACTTCTCATTCTCTTGCACTTCAGATGTTGAACACTGAAACCTGGCAGCCTTCCATTTGCATTATGGATTAAAGTGGCATCTATTTGGGACACTTGGTTAAAATGAAGTACTTCATGTACTCTTGTCTGCATGAAACAAAACCTGTTCTTTCTGATATTATTCCCATACCTTCCAATATTTCACTGATGAAACTAGGATATATGTGTCCAAGAAGCATAGCAAAGTTAACAAAATGTATTGAGAATAAACACATCAGCTAGACAGCCCTCTCCTCTCAGTTCTGTTAATTGAGTGCAAACTACTTATGCCCTTTGAATTCAGTTTGGAGCCATTGAAGGAATCAGATAGGAGCAGGAAGGAAAAAAGAACATTTTCAAATGAGCTCAGAATGCAGGACAGCAGTGAATCTACCAGGACTTTTCCTGCCACACTGGGGAAGTTGGAGGGTATGAGAACTATATTTTATAACAGAGGTTCAAATCACATGGCCTTATAAATGGTGCTGGACTTCAACTACCCAGTCTTAACTAACATAGCCAAAAATGGAGCATTCTAAGAGTTGCAGTCAACTGCACCTGGAGACCTGTACTATTGTCACAGATGTTTGGCAGTTTCAAAAGATCTAGACTTAGTACTGATGCTGATACTGATCCCAAAGGGAAAAGGTCATCAGTTTCATCCATGTTGCTTGATACACAAGATAATTCATCAATGCAATTCTTATTGTGGAGCTAAATTTAATCTGAATGAGGAATTGGTATTGAAACCACTATAAAATGATTTCAAAATCACACAACTTAACAGGCAAAATCAAATGTCATGCTAATACCTGAATTATGCCAACCAGATGGTGCAGGTGGCTTTCAAAACAGTCAGGTGTCTTCATCAAAGAAAAGTGGTAAAAGATATGGGAGAAAGAAAAGTGACATTGTTGGAGTTATGCAAAAGGATCTTGCAGCATCTTTGAAACTAAGCAAAAATGTCTGCAGCATAAGCATGTGATGGTAGTAGATTCAGCCCATGGAAGCTTGTGCTACCAATTTCTTTCTTGTAGTCTCAAAGGTGCGGCAAGAGCCCTTTACATACTGATCCAGGCATTGAATACTACTACTGTTAGAGTCAGGAGCCTGCATCTTGTTCATCTGAGGTTTTACAGGGAAGGAAAGGCTACAAAGACAGCAGTGAAGTCCCTGGAAACAATTATAACAATAAGACAATATAATATCCTTTCTCTGTTTTGAAGCTACAAAGTCTCTTTCCTTATTATTTGGACCTGGACCTGTCCTCTCAGACTCCATGTGTCCCAATGTTGGCAGAGTTCAGAGATCTATTCAAGAAAGGGTGTTGTTTCAACAGTAGCATGCAGAATTTGGGTGTGTTTGTGTGCAGTAACTTTACCACAACATTCTTCAATATTAAATTATTCTGTATGACTGCTGTCTCCTAGGTAGTGCCCTCCAGAAGCATTGGATTGCCACCTTCACTATCTCCAGTGTACAGGCTAAACGTAAGCAGCTGCATACAGAATTTCTGGAACTGCATTATCCTCAATAAACTACACTCAGTGTGATTCGAGCATTTTGTGTTGCTAAGATTCAAATGGATTTGTGAAGCAGCTGGCTTTAGCATCTGTGTAGTGAAAAACTTAGCAAAGTAAATGAGAAAAACGTCTGTATGGATGGCACATAAAACACAGTGTGGCAGACTCCTAATTAAAAGAAAGGAAGCAGCAAGCTTCCATAATAGAAACAGGAAGAAGAAATGTCCAGGAAGGCCTAACTTCAACAAGCTGGAGGAACATTTTTATCGCTTTTCCAAGTGGCTTAAAAAAAATAATCATCTCACATGGTGGCCTTGTCTGCAACGTGGAAGTATTATTTGCCATAAACATTTTTGTGCAGATTATAGCTAAATGCCTAAATGTGACATGGGCACAAATGTTATATGCAATGCTGATGTACAAACTTTCCTGTGAGATGACCAAACAAGGAAGGATAACACTGGTCAACACACATTTTGATGCCTCAAATGTTAGACCTGTCTACTGATTCCAAAACTGACACTAGATTTCTCATATCAGCGCTAGTTTTTGAGATACAGAACATATATCATACACCAGTCACCATTTGCTTGTCCACAGAAAAGCATGATAACCATGATAACCAAGAAACTAGAACTGATGCATTCTATCCAATGCAATTTTTGAATAAATGCTACAAATAACCCCAGGAACAGACCTAAAAAACAAGGCACTGATTATTTTTTTTCCCGGCTGTTTAATAAAGGGAAAGTGTTCATATGATGTGGCATAAATTAAGTCCCTTGCCAATGCAATTTTTGAAAATTAAAAAGCCTGGTTTGGGAAGCATCCTCTTAACAAAATTCCACATGTAAGATGCTTCTGCTGGTGGAAGGAGGGCGTTTTTACAATACCTTTTCTTTTCCCGGAATCTCTCAAACTCCCAGATTCCCCTTGAAATGAATGAATATGTCATGCATTATAAAGATACAGAGGAATCCAAGGGAGGCCAAGGTGGGATGGGGAAAGGAAAAATAACCACCATGCGCTTTCATAGACACCAGCCCACTTTACCAAATGCACTGAATGAAGACTCTGTGGACAGACAAGTGCACAACTCAGGAGAGAAAGGGGAGTGTGGATGTAAAACATATAGATATCTAGATAGTGTGACAATATCATTCTTAGCAATGGGTCATAGAGAATAGTTAAAGGGATAAATATGGGAGACAGGTTTTACGTACAAACCAAGATAAACCTGAATAGTGCAGAAGGCTGAAATACATTGGTGTGGTTTCAGGTCCAGCAAAATGTTGCAATAAAGCAAGCATGATGTTTCTTCTTAGTAGCTCTGATGACAACAAATGCTTTAATATGTATAACTAGCCAAGAATTTATATTTGTTTAAAGAAACACTGCTAAATGGATGAGAGTTTGTGGCTGTATCCTAATTCAGTTATTTCTTTTCTCAATTTTCTTTTACAATCTTTGTTCAAGGAGTGCTGCTTGAAGGTCCAAGATAGAATGTCCAAAAAGTCTAAAGTGCTCTTCAATTGCTTTGGACTTATTCCCATTTCTAATGGCTTGTGATGTTTTGGCATAAGACAGGCTAGTTTCTCTCTGTCATGGGGGTTACAGGGGACAACAATGGAGAGAAAGAATTCTTTAAAAACAAATCATGACATCACACATACACACAAGCACACTTTGTTCAGAAGAAGTTTCTCTGGATTAGACTCCTATCCATGGATGAAATGAGTTGTTTCATCCACTGAATGTAAATTGGAATTCAAGCATATGTGCAAAACTTATCAGTCTGAAGTCACTATTAAACTTTTGCCTTCAGCAGCTTCCTTGAAACTTGTGGCATCTATTAATCATTTACTTTTACTGCAAAGGCAAAATTTCACTCTCAGTCTTCTGTTTCCTGTCTTAGTTGCTGTAATGACAAGAAAATTACAGTTATGCACTCCCACCAAAAAGTTTTCAATATTTTTGTATTCCCGCCAATTTGTTTTATACTAGAAATATTCATTCCTTCTGCATCTGTCACATTTTCATCACTGACGTTATCACTCCTGCTGAAACAGATAAATAGAGGCCTCCAGAACATAGCCATATAGCCTGAAAAAAATCTACAACAACGCAGTGATTCCGGCCATGAAAGCCTTCAACAATACAGATAAATAGTGTCAGTCCATTACTTCAATTTTGGGGTCTCCATACTGTGAGTGCTGGAAAGTTATTACATTGTAGAATTAATGCAGTTCGCCATCGCTTTAGCTCCATAGCTCAATGCTATGGTTTTCTAGGAGTTTTAATTTGCTGTGAAACCAGTGCTTTTTAGAAGAGAAGGCTAAAGACATTGTAAAACTACAATCTTTGTGCAAAAGCAGATATGAACATGACCTCTGTCACCCTATGGTAATGTCTCCTAGTGATTCTTAGGTGATCTTCTGATGAAAAACAATGGAGTTGCCACATGGGACAAAGCCAATCAAGTTTAAAGTGTACCCGTGAAATAGTTTGACAAGATCTCTAATTTATTAGGGGTAAACAAGATATTTAAGCACTGGTTACTTTCTTAAATGCAACAATGAGCAACAGAAGGTAAATGATTTAGTGGGAAAACTCCAGTTTGTACTTTTAAAATGAGACTTTTCTTCTACCAAGAGAATCAACAATCCAGGAAAAGGCATTCTTTAGCTGGCCTCTTATCCAAATCGTGTCAGGAGGCATCTTTCTGCTTAAATGCTTGCTTGCAAGTCATATTTATTGAACATGACTCATAACAATGGGAAAAGGCAACTTTCTTGATATGTGGTCACTGCCATGGAAGTATGTGCCTGGACATCCATTTCTACATGTAACTGGATGAAATATTGAACATGTGCATGCATAAGACACATAATTACTCCACCTCTGCCTTTCCACTTTATTAAGACTTGTCCAAATGTACTGGAAAATTCCTTATTTGGTCATCTATTAATCTTACTTTTACCTTTATTATCTTGTAAAACACAGAGTCGGAAATGAACAAGGTCATCATAAGAAATGGTTCAAGGTTAATCACCATTTAGCCGGGACCTACACTTACCGGGTGCTTCATCACTTCCCTGGCTTCCTCAGAAGATCTTCAGACAGGGATCGCGAGTCATTGACATTCAAGGAGCAAAAATTGATAATTACTTAGTTCATTTAGAAGAAAAAAAGGCAGAAAAGAAGGATTTTCCTTTTCCTGTCCAGTTAATATATGTTGGATGTTCCCCCATTCAAATTCAAAAGTAGGACATAGTCTACCAAGAATAAATGTATAAGCATCTCAACATATTGGATGGCTTTTTGTCAGAGGGCTTACTGCCAAATCAGCATTGTATTATTCAGTATATAAAAACTATTTGCACACATTTATTATAAGCCCAGCTGATGCGTACAGAACTGTTAAAGGACAGCAGGGAGAAGTACCAGATCTAAACATACAGTCAAGTAAGTTGCACAAAACAAAGTTATGCTGCTTTAGGGTTGAAAAAGGGAACAAGCGCCTCCAGATGGTTCTGAACCAAAGTTGCACTTGCACTTAGGCGATCCCTCGTAGCTCGAGGGTGATTCTCTTCCAGATGTGGTGTCTTGGTGGTGGGTCTGTAGGTGGCTGTGGAGCCCTATTCTTGATCTGCATGTTCTCCCACAGTGAGGACATCAGTTTCCAGACAGAAGATGGTCCTGGTCAGGATTGGCTTGATGGGCCTACCTCTTGGCATGTTTCTTCCTTTCGTCCTCCATTCATGCCTCTTTAAATTCTACAGCACTGCTGGTCACAGCTGACTTCCAGCTAGAGCCTCAAGATCCAGGGCTTCCCAGCTCTCGGTGTCTATGCCACAGTTTTTAAAGCTGGCTTTGAGCCCATCTTTAAATCTCTTTTCTTGTCTTCCAACATTCTGTTTTCTGTTCTTGAGTTCAGAATAGAGTAACTGCTTTGGGAGACGATGATCAGGCATTCAGACAATGCGGCCAGTCCAGTGGAGTTCATGGCAGAGGACCATTGCTTCAATGCTGGTGGTAATCTATTCTCACTATTAACTTTGCTGACTAAAACTGATGGGAGCTATAATCAAGCAGCACCTGCAGCTGTAGGTCAAGAACATCTCTAACAAAAGTAAAATTCTTACATTGGACTACGTATTATTTGGCAAGTTTTATCTAAACAGCATCAAACATTTTTTTTCAGGCTCTTTGAAGAATTCAGTGTTTACTTATCAATAAATAATTAGTTTTGCACAGAATAGGAACATCTATATCTCAAGAGAAGTTATTCTATATTGCTAATTGAGTTGAAATTGCTATATATACATATTACTCTTTGTCTCTCGTCCACACGTGACCAATAAGAGGAGTGGTCTCTGTCTGCATTGCAATCCATCAGTGCCATCTAAGGACCTTGTCACATGTGCTGCTGGAATCAATGAGAATCACAGTAGCATTTGCCCAGGGGGGTCATGGGGACCTGTCGCCCATGCCATTCTGACTTTCCCCCCTACTTCATCACACAGGGGGAAGCATTTTTAAGCCAGCTAATCCCATCTTTCCTTATGGCACCTGCTGCTGGCAATATTTTGGTGGTGACAGAGTATTTGAGACAGTTCTGCCACTGAGCTGTCCCAGTAGTACTTTTAATGTGTGTGACAGCAGCTGGCAAAAGTACAAAAAACCTGTCACCATTCCAAATTTTGGATTCAAATTACAAGAGAGATTTCCCTTGTACATTGTGGGGTGGGGCGGTTAAGCCAAAGTTGGATGGGCATTTTTCAGGAATATTCAAGACAAATGTTCTACTCTAGATGAGCTGAAAAGGTAGCATTTTAGCATAGAAAGTCAAGCTAAAGAGAAAACAGTCTCTTCTGCCACATTTCCATCAGTTGTATTTGGATTATGGATTGTTTATGCTTATTGCATCTATATAGTGATTTATTTAGATAAAACCCAAATATTTTGCATGATTACATGGCTGTTAACATTCAATGGGCCTATGACAACACTTCTCATTTAGGAGAATGAATTCATTTCTTCTAATAATGCATCAGCGAGTTGTATACCAAGCAGAATACTTCCATTGTGGTTGCCTAGCTGTCACCCTTATACAAAGGCATTAGGAATTCAAAGTGTGCTGCTCCTTAAATTGTTTCTCTAGTGGAAGAAAAACTCAGCTTTTAGAAAAATAATTAGGCAAATATTCATGTCCTCACTTTCCAGATACATTCCAGCTGTTCACAAGACAAGTTTAGAGCATTTCTTTTTTTAAAAAAAATCTTTTAACATTCTTTTCGATAACAAGGCTTTAGTGCTTTAAATACAGAATCTATAATTGGCATTTTGATGAGATTTAATAAGGCAGTAAACTTTTGTTAATTAGATACCTGGTTCATTGCTAAAATACAAATGTGCTGCATGGGACTAGGTCTTTTCTGTTGGCAAACACAAGGTATAGCAGAAACCTTAGTGGTAACACTATTTCCTTCTCAAAAAAGATGAAACTTGGACATCAATATCACCAGCTTCAGGTAGATAGTGGACACCTCAGCATCAAAGAACCAGAACCTATTTTGAAGATTTTGACAACAGAGCTTCGCTCTTCAAAACACTATGAATAGTTCTGCTAAAAGAAGGCTCAACATACAGATCAACATACAAAATCAATAGATAATTTTTAATCTGTGTTTCATTTGAAATTCATCTTCCCTGCAATACTTATGTCAAAGATCCCATGTTGGTTAACATCAAATGAACTAAAGATCACATGCATACACACAAACATACTTTTTAAGGATACAATTCAAATAACTCAGTCAGAGGTTATCATGGCATTGCATCCAAATAAGTAGATGTTACAATTGCACATACAAACTTGCACAAAATACATAAACACGCTGTGTTAATGTCAAACAGGAAACTATGGCAGTAGAAGAGATGGAGCCAAATGCCCATTAAAACTTATATTCAGCTCTCCTTTTTAAAAGGAGATTCTACTAAGTGTCTCGAAGAGAAACAACAACGCAGAAAGAACCGCAACTTGGAAACAACATCACCCAAGGAGACTTTCTGCTGTGCTTTCTGCAACCAAGCTTGCCTATCTCGGATTGGCCTTTTTAGTTATCAACGTGACTAAAAAGTGTGGGATGAGTCCTTCCTGAATCTTCGTTCGCGAAGAAAAGCCAAGAAGAAGACTAAGCAATACAAGTGCTACTATTATTTACCATTTTTTACCATATGAAAGTTACCACATGTAGAGTTGTACTTTCTCGACATATTTTTGTGAAGCCTTTGCAAAAATGACAGGATTTCACAGCGTTGAGCCAAAGTGGTGTCAAACTGCATTAATTCTGCAGTGTAAATGTACTCATAGAAACATTTAAAATGATCACTATATCATTTAATTTTACTTATATTTATCCAAATAGCAAAAGTAGTAGAAAACCCTGGTAGTGCATTGTAGAGATGTGCTATCAGGACATCTGCAAGAGAGTCTATTGCACAGTTGAAGTACACTTATCCTGTTGTTGCATTGTGAAACAGTCAGTTTTCCAACTCTACTGTGTAGTATCATAACACCCGCCCTCCAGTGGATATGGACATTGCAAAACTGTCTAATTGTAATTGCTGCGAACTTAAATCTACTTGTAAAACACAACTGTGGTGTTTGTTTCCAAAAATTACCAAATCTAAAGAAGTTAAAAAATGAGTTATAGGTGGCAGCACATTGTTGCCTAAGTGTATAATATTATGTACAGATAACTTCATTACAACGCTTGGAAAATGGCATTTTATAGCAAAACAGCGCATAGCTTCAGCATGCTTTTTCTGAATCCTGTAAAATTTGTTCAGATAGATTTGGTACCTTTTGGAAACAAGCTCCACAATTGCCATGCAATACTCCAGCCACAATAAAACAGAACAAAGCATTTACAGTATTCAACATCCTGCAAGGGGGAACAGTCACCCTTCTTTGGGAGCAATCCCCATCCCACATTCATAATATATTGTTCATACAGTATAAAACACATAGATTTTTCTTCCTCAGCCCATCACAGTCTTGATAGTTACTAGGCATGAGAAAAAAGTTATGAAAATTAAATGATTCGGAAGAAATTCGTAAGAAATGCTACTTTTGAGTATTTCCGCATCTGGAACGCCAACCAGGAAGTGGACTTTCTTTATAGAACTTCTGGTGCCAGGATTTTCTTAAGTGTCGTTATTAGGTCATAAGGGGGGGGGCACCCTCCTTCTCTCTCACCACCCTCCCGCCTCCCTTGCCAATAAGTATTATGGCAAGGCAAGCCCTAAACTCGCTCCTTCTTTCGGCTGGAAGCCTGGAAAAATGTAAACAGAGAGGTTTACTCAGAAGTAAATCTGCAAAGGAAGTAAACAGAGAGGTTTACTCATGAGTAAATCCGCAAAGGAGGGCACTTTGGATGAAGTGCCTTCCTTTGTGGATTTACTTCTGAGTAAACCTCTCTGTTTACATTTTTCCAGGCTTCCCTGCCCCTCCTGCCTGCCAGGATCTAAAGCATCAAAGAGTATTGGGGTAGTTGCACACAACACGTGAGAAACCAACCTAATGTATAATACAATGAATGCTAACTTATAGAGTAAGTGCCTAATATTATAAGTAATCCAACTGGTCATATACCTACATTCCATGCACATGCAATAATACAGCAGTAATAACAATGGGTATAAGAAGAGGTAAAATTCAAACCCGGCATTCTGACTGTGGTCCCTCCTCAAGCGGTGCAAACTGCAAACGGCTCTTCTCTATGAGCCCGGGAGGCAGCCTCTCCCGGAAAAGCCAAAAGCCCCGGCACCGCGTTTGCTGCCTGGGCGCACACCCCTATTCTTTGGGGGGGGGATTTGCTGCAGAATCCCGGGCTCATAGAGAAGAACCCATTTGCACCGCTTGAGGAGGGACCAGTCAGAATACTTGGGTTTGAATTTTACCTCTTCTTATACCCATTGTTATTACTGCTGTATTATTGCATGTGCATGGAATGTAGGTATATGACCAGTTGGATTACTTATAATATTTAGGCACTTACTCTATAAGTTAGCATTCATTCTATTATACATTAGGTTGGTTTCTCACAGGATCTAAAGCGTGCCAAGCCTTGATGCGCTTTAGATCCTGGCAGGGCAGGAGGAGTGGACGGGCCCTCCCTGCCCCTTCTGCCTGCCAGGATCTAAAGCCTTGAAGAGGCTTCATGACGGGCCAACTTCTGCCCTCCAGGTGTTTTGGACTTCAACTCTCACCATTCCTCACAGCCTCATGCCTCTTCCTTTTCCTCTCAGCCTGAGCAAACTTGGGCCCTCGCTCTCTCAGGATCGGGGTGAGAGAGAGGCAGCGAGGAGCGAGGGGGGCCTCCTCCTTTTTTTGCTGCTTCCAAGAATAGAATACCCCCTCCCTCCCTCCTTCCCTCCCTCCTTCCTATTTGGAGAGTCCCATCTAGAATTCAGTGTGATTTATTCAAGTTTTGGCCTACAACTCCCAGAAATCCCAGCCAATTTACCAGCTGTTAGGATTTCTGGGAGTTGTAGGCCAAAACCATCTGGAATGTGCATGCGCTGGCATACGAACTACTAATGAATTTCGTTAGTAATTACGTTACATTTTAGAAATTTTTGGAAAATTTTTTGTAAGTCTTTCTATTACTAATAAAAAAAATCCCCCCAATTAGATTTTTGATTCCCTATTTTTGGGTTCTAAACCATGCCTAATAGTTACATATTACTCATATACACACCCCTATATTTCTGCAGCCAGTCAAGTGTTTCATGGTTTTTTGCTTATGACACTTATAATTAAAGCTTGAAAATCTTCACTTCACCCTCCTACATTCTCCACATTTTTAAAAGTGTCTTTCTTTTGTTCTAATTATTGAGAATAAGCTGAAAAGGTGAGAAAGCCACTTCCATATATCACATTTTGCTCACAATCTTTTTTCATGCCCATCTGATTTAGTTACATCTGGTCAAGTTTTTCAGCTACCCTATGAACCACAGCAAATAACTCAAAGCCTCAGACAAATAACTCAAAGGAACTGTGGTGCCACCTTCAGGTTTCTAAGTGCATACTATAAATATCTATTTAGGCTTTCTTTGCTAGACTACGCTTGAATGCACATCAATACCTTGTGTGCATTGAGGCAGGGGCTTCAAGCTGAGACAGGGAAAGAATCCTCACCTGTTAAAATGGCGATCAAAGCCATTATTTGCCCATACAATAACAAGGTCATGTAACAAGTGCTGTTCACTTGGTCAGCCAACTGATATTACTGCTACTAGTAGTAGTACCAGTATTGCTTATCTGTCTCCCCCAAGGCTCAAAAAAGGGTACAAATAGATTAAAATACTCTCTCCCTCTCCCCCCTCTCTCTATCTATATATATCAAACACCTAAAATCATTTAAAATATTTAGATTAAAACACTGACTATTAAACATTAAAATCATCCATAAAATCATCCAAATAAAATTTGAAAATTTACTGCAAGTGTCCCACGGCCCTTAAAACAAATTGGAAGCATTTTCAGTCAAATGATACAGTCCTTTGGGGGCCCTAGTGGTTGCCTATCCTCTCTGAACTGCACTTTCACCATTCCTGTTTTTGAGCTATGAGTCAACATTCTTTATTCCATATGAAAAATTATCAACATTTAGAGCTGTTCACAAAACCTGAGGAACATCTGCCCAATAGTGATGACATCTGGAACCCCACATAATTTACTGGGGTTTTGGGAAACACAATTTACGTTGAGTTAGATCTGACACTTGTTTTTGACTGTCTTTTGGCATCTGAATCCAAAAATGACTCCAGTTTTTTTCTATCACATCAACTTTTTAAAGTACAGGATACCTTCTCTTTGTCCCAAAATCATTACAAAATGTGCATATAAAGGAACATAAGAAAACATTACATGAATATACTGTTTATTGAAAGTTATTTTATTCACACAAAGACTATATATTGTTACTGTCATGCCCCCCACAGAGACTAGAGATGAATAGGCTCATTTGGATAGTGTGGAAATCGTAATTAAATTGAATATTTTACCTTTCTGAAGGGACTTGCGGCTCTTTGTTTGAAGCCGGAAGTCCTTTATAGTTTTGAACCATGTTGTGCCCTTTTGCTTCGGAATGAGGAAGTGAGTCGGAAATGGTGGAGCGTTTTTTATTCAATCTAGCCTGCTGGGAGGCAAAGCCTAAGTGATTGCCTCCCAGCAAATCAGGGGATACATTTTTGGGAGGGGAGGGGTTTCAGCAGCCATTGCTCTTTATAAAGGGAAGCACATGGCTGGGAGGCTCATTGCCAGCCAGGGAAGGAAGGGAGAGGGGAGGTTGTTGGTGGAGCTGTTGCCTTGGCGCTGGTGTGGGCCTGGGGTGGATGAAGAATATCCAATGTATTGAAAGGACCCTGTGGCATTGCTGTATGTTGTTCTTCTTTGAGGTCTGTGTGTCTATACATTGCCACAAAAGCTACATCTCCCATTCCTTCAAACAAGCCACCCTTGGACCCCAAAAACTCATTTCCAACGTTTTGAAAAGGCCCAGGGCCACTTCTGTAGGTTGCTCCTCTCTGAAGGCTCTGTTTTTGTATATTGCCACAAAAAAAACTACATCTCCCACTCCTTCAAGCCACCCTTGGACTCCAAACACTCATTTCCAAAGTTTTGAAAGGGCCCAGGCCACTGCTATGGGTTGCTCCTCTCTCACCATTACTGCACAGTTGCAATGAGAATTACCAGTCTAGCAAAACCCTCTTGTAGTGCCAAGGCTTATTAAATATAGTTTTCTGTGAGCAAGCAGATGGCATATGGTCTGTATCAGAAACTAGAGCTGATGTGGTCTATCCAATGCAATTTTCTGAATCAGCACCCCAAATAACCAAACAGAATCTAAAGTTGACCAAAAACTGATTTGTAACCCTTTTGGTACTAATGTTGGAGAGCGAATCCTGGTCAAAGTTGTCCTTGGTCAAGTGGTCCCTGGACAAAAAAAGGTTGGGAACCACTGAGTTAGAGGTTCCATCTTTTCATTGTACAGTTTATGGGTGGGAAACATCGTTAGCCCCTTCTCTTTAAGAACCACCACCATCACCCCCCGAGGTGGAGCCTCACAGCCAGTCCCAACTGCTTCCCTGAAACCAGCCATTTTCTGGAAGGTGCTGCAGGAGTGAGGAGACAAAAAGACTTCACACGTTTAAAGACACAGATGAACAGAAGACAAAGAAGAAAAGATGCCAAATAAGACAAAAGCAAGCAGGAGCCATGGTTAAGTCAAGCCTTCTACCCTTTTCTAAAGACTTTTAATTATTCATCCTGTGAGGAGTGAGAATTTGGACTATTATTGCTTTATTGAAGTACTTGTTGATTAAAGATAGCTCATGGGGGCAGAACAGTTACTGTAAGTCAAGTTGTGTACAAGTAGTAAAGTTATGTGTGTGTGTATATATACTGTGTGTGTGTGTATATATACTGTGTGTGTGTATATATATATATATATACATACAGTATATATACAGTATATATATACTGTACATATACATGCTTATAGCTTTTCTGAAGTTTTTCTCATGCTGTCTTGAGGCTAGGAGTTGGATTCCCTTTTTGGATAGTCCCAAATCTCATGCCAAACCACCATCTCATTCTGATCAAATCTCATACGAACTGAGTCATCTTCAATTTCAAAATCTTCATTGTTGCTGTCACTTAGTTCTTCACTGAAAACTGGCACTGAAATTTCAGCTGAATGAGGCACTGAGCATATAGCTGATGGTAAACTAGGATGCTCTATTTTACATTTATTTTTCTTGTTATATCCTGATACTTTCACTATACAAAAGTAATAGTCACTTGAATGATCTCTGGGCTCTCGGCAAAACATAGGTATAACAAATGGCAATTTATTATGTGTTCCCTTCATCCACATCCTTAAACTCTCAACACACTGCTTGCACACCTTGTGAGGGGTCCAAAACTTATCTTGATCATCAAATTTTACTTTTATATATATATATATATATATATATATATATATATATATTGTAGGCTTGCCTGACAAATGCACTGATGTTTGTCCTTTGGCTGGGAATGGTGAAACTGTCACAGATAGAACAAAATGAATCAGGGTTGTTTAGGCACTGATGATGAGAAATAGCAGAGGTAGACACAACCTGAAGGAAAGGAGGAAAGTACTTGTGTAAATAGAATAATGAATTCTGATAACATCTTGTACACACACTTTGGAATATGATTTACTATATAGAGTGACACACAACCTCTTACCACACTGTTTCATGTGTAACTAAATAGCCTAGACAAGTACAAACCTTTCACTGGTCTCCAAGGTCTCCCCAACCCTCTGCACTCTAGGGAGGTTCATTTTCAGCCAATAGGAGGAGAGCACTAGTGCTTCCCTTGATCCAGTCCAGAGTGGTCACATTAGAGGAAAAAACTTGATGTGATAGGAGAAAACTAACTGCAGTTTTGAAATCAGCATGTCTAAGTCTAAAACAGCTGAAAAATCAAACTCAATAGGAATTACATTACAAATGGTTTCCCAGTATTTCAGACTGGTCTGAGGCTTTGTAGCATATCCTACTATCCAATAACTTAAGGGCTCCAACATACACAATATTTTTCTCACAAAGATTTCCCCATTCACTTAAGCAGAGGATGCAGCCTTCAAAGTGCACAAAGGCAGTACCCATTTATGAAGCAACCAAGACTTCCTGCTCTATCAATTCCTAAGTGAAACATTCTGAAAGGGCTTCTTATACAGAAAATCTAAAATTAAAGGCATTCACTACAACTATCTCAGGAAAAGTAATTTTCAGCTGTAGAGAGTCAAAAAGGAAAGGTTAAGCAGTCTGTGTGTATCCCATTCCTTTCTGAGCCCTTACTTCCATATTAGGGACTAGCTGTACTTGCCGCGCGTTGCTGTGGCCAGCCTTCCCTCCTTCTTTCTCTCTTTTCCCTTCTTCCTTTGTTCCCTCTTTCCTTCCTTCCTTCCTTCTTTCCTTTGTTTCTTTCCTTCTCTCCTTCCTTCTCTACCTCTTTCCTCCCTTGCTCCCTTTTTCTTTTCCTTCCTTCTCTACCTCTTTCCTTCCTCCCCCTTTTTCTTTATCTTCTTCATTCTCTCCTTTCTTCCTTCTCTACCTCTTTCCTTCCTTCGCTTTTGGCTTCCATCCTTCCTTCTCCTTTCCTTCCCTCCCTCTTTCTCTCCTTTCCTTCCTTCCTTCCTTCCCTCCCTCTTTCCTTCCTTTTTTCTTTCCTTCTCGCCTTCCTTCTCTACCTCTTTCCTTCTTCCCTCCCTTTTTCCTTTTCTTTCCTTTCTCTCCTTTCTTCCTTCTCTACCTCTTTCCTTCCTTTCTTCGCTCTTTGCTTCCATGCTTCTTTCTTTCCTTCTTTCTTTCCCCCTCCCTTTTTCTTTTTTCCTTCCTTCCTTCCTTCCTTTCTCCCCTTCCTTCCCTCCCTCTTCTTTCCCTTTTTTCCTGTATTGTCATTTAGCTTTTCTGGGGTTTCTGCTGGGTTTTTTTGGGGGGGGGGGGGGAGGCGTTATTAGTGATAGTCACTTGTTAGTCTGTTAGGGGTATAGTGTCCAAATTTCCTGTCAATTCATCCAGTGGTTTTTGAGTTATGTTAATCCCACAAACGAACATTACATTTTTTATTTATATAGATAATCAGCTATATGTATAGTAGAAATGTGCTCATGTCCCTTTCGGCTATGTAAATTATGCCTCTAAAGTTTATATCACTTTTTATCAGAAAGGTAAGATGCGCCCAATAAAACTACTTCCTTTTACTGCAAAGATAGGAGACATGTGGACCTCAAGGTGGTGATGGACTGCAACACCCATTACCCCAGTTAATATACCACTTGGTGGAGGACAGTGGGAGTTCAGTCACCCATTTTTTTTCACCCATTTCTTCCTTGGGCTCAGAATTTTCTTTTGGAGGTTTTTTCTTCTTGTTGCTGCTTCTTTCTGATGCTAAGAAAGAAGACATCCTTAGAGGAAAACTGGATGCTATACCATTTGGAAATTATTTGTTCCTTTAAAAAAAGCAACCCCAATTCAAAATCAAATTGGAGGGTGATACATTTCCCATTCCTATTTGAGCAGAACGAACCAGGACAATATGCTTTCTTTTCTTTTCTTTTCTTTTTTTGTATCTTTTAATCCTGTTAACCTGAGTAATTTTAATTGCAGAGGTTACCTGAACAAGGAAGGCAGCAAAGTGCCAGAACAACGATGACATGCAACATCCATTTCAAAAGAAATAAGAAACACCAACCTAAACTTGCTATTCCGACAAAAATCAAATTTATATCCCTCATCTCTGTCAGTTTAATTATTGTCATGCTATTTAAAATAAAACCCCACTGGGATGGGATTGACGGCTCTCTATCGGAAGCCTATTTGCTAGTTTAGCCATTGTTCACTTCTTGCTGAGTGCAAATTACAGGAAGAACAATAATGTTATCCCACATGCTGGACCCCTGACTCATGGTACACTGCTCAGAGTTCCACACTTCAGCAGTTTGCAATTGATTAAAGCATTGAACACCGGCTGCTTTTCAAACTAATTAAAAATGGGTTCCTGGGCCCAAGAGTGTTTGCATATTATGCAGGAGCAAAGGTGGTCTCCATAATAAACAAATGCATGAATAAATGAGGGATGTGAAATGTATTCCATCCATTAGGGAGAACAGTGTTTTGAGGAATATCATAAGCCACCCACAAAGCTCCTGTCTATTTGATGTTTCGGTTTTTCCCCCTTCTCAGCATGACAGAATTATGAACAAGGATAAACACAGTGGTGTACAACGCTACCGACAATCATGCAGCACCTTTATATGACCTGTTGTGAGATATTTATACATTTTATATTATTGTTTACCCACCTCTTCCTCAGGCTCAGAGTTCTCTGCCGAAAACTGTTTTCTCCTTCTTTCACATCTTCCTGCTGCAAAGGAAAAAGAATCATCCTTACAGGGAAAAGGAAGATACTATACTATTTGAGTTTTTTAAACATTGCTCCCCTTACTCATTGCAAAGATTGAGAGTAAAGTGTTACTGGCTACTAGCATTCTATTTGTGACATGTGCAAGTAGAACCAAATGCTATTAAACTTTTTCAGTTATTTCACAGGGAGGAATTCATTACTTCTCTTGTGAAATAACCAAAACAATGGCTTTACCTTCCTCCTGAGCCCCTACACAACAGACACTCAATGATCTATCCTGTCATTGAGTGCCTGATGTAAATCAATGAGCATGAGATAGGTACTTGGAACATAACATCTTTATTCTGCATCTAGTTATGGGAACCCAGTTCCTTCACTCTTCACTTACCAGTACATGGCTGGGTGAGAGGAGGCAGGTGGGAGGTGAGTTGCAAGAGGGAGACACACTATAGTTCTCTGAGAATGGTACTTTAAAATCCATCTTGACAATGCAAGATCTCCAGCACAATTACTTGTTAAAAGGCTGTGAAACAACCTGTACTTGCTATATTACCTGTTGCACTGCTCCTTGTTGTTGATCCCTGCCAAAACATTTCTAAAATACCATTTTAAAAGTATTCTATTGCTACTGTATCTGCAGGGGATATACAGTATCTGAAGACATTGTGTGGATATGCAAAATCAAAGATATTAGGAAACCCTATTGGGCACAAGAACACTATGCACACAGGTGGACCTAGAAAATGTTGGAATGTGGTACCAATTCTGGATTGGATATCTATCATCTATCTCAAGAAGGTGATATGCCCAGGACAATGCTAATATCCAATACTTAAGTTTTGTGTAGTGGTTTGAAGATTGGGTTATGCCTCTGGAAAACAGCCATGGAACCCCACTGGGTAATCATAGACAAATCACACCACCTTCAGCTTGAGTGGAAGTCAAAAGCAATTAATTTGCCTTAGGGTCACCATAAGTTGGAAATGACCTGTAAGTAAACAACAACAGGATCATCATCAGCTTTATCTTGACAACTTTATCTTGACATCTTTGGTTCACCTCTAATTCTACATAACAAAAGAGGTGATCATAAATGTCAGTGTAATAAATCATAGAAAGTTGTCATATTCTGAGTTAAACTACTAGGATATTTTGCTCAGTATTTGTGATACTAACTGGCAGCAGTGCTTTAGTTTTTAGGTATGAGTGTACCCCCATCCCCACCCCCCAATCAAACATCAAATGTAGTTTCTTGGATTTTTACCAAGACTGAAATAAGAAGAGAGAAGGAGTGACATGCAGTCATCTCAAAGTAAGTTTCCCCTCTTTTAAAAAGAAAACTGTTATAATCAAACATGTAATATTGTGATGAGCATGTCCATGTACTATTATATGTTGTCATTTTTGTGACAAGAAAGTGGCATCACAAATGATAAACTGACATACTGCTTTTTGATCTGATTGGAATTCTAGGAAAATGGGGAAATAGTGTCACCCACTGGCCAGATGATACACTAATGTTCAAATGTTTCCTTGACATGTGTGGCACTTCAGAGAGGCTCAAGTGATCTGCTCCTTTGATACAACAAAATCATGCTGATTAGAACATGTTTAAGGACATTGAAAATTTAAAAGATGCATCCACCAAATCAGCAGATTTGTTTTGTCTTTGATATGCACCATACAGAAAGGACAGGAAATGAACTTGACTAGACATATACAGTATTTTAATAGAATGTTTAAAAAAGGAGGAGGAGGAAGAGGAAGAGGGGGAGGAGGAGTGGTAACCATGTATGTTAGTGTCATACATATATGTAGAAAGTGTATTTTTGTCCAATACAGTATGACCCATTCAGCACGAAGTTGTGGAGGGAGAGCTATACTTTAGCTTCAAGTTTACTTCTCTTCAGCATAGTATAACTGTGTCCTGCCCCTCCCATCACATTACTGGACACAGAGTCCAGAAGCCCCAAAGATGCCTCCCGCTCCCCATTTATTTCTCTTTTGCTTTCCTCTGCCTCCCTTCTCTGGTTTTAATTTGAACTTTAATGAACTGTCCAAGGTGAACACTTTTCTCCAAATAAATCCAGCAGCTTTGGAAAGAAATTCAGAACAGATTCATTTCTCTACTGGCAGGGCAATTTTCAGTCATCATTCCTTTGAAGCAAACCCATGGTGGTGGTGGTGGTGTTGCTGCTGCTGTTGTTGTTGTGTGACTTCAAGTCATTTCAAACTTACGGTGATTTTAAGATGAACCTATTATGGGGAGGGGGTTGGCATGATTTCTTTGTAAAGAGGATACCCTTGTGGCTCTGAGGCTAAGAATGTGTGACTTGGTTCTATGGCCAAGCATGGATTCGAACCTTTCTCTCTAGAGTCATACTCCAATGCTCAACCACTATACACACTGGCTTCCACCTTTGGCAAATTAGAAGTCTCAAGGCACCTTGAGTAAAGATCTTTATTTAAGGTCATCTGTTTTACAACCATGAAAGTCAGAAACCTATTATTTAAAATAGAAATACAACGCAAGCATTTGGAATGATACAGGGTATTTGGTGATCCTAACCACAGATCTCCTGACCTGTAGCATGACTTTTTTGTGTAGAAAATGTCTGAATACATTATGGATAAAAATGCATCAAAATAATCCCAATTCTATTGTGCAGCTGTTGCAGGTAAAATGCAGCATGATTTCTTTATGGTCTTTGAAATGCCATTTCTTTTAAGCTGGCTTGAGGCCATTACTTTTTCACCTGGGTCTCATATTTCCTTGTCACCATCTCCTGTGATAAAGTTGGAGAGAACAGGCAGAGAATGATTGGTAGAGAACGATTACATCATTTCCATGTGGGATTCTTAGTAACAGCCACCTTTTCCTTACAGCCTTCCATAAGTAATATCTACCCCAAGATAGGTGTTAACTGTGAACAAGTTTTAAGCGTACAAATCCCATGAACCATTTCCAAAAGGCCAACACAATACCTCTATGTCAAGAAAGTAAATGAAAGTAAATGATTAGCTCTAGTAAATTGTTTAGAAACCTCTTTCTCCAATGAAAAGCAAGGGGCTTTTGTTATTATCTAGATATTCATAAGAAAAGTAGGTTCCAATAGTTTGCCTACCATAATTCTATTGAAATCTGCATACTAAACATTTTACTTAGTTTGGGGAAATTGAAGTCTCATGTTTGGCTCCTTCCCAAAGCAAATCTAATTTGCTTCATCAAGTCTCCATTTTTAATGGTGACATTTCAGCTTCTCCAACTGACTTAAAGAAAAGGTCTCAGAAATAAATTTTCCACCCAGGGGAGGTCCCATTTCTCATCATAAACATCTTAAACCTTGAACAATTCTCTTGGGCTGCTCTGAGCTATTCAAGGAAAGCAATCTATGACCATTATGAATGATTGCCAGTTAATGACTCAAAAATACATTTGGATTTAAGGCTCCGTGGATTCTGGGAGCACTTGTTCAATAGACACAGTATCTATTTTGTAATTATGATCCATTTTGCTAATTCAGGGGACAGCAGACCTCAAGCTAGTGGAACCTACTTTTAAAAATCCTAAATCCATGAATGGAGCCAGAACTAAAGTGTTGGATGAAGAGAGGAAAGGAAGTTACTGTATCCCATGCAATTTGCTAGGAATCACCTCCATGGAGAAGTTGCGTTTTGTACAAATCACTGCTTCTAATACTATAATTTAGCAGGAAAACTTGTTGTTGTTAAACTGAAGATTCTTGCTTATCAGTCAGAGCTCTGTCACTAGATTACAAAATATTGATCTACTCTGTTTCCACACCTGGCTAATGATATCTTCTTATCTAGCATGCAATTGTCCATTACTCTCTGCTCGTGTATTTTATAGTGCTGCATACAAAGGATATGGGCTCCATCCTATCAAATGAATGTGTTGCATGTGCCCAATTCTGACTTTTCCCCAAAGAGAGAAAAACCCTTTGGCACATTCAATGGAGGTTACTACACATCCAGAGTGCTCCACTGGAAACCGACACATATAAACAGAAAGGCAAGGTAATCTATCTATTTTTTCTAATTAGAAATAAATATTTCATAATATATGATTACATATTGCGATTAATCGCTATGCTTGAATTATGTTCAATTTGTAACAATGAAAACACATCCTATATATCAGATGTTTATATTACAACTAATAAAATTAGCAAAATTACAATTATGAAGTAGCTTATGAAAGTAATAAGAGACCTCTTGGATTCGAAGCACCTTTCCATGAGACATATATGAAAGCCACTTTCTCACATGCTGCTATAGATGTCATCATGTACAAACTTTCCCAAAGGCATTTCACTGGCTAACTAGAGGAAGAAGCAGAATGCTGGAGAAGACAGGTTCTTGGGCCTAAGCTATGGGCTCCCCAGAGGCATCTGATTGTCCACTTAGATCAGGGTGGGAGATGTTGTTGGACTACAGCTGTGACATCATTGAGACAGAGGTGACAGAGGTTGTAGTTCACTAGTATCTGAATGACCAGTTTTCTCACCCCTAAACTAGACAAACCCATGTTCTATTCTATCAAAACATGGTATTTCATGAGTTTAAAAATAGAAGAGGCATTCTTAGGACAAAACCAAGAGAAATCGTAAGTAGCAATTATAGAAAGAAAAATAAGAATGATGGCCCCTTCCCATCCTGCAAATCCCTGTTCTGTAATATCTCTTAAAAGCCCTGCCTGATTATTATTCACAGGAGTATCTCTTCCTCAGATGTCCAAGTGCCACAATTCAAGAATGTTTTATTTAGTCTTTGCTCTTGAGACACATCTCTCAAGTAATTTATCATTTCATTAATGTACCATGCATTTGAGATGGTGTATATAAAATTAATCCCATTAGGCTATAGGAGGGAGAATTCAAATGTTCTCTTTTTTCACAGCCTTTGGAGCACGTTTCCAACAGAACTTCCGTTTATAAATTAAACTATTATGCTGTTCTAAAACCTTAATTAACTGTATTTGTACAGCATCTCAATTTCATCATAAAATTTAATGTTTAATGTTCACCTGCCTTTCCCTGAATGAGATGGATGAAATACCTCCTGATTAATTTCTTTCCATTAATTCTCAGTTAATTTGAATCATGAAGACAAGTGAGAGAGGAAATGTACTTGATGACCCCACCCAAGAAGATGAATTGCTATCTAGATCACCTCCATAGCTATTCTCCCTTTTGCTTGCTAGCAGTTTTTCTGCAATCTGAAAATGAGTTAGAATTTAAACACAATTTGCTCTCTGTGAATTATATGCAGTCACAGTTACACCCAAAGATATTATAGTAAACTAGCAACTCCATATGGATTTTGCAACTGGTAAGACTAATAGCAAACTTTTTAGAATTTCCTCCAAACTTGAAGATGTATTAATATCTTGTAGTTCTTTGTCTCAATTGTAAGAGCAACACTAAAACCATAGGCAATCACAGATTGTAAATTTGGTGTTTTAAGAAGCCACCATTCACGCACTGTTTAACTATATTTATATCCCATCATGTAGAGAAACAGAAGAGAGAAGAAATAGACAGCAGTAGATGGTCATGTGCATTGTAGTAGCAGGCCCGGATCATGGCCTTTTGCCGCCCGAGGCCAAAGGCTCTGCCCCCGCCCCTGGCTCCACCCCACCCTGGCTCCACCCCGGCCCGCCCCCGGCCCGCCCCCGCCCCCGGCTCCTCGCTGGCTCCGCCCTGCCCCAGCCCCGTCCCCGCTCTGCCCCGGCTCCGCCCCAGCCTCCTCACCAGCTCCACCCCCGCTCCGCCCCCTGCTTAGCTGCTAAGCTAGCCTAGCCCTGGGCAGCAGCATCCCCATTGGCTGCTAAGCGCCGCCTGGCAATCCCCATTGGCCGCCGCGCGCAGTTTTTCCTGCTTCTGCTAGGCATAGCAGAAGCAGGAAAAGGTATCGCAGCAACGGCATCCAATCAGGGGCGCCTAAGGCGATGCTTAGCTGCTAAGCGCCGCCCCAGGCAACCCCCATTGGCCGCCGCCGTGCTAGCTTTTCCTGCTTCTGCTAGGCCTAGCAGAAGCAGGAAAAGGTACCGTGACAGCGACGCCAATCGGGGGCACCTGAGGCTTAGCTGCTAAGCGCCGCCCTAGGGCAACCCCCATTGGCTGCCACCGCCGCGCTAGCTTTCCCTGCTTTTGTGCGGAGGCGGCAGCCAATCGGGGGCTCCTGAGAGGCGGTGCTCACCGCGGCTCGGCTCCTCCCACTCCCTCCCTCAACTTCAAGCCCGGTTGCCATTTTGAAATTTGATTTTTTTAAAAAAAATAAAGTAAAATAAATATTTTTAAATTGGGGGGTCCAAATTTGCCACCCCCCAATGGCTGCCACCCTAGGCCATGGCCTAGGGTGGCCTTATGGATGATCCAGGCCTGTGTAGTAGTACCTAGTTTTTCATAAGTGCTCCGGTAGATAAACAGGATTTAGCTTCATGTCAGAGTGTCAGTAAAGTTGATCAAAGTTTTCCAAACATATTTATGCCTGGCATATACAGGCATGTAGAAACACAAAGCAAGCCAGACTTAGCTATTTAGTGTTTCCAGTTCTTAGGGTCTGGCTCTCAATGTCCAATCCATGATGTCTCACCGGTCTTCCACAACGGACAGGAAGGACACTACGCTGACGGGCCAGGCCTCTCAGCGCAGACCCCCAGCTGGAAGTTGGCGGTCCCCACCTCCCACTGGCGTGGTGGCATCGATGTTCCTGCTGGGACATTCTTGCCTGCCCTCCTTTGATGGCAGAGTGGTGCCTTGATCGGCACCACTGTTGACACTTCCCCACCCCCTCCTTTCTCCCTACCCTTTTGTTCTTCCCTGTGTATTATGTATTATGTTGTCTTGATGTGCCGCTGGGCACTCAAACTGCTGTAAACTGCTCCGAGCCTTCGGGGAGTGGCAGTATACAAGTTTGAGGTAATAAATAATAATAATAATAAATAAATAAATAAATGATAGGGTTAAATGTTTTCCAGAGATGCAAATATTCCTCCTTTTTAATCCATCTATCCCAGTATTTCTGGGATGTCAAACTTTTTGCTTTATCTGCCTGCATGAAACTGTTTTAAGTTTAGAATGAAAATGGGGCTTGGAATTCTTGTGTCCTCTTGTCAATCACCCCAAGATGAATGATGCATGCTATTCTGAGCACAAGCAGCTCTTGGAGGACAGTGACTATAGATCAAGCAAGGAAAAGATCAGAAAACTATGAGCTACAAAGAGAAGAATGTAGAGGTTGAACTAGTGATGAAATGCTGAGGACTTGTGTTTTATGGCTTTTATTGTTTTGCTTTTATATGGTTTATATTATATGTTAAGTTTTTAACTGTATTTTATGCTGATGGTGGCATTGTTTGCCAACTTTAAACCACCTCGAGTCACCTTCGGGCTGAGAGAGGCAGTATATAACTATGGTAATAAATAAATAATTAATAAATATTCTCATGTACTTGCTATGGAGATTATATACTGAAAAAGAATGGGCAAGAAATCGCAAATAGGTTAGATCATTCTCACTAATTAAGATATCTGCCAAAATATGGTAATAATTTTCTATTGGCTGGTGGACAGATAGGAGTGCTAGAAGGAGTCTTATGGTCTCCTGCTAATCATAATCTTTATTGCAATACAACCATTTGCTGCTTTTCCTCTGGTGGAGCAAAATATAGCAATATTCTCAAATCCTATATCTAGTTTTCCTTTTGTTGTCTGCTTGATAGAGCACTTATTGTGATGGATCAATTTGCCATTAGGGAACCTACTACAATGCTCTTAAATGTCAGCCTTTTGAGAATACATGGGGGCTCTCTAAGCCTTGTCATTGGACTAACTCTGAGTAAGCACAAAGGGCAAATATCTCTCTGGCACCAATAGACCCGGGGATATGTTTAAAATATCACACCTGTAATCCTGTTGGGAATTACAGATACACAGTGACTCCCATCCAATCCTCCTAATCCTGATTTCCTAGGCAATAGCTGACATGATTGCTGGGAATCTGTTCCCATCAATCAGGAAGCAGCTGACGTTCCTACCCTCTTCCTGAAGTGATTTCCACTGAGACAGGCAGAATGGGGTCCTGATTGTGATTTTAGCCTCATGCCAAAGATCTCCCAACTGCTTCCTGAAGGATAGGAAGACACATCCTTACCAGTCATAGCCTCTGCAGCCTATTAACAGGGGATTGCCAGATTTTCAGAGTTTTTAAGTCTCTCCTAAACTAGGAGCTACATAGGGATTTTTAATACATAAAGTCAGTAGTATAAAACTCTATTTATACCCAAAAATTCTGTCACAGTGTTTCTGATTTTCTGTGATCTCCTCCTCCACCCCACGCGCAACTGGATAACTACAACTACTATTCAAATATCCAACTTAAGGATCATCTAACCTATAGAATTAATGAAGTTTGACACCCCTTCAACTGCCATGGCTCAATACTATGGAAACATGGAAGTTAAAGTGAAAGAAGTCAGTAAAAAATATTGAAGCCTGGCAGTGCAGAGGGGAGACTGGGACCTAGCTATGTTGCAGATTTTTTTTTCTTTCTTTGTAGTATCATTTCAGTCGTTTTTGGCATTCATTGTAAAATGGAATAATTTCAAAGAAAATATTAATGGAATTTTAAAAAATAAAAATCTAAATCCTTTGTAAAGATTTTTCAGCTGCTTCTCCCAGGATGGGCCAGGAAAGGAAGCCAGATTCCACAAGAGTCATTGTTATACCTGCCAAGTGAAGCACCCTGACAATGGGATAAACGGAAGAACACTCTCTCATCACCAGCTAAGCCAGGTTCCAGGGTGTTTCAGGTACCAAACTGTCCCCTGCATTCCCCTCAACCCATCACACCAAAAATGTTTTCCCCCTCATTCTGTCTACCTTCTTGCTCATTGCTCTGGTTGCTGAGATGGCCACCTTCTCCCAATGCATATTGGGAGGAAGGAGCTTTGCCTCACTCCCACGAGGAAGTGAAAAGGAGGAGGATCCGGAAGGAGCCTCCCTGCAACTGGGGCGTGGCCTCATCCACCGGAAGCCAGCCCCAGTTGCTCACTGGGGATGGGAGGCAAGATAGACATCTGCCCCCAATCTGTGGTGGAAAAAAGATAGGGAAACTCCCTTATTTTGGCAGGCATTCAAGGCACACACCCCCCCCCCCCAATTGGGGGTGAAGGCCATCATGTTAATACTCAATCAAAGTTCAAGTTGATTGGGGAAGTTCGGTTTTACGGCCTGGAATGGGACGAGTCTGGTCTCAATATCTTGGGGACCAGAACTTGCTCCCATTTCCTTTAGTGGGTTGCCTTGGCCGGTTGTCAAGGAATACAGTTGTTTCACCCGCAAATTAACATCGAAACCAGGTAGGGTGGCTACCTGAATTGGATACACCAAATTCCTGACACCCCTTGAGATAAGGTTAAGGACAGTTAAATAGGTAACAATTCAAATAAATGTTGCCCAATTTGAACCCAACCACTGTTGTCGTGTGTCTTCTTTTGGGGGTGGGCAGGCAAGGCCACCTTCCCCCAATGCATATTGGGAAGAAGGAGCTTTGCCTCCCTCCCACGAGGAAGTGAAAAGGGGGAGGATCCAGAAGGAGCCTCCCTGCAACTGGGGCATGGCTTCATCCACCAGAAGCCAGCCCCAGTTGCTCACGTCTTCGAAGGCAGCGACCCGCCACTCCCGCCCATTAACAGTATTGGCCCGGTTGCCCGTAAAAAGGAGCTGGGGAGTTTTTTCCCCTCCATTGTTAGGGGGTTTTTTGCCTACCCCCCTTTACTGTTTAGGGGCTAGATGGGAGGGGTGGTTATAAGTAGGCTTAGCGGAAAATAGATAGGGAAACTCCCTTATTTTGGCGGGCATTCAAGGCACCCCCCATCGGGGGTGAAGGCCATCATGTTAATACTCAATCAAAGTTCAAGTTGATTGGGAAAGTTCAGTTTTATGGCCTGGAATGGGACGAGTCTGGTCTCAATATCTTGGGGACCAGAACTTGCTCCCATTTCCTTTAACGGGTTGCCTTCGCCAGTTGTCAAGGAATACAGTTGTTTTGCCCACAAATTAACATCGAAACCAGGTAGGGTGGCTACCTGAATTGGATACACCAAATTCCTGACACCCCCTGAGTTAAGGTTAAGGACAGTTAAATAGGTAACAATTCAAATAAATGTCACCCAATTTGAACCCAACCACTGTTGTTGTGTGTCTTCTTTCGGGGGTGGGCAGGCAATGGTGTGGTTGTGCCCACTGGGATGTTTCCCAGACACCAGGTTTCCAGAGGAAGAGGGAAGGAGGGGAACTGCAGTAAATTCCTTCAGAGAAGTTCCTTCCTTGACCCAATCCCCTTTATGCACAGCTAGCAACCTCTTTTCCACTCAGCCCCAACCACCAGTCTGACCCAGCTCTCCTGCAATCATTAACCGACAGTCCCTGCCCCTTGGTTTGGTAATTATCTGGCAAACATCTGGGAAAGGTGCTTCCTCACCCCCACCCCACTCCCTCCCTATCCCTCAGGATACCAAAGCTTCTCTTGGCAGCTCTGATTGCCACCCTTGCCCCATGAGAACCCCCCGATCTCCAGGCCTCAGATAGAAGAAAAAAATCTCATATTTGCTGGGGACAGGAGAGAGTGAGAATAATTGTTCTTTTCCCCATATACCACTGAATGATGGAGCCATAATTTCAGCTAACATCAAATCTGGGGAAGATTTGGAAATATTCATAATGAGCAAGTAGATGAGAATGTATTTTCCCTCTTTGCCTTTTCCTTCCCTCCAGTATTTTTTCAGTTTCTTTTAAAACTTGAGCAGCAAGATTCATGTGGTAAAATATTATATAATAAATAAACACTTGAACTCCTTCATCAGAGAAGTGGTTCTGAAAGTGTAGCTATAACTTCCCCTAAATCTACTTTAACAGCCAGTGGGTATATCAAGCCATGGAGGTCTCTTCTACAGGGATAGAGAATGATGTTTCCAGTACCCGCCTGCCAGTGACCTGCAGTGTAACTCAGCATTGTGACAGCTGTCCTACTTTTGATTGTCACACCTCAGCTGACTGAAGTGGGGAGATGGAAACATCCTCCTTTTTTGTTCTGATCACCAACAGTACAGACCTCCATCATTAGGTGTGACTCCTGACTGCTCAGGTACATTGCTGAAGGGATTTGCCACAATGGCAACAGTACTGATATTGTGAATATAGGAAATGGCTGAATACAGAGCAGTTGCAGTTCTGTAACTCTAGGATGTCAGCCTACATTAACAATAACAATAATTTTAAATGAGTAATTTACAAATACTATATTACTAAATCGGATTCACTCTATATTCCTTCTATATATTCCTTCTATAGGTTACTGAAAGGAAATGTGATACATTGTAACAAGTGTGACAACAAATATGTCACTAATAAGTGAAAATATTAAAAGCAGGAGAAACTAAGGGAAGTGACAGAGTTCTTTATAGCAGCAAATGATTTTAGAGCACAGTGACCTCATTTTAATTCTGATTAGAAATAATATAACCAAAGATAATATACTTGATGAGCTGGAAAATAGAGGAAAATTAAATAACTCCAGGATCCATGCTGTTCTTGAAGACTATAGTAGATTACTTTACAGGATGTTAAACTATAATTAAAAACAGAAAGAATAAGGAGGTATCCACTGTAAACAGACATTTTAGAGGTAACAAAGGCCTTTTGTGCTCTGTTATATTAAAACATTTCCTACAATCTGAAACCCTACAACTCTTGAAATGATATTCACATTTGTTGTCATTCTCTACTGATTTCAGCACAGCCAAAAACAGAGAATAATTCTTTCAAAGTATTACATTTTTCATTGAAAATTAATTTTTGCTATTGGTAATTCCATATTTCATTTCTTATGCAGTTGGGGTACTGTAACTCACCAAGACAAAGGAGAATATGGAAAGCTAATGTTCACCATATAACATTTCAACAATAGAGAACATATGATAATGCAGCCTTCTGCTCCCCATCCCTATCTCACTCACCCATTATCTCTCATAATAGTTTGACTTGAACATATGCCTGGCAGGATATAATGTGCAGGAGCAAGTTCCAGTCCACATGACAAAACCATTGAATGGAAAGAAATAAGCCACAACTTTATTTGATTATAGCTGTAAATAAGGTTGGCACCTGCATGGTTCTGAATCCAGGTATCAACCAATGCTTATGTTGATTGATGAGCCCACCAATCTAGCCTGACACCAGATTCCACAGAATGGCCCAAGCAGTGCCAGCAGTGTGGTAGCCCAGCATGAGTATGCACCCACTGGGCAGCATGAGCAAAATCTCTACCCTTGGCTGAGCTTGATCAACTCCCTGCTACATACTCTAAGTCCCTAAAAGGATACCCCATATGGTCCCAGAGCAATATAACCACTCTTCACCCAATCCTGTATCCATGACCCACACCAACAAAGTTGAGACAAATTGCAATACACATAGCTGAAACATTGGGAGAAAGAGTGGAATGAAGCTCAGAGAGAACTGATGCTCCCACCAGCTGACTGGAGTGAAATCCTCATACCTTGGACATTCTAGGTGAGATGGGAAACAGCTGCCAGCTAATGAGAACCCAGCATGTTGAAACTCATTGGTTGGTGGCTAAACAAAGACCATAGCCATGATCCCAGGGGCCACAAAGACTGCCAGGAAGAAGACAGCACAAGGGAGTCCACCATAGCTGCTCTCTTATCACCACAGTAAGTTGGGTGTTGTGTTTATAGTTACTAGAGTAAAAGGTGGATATGGCTTCTTTAACTTTAATGATTATGGAAAAAATGAAACTTAAGAAGATGTTTGTTAACTGGCTGCATGAAAACGAACCCCTTTAACACAACCATTAAAGAAATAGGGGCCGTCTTTAGGTTTCATTCTGGCAACCCCAGTCGGAGACCTTTCTTGAAATCTTTCTTTTACTCATTTGCAGTTTACAGGGGGTTTTTTTTATTAAAAAAAACATTTTCTTATTAACTGGAAGAAATGTATGATATACCTAGGCAGCAACAATCAATCAAGTAGTGTGAGTACTGGGATCATGTAGGGCTGTGGTAAATAACCTGTATCAATCTGTGATTGTCAGGTATCAAGTCTGCATCAAGGTATAGATGCAAGCAATCAAATGTAGACAGCCTTAACACATTTTGGTCAATGTCTCTTTTCTCAGGAGGTAAAACCTTCTAAAGGCCATCCTTGAAGTGGGACCAATTGGACAGTGTCTTCTTACAACTTTGTACTCACTAATGAGAAGTGATTTTTGTGTCAAATGTGATCATACCTACAGTTTAGCTTTGATTGCATGCAGTAAAGCACCAAGGTAGTAAAGAGCACCATCTTAGAAGCAACACATTTTTCAGCAAAGTCCAATGAAAATCTTCAGTGATGCAGAAAATAATCGGCGTTAAGCTTTTCTTTTATACTCCTTGTGAAATACACAAGTAACTTGTCCATTGTTTGTCAACTTACATGGATGTGATCTGGAAGGCCCAAAAAGAGAGTAAATAAACAAAGCTTGTGAAATAAATCAGTTCACAAATTCGTTAAGCATAAGTAACATGTTTTGGAGAAATAAAATGGTATGCATAAATGGCCTAAATCTAATTGATAGCCCTAATTGAGTTGATCCATTCAGTTGTTGAAGGTCAACTTGTCCAATTTGCCTTGACTGAATGGGTCTACTCTATTTGGTAATAACAGAAGGATTTAAGTCAATGTATGAACCACTCCTGCCTTACCCTCCAAACAGATCAGGCTCGTGATCCTTAAGACGAGTAAAAGAAGCCTGCATTCAAGAAAATAAGGGTGAGATTCATGAAGCATTCATGATGTTAATTCACTGCAGTTCTTAGCAATCATCACCAATAACTATGCTGTCTGGGGCTGCTGGGAATTGAAGTCCATCCAAATCTGGAGGGCCACATGATTTCAACCCCATTCTAGTGATATTGTTTCCCATTAGTGAGAAGGCAGAACATAGCGGCATTTGCCAGCAACATTTATTGATGGCTTGAAATGCACGAGAAAGCCTTTCTTGGATTCAGACAGAATGTGACTGCTTAATGGATGACTGGTATGTAAGAGCTGTTAAGGGAAAATAAAGATGTCATTAAATAAATAGACAGAAGGGAGTTGACTGTGCTAATGGATGGTCACAAAATACCCAAGGGAAGCAAGAGGCAACTGACTAATATACTGTGAAAGAATAAATGTGCAAATGACCCAAAACTACAGTATAAAATTGGGATTAATCAATAGGGTGTAATGGGGAAGAATTATATAAAAATTGGTGAAGCTAGTAGTAGGGTTTTTTGGGCTCTAGCTGTTTCCTCCAAAGACTTCCTCCCAAGAAATATAAATCTTTAATCAGCTTTTCAATGTGTTCTTCCACTCTTGCCACAAACTCTGACCCCCACCATTTCTTAAAAATACTGCCACTAATATTGTATTGATTCCAGAGGCACCTTGTGGTTTCTGGTAACTCCGTTTCCTTTTGCTCTTGTTCAAAGAAAACAGAGTTATCGGAAACCACAAGGTGCCTCTGGAATCAATACAATATTAGTGGCAGTATTTTTTAAGTGTTCCTGCATGTCTAGTCCCTCAGACTCAAAAGATTTGTGCTCTTGGTACATAGGAAGATACTTCAAGGTACTATAGAACATGTTGCATGCTCAACAGCCTACACAGCCTCATTTCTACATTGGGTATGCCTGACTATGGTATGTGGACTACTGCAACGCTCTCTATGTGGGGTTGCCTTTGAAGACTGTTCGGAAACTTTAAATGGTCCAACGAGCGACAGCCGGGTTGTTAACAGGAGCGGCACTCAGGGAGCACACAACTCCTCTGTTGCACCAGCTCCACTGGCTGCCAGTCTGCTGCCAAGCACAATTCAAAGTGCTGGCTTTAGCCTATAAAGCCCTAAACGTTTCTGGACCTGCTTTATCTGTCCAAATGTACCTCTCCTTATGAACCATCAAGGAATTTAAGATCTTCTGGGGAGGCCCTGCTCTCGGTCTCGCCTTCTTCATAGGTTTGGTTGGCGGGGACGAGAGATCGGGTCTTCTCAGTGGTGGCCCCTCGGCTGTGGAACGCCCTCCCTAAGGACATTAGATTGGCCCCCCACCCTCTTAATATTTCGTAAAAAAGTCAAAACCTGGCTTTGTGATCAGGCTTTCTCAAAAGCAGTGTAGCAGATAACTTCTTGACCTTGGAACAACTGGACAATTGTGATCGGATAACGATTTTGGTATTGAGATGTGGAGGATTTATGCTTTTATTGATTTTACTGTTTATGGAATTTTATGTAAGTTATATGCTTTTAACTGTTTTTATATTATTGTGGCATTGAATTGTGCTGTTTTGTAAACTGCCCTGAGTCGCCCTTGGGCTGTGAAGGGCGGTATAGAAATATAGTAAATAAATAAATAAATGTCTGCTTCTTATTTATTTTATGCTACTATTATTCCAAATAATTCAGAATGGCATGAAACAATCCGTTAGTAGGGCTGCCTGGTCAGGACAATTCCTGGCCCTAAGTTTTCAAGGCCATAACCTCTATTACAAGGCCATACTATTAATCATTAACCAAAATTGTATATTGTATGCCATGCCAACAGAAAAGTCCAAAGTCTAACAAGTGAAATAAGTATGTATACACATACTTCTCAAGCCACTGTTCTCACCTAGAGATTCCTCTTCTACACCTGAAGACTGGAGAAGAGGGTCAGAACCTTAGGGGCAAAACATGAGAACTAGGAACATAAAACATAATTTTAGTGGGCCATGTCTTTATTCTTTGGTTTGAAATACTTGGTCAATAGTCATACAGTGTTAACGTAATGGTAAATTCTAACACATACCTTTCCCCCTTTTCTTTTTGATTGATGGGGTAGGGTGTGTTTATATAGAAATGAAAAACCACACCCATTCTGCACTCATGCTGTGAGGATCCATTGATTGCTTTTGTATTCCACTTTGTGTGTATATTGTACACAAAAGAAGAATTAAAAAGAACATTTCTAAACAGATGTCATCCCACCTCATTCCCCACTGTTGGTCCTTCATGAATTTAAGTTCCTTCTCATTCCGACTCCTCAAAAAAACAGAAACAAGCAAAACCTAGCAATGAGGATCAATTTTGTAAGCATATAGTACCTGGATTTTGTGACGTAATATCTAGCCATTTTACAACTTTAGATTCTGAGGAGAGCTATGTTTATTCATTTTTCAAAAGAACCCAGATCTGCATGTTTTATTGCAAAATGTGCACTAAGGAGTATTCTGTGTTTTTCACAACAACACGGTTATAATGACATACAATCAAAGGGAGGATAATAAACCTGTTATACCTCTGTATTTACAAAGGGTTTTGGCAGTAATCCGACATTCCGGCTTGGTTTAACTATAGATATATCCTTGTTCTCTGTGTTTATGGCTTTCTCAATCACTCTACTCATCTGTTATAGGAGGCTTTTATTTGCTTTAAAAAACTGTTAAACAGTTGAAAAATCAGGCAAATAAAAGTTATATAAAATTTAGCAATCTCTTTCGCCGTCTTAGAAGAAAGGATAATGCGAAGGGGAGTGTGGGTGAGCTCTGATCATCATAAAGCACTCACCGAGAGATGCTGGCATAAGCAAAGATATCATTTGATGAAGTTCCAGAGAGCCTGGGAAAGTTAAGTTCTGCGGTTTCATCTTCACCAAGGTTGATCCTTTCCTGACACCCTTTGTTCTACCACTCTTTCTTGGCTCATTTTTTATTTGTTCCAGTTCTCTGATTCCCTCTCATTCTTGCCAAAGCTATTCTTCTCCTCCTGTCCCATGCCAAGTGACCTTTCTGGCCTTTTTTCATAACTTACCTGGAATGTGAGTTTGTGCACTCTTGCTTTCTTTTAAATATAGTACTGCCGCTTTATTCAATGTGGTATTGTACATGGAAGTTGTATATCATACACAGGCCTGCTAGGGTGTCACAGTTGAGATTTGTCCAATTGTCACTCTCTTTCTTTACCTGCTTGACTACTCTGATTCTTTGATTCCACCTCACCCCTACTTGTTCTCTCCTTTCTGCTAAAGCTTCTCCTCTCCTGCTGCCCCTTCTGCTGCTGTTCTTTATTGACTGCCAATTGAGAACTGGAGGACATGAACAGATCAAGAAAGAAGGGGAACACAGACTTAGCACTCAGAGTTTAGGCAGCAAGTTGTGCCAAACATCCAACTGAGAAAGAGTTGTGGAGTGGGAAGAGGCAGGAGAAGAGCAGCCTTGGTGAGAATAAACCAAAATAAAGGAGAAAATAATAAAAAAGTTTTCACATTTAAGGTGCACAACTTTAGGGCTTAAAATCACCCAGGCTCTTATAAAAGTGTGCAGTTTTAGTGTATGTGTGCAACTTTGCACTGAAAAGTTGCACCGTGTTCCAAATGTGCAACTTTTAAGTTTGCATAGAAATAACAAAGTTGCCCTGTTTTGCTGTACCAAGAGCAATCATCAATGTTATTTTGGCCAATTGTGAACTTTGTGGGTGGCTGCATCACTCCTTTATATCAACTTAGGTTTTGTTTGTTTGGCTGGGCTTTGAGTCAATAATGTACACACACCACCGGTCTGCTGTATTGTTCAGGTTTTGAGTGTGGAATGTGTTTCTCTCTTTTTATGTTTTCCCCCTTTAATGATACATACCATGCATCTGAAATCAATTGCTCTGCACATATCACTCAATTTGTGGGAGCTTTGACTAGACTAGAAGCCTTAAGAAACACGGCAGAGCTCTATATTGATTCTCAAACCAAAGGCTCATGAACAGTGTTTTGGATCAAACAGAAAACTCTCAAGTAAATACTTCAGAATTTCAACTTAACAGTTTTCATCTTGTGCATGCATTTGTGGAGTTAGACCCCTATAATGCCCCTTTGCTTCTCTGATACTTTGAGGTTCAGTTTTAATATTCAGAGTCAATTTGATAAAGATATTTATTTTTATTTATTTATTTAAAATTTTTGTACCCCGACCTTCTCAGCTCTATAGAGGGACTCATACCGGCTTGCAGCAAAAATTCAATGCTATACAAATTAAAACCTGTTACAACAACTTTATTAAAATTACCAAATTATAAACATAAAAATACATTGCCATTTAAAACAAATTCAACTCAATCTGAAAACGTGGTCACTCAATTCATACTATAATCAATCACAGCCTATTTGGGAAAGCTTCGTTCCACATCCAAATCTTCACCCACCTCCTGAAGGACAGCACGGAGGGGGCAGATCTAACATCACTTGAGAGAGAGTTCCACAGCCAAGGGGCCACCACAGAGAAGGCCCTGTCCCTCGTCCCCACCAACCGCGCTTGCAAAGAAGGTGGGACCGAGAGCAGGGCCTCTCCGGAGGATCTTAATATCCTTGATGGTTCATAGGGGAGAATCCGTTCAGACAGGTAAACAGGACCGGAACCGTATAGGGTTTTGTAGGTTAAAACCAGCACTTTGAATTGTGCTCAGAAGCTAATTGGCAGCCAGTGGAGCTCTATAAGATCATGAGGGAGTGACAGACACATTGCTGCTAAACATTAACACTTGAACATTTTCCACCTAGACATTCAAGAATAATAAGAATTCCCTCTTCTTCCCCTCAATCCCCCATTTTCGAGACTACATAATATTAAAACATTTTATAATGACAACTTTCCACAAAATTCATTCATTCAGAATATAGTTCTGGAATTGAATAGAAAGTGGATCATAAGCAGCTAAAATGATCTGAGGGATTCTATTTCCTCAGAGTCTGCACTTTTTTGAAGTCTTTCGTTCTGTTAGACAACATGCCCATAATCATCACTCAGAATAAAATGGGCCTAACAAGTTCAAAGAGACACTAAGCTTTTAAAACAACACAAGAGAATCCATCTTTGAGAACATGTACAATGACCATGTATCTTTATGTTCTGTCCTGGGAATATATTATGCCAGGGCTGTCCAACTGGCGACCCGGGGGCCATATGCAGCCCCCAGCCCCTTCCCTACAGCCCCTACCCTGCAAAAAATAATATTTTTAAAAATATTTTTTTAAAAATTTGATCTCCGGGGGGCGGGGTTGGGTGATGTCAGGTGTGGCGCCGGCGCCGGGCCTGACATCACCCAGCCCCGCCCGCTCCCTTCCTCCTCCATCCCACCTCTCCCCCCGGCGTTCCCGATTGGTGTGCCGGGGACCTAAAGGCAGGCCTAAAGAGGAGGAAGGGAGACTCCCTCCCTTCCTCCTCCTCCATCCTGCCTCTTCCCCCGGTGCACCAATCGGGAATGCCGGGGGGGAGGGAGGGAGGGGGCATGCATAAAGAGGAGGAAGGGAGGGGCTGGGGGCATGGCCGGGGGCGTGGCCGGGGTGGGGCTGGGGGTGGGGGCGGGCAGAGTGGCACAGAGCGGCCCCCCAGGTCATCAGTGACTGGAAGTCCGGCCCTAGGTTCGGTAGAAGTTGGACAGCACTGTATTATGCCATTGGATTTGTGTTTATAGGAAGAACTCTGAGAAATTGAATTGACAAGAGGTAAAACAAAATATGAAATGTTCTGCCCAGATTTGAAAACGAAAGTGGAAGCAGAAAATAAAGGAGAAAGAGCAGTGGCCCAGTGGAAATGTTGCAGAGACTTGGATAAATTCACAGCAATTAAAGATTGATGAGATATTCCAGCATTCCTGCTCTGCTGCGAAACAACTTGCTGAAACGAAATGGCAAAAGAGAAATATTAGGTGGGCGAGAAGTCAGAAGGCTCGGCCACAGAGTACAGAACATCAGAGACTTCATTTAGAAAATGTGCACATTGATATATGCCATGCTCACAGAACAATAGCAATATTGCACATCATTTGGACCTACCAAAACATCTTGAGGAATAAAGTTACACATAGGCCTGCAAGTTGATGATAATTTTGGACAATATAATTTTGCATGATAGTTTTAGATAACATCACTCTTCCTATACTTTCAGTGGAGAAAAGAATAACACAAAGGGAAAAGATTGGCCTGTAAAAACTTACATTTTTGAGGGTCTGGATATTCAAGATTTGCTTTCTTCCTCATGAAGGAATAGTTTCAGATCACCTTCTGCACCCATGTTCAAAGGTTAGACTGGTCTCTGCTGGCAACGTGTCTCTTATCCTACTATAACATCTCTATATATAAAAAGAGAGCTGTCATGTTTCCTGGCTCTAAAACAAAGAAACTACACAATGCAGACACACACAAACAGCCCACATACATCCACAACCCTACAAGCTATGTTCTTTGCTTTAAAAAAAACCCCAAAAACAAAATGAACTACAACTCCCATGATCCCCCATGCCTCAGGCTCCTCTCCTCGCCCCTCCCACATGCCCAACAGAAAAAACCCTCCAAGACCGCGCGCTCAAACGCTCGGCGTGCTCCCTCCCCCCTCCCAGATGAAAAATAAACTACCGCCACAAAGATCGCTCGCTCTCTTCCCGCCTCCCACAAAGATCACGCGCCAAACGGCCACAAACATCGTCAGCTGGAAGCCTCGCCTGCCTTGCCCAGTTGCCCACAGCTGCTGAGGAGGGAACCCCAGAAGCCATCCACTCACACCACATTCTCCTGGCCACGCAGGACAGGTGTGTGGAGGTGGCCTGCAAGGAAGGAGGAGAAAAGGAGAAAGAAAGATAGGAAGGAAGGGATAGAAAGAGAAGAGGAAGAGAACTGGGAAGGGCCAAAGAAAGGAAGGGAAGGAAGGAAAAGAAGTGGGAAGGGGCAAAGACAGGAGAAAAGAAGGAGGGAGGGAAGGAAGGCGGGAATAGGATGGCACCTGGGGTCCATTTCTGCAGCCATCTCGCTGGTGGGCAGGACTTAGGCAGGAGTGGGAGGGGGGCTGCCGAAGGGCTGCTGCTGCTACCGCTGCTGATCCTCTTCCTCCTCCTTTGCCACCCCGCCGTCCCATCCTGTCTCCTCTCCTTGGGCCTGGCTTTCCCCCTTCCCTTTCCTTCTTCACCCGGAAAAAGGGCAGCTTCCCTCCCGTCTCCACGTCAACGGGGCGGAAAGCACCTGACTGCCGGCAAGGCTGGAGGGAAGGGAGGAAGGGAGGGGGTAGGTGCACCGTCCAGGTGACACCTCCCTCCCTCTTTCCCCCTGTTTCAAAGGGGTGCAAAGTTTGAGGCAGCAAAAGGTGCTTTTTCTCTGAAGGTCATGGGGGTTCTGCCAAGTTTGGCTCAATTCTATCGCTGGTGAATTTCAGAATGCTCTTTGACTGAGAACAAGCCTTATGAGGAGCAGCTTAAAGAGCTGGGCATGTTCAGCATGAAGAAGGCTGAGAGGAGACATGGCAACCATGTATAAATATAGGAGAGGAAGTCATAGGAAGGAGGGAGCAAGCTTGGTCCCTCCCTCTTGCCCTCCAGGTGTTCTGCACTACAATCCCCCCAATTCCTAATACCCTGCAAGGACTGACTTGGGGAGGAAAACAAAAAAGAGGGAAGAATAGGAAATAAACAGTGAAAGAAGAAAGGAAACACTGAGGGAAGAAAGGTAGGATGGATGGAAGGAAAGAAAGAAGGAAAGGAATGCTACTTCATTCTCTACTTCCTTCTTTGCTTCTTTCCTACTTAATTTTCCATACCACCACACAACGCCCCACACATATACACACATACATATTTCTACATATATTTACACATATATCTACACATATACACGCATATACATATACAAACACACATATACATAAATACACAATATACACAATATACATACACACACAAACATAACCACACACATATACACACACATATACATAAAGACATGCACATATACACACATATATACATGTACAGAAATATACACATGCTCACATACATACACACATATACACACATATACAGACATGCACACATATACACATATATACATGCACAGAAAAATACACATGCACACATACATACATCTGCACTTACACACATCTACACATAGACACGCATATACATATACAAACACATATACATGAATACACACACGTACACAATATACTTACACACACAAACAAAAACACACATATACACAAACATATATACATAAAGACATGCACACATACACACATATATACATGCACTGAAATATACACATGCACACATACATAAACACATCTGTACTTACACACATCAACACATATACACGCATATACATATACAAACACACATATACATAAGTACACACACATATATACACAGACACAAATATACACACATACATACATATACACACACAAAACACGCATATTCAATACCACCACACAACCCCCCAACACTCATTTCTCAGACAGGGACCCTCCCCCTCTCCCGCTGCCTCTCCTTTCTGCATGGAAACCCCGTCTGGCCCATAGTCCATTATTGCCCAAAACACACACATAAATACACAAAAACACACATACACTTACAAACAACACACATATATACACATGCACACAATATATACACACCTACATAACGACATGCACACATACACACAGATATACATGCACATAAATATACACATGCACACATACATACACACATCTGCACTTACCCACATGTACACATATACATGTGAATACATATACAAAACACACATATATACACATATACGCAAATATATACACCTACATGCACACACAAAACACATATATACAGACTGGCCCACATGGAAAGAGGAAAAGAAGGAAGAGGAGATAAAAGGAAATAAAAAGTGAAAACAGGAAGGGAACAGAGAGGGAACAACAACAGGAAGAAACAAATCCCAAATCATCCTGAGCAAACTGCTAAAGGACTCTTACTGTTATCAACAAGAGGCAAAATGGCCATCTGTCAAGAGACAGCTAGTAGATTATAAAATGAAACTAAATGAGGAGAGATTCAGGATACATGGAAGAAAGGATTTCTGCACAGAGTGACAAGAAAATACTTCGCTGTCCCAAAACATGACCACCATCTTGGATGACTTTAAAGAGCCATTAGAGAAATTGTGACTATGCCCCTGAATACAGGTTACTGAAGACAATTGGCACATTTGTTCAGTTTTTATGCTTCACATACCTTTAATGTTCCTGCTATAGATTTATTAACTATGCCAAATAAACATATTAAGTCATCCTTTGTATTCCCACTTTTATTCTCTGCAGTTTCCTACCTTAGCACACCAAATATGTATTGCTTGATCTCACACTCTCCCTTTAAATCAAATGTTTTTATATTCGGAGTGGCTAAAGAAGGCATAGGAATGGGTGCCTCCTTTGGCCACTCCTCCATGCTAGCTTTTCTCCATGTTTCTTTTATCCCATTCTGTTGTCACGTTGTGTCACAAGGATGCTCCAACATACCTTGTCACAGCATTTGGAGTACCACATTGCCAGCCACTCAGTAGACATTAGGTAGAATGTGAGTTATTCTCCCAGGCTGTTAACACAACATGGATTTCATGGAGCACAACCCACCCATTCCTATTCTCTTTCTAAGATCTGCAGTTTGTTCCTAAGTCAGAATGTCAGCATTATATATTTAGAGTCATACAGCACATTAATGAACCTTGTCTTATGGATTCAGTAGAAATCTTTTCATGACACACATGGACAAAGCTTGGGTTTACACAAAGGTATGATAAAAGGCCATGGTGATGCAGTGGGTTAAACTGCTAAACTGCAGAACTTGCTGACTGGAAGGTCAGTGGTTTGAATCCACAAGACAGGGTGAGCTCCCGTTGTTAGCCCCAGCTTCTGCCAACCTAGTAGTTCAAAAACATGCAAATGTGAGTACATCAATATGTACCGCTTCGGTGGGAAGGTAACAGCACTTTATGCAGGAGGTGTCTACGGGCAATGTTGGCTCTTCAGCTTAGAAATGGAGATGAGCACCACCCCCCAGAGTCCGATTCGACAAGTCTTAATGTCAAAGGGAAACCTTTACCTTTTATGATATTTTCTGAAAAAAGAAAAAGTCATGTATTTAATCACATAATAACTGTACATAATAATCCCAAGGGGGGCAACTATTATGCAGTGAAATGTTTTTGCAGCCTAGGCACCTGCCAGAGAGAGCATCTTTGGTTGGCAGCAAAAAAGGGAAGTTCTGTAGCTCTCATGGCTTTGGCTGCCTGCTCATTGGAGTTATGCAGGGTTTAAACTCTAAACATCAGACACGAGGGTGGGACAATTATGCAAGGAATCATAAAATACCAAAAACAGTACCCTCAAATGTAGGATGAAACTATTATGCGATGGTGACTATTATGTGATGTCTCCTTCGTAGCTTACCACCACCAAAGAAGGCAGCACTCCCAAGAGGTGTTATGCATCCTGTGATAATTATTGATGATGAAAGGATAAAGTGTACTTCTGCCATTTGAAGCCAAATAGTTAAGAGAGGTGCCAGTTTTCCAAATCTCCACTAAGTACATACATACAGGTATTTGTTGGGGATCTAAGAATGCTCTCTCTTCCTATTGTTGCCTAGCTTTACAGCTAGGCAACAAGTCAACCAATATTCTGGTGCTGCTACTTCATTCCCCATCCACTACTTTGCCATGGGATACAGACATTCTAGCTGGGAATGTGGCCTTTCTCAGGTTTGGAGACAACATACATGGGCAAAGTGTGTAATACTTTCTTGTCAATCACAGGGGAGACCGGAGTTAGTATCCAGCGTGGTCCATGCAAATATAGCTGGATCCCTTTTAGCAGGAGTGCCACAGCTCATCTAACTAATGTCAGAAGTCTGGTGGGCAGATAGAAGAGAAGGAGTTTTGGAAATAAGTCAATATTCATGCCACCATAACGGTGAAAGAAAGCAGATAGAGCAAAGCCCACTAAAACACATCTACTAAGAATTGAACAGGTGCTCTGCTGATTCAGAAGCCTAGTTTTGCCCAGACAGACCTCCCATTTAACTTGAAGAATCTGCAGGAGGAGGAGCAATATAAAGTCTAGATTCACAATTTCCATGGCAATGGATCACCAACCAGATGTGTTGTTCTAGGTCAATGGTTCCCAGATATTGGATTTCCCAGATGTTTTGGACTTTAGCTCCCAGAATGTCTGACTGTTGGCCAAGTTGGTTGGGGCTTCTGGTAGCTAAAGTCCAAAACATCTGGAGTACCAAAGTTTGGGACCCACTGTTCTGGAAAATTACACTGTAGATGACGTCCAACTCTATCACTCATTTTCACCAGATGCTAAGGAGGCTGCCCAAGTCCTGAACTGGTGCCTGGCTGCTGTGGCAGTCTGGATGAGGGTGAGCAAATTGAAGTTGAATCCAGACAAGACAGAATTTTTCCTGGCCAAACAGGGTATAGGGTTACAGCCTGTGCTGGATGGGGTTACACTCCCCTTGAAGGCACAGGTTCGCAGCTTGGGGATCCTCCTGAATTCATCACTGAACCTGGAATCCCAGGTTACAGCGGTGGCCAGGGAAGCTTTTGCACAATTAAAACTTGTGCGCCAGCTGAGCCCATACCTTGGGAAGTCTGACTTGGCCACGGTGGTCCACGCTCTCATTACATCCAGGATAGACTACTGCAATGCACTCTATGTGGGGTTGCCTTTGAAGACTGCTCGGAAGCTTCAAATAGTCCAACGAGAGGCAGCCAGGTTAATAACTGGGGCAACATACAGGGAGCACACAACTCCCATGTTTTATGAGGTTTTATGATGTTTTAAATTTGTGTATTTTACATGTTGGAAATTGCCCTGAGCTTCGGGAAGGGCGATCCATTAAATCGAAATAAATAAATAAATGTTACGCCAGCTCCACTGGCTGCCAGTTTGCTACTGGGCACAATTTAAAGTGCTGGTTTTGGCCTATAAAGTTCTAAATGGTCCCAGCCCAAATTACCTGTCCGAACGCATCTCCCCCTATGAACCATTGTGGAGGTTAAGATCCTCTGGGGAGGCCCTGCTCTCTGTCCCGCCATTGTCACCGGCGTGATTGGTGGGGATGAAAGACAGGGCCTTCTCGGTGATTGCCTCCCGGCTATGGAACTCTCTTCCTGGCAAGATCAGATCAGCCCCCTCCCTCCTGTCCTTCAGAAGGATGGTAAAAACTTGGCTGTGGGACCAAGCTTTCAGGAGAGGGCAATAAAGCAGCAATAGGAAAGATTACCAGGACAATTAGATTCGACACAGATGACCAAGATGGTTTTAAGATAAATGTTTGAGATAAATGTTTGAGATAAATGTTTTTAATGTTTATGTGTGTGTATATGAATGCTTGTCCCGGCATTGAATGTTTGCCATATATATGCTGTGCTCCACCCTGAGTCCCCTTCGGGGTGAGAAGGGTGGAATATAAATGTTTTAAATAAATAAAATAATGTGTGGCTCTTTTACACGCTACAATTATAATATCATGGTTTCATTTTCATTGGCATGGCTGCATTATGTGGAATCTTGGGGTCTGCACTCTTGCAAGGCACTAACTGGCCAAAAGTTGTTAACAACTAGAGGAGTCTGCTGCTGTAGAAGAGGCCGGAACATCGCCAACATGCTCTTTTGGTTGAGTTTTATTCAGTGTATCTTTGCTGTTTTGATTTCTAACAGAATTTTACTATTGAATGTAAACTCCTGGTACATTTAAGATCTAAATATTAATGCCCCTTCACTCTATAGTTAACTGCTTAAAAAAATCCTGGCACCTTGTACCCTTAACCTTATATCCTCGCACAATAGCACTTTATACCACTTTATCTCGTGATAGCAACCCATAAGATCATATTCTATCAGGGATTTAGGTTGTGAAAAGGAGGGAGGCGATTAGGTGACTGTTTTCTAGAGAGGGTTAGGGAGGAAGGGCTTTAGCTATCATTGTAACCTAGCAGACTGAATAACAACAATGGGAAAACTAAGAAGTTTGGAAATCATGCACTTTATATATTTTAACTGCTTTATACTTTTCATAGCATCATAGAATCATAGTTGGAAGAGACATCATGGGCCGTCCAGTCCAACCCCCTGCCAAGAAACAGGAAAATTGCATTCAAAGCACCCCTGACAGATGGTCATCTATCCTCACCAAAGGCTCCTAAATAAGCTCTTCAGCCATGGAATCAGAGGACAGGTCTTGTCCTGGATTGGAACCTGGCTAAACTGTAGGAAACAAAGGGTGGTAATAAACGGACATTTCTCTGGGTGGAAAGAGGTGAGAAGTGGTGTACCCCAAGGTTCAGTTTTGGGTCCGTTACTTTTTAATTTATTCATTAATGACCTGGATGTAGGAGTAAATTCTGAGGTAGCAAAGTTTGCAGACGACACTAAATTGTTCAGGGTAGTTAAAAATGAAACTGATTGTAAAGAGCTCCAGAAAGATCTCTCGAAATTGAGTGAATGGGCAACAAAGTGGCAAATGCATTTTAACCTAAACAAGTGTAAAGTCATGCACATCGGGGCAAAGAACCCCAACTACACCTACCAATTGATGGGGTCAAAGCTTTCTGAGACAAACCAGGAAAGGGATCTTGGGGTTTTGGTGGACAGCTCAATGAAGATGTCAACCCAGTGCGCAGCAGCAGTGAAAAAAGCAAATTCTATGCTTGGCATGATCAGGAAGGGAATCGAAAATAGGTCGTCAAATGTTGTATTGCCTCTCTACAAATCTATGGTGAGGCCACATCTGGAGTACTGTGTACAATTCTGGTCACCGCACCTCAAGAAGGATATAACGGAACTGGAAAAGGTACAGAAAAGGGCAACAAGAATGATGGAGCAGCTCCCTTACGAAATCAGGTTGCAACGCCTTGGTCTTTTCAGCCTTGAAAGACGGCGTTTAAGAGGTGACTTGATCGAAGTGTATAAAATCATGCATGGGATAGAAAGGGTGAATAGAGAAAAATATTTTCTCTGTCACACAACACTAGGACTAGGGGCACTCTCTAAAGCTCCAAGGTAGGAAAGTTAGGACTAATAAAGGGAAATATTTCTTCACCCAGAGGGTCATTGGGTTATGGAACTCACTTCCAGAGGAGGTTGTGACAGCGGTCAGCCTGGACAGCTTCAAGGCAGGATTAGACAGATTCATGGATACCAAGGGAATCAGTAGCTACTGAAATGGACATCCAAGTGCCACCTCTGTGTTGATGGAGGCAGGCAGGATTTCCCCGGGTACTGGTTGTGGGGGGAGAGAGCTCCACTGTTGAACAGCTCTCACAGTCAGGAAGTTCTTCCTAATATTCAGATGGAATCTCCTTTCTTGTAGTTTGAAGCCATTGTTAGGCGTCCTAGTCTCCAGGGCAGCAGAAAACAAGCTTGCTTCCTCCTCCCTATGACTTCCTCTCACTTATTTATACATGGCTATCATGTCTCCTCTCAGCCTTCTCTTCTTCAGGCTAAACATGCCCAGATCTTTAAGTCGCTCCTCATAGGGCTTGTTCTCCAGACCTTTGATCATTTTAGTCGCCCTCCTCTGGACACAGAGGAACAGGTTCTCGTTCAGTCCAGCTATTCACATCTCCAAAATACCAGGATCACTCTTCCAACCTTGCTCAAAGCAGGACAATACTGGCATATAGCAGAAAAAACCAGAATCGCCAGAAGCCGATGTTCTTCGTGAAAATTCCCAGTCCATTCCCAGTGAGTACAGTTTTTTTTGGTTAGTCTAGAGGAGCCCAAAGGAAACTCATGCTACCAAATTTGTTCTCTCAGTACTCTCTAGGTGCAATAACATCCTTTTCATCACTGATATCCCAGATTAACAAGGCTCTGTCTTTGAAATCTTCCGCTTGTTGGTTTTTGTTTACTAGTTTGTAATATCAGGAGGAATGTGGTAGATTTCACATTGAATTAATTTGTAATCTTTCAATTCAATAAATAATTCATCTGAACAACATACATCACAGTGCGGCGGTGTCTGTGATACAGCCTACATCAAGATTGGGAGAAGGGCTCTCTTTGTGTAAAGACATCTTAATTCAATGCATTAAGAATAACCCAAACCACCATAAATGATTCATTACAGGATTAAACACTGTGTATTTCTCTATAGACATATTATGCGGTGCATTCAGTGTGTATAGAGTTTTGTCATGTATATTTAGTCCAAAAAAAAGGAAGAAAGGAGCATTCTGAGTTAGGGCAGGGGGAGAGAGAGATCACTGTTTCAGTTCAAAAATATCTTTTGCCTTGAAAAAGATGCTCTCCAAATATGAGAAGGAAATTTAGTTATCTCCCTCTAGCTAATAACTATTGTAGCAAAGCACAAAGTGTGTGATTTTGTAAGAATACATTAATTTCAGAATCATTAAAGGAGATGGTAAGGAAAGGTGGATGCGAAAGATGAGAGAACCAGTTATCTATTCAGTAAATTCCCCATTTCTGAAGATTTCTAAATTCCTTCCTCTAGTCCACACAGAACATTGGACAGTGACAAGCACCTTGCAGGATTATAATTTATAACTCTGCCAACAGATAATCCAACCTTGAACATGAAGATCTGAGAATGTTTCTGTAGGACTGTGTTGTGCACACTGCTTTTCACCATGTGATCCAGAACTTGTTTTATGCTCTTATGTCCCTTAATTCTATTTTTATGTTTATATCTAATCTGAAAGAGCAATGTGTGGGAAGGATGATTATTTCTTCTATATGACTATAAAGTATTTCAAGACCAGCTAACCAGATTGCAAAATAGAGAAGATTTTTAAGGGGGGTTTGATGACATTTTAAGGTGGTTTGATGCTTTTGATGATTTTTTCATAAATAATAATAATAATACACTTATTTTTCCACCCTTCTCCCCTAGGAGATTTGGAGTGGAGTACAGCATGTATATAGGCAAACATTCAATGCCTTTGCAACAGTGGTTCTCAATCTTTTTTAGTCCTTGCAGACCACTGGTGGTCCATGAACCACGGGTTGGGAACCACTGCTTAACAATCATATACAATGAGACACACAAACAAAGGCAGAGGCTTCTCCTTTCATTTATGGCTTCTGTAGGCAGTAATCATCTCTGGCTCAGCAGAGGTGCTTTTTCCTTTTTCAAGCTGAGGAGCTGGCAAGATTGCTTGGAGTGTCTCTTTGCCTTTTCCTGATGAAGCAGTGCCTACTTATTTAATCACATTTGCATGTTTTCGAGCTGGAGCTGACAAGACAGAAGCTCACTCTGTCTTGCGGATTCGAACTGCCAACCTTCAGGTCAGCAGTTCAGCAGCACAAAGGTTTAACTCACTGCACCACTGCAGCTCACTAGCTGCAGATCATATCAGATCACTAACTTTACACATACACATACTCACTCCAACACTGCCACATTTATTCCATATGCTTCCAATTGCTACTTGGTCCTGGTAACTTATTTGATGGAAGAAAATGACGAAAGTTGAAAGAGAAAGAATGTAGAGAGCTTTTGAATCTCATCCTGAAGATAAGAACATCCCATTCATTAATGCTTTGGAAGATCAATGCCTTCTTATATTAAAGACTCTTGCCACTCATGTGGGGACCCTAGGCGCTCAACATGAGAGACCTTAATTGCTATGTGTGTAGATAAACTCAATAGGATTATATAGCTTTTCTCATATTTGAAAGCCAGAATTAATCAAAGAAGACAAACTACCCACATCTTCTGTTTCCGCCTCCTGTGGTCCTTCCTATCAAATGGCAACTTTCAAAGCTTCTGAACCCTGTCAATCATGGAGTCTAAAGGTAATATAGTTCTAATTCCAGATCAGGCAGTGACTGAAATGTCCCCACTGATGAATGGAAAATTGTTGAGCTAGGAAGGTAAAAACAGAATTGTGTATAACCAGAATGAGCTGATAAATTTAAGGCTCTACTTAAGAAATCCCAATTCTAAATTTGAAATGATGTATAATACCATTTAAGTCCTTTATGGTTGTTAAACAATACTGGCCATTATTAAAAGATATCCCTGGCCTATCAGACTTTCCTCTAATAGCGCATAAGCGCACCCGTAATGTCAAAGACCTGGTGGTACACTCTCATGGGCGCAGACCACCCATTAGGAGCATAATGAGCCCCGGCATGAAACCATGCTCCCACTGCTCAGTGTGTGTTAATGTCTCTCAAGAGAAAGAAATTTACAGTAAATCAAAAAATAGAACCTTCAAAATCAGGGATTATGGGACCTGCGCTTCCAAATCTGTCATTTATGGAATTTCCTGTGGGTGCTCTCTTGTTTATGTGGGTATGACCTCGAGGGAGATTCATACCCGTTTTATTGAACACAAAAGCAAAATTAATAGAGGCTCTGAGGACTCTGCATTCTATAAACATTGCAAAGACAAAAAACACTCTACTGCCTCTTTAAAGCTGATGATCTTGGAACAGATTAAACCTCGTCCTCATCAACACACCAATGACCTTCTACGATCAGCTGAAATCAAATGGACACTCCTTTTAGATGCTGAGTGGCCTAACGGGTTAAATGACGTCATCCCCCTCAGCTCATTAGCTTAACCCTTTCATAGATAAATATCCCCCCTGTTGCTTCAGTTGTTTACCTTTGGGTCACCCGCTATCGGCTATTGTGCCTGGGTCATGATTGATGTTATTATGGCATGTAACTGTTTGACTTTTGCCTGTTGTTATATTATTACATTATCATTGGGGTTTTGCCCTTGGTTTACCTTGATATTATTTCACAGATGTTGGACGCTCCCCTGGATTTGCCTTGACAAAACCGGACTTTTCGGTGAAACGGATACTTTTGGCCTCTTAATACGCATCACGACTCCGTCGGCCTGATTCATTCACCTGGATGAGTACCAATTCACTCCTCCGCGTCCCATTCGCTTTCCCCATTGTGGACCTATATGATATTTTTGAACCTTATATGGACTCATGATTATGAGCTATAATAGCTATTGATATATTTACCTTGTGTTGATTTAACCCCTGCGTGGGAGTTCTACTTATTGTGTTGATTTAACCCCTATGTGGGACTTGCTCATCAGGCCCATTTGGGTCATTTATGCTTTTCCATTATTTCATAAGCAGTACAATATTGAGTTGACTTAACCCCTGCGTGGGAGTGCTACTTATTGTGTTTGATTTATACCCTACGTGGGATATGCTCGTTAGGCCCATTTGGGTCTTGAATGTTCCTCTGTGAATTCATATGCAGCATAATATTGAAAATAGATACATTGGAAACTTTTACTTGACTTTGTTTGTGACTTATTCAATAACCCCTCGTGGGTACTGTTTTTGTGTGGATGTGACTTGCACGCCACTTCTGAGGGTGGAATACTGCATACTTTGCTGGGCCTTGCTTAGAATTAACATGTTACAGCTAACAATGCAACATAACATTATTTTGTGAAGTAATGTAATGACTGATAAGATTGTTACCTCTTATGATGTGTATGAGTAAAAGAAGTAAGTCTGATATGCCTGTTTCGAAATAACATGGGAAGGTTGCTATTTTAGTGTAATTTTGGGCATTTTCCTGTTTTATATCATTTTTAAAAAGCATGTTATCCATATTATTTAATATGGTACTTTTAAAATTATGGGTCACCTATTAGACCAACACTGCACAAATACCGAAATAGCAAATAAAAGCATATTAAGCAAATAAAACTTATTAAATGTTTGATTCAGGTACTCACATATTTCAGTTAACAAAGTATTTGAGAAATAATATCCTTTTTAGACAGGCTTTTTTATTCTTGCTCAGCCCTCCCCTTCCCTCCACTTTCTTTCTTGTCTTCTGTTAAGATAGAAGTTCTTTTAGCAGTATTAACATTGTAAGAATAGTGAAGGAGAGCTGGATAAATGCAGACTTTTGGAATCAGGTTGCAGCTTTGTGTGGGCAGTAAACAATCCGATAAAGCTTGAACCTGGGAATCATAGGATTCTGCTCTTGCCAATCCTACCATAGCTAGCTACATGTGCCTACATGCAAAGGGTAAGTTAAACAGCAGCTGCCCCCAGGACCCCTAACCCATGCATGAATGACAAAATAAAAGGAAATAGGTAAAGCAGATATGTGTACCTCATCAACTCCCCCTCCAGCACATTGACAATCAAACTGGAAATCCTCTAACCACCAAACTAGAAATCATAAGAAAAATGGAGGCTGGTGAACAAAATATCACCCTGGATTAAATTTGGAAGAAGTGTTCAGGTGGTCGCCAAAAGTTTCAAATGCTTTCCTTGATTTATGCAATGCTCACCTGTTCTGGTTGATCCATTTCACATGTACATATTATTAAATTTAAATTAAAGGTTTGTCAAAACATGTTGAACTGCTCTCCTTGTTTGCCCAACTCATCCTATATTTTTTCTGCTTCTTATACTACATTTTCTGTTAAAGAACGAATGTCCAGGGACACATCTAGTTGGTTAATTGAAGCATACACGCCCATCTAAATTGATAACTGTTATAATTTTTAATTTCCTACGTTTTCAGTCCACTTTCTTTTGGGGGGAATCATTTACTATTGTAAAACATTACCGCATCAAAGGGAGGAAAGTAAATGTAGGATATTGAGGTATTCACCCACTCATCTCATATCATTCTTCCTTCAGAGCAGTATTCTGTACTTTGAGGTGGATAGGTAGAAATAGTTGTCCGAGGCTACGAAAAGAATTGTGAATAGTTATGCTAGCTTGTATTGAGATGGAGTGATTGGGATAGGAACCCCATGCAACTGTGGCTGAATTACAATATTGTGGGAATCTCCGGTTTCCCTCTTCTGCCTTTGAGCCATATCCAATGAATCTAGGTTTAGCACAAAAGTGGTTCACCAGAAGGACTCTCCCAAAAATGAATACTACACAACGACTATCCATAGAAAAGGACATATATGTGTACATGACATACAATGCATAAATTAGCTAAACCAAACAGAAGAGAAAATGGTAGGGACAGCTAGTATTGCTGTTCTCCTTCAAGGAAGAGTGTAATAAAACCATTTTTATTCAGACTTTTAAAGATGGTTTTTACGTTCAAGTAAGAGAGTGCTGTGGTTTTAATATGTTTTAATGGATTTTTACTGAGAATTTTTAAATAATGTTTATATTTAATTCTGTTTTAATGTTTGCATATTTGTATATTTTAAATTGTATGCTAATGCTTTTATGTTAAGCTACTTTGAGTCTACTTCGGGAGAGATGAAGTGGAGTATAAATAAATAAATAAATAAATAAATAAATAAATAAATAAAATGATAATCTCACAAAAAGCCTTTCTTGTCCAGTTCTTCTTTTTACAAAACTCCTTTATGCCATATTCTGCCAACCTGAGAAATTGTATTTTCTTTGAACCTGGAAAATAACACAGGGTCTTTTTTTATCTGTTTTACTCAGTCATCTTGTGTTCTTCTGTCATTCCTTTTGTATCCTGATGTTTACAATATATATTTTAAAATGTAATATTTGCTGGTGTAGCTTTGGTTAAAACATTTTATTTGTTGTTTTCATGCTGAAGAAAGCATGTTCCAAATGTTCCAAATGCATTTATGTTTCCCTGGGCTTAAAAAAAGTTTTAAAGAGCCTTACGACTTTGAAATGAATCTAAAGGTAATGGAATAAGAAGGAAATGGCTGCTAGGCAGCATCTGCCACAATGAGGTTTCTTTAAAAAGTCACTGTGGTCTTCCATTAATCTTGAAATAATCATTTAATTCCCTCTTCTTAAAGGATTTGCCTTCCTATTTCAGTCACTGGTTGGCTATGCTATAGTTTTCTTTTGTGTTTCTTCATTATCCAATCAATGTTCCAAAACAGTCATATCTCAAATTTTAATTGCTTTTCTCCACCTTTTCTATATTAATCAGGATACTTAGGTAATTATCTTCTCTCTTCAGACATTTTTGAGCCAATTTATTGGCCATTTTAGTAGAGACAATTTTCCCCAAGCATCAAGTATAGGTCTATACAAAATTACTTCATAGACCCAAGCTAAGTCTTCAATTTAATTACCACATTGCTTCTTCAACCAAAGCTGTTGTCCCTTTGGATTCTTCACGTGTAATATCATTAAGTCCTGACATTGAATCTGAACAAATTAAAAGCCACTTGGGCCAAGGATCTGCTGCTCTGTGTGCCGTGGTGATTGCAATAAATCGAGTAGTTTGAGTTATCAAGGGTACATTCAACTGGACAGATTTTCTTTTCCCATTATAAATATAGTTCCATCAAGGGACCTGTGTGATAGTGGAAGTCATTATAATACATGGAAATGGGATGGCAAACTGTTTTTCTGTTCTCAGTTGGATGGGATGCACAAAATCTCAAAGCCCATCGGTGAAAGGCTTATACAGACCTCAACTAGCTCTTTCAGTTGGAATATGGCAAAATCTCTGTGTGCAAGAAGATATACAGCAGAAGGGATTGAATGGATGGGAGGGACAGATAGTAATTTAAACAGTTGAAAAAATAACCCCACAACACCTGGAAATGTTCTTTATGATCGAAAAGTGATTATTTCTAAGTGAGCACCATAAGAAATCATTTTGTATGATAGCACTGTACACTGTGGCCATAATATTTGTTTAAAAAAAAGTCACTTAATTGAGTCTATTCACAGCCACTTCAGCCTTCCCTGAATATTTATTTGTGAACGTTTGTTCCAGTTTATCCATTTGACTGTGAAGCTACTACTGGGTGTGCAGCTTGCAAAATACCTTGTGCCATTTAAATCAAAAACCAAAAAATTATGGGTGTTTATCATTCTGGAGCCCCACACATGCCTATGCCAATTCACGAGTATGCAAATAGCCTATGGATCTCTAGGAGGACAATGCTATTTTGTAAATGTGACGTCTACAGGACTATGACTTTATGTCTGCAATTATATTTTGAGTGCATTCTAAAGTATGCAGTATCATAAACAGGCAGAAGAGCAATGCAAACATATAAGCAAGCAAATAAATATCCATGTCCATATGCTTGGTTAACAGTGAATAGTCAATCACCAGCTGTGTCAATGAGTACTGATGGTAGAAGATAGCAGATGTTTCTTCAGTAACCATTAATTGGGCAACTGAAGTAAGGCACATTCCAAATGTTTGGTTGGATGTGGAGAAAAATATTTGAAGAGCTGCACTGAGATAAATAAAATAGGCAAAAGTCTGAGTTTGCAGCTGGCTAGAAGAAAAAGACTTGGGGTGAGTTCCAAACCTTATTTACTTAGGGTTGTATCTTTCTCCCTTGATTTTATCAGTTTCCTCTTGCAAATTTCATGACTTCAGCATAGCCAGCAGTCTGCTCTTCTGTACCTCTAACACACCAGCTTTTAAAAACATCTTATTTGATGTAGAGATCTCAAAAGCTTGTATGTAATTTTCTGTTATGTTCCATTTATTCATCAGGGGAAGTCAATAGGGCTGGATTAGCACCCCGGGAGGATTCAATTCACCCCAGAGTCTGTTGTTTCCCTGTCTCAGGAGCAGAGCATAATCCAATCAGGCTAATGCCTGATTGGCATCTACTCCATTTCAAAACTCTGATAACAAAGGTCATGGCTTCAACATCAAGCCAACTTTACTCTTATTTTTCTTCTTCCCCATGAATACGATCTCTACTATAGCGGTGGGAATCATGCAGCCCTACAGATGTTATCAGACTTCATCCACAAAAGCCATAGCCAATGCTGAGGAATACTGGGAGATGCAACTCAGCAACATCTAGGGATACACATGGTTCCCACTCATTCAATACCTTGTCTGATGAAACAAGTAGAGCTGGCCCACAGTTATGACTGACTTTGAATTTTGTATCATTCCCTACTATTTTTCTTACTCACTCACTTCTCCAACACTATATATATAAAATATGTTAAATACAAAGAATGCAAAAGAAGGCTGGTGATGTTCACAGCAATGTAGGGAGAGTGCCATATAACAAACATCACATTCCCAAGATGCCTTTTATGCCGTCTTGAAAGGCAATGGCTCCTTTGTCTGTATTTGTAAAGTTTATAACTTAGCTGATGAATTCCAAATTGTATCAGGGCCAATTTGCCCATCTTTGTTCAAAGCTGAGTTTTTCTTTCACGTGTGAGAAACTTTTAACAGACCTTAATGGCCTGTCTTTCGAAATAGTCCCTCTGTTAGTAAAGTTGCTGATTTTCCAGCGTCCCAGGATTGCATTTCAGTGTTTTCTTTAGAGGGCTGTACTTCCCTCTTAGTTGTCTCTCAAAAAGATCTCTTTAACCTTTCATTAAATGTGCTGACAGCTGGTATCAGTTCCTCATGAATTAGTTCAGTGCATTTCCATTTAAATATGTCCCAACAGGATTCATTAGAGTTCTGTGCAGGTTCCCGTCCCCTGATTTCCTTTGTAAATTCAAACATGAGCCAGAGTAAATAATTGGAAGTGTGATGTGGAGAACAAGGCAGAAAGCAGGATTGCTCAGGTGCCTGAGTTGCTTTTGAGTTGCAAGGTCTATACAAGGCAGATTGGCTCCAATTGAGTTTGCTATTAAATCTGTTTTAGTAATATGACACCCTGTAATATTTGGAGTGATCAGTCAGAAAAAAATGAGTGTGTCTTGTTTGAATCCGGCCCTCTCTATTTTTATGTAAATGGGGCTTTACCCCATGAACTACCTTTACATTGGTGTTATATCTTCTTCTGTTGTTTGCTTCTAAAACCATGCTGCAGTTATTTCCCCATTTTTAGTATGTCTAAGTGAAAAAGCAAAAAAAAGTTGCAACTTCAACATGGTTGTTTTCCTTTCTTCACTACTAGGACTCCTAATATTTAATTATTTTACACTTGCATACAAAAACAAATAATTTCCCATGGCAGAAGAAAAATAGTATTTGTGCAGTTTTTGTCCAGTATTCAAGCATTTGCAAATGTGTCAAGAAATGATTCGGTGCAGAAATGCATGCCAGTTTTTTGCAAGAAAATCACTAGGGATTGTGTGTGAAAGTATGTGCAGGGTTCATGCCAAACAAAACCCTCAAAGATTTTCCAAGAAACTACACAGGGTTAGTGGGTTATACAAAATTTTGTAAAACTTGGCTAGTTTGCACCAAAACAATATACTGGTTTTTAATCTCCTTTTAATCACTGTTGTCAGTGTGTTTTATTGATTTGTTTTATGTTTACTTAAGATAAACTATCATTTTAATTGCCTGCATTTAATTTATTATTTATTTATATTTTCATTGTGTATTCTTGGCATCGGATAGCTGCTATTTATATTGTAAATCACCCCGAGTCCCCATGTGGGACTTGGGGTTGACTTGTCTTGACTTGGAAATGGTTTTTCCAACTACAAAGAAGGCAGGGATTTTCCTATGTGTTGTGAATACTTTACAAAATAGTCCCCTGTTGAAATTGGAGGAAGACCTTCAACATGCAAATTTTGTTCAAAAGCATGATTAATTCCTAGGATACAGACTCCACAAAGCACACATTTGGATCATTACATTGCTCTACACAAACATGGACCAAAGAGTCCAGGATTGAAAGTGATGGTGTATATACATATGAAGAATAACTACTGCCTTAGCCAATATGATTAGGGACAATAGAAATAGCAACCTCTCCACCCCTCAAAGTCTAATTGGAAATATGCCTATGTGAATCTCTAGCTAGTCTAATTTGTATCTTTGGTAGTATGGTTATTACTTCCATTACAGATACTGCTAATATCACAGTATTTATTGATAGTTAGAAGCAAAAGTAGCCTAACATGTATTGCTGCCTGAGGCTGAATAGGATGGTCTATCCCTCCCTTCCACTCAACATTTATAGTGACAAAAGCCAGCTACATGATGCTTATGGGAAGGAAAATTCCCATAAACACCAATCCACCAGTAATAAAAATAAAATGAGAACAAAACAACTCACACTTGCTGCAGTTTGTGTCATTCAAAATCTGATGCCATTAGTGGCTATATCCCTCTGCCTAATGGTAGGGCTAGCCTAATTTACAGCTTATTTTCATGTCGGTAATACCTTCAGCAAAAGATGCAGTAATTGCACATTCTTTGCCTAGAATGCTTAAAGACAGAGGTGAAAGCAGAAAAAAATTTTAAACGGTGACAAATCTAAATGGTTATTCATTAAGTAGGAAGCAATAAACCTCAGGCATCATTTGCAGACTATAATATTAAGGGTTCTTTCTTTTGAAATGCTTCTTTTCCCAGATGTTGTATTTGTGTAGCTAGAGCCGATTGCTACAGGGGGAAAAGTCCATTCTCTCCTTCTGGTCCACTAAATGTTTGCTCAGGTTCTTCTTCCTGTTCGTTCAAGCTGAAAGGACAAATGCACATTTTTTCAACGATTGAAATAAATAAGGGAACAACTATTTTGTTCTGTTTTGGTTTGTAGCACAAGATATTGTGGTGCCTTTCTATAAAACAAAAGCTAATGTTAATGATGATTGTAAGAAATGAAACCTGTCTATATACAATCCATGGGTCCTTTCACATTGAATCATGTTCAATGTTTCTATTTTAACTGCCCTAGATGCATCCTATGAAACCTGGTATGATTTGGGGAGGCCATAAAGGAGGTCTCTGGCTGAAGGTTCTAAATGGAAATTCCAGCAAAATTCTCAGATAAATACAAATCCCAAGACTCCATAAGATGTTGTCAGGACAATCAAGGGGGGAGGGGGGCTGGTGCTAAAATTAGGTAGCATGACAAAGTCCAAGTATTAAAACTCTAGATGTGCATCTAAATGTACATCTAAAGGACTGAAAATTAATCTCTCTAGCATATTCTAAGCAGGAAAAAACCCCAATGTAATTAGATATAGTACAATTGACCCTCCACATTTACAAGTTCCACTTTTGCAGATTTGATTATTCATGGATTTGATTAATATATTCTCTTTAGGAATCTCTAGGTCCTATCATCAACACCTGCCATAGAGTTACACTGGAGTACCTAGACATTCCTAGAGAAAATATTTTCTAGGCATTTGTAGGTCCTCCAACATGATTCTATAGCCAACCTCCAGCAGAAATTGACCATACAGTTTCACTGGAGGACCTAGAAATCTCTCAATTAAAAAAACCTTTGTGGGGGTCCTGCACTCCTAACCCCATCAAATTTAGATAGCTGACTGTACAGTAACTAAGAGGTCAATACTAGGGGCCGAATAGGGAGGTTCAGAGCAAGAGATGGGATAATAGCCCTCCCTCTAAGGAAAGCAAATGTATTATATTTTCCTATGCTGCTTGTTATTATTGCTGTTGTTCTTGTTGTTTGTACCATGTTTTTTTCTCAGGTTTGAGAACCCAAAGTGGCTCATGACTTTAAAAACTGTTCAATTAAAATTATGCCAAAGACAAATATTATATATTTATCTTTAGAATGCCAATGCTGAGCAAGAGGCCACACTCCCGGCACATGCACTTTGAAGCACATTCTCGGAGCCTTCAACAAAATATTATATAGTTCTCAGCTATGTTTGGGGGCATATCTGAGAAATAAGAGGCCGAAAAATCTTGCAGCCCACCTTGCCAAATGCTCAGTTTTGGGGGTTGGGGGGGGGGGTTTACAACATCCCCATCAAAGGACACCCCAAGCACCTTAACCGTCACAACTGTAGGGATCATCCCTGGAGTTATTTTTCTCTTCCCTGCCCACCCACCACAGGATGGTGTTCATAGGCACCATATGAATGCAACCTACATTTTAACAAATCCTTTCCTTGTGTTTATAGCTCCAAAAGAACAATGCAATTTAACAAACACAAAAAGAAGCAAAAGTGTGTGAAAGAGTCATAAATACAGGCATAGAACAAAAATAATTTCCCTTTTATCTGCAAACTAACCTTTCCATTCCGTCTGACTCATATTTTCCCTTTTTTTTACCTATAGAAGAAAAAATGGTTAATTTTAATATGAACATCCAGCTCAGGGACATAAAATTTAGTGGGAGTAAAAAGGTTGAGATGATATAGACTAAACATTTCCAAAAAGAAGTATGTTCTAAATCCTGGCAAAACCAAATGCTAAAAAAATAACATCCTGCTATTAAAAACTCAGATTGCATACATACGAACAAAATAGAGTAAAAACAAACATTTAGTACAAAATACTTTTGTTTACCCATTCCTTTTGGATGTTCTCCATAGATGTATCAAAAGGAAATATGAAAATAACCATTCTCCCTTCTGCACACACATGCCCCAAAGCAGTTTTCGCATATTTTCTGTTGCTAATTAAAAGCAAAAGTTAAAATTGGCAATATTCATTCCCCCCCTAACAATGAAGGCAGCAGTGACAGTGGAAAGGAAGACATATTCTTTTTAAAAGAAGTTAAAAGTGAAGAAAGATCTGTGAGATTGTGGGAATGCTGCTACTTATACATTAATCATTATGTTTCAAAAGCAAACAATTCCATTCTGCTCTGCTGTTTGACAGACTAAATTTAAGATGATAATGGGAAGGTCTGTGTACTCTCAGCCCCCATCTACACTGTCATAAAATGGAGTTTTATGATACAGTTTAACTGCCTTATATGTGTCTACACTGTCATATAATGCAATTTAATCAGTCAAACTGCAGTATTAAATTGTATTATATAGCAGTGTAGATGGCTCCTCAGTCTGGCCAGATCAGACATGTGCTCCTCCCCTCTCTTCCAATGGAAGGAAACATATTCTGTCAATGCTTAGACTGGTAACATTTCTGACAAGAACTTGAAAGGTTCCTTTAAGAAGAAAGGCTAGAATGACATGCTGAAGTTCTCCATAAATGAGCAATTGGGGGATGATGTTCTGTGCCTCAATAGTTTTATCAATGTCCCTTTAACGCTATGACACTGATTCCACTTTAACTGCCCTGACTGCATCCTATAGAATCGTAGGGTTTGCAGACTGGGTTAAGAATTCCAAATGCCTTTACCTGAACTGCAAATTCCAGGATTCTACAGAAGGTTGCCATGGCAGCTAACATGGAATCATTGAGTTGCCGTTGTGTAATTGGAATGGGCACCCATCCAGTTATAAATGGTTTCACTCACCTTGACGTAGCTTTTTTACTTTCCTTTTTTCCAGGGTATATCTTGCAGATCCTCAGTTATTCTAACACAGTTGCTAGCTAATTTTCATCAGAGGCAAAGTACAGTGTTATCCAGAAGGGACACCTATGTATCCTTTCAATGGATAGACTTAGCTCTGTCCACACAGAAAGGCAGGCCTGCAGTATCATATGGCACCTTGTATACCCACCCATTGACTATAGATTGTAAACTCATAATTAATTTCTATTTTCAATACTGAAAAGAACCATTAAACCAGTGGAGTTTACCTATGTGTCAGTTGCCCATTAGCAATTGAAGCAATAGGTCTCTCTGCTTGGAACTAACCTAGCTCAGTTGTATTCAAGCCATGAGAGTAAATACAAAGATCCACCCAGAGGAAAAGTGTTCTTACCATATATCAAGGGAACCACTGACCACATAGGATAGCCGATGAGGAAACACAACATACAAATGATCTACAGGCCCACTAAGAAAATCCAACAAATGCTACGTTCAGCAAAGGACAAGAGGGATCCTCTCACTTCTGCAGGAGTCAACCATATACCATGCAGCTGTGGACAAGTCTACATAGGGACCACCAAACGCATCGCCCAAACACAAATCAAGGAACATGAAAGGCACTGCAGGCTACTTCAACCAGAGAAGTCAGCCATAGCAGAGCACCTGATGAACCAACCTGGACACAGCATATTATTTGAGAACACAGAAATGCTGGATCACTCTTACAACCACCATGTCAGGCTACACAGAGAAGCCATTGAAATCCACGAGCATGTGGACAATTTCAACAAAAAGGAAGAAACCATGAAAATGAACAAAATCTGGCTACCAGTATTTTAAAAACTCTAACATTATAACAGTAAATAAAGAACAAAACTCAAACACAGGGGAACTCCAGACAAACAATCAGGAACACCCAATCAACTCTCAACAAAGGATTTTCCCAGGCACTAACAAGCCACACCTAAAAACTGTCAGGCCATCAAATGCTAATCAAGGTGGCCAATTGAAACATTCACACCTAGCTCCAACAGAGAAGAGTTCTTTCTCCCACCCTGGACTTTCCACAGATATATAAACTGCATTTTCCTTGTTTCCAACAGACCTCACAACCTCTGAGGATGACTGCCACAGATGCAGGTGAAATGTCAGGAGATAATGCTTCTAGAACATGGCCATACAGCCCGAAAAACCTACAACAACCCAGTGATTCCGGTCATAAAAGCCTTTGGCAATACATTAACCTAGCTGATTCTAATTTTAGTGTCATGTCTACATACATACTCACATACATGAGCACAAATAAATACACACTTATATATTAAACTGATATTATGTTATCCAGTTTGTACTAATTAAATCAGATCAAGAAAGAAAACAAGGGGGTTAGAGAAGGAAGGATCTCTAGTGCAAAAGAATTTACAACATCTGCACAGGCCACTTACTGTGGAACCAGTCTTGTGTCTCACTGTGGTGGCAGAAGAGAGTTCAGTCTGTCCAGCAGGACTGAACTAGTTTGTCTTTGTTGGATGACCACCCTTGTTGTGTTGTCACCACTATAGTGGCAACCACAGAGCTCCAAAGCACTCTGGTCATTCCTGGGGATCTTTGCCAATGTAAGTAAAGGCACCTATGTGACTCGGAAGGAGGGCAGAGAAAAGGAGGGGGTGATCTGCTTCCCTTTTTGCATTGGCAAAGGCTCCCAGAGATGGCCAGGATATATCTGGGGCTCCACAGCCTCCTCTACGATGGTGATAACACGACACAGGTAAGTGCTACCCAAGTTTGCCCACATGGGTGCAGGGAAAGTAGGATGGTGGCACTGGCCCATGTGAATGGCAGAGCTGGTTCCAAATTAGAACCAGTCCAGCTATTCATACTGCCTAAAGTGTAGAGAAGTTCCAATGTGTTTCCCATTAAGCATCGGTGCCCTGCATTGGGGGCTAGATGGCTCTGGGTATCATGTAAATGTAGTCATAAAATATATATGGATCTCAAATTTGGGTTTCATGGAAAAGAATAAAATATTAAAAATACTGGCCAGATATACTGACAACACAATATAAAATGGAATTAAAGAGTTTAAAAATATACATCATATGAACTCTAGTAAGATATATGCATTTTCAAATACCTGACTAAATGTCAATAAATTAAACATAAAATATAGGATGTGTTGACAGAGTTATTAAAGGCATACTGAGTGGTTTCACAAGAAGAAAGAAGTCATAAGAATATAAAATCTATTGTCCTCAGCTGTAAATTTCATATTAAACAAATAATACTCAATTTCTAATTTATAACTATTCTTCCAAAAGAAGCCATAAATCACAAGAAGTCTCTCTGCGCAACTGTATTTGTGGAATGACTCTTTAACTCAAAAAATCATTGTTTAGTGATACAGATTATTTAAACATGAATATTTATGCAGAAACTAACTTGCCAATGAGCCTTACTACACCTGAACTTCAGGACCTTCTTGTAATTCTGTTTCTGGTTAATATAGAGTACACAGCAGCCACCAATTCCAATTAAGGAGCAAAGAAATCTAAATAAAACTCTCTGAGGATGCTATGCTAACTCTGAACAACATTAGCTTCACTTTTGGTAGTAAGATATGAGGAAAGATTGCTAGGGATGAGTCTACACTGGCCGGTAACTGTGGCACTCAAGGAGTGGATAAATGCTTTGGATTAGCTCCAGAGGTTGTGCATTGTCCTGAACTCATAGTAGAAACTGGTCAGACTCCAGCCATGCTGGGTTGTCACCTCCCTGTCCATGTTGCTACTGCAACATGTACAGGAGCTATATAAGCTTCTGGCCATTGTGGGCACTCTGTGATGAAATCTGCAGATGTGCCTGCATGACCAGCAGAGTAGCCCAAATTGAACATGAACCTGTTGTCCACATGGCCCCAAAGTCATGAGTTTGTTTTAGAGTTTTGGGCATATTACTACGCATCCCCTGAGTTTTCCTAATGTGGAACTAAAACTGGATTTGCTCAGTATAACCCATGATATTTACCAGAAATGTGGGAACATAATGTGTACAGAAAGGAGTGAACATACAGTGGGCACAGATTATAATGCCTTTGTAGATGCTCTCTAAGTGTATCGGTATAGTGGGCCTTCGGTCCTGCTTGGGTTTGATTCCAGGACTACACCCACTACCTTGTGAGTAACAAAATTTGTGACTGCTCAAGTCCTATTATATAAAATCACATAGTATATAATATATAAAATTATGAAAAAAATCAAATGAGTGTCAGGGAAAGCCTGGAGATCTGTGAAGGCAATAGCATAGTCAGGGCCGGCCCCGCCCATTCCGCGGCCTACGCGGCCGCGTAGGGCAATGGTACCTGGGAGGGGCGTCGCGAACTGGGAGGGGCGCCGCCGCGCCGGCCACCCTGCCCCGCCGCTGCGCCTCTGCAACCAGTTGCGCCGCTGCCGCCGGCATGCGCGGCCGGGCGGGACACCCTCGCGTGGCCGGGCAGGACGCCAGCGCGCATGCGCGACCAGCTGGGACATCTCCGCGCGGCGCCACTGCACGGGACGCACTCGCTGGGTCGCGCGGACGCCAGCGCGCATGCGCGAGGCCGTCCAGGAGCCACCGGGGGGCGCAGAAATAAGGTTTGCCTAACCCCACCCCCACCCCCCGGAGAGGTAAGGCCGCCCCAGAGCATAGTACTTGATGTAAAGCAAAATCAAGGTTTGCTTTCTGGATTTTTTTCAAATATTTGCAAAAATTCATAGATGCAGAACCTCTGGATACAGATGGTTCTGTATACGATGTCTTGTATAAAATGTATAGATTTTAGAGATTTTAGTATAGGTAAGTGGATGACACATTAGGAAGCATTGGGTATTTGAAAACTGCTGTTACTATCGCTAAAATAACTTCAACTCTAAGTGCTGAATAAGCTGCATTTCCTACTTTAGTTTCTTCCTTTAATACTCCAGAAGCCATTATTATCCTACTCATCCATTGGCCTACAGCTTGCCTAAATTTTTCAACTTTTCCTCAGAACTAAAAAGGCTGCTCAATCCTACAAAATAAATAAATAAAAATTAAAGTAAAAGGGGGAAGAAGAACAAGGGGAGAAAGTCTATGATATCTCATACTCATTGCTCTAAGTAGCATAATAGAAAGGTATATGTGTTAAAGACCTAGGTGTCAGGGCAGAAGTAGACAACATGTAGATCTCAAAATACTGTGAAATCAGTAACAGAAAGATAAAATATGCTAGGCTTATCTGTGTCAAAGAAAGGGACAGAGTTCAATATTCCTGCCTTAACTCTGTTTATAAGGACTTTATCATGCAGAGGAAGCAAATCTTATCACACAATGACATGCAAATCCCATTGCTGATCTGTCTCTTTCCTGTGATTAAACCATTCCCTGATGGACTTAACAGTCAATAGCTGCCAACCCATTTCTGTGCCAGCATGCCAGAACTGAAGCAATGTCTGAGGCAGGGTTTTCTTCCTCGCCCATTACCCTCCTTACTTTTCCAGAACTTATTATTATTTTAAAAATTACCCAAAACATTCCTTTTGAAAATTAACCACTACTGCAACTGTGAAATTGCTTTTAAGATAACAATTTAAGATATACAGAGCAGCATAACTGCAGAAGGGAGGTGTCACGAGGGCATGCAAAAGTACACTTGTGGGACCACAGATCACTAAATCAGTACTATTGTGTGAATGAAGAGAGATGTGATGTCTGTGTTCATGCATCCATCATCACTCATGTAGGTGCAGTGGAATACCAACTTTGTGCAATTAAGTCCTAAATATAGAACTTTTATTTTCCTTTGAAACAGGGCCAGAGCATATGCAGCTCACCAGATTCAGCTGGAATGCAACTTTTGTCAATATTGCTTAGCATAGCTAATTGTGAGGGACAACAGAACTTCAGTCCCACGATATCTGGAAGACCACAAATTGCTCACTGCTGTTGGTTGGGGGGGGGGGAATTCCAACAGTCGTCTTCAATAAAATTATTTGTTTAAAGCAGAGCATACATCACATATTCCATACTTACATTTCATTCGCCGTACCACTAGTATCAAGGGGAGACTGCAGATCACCAGAGCAGAAGGAATCAGCACTGGATAATACTAAGAAGGCAAAGACAATCAGAATCTTTTGAAGATGTTATGGTTCAGAATCAGATTAACTAACATGGACAGCATACCCTAGCATTTCACAGCTGAAAACTGGGATGCATGTGACCAAATATTGGAGTGTGGTCAAGATGGGAAAAGTTATTAATAAGAAAGTACAGGCAGCAAGCTTAGGGTCTCATGAAAGGACATTTATTTGTTAGTAGTTTGTTGTGCATGTATTTCTACTGCCAGGGAGAGAATGGGGTGTTTATTCACATTTGGGGGGTTTTAGCCAAATACATGGCTTAGGATACTGTCCATCTTGACTTGAGGAGGAAGGGGGAGCATTTTTCTCAGGCAGCAAAATAACATGAACTGACACAGCAAATAATACATATTTCATTTTTTAGAAAAATGAACAACTGACAAAGAGCTAGTTATTTGGATAGCTGTTACAATTAACCAATCTGTTCTTCAGTACCTCTTTGGAAAAATCCAATATGATTTGCCCTAAAGAAAAGAAACAAAAATATATCACATATCATAAGAGCACATTATACATATTTAATGAATACTTTTCCTGACCAGTAGCTCCAAGGAACATCTTTTACCCTCTTATCCTTTTCTCATATTTATCCAGAACCTGATTGCTGGGAGTCAGGTGATCTTGGATAAAAAATATGTTTAAGATGGTATTTTTCATAGAATCTCTACATAATCTCATCATATCTGACATGAAGATTAGCAACAAAAAAAGATGGAAAAACAGATCGGACTATGGGGTTTAAAAAAATGTGGTTTTTAAAAAAATAATTTCACGAAAAAATATATCATCTCAACAAAGAAATAGAAGTTTATCTCACTGAATATGAATGTCTACAATATAAAACGATACCTTCTCTAAAATGACAAATGATATGATTAATTTAACTGACAATTGAGTCAATTAATCAAATCTGTTCAGATGCCTGGGAAACACATTAAGCTGGTTAAGGCCAAAAGGATGATAGTGTCAAGATGAGACAGGCCTTTCTGAGAAGACAGGGACAGCCCTTGCCATCATCATCTATGTCTCTCTTGGAAATAGGGCTTGAATGTGTTTATAATATACAGCCCTCCACAAATTAAATTTGGACCAGTGTAATCATTGAATGGGAAGGGAGAGTTCCCCTACCAATGGTATATAAATGAAGTTGTGGGATAATTATTTAGAGACATAATGTTTTTAGAGCCATGTTACTGCATTATGCTGAAATCTTTTCAGAAAGCCTCTTGGAGTGTAGAAGTAGAAACATTTTTAAACTCTAATAAATTGGAGAGTGTTCTACACCTCCTGAAGTGACTGGCTTGACCTTGAGGGGGCTGGAGGTGATCATGAGGTCACAAAGAATCTGAAGCAACTGAACGAAAAAACTACATATCCAGGAGAGTGTTCCTTCAACTCATCCTTAAGAGACAAATATTTCAAAGCCTGCTTTGGTCCATAAATTCTCAGAGTGCATTAACAGGGTTACAATATATCACTTGGCACAAGGAATTTGCTGTGTGCAGAGACACACTTTGAGATCATGTCTTTATAGAGGCTTGCAGTTTCTATATATCAGAGTGTTTGCATGTTTTCTGAAAGTGCTGGCACTATCACCAAAAAGAAGAGCAGGAAAGGAATTTTGAAAGCAAAAGAGAAAGGACCTCATAAACACAGCATTACTCAACATTGTTCTATCTAGGTATGCAAAACAAGATTTGAATAGTTGTATGGGGAACAAAGTCATGGGCAGAAGGAAATGATATAATAATTGATTTCATCAATTCACATGCCACCCATTTCAGATGGGGAATGTGATTTCAACATTTGTGTTGCAGGGTGACATTGAGTGACTTCTGGAAAATGGGCCATGCTAAGCAGTTCTGAACTTGAATTGTTGTCGTTTAAAACTCGTGTTGTATTTCAAATTAGAAGGGGAGAAATGGTGCCCTACTAATACTGGTGGAATGCATGTACCACTAGCACTAGTCCATTTGAGGAGAATGGTAGCTAGCTAACTATAGTCCGTCACTCTCGGAGTACTCTCCCTATTTTAACACTATATTCATGTTGAGCGCTGGCATAGTGTAGTACAGGGGTGCTCATTAGGTAGATTGTGATCTACTGGTAGATCATGTAAGGCGTCCTGGTAGATCGCAGGCAGGGCGAGAGGAAGGCTCAGTCCTGCCCCGCAGGCTCCCGACGCCGCCCAAGTGCTGCCGGCCCTGGGTTATCTGAGGTCCTTTCCACACAGTTGAATAAAATCCCATGTTATCTGCTTTGAATCAGATTATATGGCAATGTGGACTCAGAAAACCCAGTTCAAAGCAAATATTGTGTTATATGTTTCACATTTTTGTAGTGGGTAGGTAGATCATTTTGACTTGGTTGTTTTATAAGTAGCTCGCATGCTGAAAAAGTGTGAGCACCCCTGGTGTAGTACTTTGACCATTGGACTATGACATTGGAAGATGGACAAGCCAGTGTCTCAGTCTAAGAGAAAGGCAAAGGTGAACAGCCTCTGAAGAAATCTTACTACAAAAAGTCTATGATAGGATTACCTCAGGGTTGCCTAAGTTGGAAATCACTTGAAGGCACACAACAACAACAACAACAACAACCTGCCTTTATAGAAAATTCCAGTTATGTAACAGGCCTTCTAGCCTCTTTATTTATGGTTCAAGTCTTTCAATATCTATAATTCAGTTATGTCACAAATATAGTTATAATGGAAGCAGCCTACTTTATTAATGCTATAAACATTATGTTTTTAGCTAACAATGGTGGTGTATGATTTTTAAAAACCCTAGCATTATTTTGAAAACATGCCTTAACGTATGTGTATTATCCAGATACACATTATTGGGAGTTGCAGTTGACCGTGTTTGAAGTCTGCCATAGTGTGAAGAAATAGTTTTGCTTATATAAACATTTATGATGGATTAGGTTCTTTCCATAACAAATTAACCACTTTCTACAGTTTCATAGCACACTGCCCAAATCTAGTTAATATCTTTGTTGCATTGAAGGCTGGAGTTTGTGGCAGAAATGCAAAATTCTCCTAGGAAGAATAATCAGGAGAGCACAAAACTCAGCGATAGTCTTAACCATATTTTGTGCTCAGTAAAATGATATGCATTGTCATCTAAAGGGTAAGAACATTATGCCCCATCATTTAGTGGCACCAGATAATGAAGAAGATGTTAACAGTAATAGGCCCCATCTACAACTGCCATTATAATGTAGATTGAACTGCATTATAAGATCAGTGTAGACTGGCGGGGCCCCTATTGCAGTGATCTCTGGGTCGGGGAGGCACAGCATTAGGCACAGGCCGAAAGCGAGAGGCACCCCAAGTCGATCCATGACTCGGAGTGCCTCTGACCTGCGTCCTATCCCGAAGTACACTGATGACAGGTTTCCAATTTCCTCCCCTACCACTCTGGTGTTAGTGAACGCGCATTCTGCCAGGAATAAGACGGCAACTATTAGGGACTTTATTGAAGATCAACGAGCCGATCTTTGCTGTATTACGAAGACCTGGCTCCAAGATGGCGATGACACCTGCCTACAAGAATTGGTCCCTACCGACTATGCTGTCACTCACCAGAATAGGAACGGGAGGCGGGGGGGAGGCATGACGATCCTCGCCCGTGACCTGTTACATCTTAGAGCGGTCCCTGCTTTGGAGGCGGACGGGATTGAAAGTGTTGGTCTGATGTGGGGAGCCCCGGAGAGCATAGCCTTCTTGCTGGTGTACCGAGCACCTAGCGCACCGGCAAGGAGTCTATCCCTGCTGCTTGAGACTGTGGCAGAGTGGGCATTGAGGTTCCCTAGACTCGTGGTGCTGGGGACTTCAATGTCCACGCCGACACAGCCTCCTCTCCATCTGCAGCAGGGGACCTGGTGTCGACCATGGCGGCATTAGGCCTCTCCCTTTCTAGGTCGGGCCCCACACATCGGGCTGGTCACACCCTTGATCTGATCTTCTCTGCAGGTGTCCAAGTGTCCGCCACCTCCGTAATAGAGGTGCCATGGTCGGATCACTGTGCTCTAAAAGTCCGGGTCGAACAACCACGCCCCCCCCCGGCAAGGGTGCCGAACCAATTTGGGTTCGCCCGAAGGGACTTATGGAATCAACCCGGTTCCTGAATGCCCTGAGGGACTTGGAGCCTGTCAGCGACTCATTCAATGAGCTAGTTACCATCTGGAATTGTAAGCTATCTGCTGCACTCGACGAGATCGCCCCTAAATGCCCTCTCAAACCCCGCATATGCTGTTCTCCGTGGTTCACTGAAGATCTCCGAACCATGAAGCGGGAAAAGAGACGGCTAGAGCGCATGTGGAGGAAGCTCCGTGACGGACCTTCGGAATCAGCTGATAAGCTCTTTATGGAAGCTTATGAGCATGCTGTCAAGGAGGCGAAAAATTCCCACTATGCCTCCTTGATAGCGTCTGCAGATTCACGCCTGGCCCAATTGTTCAGGATAATTCGGCAGTTGACGATGGTCCCTACCATCCCAAATAATGACAATCGGGCCCTCTCAGCCGAGGCTTTTCAGAATCACTTCGCAGACAAGATTGCGATGCTCCGCTGGGATCTCCCGGCCACGGTTGATACAGTACAGGAACTTGAGACTCTGTGGCCCTCCGCCGGATCCACCTTCGACCGGTTTCGGTCACTGGACGCAGAGGATGTTGACAAGATTGTCGCAGCCCTTCGACCGACCACCTGCTCCCTTGACCCGTGCCCCTCCACGCTGATTCGAGCTTGCGTGGAGGGGTTACGAGGCCCTCTGTTGAATATAGTCAACTGCTCCCTTGAGCAAGGAGCTTTTCAATTGGACCTCACGACAACGTTTGATACTGTCGATTACCAACTTTTGACACACCGCCTGGCGGTGGCGGGTGTGAGAGGGACAGCCCTTAATTGGCTGTCCTCCTTCCTCCAAAACTGCCTGCAGCGAGTGAAGTGAGGAGGGGTGGTCTCCGAGGGCTCCCTCTTATTTATTTATTTATTTCGGGATTTTACCCCGCTCTTCTCAACCCCCAAGGGGGGACTCAGAGTGGCTTACAGTACGGCACAATTCGATGCCCACATAATCACAACATAAACCCCAAAACACTTCAACAATTAAAATACATTAAAAATACATTAAAATACAACTACATTAGCACCATACACATTCACTCTGGATTAAAACAATGTTCAGTCCATAAAAACATTGGCCATAATCACCCACTTTCATTAAAAACCAATCTAAAATGCTCTTATGTTGTGGGGTCCCTCAGGGGGCCATTCTCTCTCCGCTGTTATTTAACATCTACATGCGACCACTCGCCCAATTGGTACGGAGTTTTGGGCTGGAATGCCATCAGTACGCTGATGGCACCCAGCTCATTCTGAGGATGGACCCCGGGGTGGTCTCTGTACCCGATAATTTCCATCTCTGCCTAGAAGCCGTTACTGGATGGCTGCGAGCCAGTAAGTTGAAGGTGAACCCGGCGAAGACGGAGATCTTGTGGCTGGGCCGCCCGGAGGGGGTAGAGACCCAGTTGCCGACGTTTGACGGTGCGGCTCTCTGTCCGCAACCGTCTGTAAAAGTTTGGGGTCCGGCTGGACGCCCAGCTGTCTATGGAGGAGCAGATTGGCTGCGCCTGCAAGACAGCCTTCTTCCATCTGCGTCAAGCAAAACGTCTGGCTCCTTACCTCTCCCGCTGCGACCTGGCCACGGTGATCCAAGCCACAGTCATCTCAAGGCTCGATTACTGTAATGCGCTGTACATTGGCGTACCCTTGTCGGCGATCCGGAAACTTAAGCTGGTGCAGAACACTGCAGCGCGTCTGCTCTCAGGAGCCTTAAAATCTGACCATGTGACCCTACTCCTGCGCGAGCTGCACTGGCTTCCAGTTGAATTCCGGGTCATCTTCAAGGTGTTAGTTCTAACTTTTAAGGCCTTATATGGTTTGGGGCCAGTGTACCTGAAGGAGCGGCTTACCCCTTATGTGTCCAGGAGATCACTGCGCTCAGAGGGGCTCAACCTATTGGATGTCCCTAGTATTAGGGTCTGCAGATTGGCTACTACGTGCCGGAGGGCGTTCACCGTAGCCGCGCCAATTCTGTGGAACAGCCTTCCTGAAGAGATACGGGACACCCGGGTCCTTCTGCCGTTCCACAGAGCAGTAAAAACATGGCTATTCAGACAGGCATTCGGCCCATAGCCAACTGCCACTTATCTGTACCTGCTGGTCCGCTGCTAGCATGCCACTGCTAAATATTGCAGTTGGCCTGCAATATGTTTTAATTCGGGTGTTTTAAATTGTTTTATTGTATTTTATGTGTTTTACGTGTTTTTACTTGTACTAATCCTTGTGAACTGCTCTGGGCACCAGAGAGAGCGGTATATTAAGTCGAACTTAATAAATAAAATAAATAATAAATATAATCCAGATCAATGCCGGCCCTACAATTTGCATTTGCACAAGCCCTTGTCCTGCCCTATTAGTCTCAAATCTGCACATTCCCACTTCTCTCGGCTACTGGTTATTTTATGACTCATGTTTTATGATGTCTTACTTTCTATTGGCTTTCTTGTTTTAATATATTTTATTGTTATATGTTTTTAATTGTGTTACTGTGTAACCTTTGTTCATATTGGGCTTGGTCCCCATGTAAGCCACCCTGAGTCCCTTTAGGGAGATGGAGGTGGAATATAAGAATAAAAGTTATTACAATGTAGTTAAACTGGATTGTATGACCCTACACTGACAATATAATGCAGTGTATTTTGATGGTAGTGTAAATAGGGTGTAAGAGCCAAGTTAATGATACTAAATTCACATCTTGTAAACACATTACACTGCTAACATATTTAACTGCTGATCATGTGGGTCACTCAAAGTCAAACGAGACAGTGGCTATCATCATCAGATATAAGCAGCATGACCAGAGTTCCATATTTATAGCTATGTTTCCTGATTCAAACCCCAGAATCCACTTGCAGGTATTGTTAGAATTGCTTTTCACAACACTTCACTTGTGGGAAGGAGTGCAAATGTTATAATTCAGCATCTTACCCTCCAGTGCCTGGCTTTTAAAATGGGGCATTTGCAATTGTTATAATGATGCCATGACTGACATTGTTAATGGCAATATTTATACTATCATAAATCTGAATTATGACATCATAAAAATTGAACAGGATGCCAGCCATTATTTTGAACATGAGATATTTTCTCTCTCTCAGAAGTACTTGGAAGTACTCCCAAGCAGTACAAAAGATATCTCTTAATCATACCACTTTTTCACCCATGTATTTACAGTATGCAAAATGTTTTGTTTATAGATTGATAATTTGAAGATAAAGTTTAATTTAAAGTCTGATTGATGGAGAAGTATCTTTTAGGAAATCCCATTAACAGGGCTGTGGCCAAGATTTTGATTCGGGAGGGGCTGAGTTTGATTTGGGGGGAGGGGCTGAATCTGAGTGGGAGAGGGTCTACCCTAGCAAACCTTTTGTATTGTTATCCCAATACCTCCATGCATATGGGATATATTGAGCATGGTGATCAGATCATTATATGAATACACATAACAGTTTAAATAATGTACCAGTAAGGCCTTATCGCGGACCAACCTGAGAATTTCAGGGGGCGGGGGCAGCTGAAGCCCCCCAAGCCCCCCCTGGCTACATGCCTGCCCATTAAGGAAGGTAAAATAGGTTACAGGAGTACCAATTTCCCTTAATATTCGATTTAGTCTTTAAGTAGTTTACCTCAGTCAACAGTTATAACAAGGATTACAACAATTACAAGAACAAGATAAAGTACCACTGACTTCCATAAAGGAAAATAATTTCTTCTGTTTAGTGTTTGTATGCATTGGATCGTAGCCTCTGCTATAACTAAACAACAACCATTCCTAGTTCTCCATTCTGAAGAATAGTTAAAGAATACTAGGTACTTGAGGGAAATTGGTGATCTAGAAGCAGAAGATTTTTTTTTTAAAAAAAAAGATCAATTATTGGTGAAATAATAGTAATTGTTAGAGGCCTCTGATAACTGTATAATGTGCACTTCCTACACAAAAGTGGAGAAAACTCTAATAAGCCTTTTATTTTTTAACTACTGAGAACATCTATCTAGTAATCTTTTGGTCCTCCAGCGTGACTCTCTAGAAGTTGATCATAGAATTGTCTTGGAGGACCTACAAATGTCTAGAGAACTTTTCTCTAGGAATCTATAAATCCACCAGCACAACTCTATAAGAATTAAACAATGAAAATACCCCTGGAGAAGATTGGAAGCCAATTCTCTCTCTCTCTCTCTCTCTCTCTCTCTCTCTCTCTCTCTCTCTCTCCCTTCTTCTCTCCACCCACCCATTAACCTTTTTAAAACCAAACCAATTTTCATTGTTTTTCACTTTTCTTTTTTTATTTCCTTCCTTAGATTGTTAGTGTACCTATCCCTTTCCCCAGTTTTTAAATATTGTTAAAATGACTTTTTTAGTTCTTAAAATTATTCTTCAAAAAAAAAAAGAAATAAAGAAGAAGAAACAGCCTTTTTAAAGAATTAAACAATATGAAACATGCAGGAGTGGAACTGAACTACTGACATATAGCACATTTATTATAGACCAAAATCAATTTTAGTCCCATTTGCAAAAGAACCATAGAAATAAATGGGATGCATTAGTCACTCTTATTATCCAGCAGCATGAAATTTGAGTAATAAAACCCCAGGTGTGCCAACCAGTGTGTTGCAAAGTAAAACTATTGGTGGGAGGGGGGGGTAAGGAATCTGGTTATTTCATACCATACCAGCCAGTTACTATATATGCATGAGAGCCACATGTTCCCTAACTTGAGGGGAATTGTCTGCAAAGAAGACATACATACAGTTTTTGTTTCTGCTCCAGCAACTGATGGGGGTCATTTAAATGTTACTGCTTTAAATTCCTTTTCCCTCACACAATAGTATTTCTTTAGAGATACATATTTCAAGATTCTAATAGACAGCACATTTAACACTCTTAATAGATAAAAGATGACAAAAGATGCCTGTTGTCATAGCAGTTATTACTCACCTACAGCTCTTATATTTAATATGCTTCATTTGCAAAACTGATTACTGAGGCACATTATTTATCCTTGACTAACTTCAGTTGAGGAAAATAGGTAAAATTTTAGCCAATATGTGTCTCCTTTAACATCTAATTTGAACTTCCACAATCACATTTAAAAATTAAACCCATATTTATCTTCCAATGAGCAACCACATGTAAAAAAAACCACCAAAAATATATGATGCATAGGTAGATAAAATAATGAGCTATAGCAACCGTCTGACACCATTTGGTGCAAACCTTAACCAGAACAAATATGACAAGCATACTCTTCGTTTTGTTCCTGAAGCAATTAACATAAAGAGTCTAGATAAATATATTCTGAGCTATTCAAGAAGTGCAGGGCTCTTTTTAATCTTCCTCATTTCATCTTCCCAAAGAGCTAATTTTAAGGGACAGAGATTTCACCAGCACAGGGTGATAAGGCAACCTACCTTTCAGTTAAACCATAACATAGTTAAGTGATAGCAATTAAGGCATCAAAGAGATTTACTACTACATGCAGATTTTGAGGGGTTGTTGTTTGTTTTTGTTTATTTTGCGTGACAAATGCAAAACTTCATGAGAGCAGCAACACATAGGGCAAAAACAGATGTGAAGTTTTAAATCCGAAACCTGTAAAGCATTCTCCCACATGGCAGCACTCAGCTCCCCTCCAGGGTTGAGAAAGGTGGGGTAGAAATGAAGTAAATAAATAAGATACTTAATTCAAAAGGCAGGGTTCTCAATGAACCATCTAAGCTACAACAAAGCACAAATAAGTAATTGTTTGTAGTTATGCTCTACATTTTACCTGTAGAAGGAAAATCAGTCTTTGTGGTAACGAAGTCATTCTGAAAACTGGTTGGGGATGATTTGGTGTCTAATAATGGAGTAGGAGTTACGAGAAAGGCACTGGCTGTTGACACAGAAGATGTGGAGAGTGTTAGACCATCAGTAGTAGAAAGGACTGCCGTAGAAGCAGGTTTAGTTGTTAAAAGAAAAGATGGAGCTGTGGTAGTAACTGAAATACTTCTTGATACAGAAAACACGGGCAATGTTGTTCCATCAGTAGCAGGAGCAGTTGTTGTGGAAGCAAGTTCAGTTGTTAAAAGAAAGGAAGGAGCTGTAGTTGTCACTGCAATGTTTCTTGACACAGAAGATGTGGACAGTGTTGAATCATCAGTAACAGGAGCAGTTGCTGTGGAAGTGGGTTCAGTTGTTAAGTGAAAGGTAGAATATACTGTTGGGGTGGTTGTCAAGGAGGTAGTGGTAAGTGTAGTGGTAGTAGTCATCTGAGATGTGGTGGTTATAGTTGTGGTGAAGATAGTGGTTGGTGCTGTAACAAAACAACATTATATATTAACATGCCTATCGACTTGGAACTAAATCAGTCAAGAACAAAAAAAGGGTAGCATCATTACATTACCATAAATGTTTGTGCAATCTTTCTGAACACACATTTTGCTATGTATTCATATATACTAAAAGGAGAGGCAGCATGGTATAATGGTTTGAATGTTGAACGAGCAGTTCATCCAATTAGGGCTTCATCACATCATACAGGGGGAGTGTCATCCAAATAGGGAAGACGCATTGGAGCCAGCACAACATGGGAAGCCTTCCGTGATGTGGGGAAAGCATCTGGTTGGGGGTGGTGTCATCTGATGGCTGCTGTGGATCTCCATCCCCAAAGAATGTTCTAAGCATTCTAGGACACTTATTCTGAGCAATGTGATGAGGTCCCTATTGCAGTTTGACACCACTTTAATTGCTATGGCTCAATTCTATGGAGATTTATTTCTGAACAGGTATACTTAGGGTTGTGTGGGAAGTGTTTTTTTCTATGTTCTGCATTTCTGTTTACTTTGGTGTTTTCTTCTATGTATATATTTCCTTTGTTGCAAGAAGCTCATGACAACATGCACTGCATTTTTCATATTTTTAACTTCAACTGAAAATTAAGCTAATTTGAGAGATTTGGTGCTAGACCAAGTTGCATTTCATGAAGATCTGAACTCTGATTTCCCAAATTCTTGCCCAGTAATCTAACCACTGAGAACCACTGTGGGATAATGTCTTGAATTTTAGATTTAAACCCTGGAGGCCAGGGTTAAAATTTCCCTTTAGTCATGGAAATCCATTGAATGATCTTGGGAAAGTCTCACATTCAGCTTAAGAAGAAGGTACAGCAACTATCTACTACACCATACTAGCTCTCTGCTTCATTGCTCTCAAAGTGATTCACCAAAAAAACATGGCAAATCTGTAACAACAACAAACATATAAACAGAAGACAACAATTCAACTCACCTCTCTCAACTTGGAGATTCAGGGTCTTTTTTATATCATTGAACCAGCCCCTGATTTCAATACGACAACAGTACAGTCCTTTATCTCTCTCATTCAGGTTTTCAATAGTCAGTGATACATCTCCTCTGGTCACATAGCCTTTCAGATGGTACCGGCTTGATATTTTGGATGTCACTCTCCTTCCATCTGTGCGAAGAATTTCATCACTGCATTTAGACGTAGGGCAACTGCCTCGGCCCCAGCACATGACAGTAAGATCACTTGCCCAACGGACATGGTAGGTGCATGGCAAATTGATAGCTTGGCCCACCATTCCTCTTACTGTGTTTTGAGACAAAGTGCTCACTGAGAAGAAAGGAATAGAGAAATATTAGATGGCTTTTGTACTTCAAAACAGGTAATTTACATTTTCTGAAATGAAAAAATGAATTTCATTGAAAATCTAAATTGTATAATATTTCTCAGATTGTTTTTAAAATAGCTGTGACAAGATTGCATGATCACAAATGTTTCAATTGTTCAGAAGACAATTATGACAGAAGTTGATAATTCTGCTTCTTCCATGAAAAAGAACACTGGGTGTTTTTACTAGAATTAAATGCTATATTATATAACATTTCTGTTTAAGCTTCTGTCGCTACTGAACAACTGTGAACTGATAAAATCCTAAGTGGGGACTGAGGAACTGAAAATTATGGGGTGTGAATGAAAGTCACATACTGAGCGCATCTAAACAAACAATCAATTGGATGCACATGGTTAGTAATTAATTACCACAGTGTTTATTTATGACTTTAATTTGTTTAGATAATTGCTTGACTCCATTGGACAATTTGCTGTAAAATGTATAAAAATAGTTGCATGAAAGTATAAAATCACGCTTCCATTAAAAATAGATCTGAAATACTTCTTTACCAAACCATATTTCGACAATGATAAGGAATAAAATGAAGATAAAGGAACCCATGGAATTAGCACAACATATCATTGCCCTACTGTGCCCCTCTACCAATTCCATCCAAAAAAATTAAAAACAAATTAAAATAAACCCAGCATTTGATCTGCTACTTTGTGTTTTTCCCACCAGTTATACTGGATTGAAAAGTTAGAATTCAGCAAAGCCTTCCACTTTTCCATTGGGAGGCCCAGGTTTAAGGCAGCGGCCCCCAAACTGTGTAACTGTGTTCCATGGTTCTGCAAAAGCATCTTAGGGTTCCGTAAAAAAAAACCTAATTTAAAACAGCTTTTTAAAACTACACAAGCCAATTATTTGATTGTTTCTGATGTGAAGGAGGGAGAAAGGTGGGTTATCTTCAAACACAAATCCATCCGTCGCCAGAAAGGTTATTTAAATTGTGCTCCCTTTTATGGCCACCTATGGATGCAAATCAGGCTTTTCAGCTTAGGCTTCCAACCCCCTCCCCCAATTTAGGAGGAAGTTGGATTTATATATTGAACTGTTGGACATAAAGCCAGTTCTCAAAACCATTTAAAGTACGAAAATGAAGGAATTTCATCCATCAAATTAGCTGTAAATCCAATATTTTCTTGTACCAAAGTAAATGTTTGTAGTTATATACAACAGCTTCTTGTACCAAAATAAAGATTTGTGGTTACATTTTTAATTCTCTTTATTTTCAAACTTAGTACATTATTAAAAGAAACACTAAAACAACAGGACTAGATGAAAGAAGGAAAAACTTCTGGGGGTTCACAATGCTTGGTAAAAATGCAGAAATAAAGTTAAGGTTTTGTAGCACAGCAGTTCTCGTTCGTGCCTGGAGGGCAGGGAATAGGTCCTGGGGTTCCATTAGCTTTAGGGCCTGCAGCAGCAGAAGTGGATTCAGAGGATGAGCTAGATGACTGGGGGGAAGCACAGGGCCCTTCGGATGGGCCTCGCTCGCCTGCAGAGAGCTTGGCATGGGATGAAATGATGTTTGGGCCCAGCATAGATTCCGATCACCAGGTGGAGATGGGAAGCAGCGAAGGGAGTTATGAACACCCCGGGGGGAGGAATTCCCAGGAGTTTGAAAGTGTAAACATGGACGAAGCCGAATGGGAAAGTGCTAGGGAGGAAAGTTCTCAGGAAGATAGCGACACAGCTGCTGAGAGGCAAGGTCGCTCCTTCGATAGGAGACGGGACATTGAATCTACCAGGAGAGCTTGGTCTAGGGTCCTAGACCGGCCGAGGTCCGTGAGCAGAGATTGCAGACGGAGAAGCCTAGAGCGTCGCGGACCTCGGCCGAAGGATTAAGTATAGGGTCCGTGGGAACGCATCCCCAGTTCTCCGGCCACGTCTTTCCTGGATAGGCGTGAAGCGGAGTGGGACCACAAGCTAAGCCGTGGTCATCAAGCCTTGCCTTGCCTTTGTTCCTAATCCACATAGTTTTGTGGAGCCTTGTCTTTGTTCCTGATCCACATAGCCTTGTGGAGCCTTGCCAAGCTTCAAGCCTCTTTGCTACGTGCCTTTGGATTATACTGCTTACTACCTTTTGGACAATCTTGCTTACTATATTGGACTATTGCTTATTATTGGACTATATACTCTTTGGAACTGTTTTTATACTCAATAAAGTAGTTAGCCTTCAGTACGTCTCTGTGTGTGTGATTAAGGGGCCCGCTACGTCCGTGAACGTGACAGGTTTTTATGGAAAACAAAGTGCTTTCTGAAAAGTTCTATGAACAAAAAAGTTTGGGATCCATTGGTTTAAGACCCAGTTTGCCCAATCTTTCTCCCTATTCAGTATGGTAATCAAGAGAATACCAAGTAAAATGCCAATGAGATATTCAGAAGAAGGGGGTAAGCAAAAATCACCCCCTTCCATACTAATTTCTACCGGTGATAACGTAGTGAATGGGACTCCACTTAAAGCCATTCTCACTAGCACAATAAATGCTTGGGATGCAACCTAGTGCTTAACTAGCCATTGTAGTGAGCCCCTTTGTACTATAGATCTGAAAACTATAATGTCACTCCTGGAGTCCATCCACCTTGATCAGTTTGGCTGATTTTACCTGTTCACTCATAGCTTTCCTGGTCCTTTTGGACTCCCTCAGCAACCCAGGCTGCATAGACAGTCCATAGTATCAGTGACTGATGTCACTGTAGCAAAGGGCCCTTCCAAGCAGGCCTTTAATCTGAGACCTTTCTTGTTTTTACTGGAGGCATCCAAAGGACACCTCTGATAAAAGCACATTAATGTGGAGTAAACTGGTGTTTACCACTTTACTCTGCATTAATTAAATACTTCATCAGATCTGGACCTTAATGAAAGATTGGCTTGTGGGGATTGACTTCCAGTATTGCGTTCCATCCTGAATCACCATTTCCTCCAGCCAGGAGGATGTGACAGACAGGCTCCATGGCTGCCACCCCCTTTTTGGGTAAGTTTTAGGGTGAAATTGGAGGCTTTGGGGTGGCTTCATGCCATTCTAATTTGACTCGTGATGACTTGTAGCTATCATCCCCCCAGAGGAAGCTGGGGTTTGGATTAGGGGTGAGGGGTAGAACCAAGTGGAAGCGGGCAATTTTAACCCATTTCCACACAAGTTTTAGCTCTATCTCAAAGTGCCCCGATGCATTCTTTCTTCTGGGGGGAAGCCATAACTCCTTTTGTAATGCTCACTCTTTCATACTTGGCCTTTTACTGAAGTCCCTCTAATAAAAAGAAAGTCAAATGGGATGGAACAGTTTTCCTTCTTAATTCCACTGGTTCCAACAAGACCAAAGAAATCAAGGATTTGCAACATTCTGCCACTTCCATTCTCTTACTGCCTTCCCTCCCCTTGAGTTCAACTACTTGTAATCCATGTCTTTCTTGTCCTTTCTATGAAGTAACTTCTAATATTTTGCTGATTGGAGGGCATGAGGGTCAGTGTGCAATGCCTGTGGTGGCTCAAATGACACAGGGTGCCTCTGTTCCTACGGATGTTGTTGAACCTGCAAAAGGAACCTCTGAGATTCTAGTTCCTGTTCAGCTTAGTGACCCTAAAGAGGGCTACAGGCATCACATGTTCTGGTCTTGATTCTGCTGAATAGCTATTCTTTGGAGTCCTGTGAAAGTCATTTCCTCTTGTCAGGATTCTCAGGTAATATGCAAACACTCCCCCAAATGGGGCCACATAATTTTCATGCAACATTCCCCAAGTAACATTAGGAATTGCATTGTTTTGCTGTAGGATATGATATTGGGATGATAGTCCCATCCTTTTATTGCTTTTGCCCTTGGCCCTTGAGATGTACAATTTCACTAATGCTCTCATTACTATAAAGGCAGAATAATTACTTGGGTGGCTACGGGTGTCAAAGCAGCAGGTAATGGAATGGAAAGCAAGGTCATTAGTCCATCATTTCAGAGCTCAATATAACCAACAAGCATTTGCTTTGTGGGATGTAGCCTAAGAAATTAGTAACCAGCACATCATTGTGGTAAAATGCATTATGCCACTGCTAAGAATTCTCTTTTCTGTATTATGATTATATCTCAAAGTCATTACTTGAAGGTTTGTTTCTGTGGTTATTGCAAACAAAATGAATGGCAGAAAGGGGAAAGCATGATTAGATCTACCTTTAAAATACTTTAAAACCTTTATGATCTTGACATAAAATACTTTAAAATCATTATGATCTTGACACTGTGAGTTTGTGTGGTAGCATGTGCCCTTGTTTTCAACTGTGAAAGCTAAGAGATTATGTGGCAATAAAAACATTTTCCTGTTTTTACTACTAGTTAATCAGACTTGTAGCAGATTAGATTTTCTCAGAGCACACTGTAGAATTAATGCAATTTTACACCACTATTACTGGCATGGCTCAATGCTATGGAATCATAAGAGTTGTAATTTTACAAAGTTTTCTTCCTCCTCTGCCAAAGAGTGCGGGTGTGTCGCTAAACTACAATATTCAGGATTCTATCACATTGGGTCATGGTGTTAAAAGTGGTGTCAAACTACATTAAGTCTACAGTGTAATTAAATAAAGTTAAGGTGTAGATGATTCCTCAAGTATCTAATGTATTTGTTGAAACACTTGTGTAATGCAAGTGTTTCAAAAAATACATTCAGCTTAATCATGTGCTTCATTAGACTGTCGTCAAATCACTACTAAGCACCCGTGGTTGCAAAACTTTCTACCAGCAGGAGATCATAGCTGATACTAAAAATGTAAAATACATAATACAACAAATCTCCACAACATGATCAGAAACATTTTTGAAATTCCCTGAAAAGTATAACCCAGAATTTCAAAATTTTACTTTTACTAGTATATCATTTTTTATTTTAATATTATCTTATTAAAATGATATATTGTTGGTTACATAGCATGTCTTATTGTATCTTAAATAAGAAAACCTATCCTGATGTTCAAGTTTTTCTTCAAAAAATGAAAAATAGCTACTCACGTATACAAGTGTGAAGCATGACCCAATGAAACAGTAGCATGTGCATCTTGCAATGCTTATAATTCACAGACTCCAGGAATATTCTGTAACTGAGCACTCCTTGAGTCTTATTCAGTTTGGAAATGCTGAGTGAGCCTTGCCTTTTCTTCAGTTCTCTCTTTTCGGTTAATGTACCTTAACCTCCATGAAAATGTGCTTTTAAGGGTCAAGCAGATGTGATGCAAGAGATCAAGAGCTTAACCTCTTGAGATAGACAAAAAGAAAGGAAGTGCAGTTTTTATTGTACTGATGACTTTCTGACTTCTTATTTAAGGCACATCCAACCTGATGCTGTTAGTTCTGCTAATGACAAAGGATATGTTGACAATTAGATTAGTTCACTTAAAATATGTGAGAATCTTTTAGATGTTACCACATTGAAAATCCTTAGGCCTAGCCAACATAGCCAACCATGAAGGATGATGGAAGGTGCATTTCAATAACACCAGAAGGCCATAGGTTGATAGCCCCTTTTATACAGGGAAGACAACAACTTATGAAGGTAGTTAAAGCCTGCTCTAGATTTCTGTTGAGAACACTAGAGTAGTAATAACTTGGCAGGACTGCCTTGTCCTGAATAATTACTTCAGTTTGGGAACAAATGGTAGTCATTTAGCTTACAGAAACTGGAGTTGCAAGTTTTTTACATTCTTCAATTAGAATAAAATACAGTCAGCCCTCAATTTTTGCTGGTTTCTTTTTTGCAGATTTGATTAATATGTTCTCTCTAAAAGTTGTCCAGCATGATTCTGTGGTCGACTTCAATTGGGGATTGACAACAAAATTGCCCTGGAAGACATAGATATTCCTAGATAAGTGTTTTTATGTATGTTTTCCCCCATTTTTGTGTGCCTAACCCTCACAAAAGTTGATGACTAGTAGCTATATAGTGGGATGACTCTGGGTGAGTAACATTTGCCTGTTTGTTTGTTTATTTACTTATTTATTTTTATTTATTTATTTTTCGGGTTTCTATGCCGCCGACTCCCGGAGGCTCGCGGCGGCTCACAAAAGCCGAAGGCACAATAAAATACAGAACAATAAAACAGTAAAAGCAATTAAAAACAGAGCAACACAATAGAACAATTTAATATTCTGACCTTTCTTCGTGCCTAGTACACAGAGATTACAACATGGTTACAGAAAAATCACAGCTACCAAACAAAAATTTAAAAGAATAGTCACAAAAAATAACCAAAGAAGCTACCAAATTAAAATATGAAGCAAATTAACAGTTTTAAAACAAAACTAGAAATGGGAGGAGTACAGCACCTCCAAAACAGCCATGTCATGGTCAAAAGCATATCTAAATAATATCACCTTTACCGTAGGTGGAAGGAATAGCAATGGGAGCAGAAGCTTCATCTTCCATGTATGTGAGGGACATCCACAGCTTGCAAGTACCTGCCAAAAAAGGCCTTTTCTCATGTCCTCATCTTGGGACCTCATTTCACCAGAGCGGTGGGGGAAGCAGAGGGAATCGTCTTGTAAATGTGGCATTAAAAGGTACAATACAAAAAAATTTAAAAGAAATAATAGTGTGGTAAAAACAAAATTAAAGTACCGTAAATATACTAAAATTGCCTTTAAAACTCATATTATCTCCAATCCCAGCCAACCTCCCCAAGCCCGCGCCTTAACCCTTTCCCAAATGCCTGTAGACATAAAAGCTCTTGACCTGCTTGCAGAAGGAAGCAGGGATAGGGCCATCCTGATCTCTCTTAGGGGGAAGTTCCACAGCCTGGGAGCAGCCATCAGAAAGGCCCTCTCCCATGTTCCCATAAGCATGCTTAAGCAGGTGATGGGACCAAGAGAAGGCCCTCACCAGTAGATCATAGATGTCTTCCATCTTTAAAATACAACAGTTCCTACCCCATCTTAAATACCCAGTTTCAGCCATATCTATATGCAGGGAGAGCAGTAAAGTTAATTCCTCCCCAGAATTACAAGTTCCAATTTTATACACTTTAAAGACAAAATCCACTTGAACCAGTCCAACATTGTTTGATGGGCTCCGTGGGACTCCATATTTAAAGTGAATAGAAACTATAAGAAGATTATTCCCTCCCACTTTCCCCCTTGTGGGATGAGGTCACAAATGAGCCTAGGAAAGTGGAGACAAGAACACTTTCTGTTTATTGACTTATGAGGCATTCCAATTTCTCCAAGAGGAGCAACGAATTACAGTGAAACCTTTTTTAAAGATCATATGTGTAGCTTCATACATCAACCTGTGTGTTCATAGCCACCCTGAAACTTTGTCTGCTGCTGTTGTGTATAGTGCACGACTATTGTCGTTTTATATGCTGTTTTTAATGTTTTTATCTGTTTTGCTTGCACTGTGTTTTTATATACGCCTGTTTTTATTATGTAACGACTCATTTGTTGTGAGCCGCCCCAAGCCGTTGGGGGGGGGGGTAGATAAATGGGAAGAAATAAATAATTAATAAATAAATAAAATAAATGGGAGCAATACTCAGAGAACTTCAGCAGACAAATGAGTTCACCTCTGGATTGGGCATAAGAAAGTCAGGATCCAGGCTGGAATTGGAAACCCTTTCATTTCTTGCATACCTTCATTTTTTTTCTTTGCAAATCCAATTGCTGCTAAGTATCCACCATGTTTTTAATGTCGTAAAGAAATAATACATAGTGTTCTAACCATAGTAGTAGGACAAGTTTGAAAAGTCACCAGAGCAGTGCCGTATCACTTTCTGGTATGAATTTGTTCTTCATATCAAGTCATAATCCTTGTATTGCCTTTGAGGTGGGAGGGATAAGATGAACACAGTGTCTTATAGAGTTAATTTTTTATTTTATTTAGAATCATAGAGTTGGAAGAGACCTCAAGGGCCATCCAGTCCAACCCCCTGCCAAGAAGCAGGAAAATTACATTCAAAGCACCCCTGACAGATGGTCATCCAGCCTCTGTTTAAAAGCTTCCAAAGAAGGAGCCTCCACCACACTCCGGGGCAGAGAGTTCCACTGCTGAACGGCTCTCACAGTCAGGAAGTTCTTCCTAATGTTTAGATGGAATCTCCTTTCTTCTTGTTTGAAGCCATTGTTCCGTGTCCTAGTCTCCAGGGCAGCCAGGCATGTAGCCGGGGGCTTGAGGGGCTTCAGTACCCCCCGAAATTCTCAGGGTGGTCCGTGGGAAGGTCTTACTGGTACATTATTTAAATGGTTATGTTTATTCATATCATGATCTGATCATCATGCTCAATATATCCCATATGCATGGGGGTATTGGGATAACAATACAAAAGATTTGCTTGGGTAGACCCTCTCTGACTCAGACTCAGCCCCCTCCGAATCAAAATCCTGGCTACAGCCCTGAGGACAGCAGAAAAAAGTTTGCTCCCTCCTCCATATGACTTCTTCTCACATATTTATACATGGCTATCATGTCTCCTCTTAGCCTTATATTGCTTAATGCATTGCCAGCAAATATTATTTCCGGCAGGGCCAAGCCTGAAACATCTTTATTCAAATGAATAAAATCTGCTTTATGCTCTCCTTGCCCATTCCAAAGATTACTTCTACCACCCTGTAAGCTAACACAAAAGCCCATCATCCCCTCCAGTGCTGTCTCTAATTTTTTTTGCCTCAAGATAGTTTCTTCTTCCTCAGCAATCTGAGCCAAAATGTATATCATCACATCGTCAGCTATGGGTTTACTGAGGCAAAAAACATGATAGAAGTAAGTTGGAAATGGAAGAAATGAATTGTGAAGGCTTTTAAAAATTGAAAACTTTATTTTCTTCATAGGGGAATGAGGGTTGGGTGAGAAGTATTCATTTTATTTTCCATTTCACTGGGCAAGGCAAGAAAAGGAAGGAGGGTGAGTGGGAAATGTATTGAATAAGGTTGATCACTCCCCTTTTCTTCCTCGCAGCTGCTGCTTTTTGTGCTTCTGCATGGTTAGAAACTTTTTTCAGTCTGTTAACAGTATTTTTTTAAATCAACACTTACAAAGTTTCACAATGGAACATTATATGACATCACACTGGTGAAGTCTCATGGAAGTGTACATCAGTGTGTTGCGTGAAACCAGGTCCCTTTTTACATTACATTACAATTTAAATTTAACTGTCATCCTATAGAATCCTGGGATTTTCACCTTCGGGACCAGTGTTTATAATTCTCAACCAGTGACTTCATAACCTGCACTCCCGAAAAGTCCATAGACTGTAACCCTGGTAGCTGAAGTGGAATCATAGTGCTGTAATGATGGGATGGGAAACGGTCCAAGACTGAAGTTACTGCAATGCTAGAAGCTTCAGCTGAAAGTTTGCACAATTATCTTGAGATTCATTCACTCTTCTTACCAAGGGAAGAGAGACATATATTAAAATATGAATGCCTGGTGAAACTCAAAAACACATGGCAGAGCTTCCTAGAAATTTGTCATAACGGAATATTTTGTGGATAGAGGTGTACATTGTGATAGTGAAACCAAACATATGCCATACAGAATTGTCACATGTGTCAGCTCCCACCCACTCCCTTCTTAACTAGCTTCTCAAGCAATACAGTTCTCTCCCTTTCTCTTGGAACAAGTGGAGTGGTGCAGAAATACCAAAAGTTCAAATCTGACATATTCCTCATTTTTCTTCCCAAATTTAATGAACTGGGAGAGAGGGAAAAGTAGTGATGTAACTGCTGTAATTCTTCATACACTCTATTGTATTATTGTTACCGAAATGATCTGTTTACAGTATCTTTGTCCCAACTAAAGCTGTTAGTTTCTCTCTCTCTCTGGCATTACTTCGCAAATGAAGATTCTTAGGAACGACTCATCCCACACTTTCTACAAGTGCGTTGTTGACGGAAGTTGGATGTGTCCTTCGAGCCTGTGCAATGGATTTTTCTGATGGAGCACAGTGTGCACAGAACTGACCTCACCCTTTAAACCAAAGGTTCGTCTGCCGGGGCCTAGCAAGCTTGGACGGTGGCAGTGAGGTCCTCAGGTCGTAGGTTTGATTTGAGTGTCTTTCTCTAGATGGTTGACTTTACAGGGTTAGAAGAGCACTGTGATGAGGTGGTTATTTATATGTTAATCACATGTTTGTTTATGTATTTAGAAGGGACATTCTTTAGAAGCTGCAGAGAGTGAGCAGTAGAATGTTCGCAGCAGCAAGCTTTAGGCAGAGGCTGTTGCCATGACAACAGAGGCCACTCTGGCTTTAGAATGTTCAGTTTGAATATGACAGTTGGAGAATGTCAGTTGGCCAGCAGCTGTGACCAGAGTTGGTTAGGAATTAGCAGTTACTGAAGCTGCAAGCTGTCTGTAGGAACTGCAGTGTGCAGTTCAGTTCTGTGTGTGGGTTTAAGGAAACCCAAGTGTGGGACAGAGTTTAGTCCCAGGGTTGAGAGTAACCCAGTATTAAGTAGTTACTTGTGTGTAACTGTGTAAGGGGAATAAAAAAACCCCAGTGTTATATTGTTGAAACCTTGAAGTTTATACCTCTTCGGAGTATATTTGAAACCACCTAAGCTTTGAGCCCATTTGTGTAAAATAAACTGTTAAACACTTTCAACACTACATCTGTGGAAGTCGTTTGTTCGCCAGGACACTCACGTCTGGTGGTCAAGCATTGACAAATGGTGGCAGCAAGTAAATAATAATTTAAAAAAAGCAAAACATTGATAATTGGTGGCTGTCCATGCCACACAGTTTTAAAAGTCACGAAGTAGTCGGCGTGGTTGCAGACTATCATTACAATTGGTGGCAGCGGTGGGATTAAAGGATAGCCTGCCCTGCCACGTTGAATAAAAGTAAACGGGGTGAAGTTTCAACCATTATTACAAGCACCATCTCCCCGGGCTTGAAATTAGAGTTTTCTTTCTCTTAGGATGGTTGCCAAAAGGCTAGAGAGCCCATCCTGTCCATTGACGCTCTTTGTCAGACACTTCTGTTGTGATCTGTCTGGCATGGGAGGCCCAACCGGTGACTATTATGCCACCGCCAGCATAGCTCACAACTTCATTAGAGTACGCAAGCCTACGACAAGGGGGTGCTAATGTTAGTAACATACATCCAAAGGAATGGCAAACCCCAGCTGAAGCTTCTGGTTTGGTTTTGTGGTGTAGTTTCATTTGTAGGGTAGTGTGGAAAGTTGTCTTGAATTGGAACAATTCACAATAGTGAAATCAAAAAACCCCTCCACTCCAATGAAATGCAATGTAATGTCTGTAGAATGTAAACGTCAAAGCAATAAATATAAGGAGTGCTTTGAGTGCCCTCTAGTGAGCTATGTGCAAAGTAAAGTTGGATCACTGTTCATCCCAGATCTCAAAGGGGAACTTCTGACAAATGTACAGAGCAGAAAAACTCAATATCCTACCTGCCAGAACAATGCACAAAAGGCATATAGTTAAATGTACTGCTGATTCCCCAAATCCGTCTTTTTCCTGAAGGCTATTTTAGGTGTTATTGCAGTATAGATGAAGAAGGGAAAGTCAAAAACTCTTACCAATCAACTGCAAAACATCCAGAAATCTACTGGTAAATCTCAATCTACTTTTGCCCAAATCCTAATTTAGAGTCTCCCTTAAACTGTTTACTTGAACATTCACCATGCTTTTTAAAAGCCCCATTAATGCTCTCTCTTTCTCTCTTTTTAAAAGCCCCATGAATATCATCCTATTTATTTTCTAATAAACCAAAATATAAATCAAATATACAACATCAGGATAGATTTCAGATGGCCAATAAAACTTATTTATTTTTTAAAGAATTCCCAATCAAAGGTGGAAAAAATCAACTTTCATTTGATTTAGAACATGCTGCACTATAAACTATATCCAGAACAAAAGGGTCCTGTTGCACTTTGAGACTAACTGAAAGAAGTTGGTAGCATGTGCTTTCATAGACTAAGCCAAATACATATGCAGATACAAAACAAAACTTCATTGGCCATACAGCCTGGAAAGCCTCTGATAACACATCAAAACTTCATTGCTTTATAAAGCACATAAGGTTCTATCATGGTCATTGTAAAATCATATAATGCAGCTTGAATTGCATTGAACTGCATTGTTTGATTCTACACTAACCATATAATGCAGTGTTATATGGTAGTGTAGAACCAGCCTAAGAGAATGTTACCCAATGGGTTTCCATGGCCATTCAAGTCCTGGTCTCCACAATTGTAGTTCAACACTCAAATCGGTAAATAGTGCTGGCTTGTGTAGTCAGTGTCTAATTAACACATTTTGTTGCAACCTTCAGAGAGCTTTTGTGTTAAGAATATCTCATACAAAATTTTAGATGTGTAACTGTATCTTGAATTAAGACCTATTGGTATGCTGTGCCTTATCTACACCATATCGAAGTTTGTGGGCGACACTGACACCCCTTTGTTTCCAATCAAAATTCTTGAGAGAGAGAGATGATTCAAAACAAAGGAGTTGATTATGTGGTTATAGAAACCAGAACACTGGCTCACTAGGCCACAGAAAGACCCATAACGTGTTTTGTTTCCTCTGATAATCCTGTTTTTTCTCTTTCAAGATAACTTCATGAAGCAAGAAAGGAGTTGATGTTATATATCTCTCTACCTTTCTATAAAACAAACAAGCAGTAACTCTGGAATGTTTAGTCAGGAGAGAAAAAATGACATAGTTTGTGTTTACATATTTCTAGTTTGCTTTTCTTCATTCACTACAAAAGAACAATTTACATCAACATATAACTATTAAAGTCATACTGTCTCTTAATATGGACTGACATAGCATGTTTGCCTGTCCAACCAACACTGTTCATGCTTGTTGTCTATTGATTTCTCTTTAATAATTGTTCTTCCTCTGTGTAATAACTCCTTTCTTTTAGTCGTTCATATGAGATAAAGTCAACAATATATGTCGATCATTCTTCAGTTGAAATCATAAACATTTTCCATTGCATGGACACCAGCTTCCAGAACCTGCTGCATGCCTCCAGAGTTTGAAAAGGCTATCTGACTGTAAAAAGAAAGTAGGAACAAAAATATGAATTTATAATGAGATACTTTCATTAAAAGTAACGCACTGAGTTATCTAGGAATGTTCATGTTTGCATAATATGTATGCATTGCCCATAATTTAACATGTCACTAGTAAATCTCAGTTGTTGCAAAACATGTCATCTTTTATAAAGTTTTAGCTATCGTTTTAGTTGTTCTTATTAAGAGTTAAATTTATAATGTTATATCTGCATAGGTTATTTAAGTTTTTATTGTTGGCTAGTTTGTCTATTATTAAGTTCAGAGTTAGGCTCTTTTTATATTGTTTAATATGATTGTATTGGTGTAATTTTTTTGAATGTTTTTTCCTTTGGCATTGAATGTTTGCATACATGTTGGAAACCTCCCTGAGTCCCCTTAGGGATATAGGGCGGTCTACAAATAAAGTTTTTTATTATTATTAATTTCCCACTCTTTTTGCATGCTAATATCCATATGTCATCCCTTGTCATATAAGTAATATTTACAGAGATAGTATGTTTTAACATACAGGAATCAAGTGGTATTTTTGAATCTAATGGAAGTAAATGATTGTTGTCTCCACGATTCTTAAAACCCAAGCCAAAACAAATTAATCATGTATTGTTGAAGGCTTTCATGACCTCTGAGGATGCTTGCCATAGATGCAGGCAGAACGTCAGGATAAAATGTCTCTAGAACATGGCCATATAGCCTGAAAATGTACAATGTAAATCAATAGTGGGTCATAATTACCTTACAGAATTAGTCATCTTCTGCTTTTTGAGTAAATACCCTGCATGATAGTAAAAATAATAGCAATGTTAATATAACACAGAAAATATAAGGCAGCCAATTGAAGGCTCTTTTTACCCATGTTGATACATGTCAACAAACCTTAATAAATAGAGATGGCAGCATTGGCTTATATGCCAAGTGGCATAGTGAGTCCACTGTGGTTTCAATCTCAGCTTCAAAGGTTATTCAAAATACTCAAGCCTAGTTCTAGAATAGATTCAAAACCTTGGACTACTGCTTCAAAAATCGGAAATAAACCTGGAGAAAATTCATAATGGAAGTCACTAGCCAACCCTGCGCAATGCTTTAAAGGCAATTTTGTGTATTGCCATATAAAGGCTACACTTTGATTAATAGATGGAATTCCACCTAAAATGAGTATAATCACACACAACCCAACATTAAATTCTGGCAACTATGGTCCCTTCTAGACAGCTGTATAAAATCCAGATTATCTGCTTTGGATTATATGGCATCTGGATTATATGACAGTGTAGACTCAGATAATCCAGTTCAAAGCAGATAATGTGGATCATCTACTTTGATATTCTGAATTATTTGGCAGTGTAGAAGGGCCCTATGCCTGCCACGAGAGGGTCTCTTGGTAATTTTTCCAAGGTTGAAAAATGCAGGGAGAAAGGTTTTGAAAATCTATACTTACACTTTAGTAGCAACAAAGTTACAATGATTAGTAACACTGAACAAACTCCAATGCCAACATATAAACTAGTCCAAGCAGGTTCTTTCTTCCTTTGTTCTTTCCTCAGTGTGAAGAAATATAAAGAAACATTCTGAAAAAGCATTGAGTAGAAATATTGGAGAAGCAATTATATAAACACTAATGTAAACATTTGCCTCCTCTTTTTAGAGATTGTGTTTTGAAAAACCCATTCAACTGAAGTTAATTCAAAATGGAATTAATAGCTTTTTAAATGAACCCTCGGAGCAGTAAAATGTAAAAATATTAATTCACACTTAAAACTATGTAAAACCACTATTCAGATACTTTCAAGCCCAGAATAAGTTTTATTACAGCCTAAGGAGAAGTAATCCTGGAATCCACTCTGCTAGCCCTACCCAAACATATAGTTATGTTATGATTACATGGGGTGCAAAACATAATTTCCAACTTTACTAATTTGTCAGAATTCTTCTCAATTAATCCCCTGTCATCCCATTTTTTCAACTACGGTACTTTACAAATGCCTCAGCTTCTGTGACATGCTCCCACTTTCTGCCTTTATCTGAACACTCTAGCTGAAGAGCTAGAGTAGTAAAAAAAAGCAAGCTGCTGCTTGAATATTTTTCCTTATTAATACAATTTGCTATGTTCTCCAATACAGCTTGGCTAACAAAGTTGCAATTTTCTTCTGTGAAAGGTTGAAGGGCACAGAATATAGTTTTATTTATTTATTTGCTACATTTGTATACCGCCCCTCTCAGTCCAGGGGCGACTTGGAGCGGTTAACAATAGGCAACAATTCAATGCCAGAACAGTTACAACAATGAAAACAATCATAAAATACTATTAAAACACTAACCGCAATATAAAAATATAAAAAGCATAAAAGCATTAAAAACATTATCAAAGCATCTCCATATCAAATCATTGTCCAGTTGCGTTGTCAGTGGTCCATAATATCATATAACCATGTCTTATTTGGGAAGGCCTGCTCAAAAAGCCAGGTTTTCACCTTTCTTTGAAAGGTCAGGAGGGAGGGGGCTGATCTTATCTCTCTAGGCAGGGTGTTCCACAGTCGAGGGGACACTACTGAGAAGACCCTGTCTCTTGTCCCCACCAGACGGATCTGTGAGGAAGGCAGAAACGAGAGCAGGGCCTCTTCAGAAGATCTTAGCATTCTAGATGGCTCATAAGGAGAGATACGTTTGGATAGGTAAGTTGAACCGAAACCATTTAGGGCTTTATAGGCTAAGGCCAGCACTTTGAATTGTGCTTTGCATGGAGCTACTTCATTGCCAGTGTTGAAATAAGATTCAGTTGTCAGTGCTGTCAGGTTTTGAGCCTGGACCTGGGTTATTGCAGAGGAGAGGTGGTACTATGTGTCCTTTGCCTCAGGCAGCAAAAAGTTTTGTATCAACATGGGGAAATCTAACCCTAATGATCAAGGAGTACTAATATTCCCATTCTCCTTTCCTCCAATTACTTTTCCACCTTTTTCATCATATTGGGGAACTGAACTAATCCATGTAAAACCCCAATCCAGGAACATTAATTTGATTTCTTTATTTCCTGTTAAGCCCAGTGGAAAACCAGAAGTAGGATCCATTTGGAGATGCCTCATTGTGTTGAGGCTTTAACACAGGCATCTCAGGTATTCTGAAGTAAGCAGAATTCTGGAAATGTAGGTTAGGGCAGGGCCTTTTGAATTACCTGCCACAGGGTTTCCACCTTCTCAAACTACATTTCTCAGAATTCTGTTTCCTTCAGAATACTGGGGCTGTCCACATTAAAGCCTTCATGAGATGACGCAGAATGTGATGTCATTTGTTTTAGGGAGTTTAGCTAGCTCCCTGGGTCACTATCACCTAACACAAACTTTCCCACAAAATTTGATCAAGCTTGAGTATTAATCATGGCTTTCAGGAAGGTTATAATCCAGTCATACATTATGCTCCATACATGATAGGTGTTCAGGTTACAATCAAACATTGTGCCCAGCCCACCATCAAAATATTGACATATGCATAAAGTGAACCAGCAGAAAGAAGAACATCAAAATGGAGAATGCAGCTGAAACTGTATGGGCAGAAGAGTATGGATCCATTAAAAATGCAAGGTTATAATACTATGATTCCACTTTAGCTGCATGGCTGAATCCTGAGGCCCTATCTACACTGCCATATAATCAAGTTTCTGATCCATCATTATCTGCTTTGAATGGGATTGTAGATTCATATAATCCAGTGGGATCAGATACTGGATTATATGGCAGTGTAGATCCAGCCTGAAGATCTAAAGGCACTCTCTAAAAGAGCTTTACAATGCAAATTTCAGGATTCCACAGGATGCTGCCATGGTAGTTAAAGTGGGTTAAAGTGCCATAGCTATTGAGTTTAGTCCAAGTATAGGTTACATATAAGAAAATATAACTAGGGCCCTCATGTTTTAATGGGGCTGGATTCTGGGAAAATATAAGAGTGTGATTTACTGCAAAATCAGGAAGTAAATACTTGGGTAGAGGGGAGGATGAAGGAGGTACCCTCACCATTTGGCGAGAGGCGTGGGATGATGACAGTCCAAGGCTTATGCTCATAATACTATGGTGTAGTTTAGCATTATGTCTGAATAACTTCATATACTCTTTGGGGTTTATGCTAGAAAAGCAGAGGGTTAGTCATAGACTTCATAGTCCTGATAAATAGAGAGATGGAAAGAGAGCAAATGAGAAAGATCAGTGGGGAAGTTTATAAAATGCCATATTGTACCTAGTAAAATCTCAGGAGGCAGAAAGTGTACATTTTTTGTGATTGGAGGAGAAAATTAATTCATCTTTTGAATAGACTCTTCCTGATGCATCCCATGACTAGCAGAAGCAGAATAAATGAACCAATCAGTTTACTCTTTCTTGTGTTTCATTTTATCTTGTTTGAATACGATGACAGCCTAATTTGAACTGCATTATCTGGATGAGATGGGCTCATCCACTGAAGGTAATAGTCCTGAATATTTTTACCCATATATTCAATCAGATGAGTTTGAGTCATTATAACAGCAAAAACAATGATGAGTACAACAATGATTATACTGCTTTAGAGAGCCAACATTGTGCATAAGGGTGTATCTGCAGTGTAAAATGAATGCAGTTTGACACCATTTTAAACATCACAGTTGAATGCTATGGGATCATGCAAGTTGTAGTTTCACAAGGTCTTCAGCCATTTCTGCCAAAGAGTGCTATGATGCACCAAACTACTAATCCCAGGGTTCCCTTGTATAGAGGCATGGCAGTTAAAGTGGTGTCAAACTGCATTAACTTTACAATGTAGATGTCCCAGAAGACTTTATCTTGCCTAGTACATATTGCAGTCTGAAATTCAATGAGGGAAAGTCAGCAGAAGAAACAGATACATATATGGTAAATTGAAAAGAATCGATCTGGCATTTTAACATAGATCTGCAAAGAGCCAATGGAAATACTTACGGGCGGTGGAACTTCTGTACTGTCTGGTGGAACTTCTGTACTAGATATCCATCTTGGTTCCAAAGCAAAGTAAGATTTAGTGAAGTCTACCGTAGTCGGACCACTAAGTGCTGAAGCAATATATTTAGAATGTTGTTACTATAATATGTGAACACACAAGACAAATCAGTGTCACTTCAGACAAGACAAGGACAAAACACACTTCAGACAAGACAAAGACAAAACACACAAGACAAAGCTCTCTGTCACTTCAGGCGCTTCCAGACAGTGCCAAAATCTGTGCCAAAGCAGATTTAAGAAACCCATTTTGGGGTAGATTCCCATTCCCTCCAAAAAACACTTGGGCTTTCCCAGAGAGGGTGGCTACATGCCATTCCCGATAACAGTAAGGATGGCATGCAGCCACCCCAAACTCACCCTCCCCCCAACAATCCTTAAAAAACTTGCCTGACCACCAGTAAGGTCCTCTTTGCAGCTACAAAGTGAGCTACAGGCAACTGATATGTTTCATGGCTCAGAGGTGACTGGAATCTAGAGCATGAAAGTCCCAATATTACCCCCTAACCATCCATCACCTTTGTCCCGTTGCTGTAATGTTTTCGAATGTGAAAATAGGCAATTATACACAACTAAGAAAAAGTAACAGGGTATTTGTAATCATTTGGTGCTATTTTTCTTTTAGATTTACTATCATCTGTCAATCTTCACCGTACTAAACCTACATATTTGTTACCATTTAATGTTTACAGTGAAGCTGAAGATGAGAACCCTGTTAGTTCACTGTTCTGTTATTTTAATGCAGTATATGTTCCTTCAGAACTGGGTAGCAAAGTGAGAAAAGGCAGAGAAAGATTTTTCCATTACCAAAAAGACCTATGATAATCAGTAGCTAGATTTCAGTGAGCGCACCCTTAAGTAAACCTAACACAGGAACAAACTCATGTGTACTCTAGTCCTATAACCTAGCATTTTGGAATAAAACATTTGGTTCCTGGAGAGCAGATTTAGGTGGAGATTCTGCTGGCTGGTACAACTGGTGGTAGTGGCAGGAGTGAAATGCTCAAGAAGTAAAAAAAAGAGTACTTAGTAACAGGGGGTGGGAGTCGGTGAGGGGGGGGAGAAGGCTGCCTTTATCTGGAAAGAAAGCTGCTAGTTCTCTTTTCATCCTGCTACCTTCTACCTTACCAAGTATTATTATCTTTTCTAGTGAGCCACAGCTTCTCATGATACGTCCAAAGCATGACAGTTTTGGTTTACTCATCTTGGTTTCTATGGAGGGTCCAGCATTGAGTTGCTCTAGGACCTATTTAGCACTTTTTAACACTAAATTTCTTTACATCTGAGCAAAACAACATAGTGTTTGGCTATCCCCACTGGAACAAAGATAACTCTTACATGCATTAAATCTAGCCAAATAGTTGCCGGACATCAATTTAAATGATGTGGCCATATTTCTGCCCTTTGTCATGCTTGACAGGTTTTATCCATAACAACAGGCTGAGAAATAGCACTTCATTCATGATCTTTTTTTTTTTTTGTTTATATTTTTTTTATTGCACATTTTCATATTTTACACATACACATGTCTCCACGAGGGAAAGAAAAGGGGGGGGGTATGGGGAGGGGGGGCTGTGGGGGGGTAGGGTACAAAAGGCAAGTTCAACAATAGACCACAGTGACTTCCCAAGAGTGCAATGAGATTTAGTTTTCTCACTCAGCAATTTGTTATTGTCTCTGAAGAGATTTCCGTTGGTTTCTTGAAGTTCGTTGCTACAGTTCTAACATCTTTCTTATATTGCGTTTAAATCTATGGAGAACTTCTGGTGTTGTTTCTGTAGGTATATCTTGAGATTTGTCCAGTCCGTTTTTTTTTTTCTGTCCATCAGTTTTTGACTCAAAGAGTCCATCTGGACCACGTCCAATATTTTTATTGTCCATTCCTCCGTGTCCGGTATGGTGTTCTTTTTCCAGTGACGAGCTAAGGCAATTCTACTGCATGCGCTCAGTATAAAAAACATTCGCTCCTGGTTGTTATTTAGGTTTGGATTCGTGAGGCCCAGCAAATAATTTTTCGGCTCCATACGGAATTTTACCTGCAATATCTTTTGCATTTCCTTGTGAACGCTATTCCAGTATTTTGCCACCTTCTTGCATTTCCACCATTGGTGCATGTAAGTCCCTTGCTCTTTTTCACATTTCCAACATATGTTGGATGTTCCTTGTTGTATTTGGCCAGTTTAGCTGGGTAAAGGTGCCACCTATACTGCATCTTTACCCAAGCCCTGCGGTTCTTTTATCCCTTCTGACCTTTCTGTTTCGACGTTCTTGTCTCAGTATCTCTGCCACCTCTCCCTCTGTGTCGTTTGAGCCGTCAGCGTCAGTCTACCGCTCCACGCTCGTGTGCTGGTACGTAATTACCCTGAACTCGGGTTCACTCGGGTTCACTCGTCTTTGGCACGTCCAGTCTCATCAGCACTCGTATACTATACTCTTATTTTACCCTTCGCGGCTTTCCGTCTCTGCCCGCTCTTTTCGGCTTTTCGGCTTTTTCTCAAGTCTTCTCGACTCACCTCGGCTCTTCGGGTCTCTTCGGATTTCTTCGGGTTTCCCCGGGCCTTTCCGAGTCGCCTGCAATGTTGCGAACTGTCTCGGGATGGCGCACACCGTCTCGCGAGATCTCGCTCAGGTCTCGCGTTCTGGTTCTCGCACCCCTCTTCCGTCTTCTTCCTTCTGATAGTGGCTCCGGACACGGGGCTCAAGATGGCGTGGACGAGGAGCCGCTCCGCGTTTTCAAGGTCACTACTGTCTTATTTTTACCTATCGAGATCTCCTTCCTCGCATTCCCACGGTCTCCACTGTTTGAAAAAATATTTATTCCTTTGGCTTACCCCCGGCCTATCTTGTTTCCGGGGGGGCTTTCTTCTCCTTACTTTCGCGTCTTCGCCATCGCTGAACTCTTCAATTCGCCGATCTCAGTCACTCTATACTCTTTAGGTCAGATTTTCTTTTAGCGTTTAGATCTCTCTGTTGTGAATCAGTGACCGGGGAAATGGGTCGAAGCCTGTCGGCTTCTGGTCCTAGGTCAATCGCTTGCCCCTTCGCCGCCGTTGCCGGGCGCGCTTAGTGTGTTTCCTTGAGGGAAACCCACCGTTGGCACCATCGGCCGGACAGGCGTTCGGGTCGCACCCCTATCAAGCCTCGTTCCGCTTCTCTGGGGTAGGAATCAAGCTCCTAAGCAATTATCCTGGAGTGTCCACCGGAGCCCCGGTAAGGCACGTCTTTCCCCGTTTGGTCACTGACCGGAAGTCCTTCATTCATGATCTTGATTCCATTAAAACCTTTGCAGATGTATTGGTTTTTTTAGTGCAATCTGATAATCAATGCTTATACTTAAATATAAAAACACCAAGATAGAATGTGTGACTTGAAAGTTCTATATCTTTTAGTGGAGTACTTCCCCTTTAGTCATGCATCTGAGGACAACTTGTGCCACTGGTTTTAAAATAGAAACTTTTACAAGATTTCATTTCCCTGTGAAAGGAGAAGTGTATCTCGTGATCTATAACAACCTTTTAGATGTCAAGCAAATGAACGATATGAAAGTACAACAAATAATGGTGAAACCCAAACTTTAGTTATTAATAAAAGGTATTTCTATCTTGCTGTTTTGAAATCTACAAGGAGATGGGAAAGCAGTTCAGAAAATAAAACAGTTATGAGAGAAAACACATCAAAATACCAAAAAAAATGATGAAAAACTATACTACTGTTTTAAGGAGATACATTCAAGATACATCTTGATACCTAGAATGCTGAGAAAGTAGATATCCATTATCCAATGCAAGATAAAGCGCTTTCCTACAAATTCTTCCAGAACTCCCTTTAAACAACCATAAGATAAGATTGAAAGGATTAGACAAGATAAGTATCAGAAGAACAATGGTTTTACCATTGAATAGACTGGATGTGTTTACAGAGGAATTAATTTGTGAAAAAAGCAGTGGGAAATTTGTTCTGGCCACAAAATGTTTTCTGAACGGAAGAATAAAAGTACCATAAAATAAATCACTGATGGATTTGGTTGATCTTGGGACAGTCCTTCTTTCTCAGTTGGTAAACAGTAAAGTTTGTTGGTTCTCTTCAGTGCAGCCACTCTAAGAGTTTGAACTTTAAAAGCCTATCCAAAGTTCTAAACCTTTTTTGGGAATAAAGTTTGGCATCTTGGAAAGCTCCTTAAAAGTTTGGATTAAAACTTGGATTCTCTAAGTAAGCCACTGAAATGATGGACACCGACCACCACTGAAATTAGGTTATTGTACAAAAGTATGAAAAGAGAGAGCCATGAGCTCATTGGATAAAAAGGAGCTTAAAAATAGCAACAATAATATAATGGTATTGATAAAAACAAAATAGCTGCTAAAACAATATAACAAACATATACTGTATCTGCAACATGGTATGAGGAGCTCTGATCCAAAAAAGTTACTTTCCCAAGCTTTTTGTATATCCAGACATTTTAGCCACTACTCATCACAAATGCCTGTTTTGTGGCAAACCCAAAGTTATGCCCTAATTGGAATTTCTGTTTCTCAAATAGGTTGTGTTCAGCTGATTACTCTTTAAGATAGAATAAATCCTGCCTGACATAATAGTAGAATTAAGCAGATGGTGAAAATTATTAGTAGTATATTACAAATAATGTAGAGACCCTCTGTGTGGCCATCCCAGAAAAGTACAATCACAACTACATCATTTTTTAATTAAAAAAATAGATATGGCTCTAGCTAGGCATTGGAAACATAATCATAACAGTGGGACCTGCTTCAGGTAACAAGAAGACAATCTATATACATACCTGGTACTATTAGTGAAGTTGGACCTGAGCTTCCTGAAAAAGAAAGAGGGAAGCAGGGAGTCATTTATACCACACAATATATATAGCAGTTGTGTGTATCTTTACAATATTAACTTTGGATGCATGTCCCCAAAACAACAATGCTTGGAATGGCACCACAAGATTATAGGACAACAAATAATGACAAGTGACATCACTGAACATCAAAATCAGGATTTTCCACTTTGTAGTATTTCTCATTTTTCTGTATGGCTGTGAAAGCTTGATAGTGAAGAAAGCTGGGAGGAGGAAAATTAACTCCTTCAAAATGTGGTGCTGGCGGAGAGTTTTACAGATATCATGAACTGGTAAAAAAAAGATAAATGAATGGGTTCCTGAGTAAATCATGCCTAAACTTTCTCTAGAAAGGAATTACTATGTGGAGACTGATGTATTTTGGACATATCATGAAAAGACATGACTTAATAGAAAAGAGAATAATTCTTGGTAAGATAGAAGGCAGCAGGAAAAAAGGAAATCTGCATTACAGATGAATAGACTCAATCAAGAAAAACATAGCCTTGTGTCTGCAAAGACCTAATGATATGCATAATTTGGAGGTCTCTCGTAAGCCAAAGCCAACTTTAAGGCAATTGACAACAGAAAAATTATATGGCAATAAATAATAGAAACATTCACTATTTATTGAGTTACCAGAGGAGGGAGTAAATCTATGGAAAAGGACATCTAATCATAAAAGGCAATGGGATTCTCTCAATAGCTTCTGATCTCTATATTCCACTGCATGTCAATTGTTTTTACAGATGCATATATGTATGTAGCCATCAAGAAGGACTTCACATAAGTCCTCAACAAACATGGCCTGTGTTAGTGGTAGGACTAGAAATAGGACTTCTCCAATTACTTTTAAATTCAGCAGGCTCATGTAGGGAGAAACAGTCTTTCAGACAATTTTGTTTCTAACTGTATATATTCAGGGATGAATATTCATGTTGAAGATGTATGTTCTTAATTGAAGGAGATGAAGTGATTGGCCTACTTTTATGAAGGACTCGGGAATATCATTGTAAAGTAAAAACTCTGCTTTGATGGACTTTAAAAAGCTGGCCGTGTATAGTTTTAAGTATCATTTAGAAATTATAATTAATGGATATGAAACAGCCATTATCTGCCAATACATTAATAATTTTTGAAGGCACTTTAGTTGGTAAGATGTGCAACTGCTAGTCAATAGAACAAAAACTACTAAATATTGTTCTGAGAAGTTGTATTTAAATAATTAGGTTTTTTAAAAAAGTTTTCAAAACTTTAAAAATATGCACCTCGCTACAAAACAGTCCTAAACACTTGGGAAGTGTTTGACTTGTCATTTTGTGATATGAAATCCAGCATATCTCATTTGCTGTGTCATACTGTGTTTTTGTGTCAGAATAATAATAATAATAATAATAACAACAACAACAACTTTATGTCTATGCCACCCTATCTCCCAAAAGGGGCTTAGAGTGGTTTACCACAAAAATTGGCAAACATTCAATGCCAAGAAAAACATAACAAAACACATCAAATCATGGACAGTCAAATAAACAACATCAAGTTATACTTATAAAACAGCTCAAGAATAACAAATGAAAAATTAAAATAAACAAATTGAACAATTGGGACATGTTTATCTAAAAGTTCTAAAAATAAATAATAATAATTCCTGCGTAGTATAACAAATTATCCAATAGAAGTGTTCTGCTCACCTTTCTCGATCGCAGTTCGAACATGGATTTTAATATCATTGAACCAGCCTGGAATTTCCACACGGCAACAATACTTCCCTGCATCTTTTATTGTGACATTCAGAATGGTCAGGGACACATCACCATCTCTAATATCTCCCATCAGATGGTAACGGCTGGATTGAGGGACTATTTTATGAGATGTATCAGTCCAGATAATTGGGTCAGAACAAGAAGATGAAGGACAACTTCCGTGCCCCCAACACATGGTTGTGACCCCATATTTAGGCACAGAATAATGGCAGGGCAAAGTGATGTCTTGACCTATTTTCCCCTGTACTAATGTTTCAGCACCAGCTGCCATGAAACCTGTTGAGAAAAATAATTTAGTTAACACAGATAAATGATATTGCATCAAATGGCAGAGTATCTACAGACATTCCCGTCTGTTTCTGGAAGCCTGATAGGAAAATCGCCATTTGAAAACATACACACACATCTTGAAGGTCAATTACCTGATGGGCAAAAAAGGGAGCAATGGAGAAACAAAACTGATGAGTGCTATGGTCAGTGGTCACCAAATAGAAAATTAGAGAACTCTCTTGTACATTAAATAGTTGTTTAGAAGTTGGAATTTCAGCGGGTGTCACTTTTTATCTGTTTATATGACAAGCAATGCCTCCCCTTAAAGTAAAGAAGGTGTCTTCAGTTTTCATTATGGCAACTCTATAGATGAGAAAAAACAACATAGGGTCAAGTACTACTGTAATGAAAATCTGACTCTATAATATACAATATCTAATGTGGAGGATACAGTTAATAAGACTAGAACACAGGTAAGTGCAATAGTCTGATGTACTCAAAAAACACATATCAATGATCATCAGTATAATGAAAAGTATATGCAATAAATGTCTAAGTCAATATGCCATGTGTATGGTTCATTATAATACAGTTCAATACAGCGAAGTCGCACCCAGTGTCAGATTTTCATTAGAGTAATACATGACCCTACGTTGTTTTTTCTAGTTTTGGGTAGATTACCCATTGTTTCTTTCTTAACTCTATAGATGAGACGCAGGATGGAGTGTTCATTTTTTCCCTTACCCAAACATTTGTCTTTTTTGTTGTTGTTCAATAATCTTCACCCAATACACTTGATTAAACAGCATGCTTCTGCAATGATTTGTATTATTGTAGTAAATAATACATGAAAGATTGGATTTTTCTCTATGATCTTGTCTGACTCTTACAATTCTCAGGAGAAGGTTTTTTTCTGTATCCAATCACCCTCACATAATTGACTGGTGAGGATAGGAAACCGCTTTCTCAGTGGCTACTCCTCAGATCCTGCAGACAAACTTCCTTTCTTGAAACGTTTGAACTGTCCCTCCTCTGCTGCCTTTTCACTAGCAGTCAAAGATCTTGCTGTTTGAACACATCTTCGGCCTGAACTGATCAGCTCAGAGAGATATTCAACCAAGAATGCTGTTTTTTAGTATGTAATATGTATATTATGCATTTTAAGTGTTTTAATGGTTAATATCTTAGAAACAGCATTTAACTTAGAGATATGGCTTGATGAACTTAAAATATAATATAACATCTGGTATATTTTTAGTGTGTGGAATTTTATGCTTATTAATTTTAGAAACTATACTGAAAGAATCCACTGGGGACAAAATAAAGAACTTCTGAGACTTCTGATGACAGAAATTGTTCTTTGGCATGGCTATAATATAAGCTGCAACATTTCTACCAGTGTTATACTAGATCAGGGCAGTCCAACTTCTGCCGGCTCAAGGGCCGGACTTCTGGTGAGTGATCATCTGGGGGGGTCACCCGGCCACGCCCCCGGCCACATGGCTCTGCCCCCTCTCCCAAAGCATCAGAACAGCTGTTCTGATGCTTTGGGAGAGGGGGCGGAGCTGTGGAAGGCTCCCCACGGCGTCTCCCTCTCTCCCAAAGCATCAGAACAGCTGTTCTGACACTTTGGGAGAGAGGGAGGCGCCGTGGGGGACCCCCTCCCTTCCAAGGCATCACGGCAGCCTGGATGGCTCTCGGGGGAAGCGAGCACCCGGTTCTTGCTTCCCCGCGAGCCATCCAGGCCTGTGGGAGAGGTTTCGCCCGGCTCTCGCGTCCCTCTGGTCAGCAAGAACTGGGTGCTCACTTCCCCCACTAGCCATCCAGGCTTCACAGCAGCGGGGCAGAGAGAGGGACGGAGGGGGCGGTGCAGGGAGGAGGAGCTGGCTCCCTTCCTCCTCCCTGCCCCGCCTCCTCCTCCCCTCCCCCCCGGCCGCCATTTTTAAAAAAAATATATTTAAATATTTTTTTAATTTTTTAAAAAAATAAATTAATTCAGGAGGGTAGCGGGGGCCATGTCCAACAGGCTGGGGGGCCGTATACGGCACGCGGGCCGCCTGTTGAACAGCCCTGTGCTAGATGAAATAGCCAACATGGTGTAGTGGTTTGAGTAGAGACCAGGCTTTGAAACCTAATTTGATCCTTTGAACCCTCTGGGTGCTCTCAACATCAGAGGAGGGCAAAAACAAATCTCATGCGAGGTTCACCTTAGGATCACCCTAAGTTGGGCATGACTTGAAGGCACACACTCCTTAGTCAACGTGAAACAATAAGAGGAAGAACTATGAGAATATGAGAATATGAGTAATGCGGTCTCAAGAGACAAGAGTGTTTAAAACAAAACCTGCTCGAAAGCATGACAACAGATTTCTGTGAAATCAGACCACAGACTTCAAACACCAAGGGGCTTCCCATGAGTGCAAATACCATAGGATCATATTCTTTCACTTCAGGCTGATCTTTTGCTAAGAAAGTAAGGATGTTTAGCCTGATTGCTCTCCACCAAATATCCTCCTTCTCCATAAAAGAAAATGCATAAAAATATGCAGACAAACTATTGGATTTTCCATGCATTGCAAGACCACAGTGTCCATTGACATCTGTTGCCTGTGTTGATTGGTTGGCCATAGCTTGTGTACTTTTGAACGCTATCTAGGCACCGCAATCTGTGGATGGCAGCAAGAAAGTAGCACTATTTACAATTGCCATAGTTGGACAAAACTGCTTCTTATTGGATATAATTTTGTAACATTTATTTTCTATATTTTTAACCTAAGGAATACTTTTGTAAAAAAAAGTTTCAGACCAGCCATTTGTCGTTTCATAAATTTTCCACTGGCATAAATAAATTAGAAAGTATAACGCAAGTCATGATGTTGACTTAAAGAGTACTTATGCTGGTTCTTAAAACTGGCATCAGTTCTTGTTGGATAAAACATTGTGGCATCTATATTTCCATGTTTTGATTTTTTTAAAAAAATCTGTCTATAGTAATTGTCATCTAGTCTGGGTATTGCAGAAAACATGTATACAATAACAGAACAAAATCTAAATAAAAACTTTTTTAAATGGACAATTCCCTTGCAATCATTGCTGTTTGTTTTAAAATTATTTTATGAAAGAGCTTTGCTCTCCGTAGTCATCCCAGACAGTTTATACAAAATGCCAAATGGATCTGCTTAGCAGAAATGACTAATATGCAAGATTCTGAATTGAGCACCAATCTTGACACATTAAAATCTTACAAAATTCAATATTTTTCATCTGCCTCATTCTCATAATAAAAATATTAATGCATCTTTTCAGGTTAATCATGTAATAACAATATTTATTCAAAATCTAATGATAACATGCTTCTAATTCTAAATTAATGCTAGTCTCTAATGCTATATGAAATTTCTATAATTTTGAAAATGATATTCCATGTGTAAATAATGCTAGTATATTAACTTTATAGCGTACACATGGATCTTGAAAGTAAGGCATGCAAACTTGCTAGGGCTAATTTCACACAACAAAACTAACTTCCCTGGAAGCAGAATGCATTCTTCTCATATCTCAAAGACAATGGCTCAGGAGATCTGTGTATTCATTTTCAGATAGTTGGATGTTTACGTAAAGTAATTATTTGAAGGTTTAAAAGTATTGTTAGAATTGTCCTTATTCTAAACTGGAGGTCACAGAGCCCTGGATGGCATGATGTTCTCGCAAGAAATGTAATTTCCCTCATGCTTTGCTTTCAGGTTAAAGTGTTTACTTTTTTCTCCCTTCTCTCAAAATTTGAAGACCCTTGATGGGCAACATTAAATAAATATGTGATGGAGTTTAGGATTTTAAATCTCAAATTAAGTCTTGATGGTCCAAATCAACAAAAAAAATATTTTAAGGGGATCTGTGATACTGAAAAGGTAACTACTTCTGTAACCCACTTTGATCGCACAATGATATAATTCTATTCCCTCAATCAGGGCCGTAGCCAGGATTTTGATTTGGGGGCTGAGTTTGGTTCGGGGCTGAGACTGGGTGGAAGAGGGTCTACCCTAGCAAACCTTTTGTATTGTTATCCCAATAACCCCATTAATGTGGGATATAATGAGCATGGTGATCAGATCATGATATGAATAAACATAACAATTTAAATAATGTACCAGTAAGGCCTTTTCGCGGACCACCCTGAGAATTTGGGGGGGGGGCTGAAGCCCCCTTAGCCCCCTAGCTACATGCCTGCCCTCAATGCATATCAGGTAGCAGTGTGTTATCTATTAAAGTCAATGCTTTAAACATATGGATTTATGGATTCTATATAATTATTCTTATGAATTCTATATTATTACTTTTTCTCATTCCCCCTGCTCCCTGCTATTTATATAAAATGATTAACACAGCTATCACTCTTAATAGCATTTTAATATTATTAGTATTATTCATTACCTGTAGTTGCCAGCAATAGGCTCCATCTCAGGGACAAGCAGGGTAACATGGTGCCAATGGAGAGGACAGAGTATTGCATTATTGCTGCCTTGAGTATATATTTAACGTAACACTCATTTCTAAATTGCGTTTCTGGCTTCTCCAATTTCTGATCTCTATAATGTGTGATATTAGTCACAGCATGCAGTGGCAAGTCATTCTCATCAGTATTTCCTCTTCCTGTTGTTGATGCAGTATTCTCCAGACTGCCCAGTGTTGATGGGTGGCGATGGACAATTTGGAGATCTATGACTAAATTGTGAAACCAAGCAAACATATTTTGCCTTGCTTCACAGCATCAGTTTTGTAGTGTACTTCTCTAATTTTCAGAAATAACCTCAAAGATCTAAATATGAAGAAAAGTGCCTGAAATCATGCTTTTCACTACATCACACTGGCTGTCATAAAACTGCATTGATACTGAAGGATATTCTGCCACTTTGACAAAAGTGTGGCTGGGAGGCATTGCTGGGAGTAATTTGAAATGTGGTGCCAAAGAAGAGTTCAACAGATACTGTGTAAAAAGACAATGAAAAAAAATCTAACCTGACCTCTCCTTAGAAGGTGACTAAACTGTCTTACTTTGGGCCTATCATGAGAAGAGATGATTGACTAGAAAGAACAGTAATGCTTGAAAAGTTAGACGGCAATAGAAAAAAAGGAAGAGTGCATTCCACACAGAAAATCTCAATGTACAGGGGAGCCATGGCCCTGAGTCTGCAAGACTTTCAAATAACTGTTGATGATAGAGTGACCTCTTTTGGGCTGTGCTGCTTTGCTGGCAGTTGCCAACAAAGGGGAGGCCACATAGGGCAGCTCATGGCACCATGTGCATCCTCCATCCTTCCCCCGTTATACGGTGGGGACTGGAAGGGAACATTGGCACCCTGTCCCCATCATATGGTAGCTCTATCCAAGTTACCCAAAACACACGTTCCCGTGGTGTAGGAGCAAGTGCATCGTCTGATGGCATTCGGCAGGTCCTGTCCAAGCCATGAATAAAAGTGGCAAAACAGGGCAATTTTGACCCATGTGAAGAGGTCCATGGAGATTTCTCATTCATATGGTTGCCTTAAGTTGAAGTCAGCTTGATGGTAGTTAACAACAAGAAGAAGGGGGAGAAGGGATGAAAGCATTGCCCTTTTAAGGACGAATTCTGCTCCCCCTCATGAAATTTTCCCTTAGTTTCCACACTTCTAGCATTGCCGAGAGTTGAAAGTTTATGTTTGCTATTTTCTCATTTCCTCATTTCTCATCATTTGCCTCATTTCTTTAGATGCCTAAACTGTATTTCTCAGTGCTCAAGTGAAGTTTTAAGCCTCTGTAATGCTACATTTGGAGAATGAAGATAATTTTCATTTGTAGAGTAGAATTTTTATTTGGGGGGTTAATGTCCCCATCCCTCCCTCACACCCCCAGCTGAGTAAACAGCTTGCTCAAAAACAATTATTTATTTATTTATCATTTCGATTTCTTAGTCGCCCCTTCCGACTGGCTCAGGGTGACTTACAAATCATTAAAACACTTACAGATCATTAAAAACACGGTAAAAACACAATAAAAACACAATTAGACATTGAATTAACTGGAACTCAAGTAAATGGAACTCTCAAGCAACCAGCAACAAAATCAAAGAAAGAATACTGTACTGCATTTACAAAGCTGATTTATAATATAGTAAAAAAAATTAAGTTAGATTTGCCTTGAGTTCCTTTAAATTAATGTTTTCAATATTAATATCAAGTTCATACAGAATTTATTGTATATTATAATATCAGGTATATTAGTTAGCCCTATTTTTAATAGTAACTCTCAAGGCCCCAAACCACATTTATTTGGCACCTACCAATCCCCATGGGCACTGGTTAAGTGAGAGACTACTGCATATATCAAAACTATTGTTGGATATATATTTTCATAGTGCCTTTAACATCCACAACCTCATCAAATGTGACCGTGGAAATTCCTGCAGTGCCCATATAGGAAACCTGTCACCCCATGCCCCACATTGCCCAACTCACCAGATATCCCCATCCCATGGGAGGAAGTGTCTGCCTCCCGGCTTCCTCCTGTTGATCCAAGGCAACATGGAAAGACATGGTGGCATGCATAGCTCCACCTTCCCTTTTACAATAATAATAATAATAATAATACTTTAATATTTGTGAGTCGCCCTCCACCACCGGTGCTCCGGGCGACTTACATCATTTAAAAACCCCAAAATACATCAATGTACAGCAATTTAAAAACATAGATACAGACGGCGAGGAAAGGCTCAGTCATTCAAAGGTACCGATCAGGCCCCAAACGCTAGGCGGAAGAGCCAGGTTTTTAGGTCTGACCGGAATCTAGTTTGGGTCAAAGTGGCTCTGAGGGCAGGTGGCAGTGAGTTCCAGATCATGGGGGCCGCCACGGAGAAGGCTCTCCGCCGGGTCTCCACCAGCCGAGCCTCTCGCACCCCAGGGATGGTCATACGATCGCCATTTATGGCACGTGCTGGCCTCTCGCTGCGTTGGACCGTCAGCCGGGCACTCAGGTAGGCTGGCCCAATATTATGCCGAGCTTTAAAAGTGAGCACCAAAAGTTTATAGAGCACTCTGAACTCTAGGGGCAGCCAGTGGAGATCTTTTAAAATAGGAGAAATGTGGTCCCTCACTGATGACCCAGAGATGAGTCTGGCCGCTGCGTTGTGGATGAGTTTCAGCCTCTTAGTTGTGGACAGGGGCAGGCCCACATATAGGGCGTTGCAATAATCAAGACGCGAGACAACGGTGGCATGTACCACGGTTCTCAGCGCCTCAGGTGGTAAGTAGGGGGCCAGCCGTCGGGCCCTACGGAGATGGAAAAAGGCGCCTTTGGCTGCAGCCTGGATCTGGGCCTCCATCGTTAGTTTTTCGTCCAGAATCACTCCCAGGCTTTTCACTGCCGGAGCCGGGGATAGGGACTCGCCCTCAAAGAGTGGCAGTGATGGGTGAGGGTCGGGTCGGCCAGGCCAGAGGATCTTGTTGGAGCAAAGGGATGCATGCAGTGTTAATATAGTTAACAAGAACACTCCATTGCATAATAAATGCATCCACGAATTACACAGAATAATGGGACATCCGAGTTTTAAGGTCTTAAGCAAAATGCAAGAATGCAGTGAAGGTTTAAAGTTAAATAACTGCAAGCATTTTTTGGATTGCATTGTTTGTAAGAGAACAAAGGTTCAGTCTGCACCAATAAGTAAAAAGAGCTTAAGAATGTCAAATGAGCCTTTTCAGCTAGTGCATGCAGACTTAATTGGGCCATTCCATCCTAGTAAAGGAGGGGCTGTATACTGTTTGTGTATTTTGGATGATTTTTCTAATTTTTCATAGTGTTTTCTGTTAAAACACAAAAGTGAAGTGTTTGAAATATTTAAAAACTGGGTGGCTTATGTTAGGAGATAATTTGAAGTGGATGTGAAAGCCTTGCAATCTGATAGAGGAGGAGAATTCACATCACATAATTTATCTAATTTCCTAAAGAAGCAGGGGATTAAACACAGGCTCACTTGTCCATATCAAAGTGCTGAGAATGGGAAAATTGAGAGGTTTGTGAGGAAGATACAAACCGTAAAAGATTCTCTGTTGGCAGATTCTGGTTTACCAGCCAACTTATGGGGAGAGGCGATGATGACAGCCAATTATTTGATTAACAGGTTGTGGTCTGAACCAATTCAGAAAACTCCTTATTTTCTTTTATACGGTAAGAAACCTCCATTGGGTCATTTGAGAACGTTTGGAACCCAAGCTTGGGTTTTAGTGCCCAAAGCAATAAGAAGGAAAGGCCAGGATAAATCCAGGAAACTGATCATGGTGGGTTATGCTCAGGGGGTGAAGGCATGGAGATTTTTGGATAATAACCGGATCAATAGTCATTTCAAGATCAGCTAATTTTGCATGTTCACAAAACTGGGACAAAATCCATGCTAATCATGAGGTTTTTCTTCCTAATATCAATGAGAGTACTCATGAGGAGACACATGCCTCCATAGAGGAAGAAAGTACTGCAACAACTTCTGAACTCAAAAGTAGACCTCATATTAAGGGAATAAAAAGAATGAGGTCTTCAGATGAGGAGGAGGAACAAGATCCTGGAAAAGAGCCTAACCAAAGCATGGGTCTTAGGAGATCCAACAGGACAAGAAAAAAACCTGATAGATTACAAATTCAACAGGTCAGGATTTGTTTAATTACAAATGAGCCTCAAACTTATGAGGAGGTTGAGAGTTTGCCTGCTGAGGAGAGAGATAAGTGGCAACAGGCAATGGAGGAAGAATTGGCCAGTATGCAAAGATTGAATGTTTATAAACCTGCAGTATTACCTGAGGGTGTGAGGCCAATAGAAACCAAATGGGTGTACAAACTGAAGGTGAATTCCGAGGGACAAGTGCAGTACAAAGCACGTTTGGTAGCACGAGGGTTTACTCAAAGGAAGGACATCGATTACTCTGAGGTATATTCACCTACACTTAATCCTAATTCATTGAGAATAGCTTTGAGTATAGCTGCAAGCTTAAAGCTAAAGGCAAACCATTTTGATATCAATACGGCATACCTCAATGCACATCTAAAGGAAAATATTTACATTAAGGCACTACCTGGACTCAAGAGCAATGAGTGTTTGAAACTTAACAAGGCTCTCTACGGTCTAAAACAAGCTGGATTAGTTTGGTATGACTGTCTTAATGACAAATTGGTAAAAATGGGTTTTCGTAAAAGCAGGGCAGACCCATGTGTGTTTACCAGAAATATAAATGGTAATTACCAAATTCTTTTAGTTTATGTAGATGATCTGGTTTTTGTTTGTAAAACAGACAATGAGGTGAATGATTTTGCTGCTGAGTTAAAGTAAGAATTTCAATTAAAAGATCTTGGACCAATACAGTATTTTCTGGGGTTAAAGGTTATAAGAACTAAACAAGGTGGTTTCGCTTTAAGTCAGAAAGATAAAATTCTGCATATGTTAAAGGTTATGAACATGGAGGATTGCAAAGGAGTACAGTCACCAATGATTTTGGGGTTTCAGAATGAAGTAGAAGATGCTGAACCAATTCAACAAGTGGAAATATACAAAAGTATAATTAGACAATTATTGTATGTTAGCAATTACACTCGTGTTGACATTGCATTTTCAGTTAATTTCTTGAGCAGATACTCAAATAACCCAACCACAGCAGCATGGAATGGTCTCAAGAGAGTATTGAGATACTTGAAAGAAACTCAGATTCATTAATTTTGGAAGGTTATGTTGATAGTGATTTCGGAAATAGTCCTGATAGAAAATCAACAACAGGTGTTTTGTTTAAATTCAGTGGTTCAGTTATAGACTGGAAGTCTAAGAAACAAGGTTATGTGGCTTTAAGTTCAAGTGAAGCCGAATTTGGTGCTTTGTCGCTTGCATATACAGAATCATGTGTGTTAAAACAATTATTCAAAGATTTGCTAATTCCTATTGATGAAACAACTAATATTTTTGAGGATAATCAAACATGTATTTTGATGGCCACACAAGCAAGAGTGAAACAAAGAAGTAAACATGTCGACATCAAATACAATTGTGTTAGAGATGCAGTAGAAGATGGTGACATTTCTTTAACCTATTGTAATACTACAGAGAACCTTGCAGATATTTTGACGAAGCTCCTAAGTGTACAGAAACACAACCAGGTTTTAGAGGATTTAGGAATTGTTGAATTTAATTTGTGAAAGTTTTCTTTATTAACACAAGGAGGGGTATTACAATAAGTCCTTGCAGGACCAATGTATGTGTGAATAAAGAAACTCTGTTATATGTGATTATCCTATGCACCTGGTTTAGTAGATAATCAGCAACCTTGTACCACACCCAAGAGCCTATAACTGCTTGTACTATTCTTTCTATGGTGTGGTGGTGAATAAGTAAGTTACATGATGCTGATGCTGTGTTGCTGAATTCAAGCTAAAGAAGCTGGAGAAGCCTTATTTTCTCTGAGGAGACCCATTGACAAGGCATGGCTTTTTGTGAGCATTATGAACATTGCTATGATTTAATAGCTCAACTACAGAAGAAGATACTTTGTTTCCTGTTCTGTTACAATGACTGTGTAATTATATTGCATTGTTCACTTTGAGAGGCAACAGTATTATTTTTTTATTTCTCTGCAAGTATAGAGTAAAGTTTGTTTTCTGTTTTGCACTCACTGGTCTGATGTATTGCATTTTTGGACTCTGGACATTGGCGGTAGGCTGACCAACCCGCTACGTAATAGCGGGTTGGGCAAATCACACTTCTAACAAGTCACAGAAACACCTTGAAGGAACACAACAACAGCTAATTAAAATTCTAACAAAGTTACAACCTCAAAATCCCATATATATTTTGCATTCTTTGAGTACATGAAATCTCCACATGTCAGAATTTCATTCCCTATATTTCATCAGTGGCAAATGTGCAGATGCATTTCAGGTACACCCTGAACTAAGACTGCCATGCATATACTTCAAACATTTTGTTTCAATGTCAAAGGCTGTGCAACATATACAAATATACCCCCTGTATAAAAATAGAGAATTTGTTTGACTGCCATAACTAATCCAAGATCAAAGGACCTAGTGGGTTCCAAGAGCAGTAGTGGAATAATTTAATCCATTTTATGGTAGCACTTTATTTTTTAGGGAACATTCTCTTAATCAAAGTGGAAAACTACACAAGTTGACTTTTGTCTGCTTACTTTGTGGGAGCAAAAATGTAAATTCATCTCCAGCTTAGCTATATAGTTTATCTGGGAAAGCTGCAGAGAGCACCATTGACTAGAAACTGTAATTGTAGCCAACCCATCATTTTTATCACTCAGCACTGTTTTGCTTTCTTGCTGTACTTGCTGTACTTGCTGTAAAGCTATTGTACTTTTTGTGTGGTACAATAACTTTACTGAAAAGGACTGCTAGATGTTTCTTGGGGTCATGTTTCTTGTAGCTTCTTGATACTGCCTTCAGGAGAGTTACTGTTCTCAAAGAGGCACTTACTGCTGCTGTGCATTGCTGGCGGCTGGAAAAAAAGAGTGTTGGTGTGACAAAGGAAAATGGAAAATTTCAAATTCCTAGCAACTACTGACAATCATAACATTCATACTTTAATACACAATAAAACAAATGTGAGGATAATGCTTCTTCCTGACAACGAAGCGAGATGTTTTAAAGAATTCAAAGTTTTCCAGAGTGAACATCTAAGTCACATGTGAGGAATACACGTGTGAGGTCTACAGACAACATAGACCATCCCTGTCCAATTTTTCAACCTCCAAAAGCCACTCAGGACTGATGCTCACTGCCATGAGTTTATAAATCAGCAAAAGGATGAATTGAATTCTCTATTCTTACCTGGCCAGTATTTACAGAGGGATTCCAGAAAAGAAACAATCAGGGCAAGCTAACATCTCTCAACAAAGGATTCCTCCAGGAAATTATCAGGGTGGTCCATGAGAAGGCCTTACTGGTACATTATTTAAACTGTTATGTGTATTTATATCATGATCTGATCACCATGCTCAATATATCCCATATGCATGGGGATATTGGGATAACAATACAAAAGGTTTGCTAGGGTAGACCCTCTCTCACTCAGATTCACACCCCCCCCCCAATCAAACTCAGCCCCTCCCGAATCAAAATCCTGGCTAAGGCCCTGCTCCAGGCAAAAGCAGTCATGCTGTGAAGCTGCAAGGCCATTCAATGATAATCAAGCTGCCAGTTGTAACATTAGCACTTGCCTCAAACAGATAAGAGTTCTTTCTCCTACCCCAGACATTCCAAAGATATATAAGCCCCACTTGCCTGGTTTCCAACAGACCTCACAACCTCTGAGGATAACTGCCAAAGATGTGGGTGAAACGTCAGGAGAGAATGCTTCTGGAACATGGCCATACAGCCCTGAAAACTCACAGCAACCCAGTGATTCCAGCTATGAAAGCCTTTTACAACAGATTTAATTATACTTTGCACCAACCTCAAATATTTGACTCAATTTAAATTATATTGGGATTACATTTTATGAAGACACTATTTCTTAACTGAACATCCCAGCCAAAAAAAATGTCCACAGGGCAGCAAATGTATCACAGATTTCTCCTGCCCAAACCCAGTTGACTACACACAAAAACATACAACAAATAATGAATAAAATATTTGGGTTGTTGTAGGTTTTTTGGGCTGTATGACCATGTTGTAGAAGTATTCTCTCCTGACATTTCGCCTGCATCTATGGCAGGCATCCTCAGAGGATGTGACCTCACAACCTCTAAGGATGCCTGCCACAGATGCAGGTGAAATGTCAGGACATAATATTTCTAGAACATGGCCATACAGCCCGAAAAAACCTGCAACAACTCAGTGATTCTGGCCATGAAAGCCTTTGACAATACATGAATAAAAGATTCATTAGCTGGAATTTTTGGCAATTCCAGCTAAGAATGTCAGCTAAAAGCAAACCAAAATCTGTATAAATCCTATATAATTTGGCAAGACAAAATACAATCAGGCTTGCCCATGTGATTTGCCTCTGGTACTTGTTTCCTCAAAAGTCTTTCCATAATGATTCCACTAAGGCTAATTTTCACAAGCCCTTTCATGCAGAGCTGCCTTGAATTATTTGTATTCATCTGTGTCTAGCTATTTAGAAACTGCTGAAATCCACTTCCCATACCAAGGAAAGAAAAAGGAAACTGTGCATTGCTGATTGCAAGAGGGAAGTTTTATTTATACTTCTGCTGATTCAGTCCTTGGCAACCAAAATAAATGGCTGCATTACAAGAAACATATGGCAGATAGCGGCATAAAGGGGACCAATTTCCCCTGTTTATACAATGCAAAGTGTTCACCAGTGAAATTCCGTTTCATGAAAAGACATGCCAAGGCAACCAAGTATATGAAGTGTGGATAACTGGGAGAAAAGAGAGGGCAAGATTAGGTCTGCAGGAGATGCTGGGGCCCATGCACAAACCCACACACACCTCCTTAAAAACATACACAATTTGTATCCCTGTATGCTTTCTGGATTATGGGGACTTAGTTTTGAACCCAAGGCCCAAGTTCTTTATGAACTTTGGGTTTCAAATAAATGAGCTTCAAATCTGCACAAATCCATCCATGGCATGTTTTAGAACTGAGAAACTTTTGACAGTAATCTTGTGCCCTCAGGAACTGTTATAAATAGCACTTTTTCCTTCATGCAGTTCACTTTTGATATTAGCAATTAGTGGCTTCAACGTCTTTTCTATTTTTGCTTCCAGTATGAGAAAAGAAAAGCTATCGGTATTATAGACAGTCTTCCACATTTGCAGGTTTGAGTGTTGCAGATTACTCATGGATTTGATTAAAATAGTCTCTCCAGAACAGGGGCGGTCACAGATATAGGCCAACTAGGCCGCTGCCTAGGGCGCCATCTTGTAAGTGGGGCGAATTCCCGCCCGCCTGGTGCCGCCACTCCCACGCGCCGCCGCTTCTGGGGTATTGCAGAGCGAGTAGGAGCCTTCGAAGGCCCCTCCTCGCACTTCCTGGTGCCCGCTGCCGGCCCCTCCCACGGGGCGTTTCACAGGGCAAGGGAGAGTGCTCCTTTGCCCTCTGCAACGTCCCGTGGGAGGGGCTGGCAGGGGGAACCAGGAAGCGAGTGGCTCGTGCTTCCTGGTGCCCGCTGCTGGCCACTCCCACAGGGCGTTGCAGAAGGCAAGGCAGGGAGAGCGCTCCCCTGCGCAAGGTACCGCTTCAAAAAAATAATGTTTGGGGGCGCCAAAATAACGTTTGGGGGGGGATAATGGTTTGGGGGGGGGGCAAAATAATGTTCGCCTACCATTGGAAATTACCTTGGACCGCCCCTGCTCTAGAAATCTCTAGCTCTTCCACTACAACTCTGGTAAACTCCCCTGTTGGAGGACTTAGAGCTTTCTGGAGAGAACAGTTTTCTAGCAATTTCTTGGTCCTCTACTGCAACTCCATGGTCAACTTCCTGAAGCTGACTATAATGTTGGGCTGAAGAACCTAGAAATTCCTAGAGAGAAGTACTATCAATTTTTTAAAAAATGCATATTATTATTATGTGTTTTGTTTGTTTATTTTACTTTCATAGGAGACCTGCATCCCTGACCTAAATGAATCTCGAAGGAGGAATGATTGCTATATTTTGAGGACTCTTATAGCATTTAAGGCACAGGAGAGGCTATTTTGTGCAACTGCAAGTGACTACAACTCACTTATTGATCACTTCCTGTTTTAGAAAATGACACCTCCTGGCTCTAAGATGTCCTGGGGAAGTTTTGAGTGCTAGAAGGGCAGGGTGACAAAACCGGCCAAGCCACTGACCACACTTTACTCAATGCCTGAAATATCAGTTAGTTCTCCACACTGAGAAAGTTCACCAACGTTCAGACTCCAGTGTGAATCCTGATAGTGGGATTCACTGAGGAGTCTGACAGTTGATGTTATATCATGTTAACTTATATCACGTTATATCATTTTATAACACAAAATAATATTCTTTCTAGCTAATGGTATAGTTACTCTGATTGGCCTCTGGTGATTTGATTTGGTAGATTTGAAATGAAAAGTCATTTCCAACACTGATTATCCACAGAGGACCTGAGAAATTGGCTATGAGCAGTGCATTGCATATTTGTCTATCTGATATTTTAATGTATTATTTTTTCAGATCACAAGAGCTTCTAAAGCAATGGACAACAAATAAAAGCAAATAAAACAATACTCCAATTTAAATAAATGTTACAAGTGCATGAAAATATCCTTTAAAAACCTTAAGATGAGGAAACCTTGTAGATTTCCCGCTTACCCACAATTTTTCAGTTTCAAATTAAGCGTGTCTTGTGGGTGGGTGAACTTTCTAAGCACCTGAGCTAACTGCCTTATGACTAGGACTCTATGGGGAGTATCTGGGGATTTCTTTTGAGAGGTGGCATGGGGGAGGCACAACATGAAATGTTGTTGTTATACAAGACAAGACAGAAATATTGCAATATATGAATTAATTGTAAGTTATTTTTTAATGTCCAGTGTTACATGGAGTAACTTTTACTGTGTAGTTTAATATTCTTAAAAGAAGATGAAAAAAGCTTCAATTCCAAAATATTTGCACAGGCACATATGTTCGTAACCTGAAGATCAGAGAAGAAAGGAAGAACACTCGAGCAAATGTGAATGCTGCTGCCCTCGCAGGAAGGCACTTGTCATTTATCACGCTTGTAATGCTTAACTTTTTGTTGGTATGACTAACTTCCACAAAAATAAAGTTTACTCAAGAATCTCCTCTTCTGGTACTTTATTATATCCTCTGTCTCTGAAATGCTTGGCATATTATTAACGTGGATCACATAATTCTTTCAGGATTCGCTTTAGCATTCCTTTGCATATTTTTAAGAGCATCTTGGAAAAAGAGAGACAGTATGTTATAGTGATTTGAACATTGCACTACAACTCTGGAAACCAGGGTTTGAATCCCTGCTCAGCCATGAAAACCCACTGAGTGGCATTGAGTAAGTGAGACTGTCTCGGTCTCAGAGGAAAACAAAAGCAACCTCCATCTCAAGCAAATACTACTTAAGAAAACTCCCTTGTAGGTTCCCTTTAGGGTTACCATAAGTCCAAAATTACATGAAGGCACATAACATCAACAAAAGCAGCAAACAAAGCAATATTTTCTTGGCTAAAAACTGACATTTTCTACAGCACATGTAATTAAGGAGTATTTGCCTTTCTAAAAAATCCTCTGGTGGTAACTGCTGTAGTCCGATTACATAGATTTATTTTTTTTAATATATAAAGTTTTTTTATTCAACAAATATTAAAGACATAGTACATTACATTGGTATAGATTACATTATTTTCTCCCTCCCTCCCCCTCCCTCCTCAACCATAGTATATTTCTACGAATCTTGCAGATCCAGCCACTGGTAAAGTCTTTGTGTTTTTTGTATGATGTGAACGTTGGCTCCTCAATTTTTCACCCAGTTGAAATAGATCTTCCACCTATCAGTGATGTCCTTTTGTTTGTCTGTTCTTGTTGCTTGATTAGTCATAATTCCCATAATATCTAATAACACTTGATCATACATATAATCATTCCAATTACTTAATGTCCATTTCGTTTTGTCTTTCCATTCTCTAGCAATCACCGCATGGGCTGCTCTTATTGTTACCTTAAATAACTCCTGAAATTTGGTTTTTATACTTGGATGATCCAACACTCCCCATAGTAGCAAATCATTATTAATTTGAATATTTATCTGGAAAATCTCTTGTATTTTTCCTTGTATCATTTGCCAGAAGTTTTTTATTTCAGAACACTCCCACCACATATGTGAATAAGTACCTTTTTCTTTATTACAATGCCAACACTTAGAATTCCATCCTTTTATCATATAAGCCAGTTGCTCAGGAGTTCTGTACCATCTTAATATCATCTTTTTTTTCTAATTCGTTATATTTTTCTATTTTTATTTTATTCATATTCCTAATTATTTCCTCTACTTCATGTGTCCGATTACATAGGTTCCTGTTGTCATAGTCTATATATGTCAAATGCTTACTTCTATCTTCACATATCATTCATATCCTCACCAATCATGCAGTCAATGTCTGTTGAGCAACAACTAATGTACTTCTATCCATGTGTTTCAAGGCCACAGTGATATTTTGTGTCATTATATTAATTCTGTAACCAGCACATAGATTTGCAGTTATGCAATTGAACCTGGTGGATACAGTGCATTATAAAGAAAAAGGGGGCCTTTGAGGTTGTGCTCTGATCTTTCCTTCAGGGATTTAAAAGATACATCATAGTCATGGGCATATCAAATGGTCCTGTCAATGTCATCTTCCGCAAGATAGGCAAACACAAAGGATCTTACTTTGACAGCTGTGTGTTCTTTCTTGAAGTTTCATTGTAGGGAAGGCAAACATTGTGCTAGAGGTGGATATAGTTAAGAACATACCACAGTTTCTCAGATGCTTACACTACTGAAAAAAATTCATGGAAGCCTGACTTTGCCAACACAGAATGCTTTTGTTAAAATTAACTGCTCTAGAAATGCAGGGTACAAATGGGATTTATAGTTTCACACAGTTAAAATAAGGATATCTTCAAATAAGATAAATCTGCATTAGAAAACTAGCAATAGTCAAGGAATAGTTGTCTTCATGTAAAGCCATGAAAATGAAATCTCTTCAAATCCTCCAAGTCAATTGTGAATTAGCAAGTAAAAGAAAGAAAATAGGAAGATAGGGTTTAGCACTAATATCAGGCTTCAAGGCAGGGAATGAATTTCCACTAGGTCTCCCTCCTACTGTGTAGGACCAGGACAGTGTTTTCTTTTTTTATTCCAAGGCCAAAGACAATATTCCTCTAAGCTTGCTTTAGCCTCATTATCTCTTCTTTCGTGAATTTAGTTATTTTTGGATAAAATGTTATTACTTCTTAAATGCTTCTTTAATGGAGTCCCCGGTGGCACAACGGGTTGAATTGCTGAGTTGCTGAACTTGCTGGCTGAAAAGTTGGGAGTTCGAATCCGGGTAGCAGGGTGAGCTCCTGCTGTTAGCCCCAGCTTGTCAACCTAGCAGTTCGAAAACATGCAAATGTGAGATCAAGTAATACCGCTCCAGTGGGAAGGTAACAGTGCTCCATGTAGTCATGCTGGCCACATGACCTTGGAGGCATCTACAGACAACACTGGCTCTTCGGCTTAGATATGGAGATAAGCACAACCCCCCCAGAGTTGGACACAAATAGATTTAATGTCAAATCTTTTACCTTTACCTAAATGCTTGTTTCCTTTTCAGGCTTTACTTCTTGCTATTTTTGGTACTTTATTGAAAGAAGCCAGCTTTAATTTTAAAAGATATACATTGAAATACCCTCAAAGCAAAAGTGAATTAATATACTAAATAAACCAAATGAAATGGATTTACTGACACCCTTCTTTGTTCCTTTGTTTCTGAAATCTCTATGACACTGGCATCATAGGTTTCTAGTAAATGCTACAATGCTGCAGAAACCGTTTCTTAATGGGCTACCCTAAGAAGGTTCTCAAAAAAGGGGGGACAAGATATTAAGCTGAGTTTTAACCCTAAGACATCACTGATTATGAAGAGTCAACATTAGTTATCCATCTTATTAAAATCACTTTCTGTATATAATTCTGATTTCAAAATTAATGTCAAAAACACATTTTACATAGGATTTCTGTTAAATTATAAAGTAATGGCATTGTTATTTATTGAAAATATAGTAGGTAAAATGGACAAAGTAAAGGAACATCTAGAGAAATTTGGGGAATCAACGGGTCTACAAGTTAATTGGAATAAGTCAGAAATGATGCTATTTAATTATACAAAGAAAGAAGAAAAAGATTTTACAGAACAAAGAAAAATGGGAATTAGATTAAAGAACAAATTAAAATACCTTGGAGTAATAATAACAAAAGATTTAAAAGAAATGGAAGAGGTAAATGTAGTAGCATTGAGAAAAGAGGTTAAAAAAAAATTAACAGAGTACGACAGTATCTTGGTTTGGAAAGATAGCATTAGTAAAAATGAAAATACTCCCAAAGATAAACTTCATATTTAGAATGCTGCCACTTCAAATTACAGAGGAAGAACTAAACAGATGGCAACAAATGATAAATAAATATTGCAATGGTAGTAAAAGAAATAGACTAAACAAACAGTTATGGTATAAATCACAAAAAGGAGGTTTAGCACTCCCTAACATTAAAAAATATTATGAAGCGAGTAGATTGAGACTGGTTATAGAAGGAATGATTAAAAAAGATGGGGTAGAATGGCTAAGAAATTACTCAGGAAAAGTGGAAGAAGAAATATGGAATATATTTTTTAAACAATTCACGAGGAAAGAAATTAGGGAAATCAGAAATCCAATGTTGAGTAATATATTAGAAGTATGGAATAAATACAGGAGAATGTTAATAACGGATGGATCAGTAATAACCCCAATTGTAATGGAAAAGAAATTTCCAAAGAATTTAAAACATATAATGGATAAAAAGTTAGGGGGGAAAAATTTAGATAAAATGGGTGATTGGATAAAAGTAGGAACGAAGAAGGAAATGATTATGGAAGAATTTAGAGAAATAAAATTGACATGGTTCCATTGTATACAATTAGAACAATGGTTTAAAAATTGGCTAAAAAACAATAAAAAAGGAAGTAAGGTTAACCAATTTGAACAAATAATACAAAATGGGAGGGATGTAGAAAAGCACGAAAACTTGAAAGGAATAACTAGTAAAATATATAAGATAATAATCGAAATAAAGGAAGGAAAAACAAAAAATAACACCCTTAAGGAGGTCTGGGAAGAAGACTTAGGAATAAAAATAAAGGAAACAGAGTGGCAACAATTGTGGAGACAAGGACATCTTAAAAATTTATCAATAAGGATTATTGAAAAGAAAATTATTATAAATTAATATGGAAATGGTACCTTACACCAGTAAGAATGGCAAATATAAATAAAAACTACTCGAAAAACTGTTGGAGAGGATGCCAAGAAACAGGAACATACATACATATGTGGTGGCAATGTAAATATGTAAGCAAATTTTGGGCGAAAGTATTTAAAGAAATAGAAGATATAATGAATATTAAAATAGAAAGAAGTCCTAGTATAGCTTTATTATCATTATATAATAGTATACAATTGGAAAAAAAGGATAAAGATGCGATAACAAACCTATTAACAATAGCAAGACTGCTTATAGCAAGGAATTGGAAAAAAGAAATAAATATACAAATAGAGGAATGGTATAAGGAAGTATGGAAACTGGCAATAAATGACAAGTTAACATGTATATTAAAAGTAAAAAGAGGTATATGGAAACAAAGTGATTTTTATGAGGTATGGAGAAAATTTATTGAAAAAGGATTAGGAAAGGAAGAAGGAAGGTTACCTCCACAAGAAGAAATGAAATTTTGGACGGATATGTAAAAGCAATGGCTTGGGAGGGGGAGGGGAGCACAGCGGTGAGGGATACAAAAATGTATAAGAAAAACATAATGGCAGAGGCTAAAGATTGAAGTATTGTACCTAGAAATGAATAACAGGAATCTGCTGTAAATAGACATTGTATAATATTGTGTTAATAATGATAAAACAATTTAAAAAATTAAAAAATAAAGTAATGGCAAATATCACTTAAGTAAAAAAAAAATTACACATCAGCATTAAATAAAAGTGCATGACAAAGCACTGATCTTGAACTAAGGCTAGATGTGAAATGTTTTAGCTTCCTATAATCTCAGAATCCATTGTAGAATTGTAATGTCCATAATGTCATATTAATTTCAATGGCAGGGGAAGCTGAATCAGTTTTACCCTCACAGAAAAATTTCCCATAAGTAACCATTTTTTAAAACCTGCCAGTGACACAGGGAGGTCAACGTCTGCCAAGGAAGCAACTTGCATTACTGGCTAAGGGAAAAAAGCTCAACCCGTCATCATACCTGTCTCCTTACTCCAGGCAGCAAGAATAGCAAAAGTAAATATTCTCTTTTTTAAATGGTTGGCTATAAAGCCTAGTTCAAATTGAGAACTCAATGCAAAAATATGAGAATTAGCAATGTAGTTACAGGTTCCCAACAAGGATGGATTTCTACAGATACGTGTTTGGAAGATTCTATATGAAAATGTATTTCTCTGAATGACATTAGATGGAAATCACTTGTCCCTGTAAGTGTTGAATAGTAATTCCAGCATTCCTCATGAGCTGTGGTAGCTAGGGCTCATGGGAGTTACAATGCAACTATATCCACAGATCCTTTCCCAATCCAAATAAACCACACCTGCATTGCATTTGTCTGCATCTACATGCCTACAAGTCACCTTGCAAATTATGGTGACTCAAAGGAGTTTCTTAAACTCAGAGGTGGTTTGTCAGTTCCCAAATGCTGAAAATGCTCTGGTTCCTTTTGGTGTAATTATCTAAGCCACCCATGTGGAGAATTTCAGATCTTGTAGTATTTTGGATTTTTAGAAAAGGGATGCTTCATCTTAAATATGACACCCTTTCAAATGTTAAACATGACTATCATGTCCTCTCTCAGCTTTGTTTGACATCGAATTGTTGCCTTTGTAAGGCCACTGAGTCCCCTTCGGCGTTGGGAAGGACAGAGTATAAATAATGTAAATAAATAAATAGTTCTCCAAGCTAAACATACCAGGTTGCCTCAGCCATTCCTCTTAGAGCTCAGTTTCCAGACTTTGGACCATTTTGGCCACCCTTCTCTGGACATGTTCCAGCTTGTCAACATCCTTCTTGTGGAGACCAGAACTGGACATAGTGTTATTCCAGGTGACATCTGATGAAAGCATAATAGAGTATAACTATGACATCCTGTTTCTCAAAACAACCCAAACAAAACAAAAAGCTTGCTATTTTGCTTTTACATCTGAATGCTGTAGTCCACTAGTCTGTAATGCAAAATACACTTTCCTCCTTAAGCATAGTTGCAGACTTAGTTGCCCAGAAGTGAACACAATATTCCAGGGGCAGAACAGAGTGGGACCATTGCTTCCTTTAATCTAGACACCTAATCTTTAATGGCACAAAATAGCAAGTCAGAAGAGAGCATACACACTGAGTTTGTAGAAATGTGTTTATTTAATGCAATCCCACTCAAAATTCCTTCCCTTAAGTGAAAAAAACAATGTTTACGCATTCATGATACAACATAGCAAAGGCTAAACAAAAAATCCCCCACTGAATCCAATATACAGGATGAAAACTCAAAGCATTCTAGAAAGAAAGCCACAAGAGTAATATAATTGTAGTGACAAAATTACAAAAAGCCCGTAAGAGTCAGTAGCCATTGCACAGAGCAAAGCAGGGATCCATATCTTGATTTTTTTTAAAAGAAATATTTGTCATTCACTTCTTATGCAACAAAGTAAGCCACTCATTACACACCAAATTAACAACAAAGGATGGCTACTCATTTACAGTTGTTACACTAATGTCCCGCTTTCTAAATGCAAAGTTTGCTTGCTTTACCACATACATGTGCATATTGACTAGCAACAAGTACTGATGCATGTAAGGGAGTCCAATTTTTCCACCCTGATTAAAAAAAACTACTTCTGATGTTGGTATGGGACATATCACAAAAATATGCAGTAAGTGATGTCAGTGAAAGCGGGATGCTTTGCTTTCGATAAAAAATACTTTCCACTAGCGCAAAACCACCACTGAATGGAACCCACCATGATTATGCTTAAAGTCAACCCACTAATCTCCAAGAGCAAGCCAACTACAGGCTCATGGCGTTACAGCATCACAAAACCTTGCACTGCAGTCAAAGATAGTAGGGATCATTGTGGAAGATGCAAGATTGGCTTACTTTCAGATAACGTTATATCAAACAGAACTATTTAAGTAGTACACTGATCTTCAAAGCCAGGTGAAATTTAAGTATTAACTCTTTTACAAACCAGCACATATTCATATTCCTTCAAGAAGTTGTTATACAACTAAGTAAAATGAGCCTCAGTACAATTTGGACAGTGACTCATTGCAAAAGTAACATATTACAGCAATGTGTCTATTAGTTTTTTCTTTCTTTTAAAGTCAAGTCTACAAAACATAGTTAACTAATTCTTACAGAATGTGTTTCATGATCATTTATCTCAAAATGCATGGGAGGAAAAAAACCCCAAAATTGACAGAATCCTTTATCTTAAGTTTTTCCTCTTGAGAATTCTTCTGGTGACACAAAGAGAATCCCAAATGGCCCTTTCTTCATGTCATTTCATCAATAATGCCACTGATTGTAGCATCTTTATCCAAAATCTGATCTTTTTTGACACTAGGGCAAGTTCTCTGATGCTCATTCTGTCCAATGCAATTCATGCCATCCTCAATGTCCATGGGTTCACTTTTTATCCTCATCGCTTCATCCGAGTGAGGTAAATCATCAGGCAAAGAGGACAGGCAGTTCTGGATCATTTCAACAACTCTTTCTAAGTGCTTCTGAAACCTCTCTGCAGTTTCCAGACGTTGGCGCTTCTGCACTTCCATCATTACTCTCAGCGTCTCCCTCGCTTGGTGGGGTCGATATTCATTTATAAGATGATGCACATGAACAAAAAGCAGTTTCAAGTCTTCTAGTTTCTCTTCTCGTTTTATGCTGCCTGGACTTCTTATCAATATATCCAAGAGGTCCAAGAAGTTGATTAGAATGGACATATTGAGCTTCCTTAGTTCCTTCTTATGATCAAACTGCATGGGATGCAATCGTTCAATGCCTTGGCTTTCCAACGGCCGGATAATGACATCATCGCATTGGAACTGGTTTCCAAACATCATGTAGCTGTCTTTAATGGGCGGCGGAGGCTTGGGGGCGAGACCTTTCCTGATATTTTCATCAGTATATTCTTTAATATACTGCATCGGAGGTGGAGGGAGGGCACTCACTTGCTGAGGTTCACCCATTGTGGCAGGTAAATTCCTGGAAGAAAAATGTAAAACAGAGATTCAGGATAATAGAGTTACAGAAAACGTAGACGTAGCACTATAATTTTAATGTAGTGACTAGACAGAGAAGTAAATATTAGCTAAACATTTTTTTTCCTTTCATGACATCTGTGTGAGAAAAATAACTATGAAAAATACTTCCTAAAAACTTTTGTGAACTAATCTGCCAAGCTGGTTTTAAAAACATCTTATAGGAAGACTGAACATATATCTAATCTTGGAAGCTAAGCAGGGTGAGCCCTGAATAGCACTTGGAAATGGCTGACCCGGCTAGTTGATGTAGTTCTATTTCCAATTAAAGAAATGACAAAAGCTGCTTTTGTGTATTCCTTGTCTAAATAACTTAAATGACATTGACAAGGTTACCATAAGTCAACAGACCACATTCTCATGATTTATGCCAACAAGCCCATATAACAGAGGCAACACCAACCTATAAATAAATGAGAAAAAAGAGAGTGCCTTTTGTTACATGGAAGCACAATTTATTGGCATAATTATCTATATCTTTTACAGTACAGGGAACTTACAATAAAGACTGATCTACTCCAAAGTAGTATCAACAGCGTCCAACTGGACTTCATACCAAGCTAAGCGATCATAGAATTGCAGCCCTAAGTTGCTCACAAAAGAGACTCCCAAGACATTAAATTGATCACTCTTCTCTCAATCCAGTTCTGCCTCCTTCAGCAATAAATCTAGACTGTCACGCTAATTATTTCTTCAAGGTGAAGGTATCGGAACGTTTCTCACCCAAACATATAAAAGATTTGACAAAGATTATAGCAATGTGAGACAAGAAAGATGTTAGTTTCTATCTGTATTAAAAATGCATGTTATACCAAAATTGAAAGGCAAATTAAGATACATATTAAGAAATAAATATTTTTAAAAGTTGTAACACAATTAAGTGGAACACAAAAGAAACAAATAAAAAGCAATGTAAAAAATCACCACAACAAAAATATGTTTAATAACTCATTATAAATGGGTGGGACTTTGTGTGAGAGAATTCTCCAATTTTGCTTGCATTCAATAGGATTCAAGGGCTCTCCCCAAAACAATGCATGCTGGGACTTTAGCTCCAGTGAGGGAAGGAGAAACAGTTTAAATACAATCACATCAACATGCATTTTAAGGCCTTTTTTGAAGGGTCTGCAATACTGTAAAGACACCAGATCCCCTCCAATCCTTGAAGCTATGTGTCAGCTCAGGTGAGTACTTGAGTGGGAGAACACCAACAAATAACAGGCACCGTAGGCTGTACTTTAGAGGAAGGAACTGGCAAAGCCACCCCCGATTATTCCTGGCAGAAGACAATTCTATGAAATCCGTAAGTCGGCAGGTGACTTGAAGGCACAAACACAAAGGCATTTTAATATTTTTATCCTTTAAGTCAGTGGTTCTTAACCTTTTGGGGGGTACCGAACCCACCAGTTTCATATGTGCATTCACTGAACCCTTCTTTAGTGATAAATAAAATATGATCTGCAGCAAGTGATGGACAAGCGGGGCATGTCATCACGACTTTACACAAGTGTGTCTTTACCTCCGCGGCAGAGGCTCCGCCGAACCCCGCAGACCGACTCATCGAACCCCTAGGGTTTGATCGAACACAGGTTAAGAACCACTGCTTTAAGTTTATAAATTGCTTAATTATTTTTGTACCCTTATATATATATACTGTTAGCTGCCTTGAGACCTATGATTGAGTAAGATGGGATATAAATGAATAAAAAGGATGATAATATATAAAATCATGCACCAAAAACATCACACTTGACAACACGGGAGACCAAGTAAGCAGAGCCCTTCCATCTGCAGTTTTTGAAAGGGTGGCAAGGCAACACATTTCCAACATAAGCTGCTTTGAGTCTCCTTGTGTAGAGAAAATGCGGGGTATAAATAAATATAAATAGTAATAATAATAATAAAGGGAGATGTAGCCAAAGGGCCCTTCCAGAATATACCCCAGAATATCAAGGCAGAAAATCCCACAATATCTGTTTTGAATTATTTATTTATTTACTTACTTCATTTATATTCCGGCCTTCTCACCCCACAAGAGACTCAGGGCAGATCACAATGAACATATACAGGCAAGCATTCAATGCCTTTAGACCAGGGGTGGGCAATTACCGCCCCTCCAGGTGTTTTGGACTTCAACTCCCAGAAATCCTAGCCAGTTTACCAGCTGTTAGGATTTCTGGGAGTTGAAGTCCAAAACCCCTGGAGGGCCGGCAATTGCCCACACCTGCTTTAGACACACAAACACAAGACTGAGGCAATTTAACATCAGGCCACCAGGGGGAGCTGTCGCACTCCTTCAATCCTCAGCGCGCTTCCTGGAGATCTTTATAGCCTCATAAATCAGTTAAATTTAACCTCCCCACTAAGTGGTACCTTAAATTTCCTACTTGACAGGTGCAACTGTCTTCCGGGTTGCGAAAGGCCGACAACAGGCTACACAATAGGTTGAGAGCCCACCTGGACCCGGGCAGGCCTCGAACTCATGACCTTCTGGTCAGTAGAGATCTTATGCAGCTGACACCCAGCCAGCTGCGCCACATTCCCGGTGCTAGGTTATCTGAGTCCACATTCAAATAATGTGGGATGTTTCTGCCTGGATATGCTGAAATATAGCTGTGTGGAAAGGCCCGAAAAAACACTTTGCGGTCCCCAACAATGACAGAGCAAGACCAAACTTGGCACACAGAACCTCCAAGACCTACTCTACATCCTGGTGCAGTTTGAGGGAGGATGGAACATGGATGACGGGACCTGCAGTACTTTAACTCACTTACTTAGAGCACTGTGGCTCACACCTATGACGCATCAGGACCAAACTTGGCACAGAGAGGCCCAATGGCCCACTTTACAACCTGGAGCAGTTTAGGGCAGGATGGGCCGCAAATGATGAGATTTGCAGTACCTTCTCCCGATTCACTTCCCACAGAACAATGTCGCCCCTACAAATCACAGACCAGGCCCAAACTTGCCATGCAGAGTACTCATGACCCACTCTACAGCCTGCTACAGTTCTAAGGGAGATTGTCCATGGATGATGGGATTTGCAGTACCTTCATGCACTTACTGAAACCACTGCAAACCTCAGCCAATGACTGATCAAGACGAAACTTAGCACACAGAGCCCCCGTGACCCACTCTACATCCTGGAGCTGTAACTTGGCACACAGAACCTCCAAGACCTACTCTACATCCTGGTGCAGTTTGAGGGAGGATGGAACATGGATGATGGGACCTGCAGTACTTTAACTCACTTACTTAGAGCACTGTGGCTCACACCTATGACGCATCAGGACCAAACTTGGCACACAGAGGCCCAATGGCCCACTTTACAACCTGGAGTCAGTCAGTCAGTCAGTCAGTCAGTCACGTTTATTGAGTAACCGTCAGGTCATTTCAAATAAAAGCTCCAAGCAACCTGGAGCAGTTTAGGGCAGGATGGGCCACAAATGATGAGATTTGCAGTACCTTCTCCCGATTCACTTCCCACAGAACAATGTCGCCCCTACAAATCACAGACCAGGCCCAAACTTGCCATGCAGAGTACTCATGACCCACTCTACATCCTGCTACAGTTCTAAGAAAGATAGTCCATGGATGATGGGATTTGCAGTACCTTCACGCAATTACTGAAACCACTGTGAACCTCAGCCAATGACTGATCAAGACGAAACTTGGCACACAGAGCCCCCGTGACCCACTTCTACATCCTGGAGCAGTTGGGAGGAGGGTGGACCACTGCTTTCGTGTGCCTTCCAAGTCCTTTCTTGCCGACCCTAAAGCAACCGGGGGGGTGAGGGGGTGAGGTTGTTTTTCCCCAAAAATGGTTCAAGGCCTCCCTCCCCTCCTCCTCCTTTGCCTTCCTCCCAGCTTCCTCCAGACAGTGACACTTGGCATTATCCGACCCCAGGTTTTCTGCTTTATATAAGTCCGCACTGCCGGATAATCTGGGATACACAGAAAACCTGGGATCAGATGTTGAGATATATATATTTATTTATTTATTTCCAGTGTTTATACCCCGCTACTTCTCAAGCCCCGAGGGGGGACTCAGTGCGGCCTAACAGACGGCAACAATTCGATGCCACACAATACATAGTTAAACACAGTTAAAATTAAAATACATTAAAATACACCTAGAATTCAATACATTAAAATACAGTTAATATTAAAAACATCATATACATTCATCACCATTAAAACAATGTTCCATCCAAAGTCTTAGATCTTAACCACCCATTTGCCAACTGACCAGTCTAAAGTGCCGTGTTGTGCTAGGGTGCAAACGCTTGGTCCCAAAGCCAGGATTTCACTCTTTTTCTGAATGTTAGGGGGGATGAAGCTGATCGAATATCAATAGGGAGTGCGTTCCACAGACGGGGGGCCACCACAGAGAAGGCCCTCCCTCTCGTCCCCGCCAACCGCATTTGAGAGGTTGGCGGGAGCGAGAGCAGCCCCGGATGATCTTAAATTACGAGGTGGGACATAGAGGCCGATGCGTTCGGACAAGTAAGCTGGGCCAGAACCGTATAGAGCTTTAAAGGTCAAAACCAGCACTTTGAATTGAGCCCGGAATTGGACAGGCAGCCAATGGAGCTGACACAACAGGGGGGTGGTATGCTCCATGTATGTAGCTCCGGTTAGTAATCTGGCTGCCGCCCGTTGGACTGGTTGTAGCTTCCGAACTGTCTTCAAAGGCAGCCCCACGTAGAGTGCGTTGCAGTAATCTATTCGGGATGTGACCAGAGCGTGGACGACCGTAGCCAGATCAGCCTTCCCAAGAGCCCTGTCTGGAAGGGGTCCCTATCTCAAAAGGCTCAATGCTGTGGAAACATGGGAGCTGTGGATTCACAAGGTCTTTAGCCTCCTCTGGGGCCTCAACAAACTGCAAGGCCCTGGATTGGATAGCACTGAAGTAAGGGAGTTAAAGTGGTGTCAGACCAGGCCTGGGCCAACTTGGGCCCTCCAGGCGCTTTGGACTACAACTCCCACCATTCCTAACAGCCACAGGCCCCTTCCTTTTCCCCCTCAGCCGCTTAAGCGGCTGAGGGGGAAAAGGAAAGGGCCTGTGGCTGTTAGGAATGGTGGGAGTTGTAGTCCAAAACGCCTGGAAGGCCCAAGTTGGCCCAGGCCTGTAGCAGAGGCATCCTAAACGGATGAGCCTTGGCGGTAGGGCCTCCTGGCAGCGACACCCACCCGCGGAGGGGCTCTCCGCTCGCCCCGGGCTCCCGACTCAGACGAGGCCGGCTTCCTCTCCTTCTCCTCGGCTTCCCCACGGAACAAGAGCGCCAAAACCTGCTTCCCACGCCTGCGCTCTTTCCTTCCTTCTTTCCTTTCCCTCGCCAACTGGTGACGCATTTCCGCCAAACAGCCCTCTCCCTCCATCTAATTTTCCTATTGGCTGACAGTGAAATGACGTCAGCGAGAGCAGCGCTGCAGGGAAGCGAGCGAGCATATGAAGCCCTCTGAAGCTGGGAAAGGAAAAAAGGATCTTCTCTCCGATTGGCTGCTCCTGACGTCAATCAGGAGCCTTGGCGTATGAGTCCCTCCCCCTTCCCCCCTCATATATTATACATGCTTCTAAAAATGTTTCTAAAGTACTTACAAAACTAAAATGAACACTAGATGGCGCTGGTGCTTTGGTTCTCTCTCGGCATGACTTCGCGAACGAAGATTCTTGGGAAGGACTCATCCCACGCTTGATGACTAAAAAGGCCAATCTGAGATAGGCAAGTCCGGTTGCAGAAAGCACAGCACAAAAGTCTCCTTGGGTGATGTTGTTTCCAAGTTGCGGTTCTTTCTGATCGTTGTCATTATATCCCACATTAATGTTTCTCTTTGCGAGACCCTCTTCCACCCAGTGACTCCTCGAAAAAATCCTGGCCGCCCTGGTGATGTTGTTTCCAAGTGTGGATAGACCCGTTTGGCGTCTCCATGCCTCCCGATGCAAGGCCAAGGTGGACCATTGTTGGTGATCAATCTAACCGACCCTGAGATGTTGTTTCAGGGAGTCCTTCTATCTCTTTTTGGGGGACGCCTCTCTTGCGCTGACCCGTGGCGAGTTCACCATAGAGTAGTATCTTTGGGAGGCGGTGGTCATCCGTCCTAGAGACATGCCCTGCCCAGCGCAGCTGTGTTCTCAATAGCATGGCCTCAGTGCTGGTGATCCCTGCTTGCAACATTAGTCACATAGTCAGTCCAGTGTATATTTAGGATTGTGCGAAGACAAGCACTGATGAAAGCGTTCGAGGAGTCGTAGGTGTTGGCGATAGGTGACCCATGTTTCAGACCCATAGAGGAGAATAGACAGTACGATAGCTCTGTACACACTGATTTTGGTGCTATGCCTCAGGTGCTTGTTGCTCCAGACTCTTTTGTGAAGCCTTCCAAATGCACTATGTGCCTTTGATAATCTGTGATCTATCGCTTTGTCAATCTTGGCATCTGAAGAGATGATGCTTCCCAGGTAGGTGAACTGCTGGATGGACTTAAGCACAGATGTGCCTATGCTGACGTGGGGATGATGGTGTTCTTTCTGTGGTGCGGGCTGGTAGAGGACTTCTGTTTTCTTCAGGCTGACTTCCAGCCCAAACAGCTCTGCAGCTGTTGCAAAGCTTTGCTTCTACAGTGTTGCTAAAGTTCTGGTGGTGAACATTTTACCACCAGAACTTTAGCAACACTATAGAAACAAAGTACCAGCACCACCTAGTTTTCACCCTCAGAATTTTAGTTTTGCAAGTACTTTAGAAACATTTAGAAGCATGTTTTGACAGGCCTAATACATAGATATTTAACCATGCACCATGCAGTCAGGCCGGCCACATGGCCTTGGAGGTGTCTACGGACGGCTCTTTGGCTTAGAAATATAGATGAGCACCACACTCCAGAGTCGGACACGACTGGACTTAATGTCAGCAGAAAACCTTTACTATATATGCACCAGGTCTGTGCAAACTTGAGCCCTCCAGGTGTTTTGGACTTCAACTCCCACAATTCCTAATAGCCAGGCCTCAAGCAGACAAGAGTTGTGTGTTTTTTCCCCTCCCACCCTGGACATTATTCCACAAATATATAAACCCCACTTACTTAGTTTCCAACAGACCCCCTCAACCCCTGAGGATGCCTGCCATAGATGTGGGCGAAACGTCTGGAGAGAATGCTTCTGGAACATGGCCAGACAGCCTGGAAAACTAATAGCAACCCAACAATAAATCTTTATTTATATTCCACTTTTCTCACACGAAGGAAGCTACCAAAGCGGCCTCCAGCATATTAAATACAGTACAAAACAACAGCAATTAAAACACACACATATAAAACAATACATCAACATAAACATGCATTTTAAATCAATAGACGTAAAATGTTCACTGTTTTGTGTTTTGTTTACATTGTAAGTTGTTATTGTATGTAAACAAAATCTATTAAAATAAATAATAATAATAAATTAAATCAATATACGTTAATGTGGAGTCTTGTCAGGTCACTCCTTTATATTTTACTAGCTGTACCTGTGCACGCGTTGCTGTGCCATGACTCTCTCTCTGTATCTCTGTCTCTCTCTATTTCTCTATCTCTCTCACTCTGTCTCTCTCACTCTGTATCTCTCTCTCTCTATTTCTCTCTCTATCTCTCTCTCTTTCTCTCTCACTCTGTATCTCTCTCTGTATCTCTCTCACTCTCTCTCTCTGTATCTCTCTCTCTATCTCTCTCTCTTTCTCTCTCTCTCTCTCTGTATCTCTCTCTGTATCTCTCTCACTCTCTCTCTCTGTATCTCTCTCTCTCTCTCTCTCTCTCTCTCTCTCTCTCTCTCTCTCTCTCTCTCTCTCTCTCTCTCTCTCTCTCTCTCTTCTCTCTCTCTCTCTCTCTCACTCTCTCTCTCTATCTCTCTCTCTCTCTCTCTCACTCTGTATCTCTCACTCTGTATCTCTCTCTTTCTCTCTCACTCTCTCACTCTGTATCTCTCTCTCTTTCTCTCTCACTCTCTCACTCTGTATCTCTCTCTCTTTCTCTCTCACTCTCTCACTCTGTATCTCTCTCACTCTCTCTCTCTGTATCTCTCTCTTTCTCTCTGGCGCTGCTTACCTCCTCGGCCCCTCCTCCTCCTGCGGACTCCCCTCCTTCCTTCACTTGGGGGCCAAAAGGCCCCTCGGCTGTCCTGGGAAGCGCCTGGAAAAGTAAATAGCCAGCCAGATCCTTACTTTTTCAGGCGCTTCCCAGGGCAGCCGAGGGCCTTTGTGCCCTAGGGAAGGAAGGAGGGGTCCGCAGGAGGAGGAGGGGCCGAGGAGGTAAGCTGAGGAGGAGGGGCGCGGGGGGGAGGTGGGAGGGGCTGGGGAGGGAGGCGTGTCCCCGCCTCCTGCCACGCCCCCTCCGCCACTGTTTATAACCGGGTGGCGGGGGGGGCGGGAGGAGGTGGGAGGGGCTGGGGCGGGGGGAGGGGTGTCCCCGCCTCCTGCCACGCCCCCCTCCACCACTCTTTATAACCGGGTGGCGGGGGGGCGGGAGGAGAGGTGGGAGGGGCTGGGGAGGGAGGCGTGTCCCCGCCTCCTGCCACGCCCCTCCGCCACTGTTTATAACTGGGTGGCGGGGGCGTGGGAGGAGGTGGGAGGGCTGGGGAGGGGAGGCGTGTCCCCGCCTCCTGCCACGCCCCCTCCACCACTCTTTATAACCGGGTGGCGGGGGGCGGGGAGGAGTTTGGAGGGGCTGGGGAGGGAGCGTGTCCCCGCCTCCTGCCCGCCCCGGGGAGGCGTGTCTCCGCCTCCTGCCACGCCCCCTCCGCCACTCTTTATAACCGGGTGGCGTGGGGGGGAGGTGGGAGGGGCTGGGGAGGGAGCGTGTCCCCGCCTCCTGCCACGCCCCCTCCGCCACTGTTTATAACCGGGTGCAGCGGGGGCGGGAGGAGGAGGTGGGAGGGCTGGGAGGGGGAGGCGTGTCCCCGCCTCCTGCCACGCCCCCTCCGCCACTGTTTATAACCGGGTGGTGAGGGGGGGGGGGCGCGGGAGGAGGTGGGAGGGGCTGGGGAGGGGGAGGCGTGTCCCCGCCTCCTGCCACGCCCCCTCCGCCACTCTTTATAACCGGGTGGCGTGGGGGGGGGGGGAGGGCTGGGGAGGGAGGGGAGGCGTGTCCCCGCCTCCTGCCACGCCCCCTCCGCCACTGTTTATAACCGGTGGCGAGGGGCGCGGGAGGAGGTGGGAGGGCTGGGGAGGGGGAGCGTGTCCCCGCCTCCGGCCACGCCCCCTCCGCCACTGTTTATAACCGGGTGGTGAGGGGCGGGAGGAGGTGGGAGGGGCTGGGGGGGGGCGTGTCTCCACCTCCTGCCACACCCCCTCCGCCACTCTTTATAACCGGGTGGCGTGGGGGGGGCGCGGGAGGGGGCTGGGAAACAGGCCGGCGCGGAGCCTTCTGGGAGGTGTAGTTCACTTACCTTCCAGGCGCCGCATGGAGCCGGGTCGGGCGGACGCCTTTCCCGCTGCGTCCTCGGCCTCTGTCGCCGGCTGCCTTCCTGGATGCGGTGGGTAATCAGTCGAGGTGGGGTGGGAGGGGAGGAGGAGGAGGGCGGGTGAAGGGGAGTCGGGGTGGGAGGGTGTTTTGGAGTAGGAGGAGGGGCGGGGAGAGGAGGAAAAGAGGTGCCCGGGAAAAGCTTCCTCCTGCCTCCTCAGGGATTGGGAGAGAACCGGGAAAGCGGGCTTTGCCGCCACGGCCTTCCTCGGTCCGGTCCCGATCCTGGCGGAGGTGGGAGGGAAGCTGCTGGGATGGCGGCGGGGGTGCGGAAGGAGGTGGGAGGGGCTGGGGGAGGGAGGCGTGTTCCCTCCTCCTTCCAGCCCCCCCCCCCCCCCGCTCTTTCTTACCGGGCAGTGGCAGGGGGGCGCGAAAGGAGGTGGGAGGGGCTGGGGAGGAGGGGAGGGGTTTTCCCTCCTCCTTCCAGGTCCCCCCACCCCACCGCTCTTCCTGATCAAAGGAGGAGGCGCTCTGGCTGCCATGTGTGAACGTTCTGAACGTTCGCAGATGATTTATGCAAAATTCATTTTCTTTATCTCACCCCATTTCTATATAGAAAATTAAAATATATTTTCTGTTGTTTCTAACACAGCATGAAGGCTAAATTGCATAGACAATCTATAGTAGTGTACTAGTGCTAGTTGGGTGCTGAACAAGGAAATGTATAATGCTACATATTATTTATACTTTGAAAGGAAGGTCTTGGTATTGCAAAGTACAGTAATATTTTTTTTCCTGTTATACCTCTCTTATGGCAGCAGAGAGCAGCAGTGATCTTCTATTGGGTTGCTGTGAGTTTTCCCTGCTTTGCCAGTGATCTGACTCTTGGGCCCCTTCCACACAGCTGTATGTATTATATGGTAGTGTGGACTAAGCTGATCCACTTTAAATAAGATATAGACTTGATATTCTAAGTTGTATAGCTATGTGGAAGGGCCCTTGGTTTTGTGAAAGGAAATTGGTTTCAAACACTGGAAATCCCTGGGTTGTTGTAAGTCAGGGGTGCTCACACTTTTTCAGCATGCGAGCTACTTATAAAACAACCAAGTCAAAATGATCTACTTACCCACTACAAAAATGTGGAACATATAACACAATATCTGCTTTGAACTGGGTTTTCTCAGTCCACACTGCCATATAATCTGATTCAAAGCAGATAGCATGTGATTTTATTCTACTGTGTGGAAAGGACCTCAGATAACCCAGGGCCGGCAGCACTTGGGCGGCATCGGGAGCCTGTGGGGTGAGACTGAGCCTTCCTCCCACCCTGCCTGCGATCTACCAAGACACACTACGTGATCTACCAGTAGATCGCGATCTACCTAATGAGCACCCCTGTTTAACTTTTTCGGGCTGTATGGCCAGGTTCCAAAAGCTTTCTCTCCTGACGTCACAACCACACAACCTCTGAGGATGCCTGCCATAATTGCAGGTGAAACCTCAGGAGAGAATGCTTCTGGAACATGCCATACAGCCCGAAAAACTTACAACAACCAGCTATTCCGGCCACGAAAACCTTCGACAATACACTGAAAATCCCCTTTCAGATGAAAATGTGCAAAACCTGTATGAATGAAAGAATTGATAGGCCCCTTCCACACATCTATATAACATCCACATTAAATTGGATTATCTGGCAGTATGGACTCAGATAATCCTGTTCAAAGCAGATATTGTGGAGTATCTGCCTTGATGTTCTGGGTTATATGGCTGTGGAAGAACCCATAGTTTTGTGCCTCTCTTGTTCCTAAAGCGGGGAGTTAGTGGTCTCTGTGTGTACTATAGGTGTGAGAAATTGTTCAGTAAAGCATAAGCCAGACCAATTACCAAAAATATCACCTTTCTGTTACATTATGCAGTAAGCTTTGAAGTCTGAGATTTTAAAAAATGTTTGCCATATTTCAGTGTAAACCAGAACGGAAATCCATTTGAGTGATGATTTTTCATGAAGAGTTTTGCTCATGCATGTATTATTTTAATCAGTATATACTTATTATACAGTTAACTGCTGGCAAACAACTATAAACAGCATCAGGAACATGCAGCAGCAAGAGAGGGGCAACAGCACCCTCAACAAAGAGGGCAGATGTTGAATCTTCAGTGGCGCAATCGTCTGAGCAGGAAAGAGGTAACAAGTAAATACACTACAGCCCCCTTATCCATGGGTTTGCTATCCAAGATTTCACTCCACCCCCCCCCCCCCTCCCCCAAGTGTTTGTGGAGCTATCTTAAGTCCTCCATTGTGATAACTGGCCCAAAGCCCCTTCCACTTCTGTATAAAATCTACATTAAACTGAATTATATGACTCAGATAATCCAGTTCAAAACCGATACTATGGATTATCCGCCTTGATATTCTGGATTATATGGCTGTGAGTCCAGACTGCCATATAAGGCAGTTCAATGTGGATTTTATACAACTGTGTGGAAGGGGCTAAGGAGAGGAAAAAGTGAGGCATTGTAAAAGCAGCAGAAAACATGTTGTCTGAAACAGGAACCCCAAAAGTTGCTGAGGTCCGATAATTTGGACCAATCACAAAAAAATCTCTATTATTTCACATGTCAATCAAATATCTATGCTCTTAACCACAACCCCCCAATGAAGCACACATATCTGGGATATATTGAGTATGGTGATCAGATCATTATATGAATACACATAACAGTTTAAATAATGTACCAAAAAGGCCTTCTTGCAGACCACCCTGAGAATTTCGGGAGGGGTGTTTGATTCCTGAGTCTCAAGGCCCCCTTTTCTATCTACATGCTTGGCTCTGACAGTTGTTTTTCTTTCTGCACTGTTTTGGTAGTCCATATGACCTCCAGAAAGAGTCCCACGGAGGCAGAAAGTTAGCCTCCAGACATTTCACAGATGGCTATCTTTGTTGCAAGGTGAAGAGTGCACATAAAGAAAGAAATGGGGGTAGTTCTTATATTTGCGGATCAATTTGATAGAAGAAATATTGTTTGTACCTTCATTATGTGGTGGAAACAAAGTTCAGGGAAGCATCCCTGATGTTTTTGTCATCCAGATTTAGCCATATATTTATTCCATTTAGAAGTCTTAGATTTCTCTAAATTTAGTATTCCGCATAGTAGATGAAAATGCAGACCATTTTGTTGGTTCATTTAAACTGTTAGAAAATATAAAATCTGAAAAATAGAAATAGAAATGTCTGAGAAAAAAATCCTGTGCACTGAAGCTCTAAAACCAAAATTCTAGTGATTCTTAAGTAAAGTGGGGAAAAGTCTATTGAGAAAGCAATAATCGTGGGAGGGGGGAACCCTTCATTTGCTATACTGGTGGAATTGGTTATAGAGAATAATGTTTTCATTACAACTAACCCTCTTTAAAAATTGAAAGCAAGAAGAGAGCACTAAAAAAAGAAGAAAATGATGAACAAAGAAATGAGCTATCTTAAACAAACGTATATGATATAGGCTAATCCTATTATTCAGAAATTAGATTAACTAGGTTTATTAGGCTAATTAGCTAAAGTAATCTATATAAATAAAAATGTAATGTTCATTTGTGGGATTAACATAACTCAAAAACCATTGGACGAATTGACACCAAATTTGGACACAATACACCTATCAGGCCACCTATGTTGAGTGTTCTGTGGTGATTAGAGTGAGTGGTGGACTAGGACTCTGAGGCAGCATGGCTCAAATCCATGCTCAACTGTTTACACCATTAGGGAAACTCTTGGCAAGTCGCTGTTGCACCCTAGACCTGAAGGATCCCTCAGTAAACCACTTTAGAACAGCCATGATTAAATGCTTTATTTAGAATAAAGGAAAAGAATGAAAGAGATAAAAATATAGTCCATTGATGCCTCCAGCATCAGGGTATTTCAATGCAATAGTCCAATGAATATAAAGCTCAATAAATGCAGAAATAGTCTTGATGCCCCAATGGGCTAAAATCCTGGATAAGTTTTTGGCAACAAAGGCTTGGCAACTACTGGAGCGCAATGACTTGAAGGCCCAATGGCCCAGGCTTAAGTCCATGGAGCTTGGCAAGGAAGCTTAACGTTGGCGCGAGATGCAGAGTGCCAACAGGACCCAACTTAAATATGTCTTCCAATGTTTTGATCTCTAAGACGCTTACTGTGTCGTAACTCTCTCCCATGGATAGCTTGGGGGTTGACCTTTCCCAGGCCTCTCAAAGACGGCAAGAATGCTTGCTCATTAACCACCGCACTTGGCGAAACAGGGGAGAGCGGAGCCTGGCTTTCCCAGCACGTCTTATCAGTTTGGGAATGAATCAGGCTGCACCTGGCCTTGACTGTTGGTTGACTCCGGGGCCTTTGCAAAGGCTCTTTCTCGGCCCTGGCTGGTAACTTGGATTTAACATGGCTTCGGTCTGGCTGGGATATGTAGTCAGGCTGGGGCATGACAGTCGCATTCTCCCATTCTAATAAGAAGGCCATAGCAAAATAATGACCAAATCAATATTTCCATGAAAATTCTATAGAAATGTCATGATAAATCCTAAACCATTTGAAGGCACATAGCAACAAAATGTATGTTAGCAATGTGGGGTATCACTCTTTTCTAATAATAAAATGTTACACTAGGCCAGACCAGCTATCTCATGTTTTGCCGCCCTGGATGTTTTGGACAACTTCTCAGTATCCCCAACCATTGTCCATACAGACCAGGAATTAAAGGAGTTCAAATACAAATTATCTGGAGGATCAAAGTTTGAAAACCAATGCAATAGGTTTTTAGATAAAGAAAATATTAATCTTCATCAGTACAGCAAGGTGAAGTTTACACACATTTACTTGGAAAACTAAAAACCAGAAGATTCTAATTCATATCTTTAGTAACAATCCTTTCCCTTCACCTTTATATATTTATATATTTGGATGAAGTTCTGATATAGTTACACTCCCAATCCTGTGAAGATGAGATGTTAACTTCTATTGAAATGGAAGCCATATTCTGCATTTATAAAAATATATGATTTCTGTTTTCATAGGTAGTTGTACCAGAGGTACCTTTATTCCATTTTAATTCAGTGAATGAAAGGTAACAGATGACTTGAGGCAGTCTGTCTATGTGAGGAAATAAATACCTGACCTACTTTCTAGAGCAGAAGTGGGAGCCATAAGGCCTTCCAGATGTTGTGGGTCTGCAGTTCCCAGTGACCCTACTCAGCATATCCAGAAATGCTAGGAACTATAGTCCAGCAATATCTAGGAGAACCATATGACTCACTGCTATCCTAAAGGATATTTCTGCATATGTATGTTTGCATGTACTGCATTATGGATTCTGCATTTAAGACTGCATTTATAAGCTCACACACACACACACACACACACACACACACACACATTTGCTCTGATGTGGTGACAAAAAAGCCAACGGGATTTTGGCCTGCATCAATAGTATAGTGTCTAGATCCAGGGAAGTCATGCTACCCCTCTATCCTGCCTTGGTTAGACCACATCTGGAATATTGTGTCCAATTCTGGGCACCACAATTGAAGAGAGATGTTGACAAACTGGAATGTGTCCAGAGGAGGCGACTAAAATGATCAAGGGTCTGGAGAACAAGCCTTATGAGGAGCGTCTTAAAGAACTGGGCATATTTAGCCTAAAGAAGAGAAGACTGATAGCCATGTATAAATATGTGAGAGGAAGGCATAGCGAGGAGGGAGCAAGCTTGTTTTCTCCTGCCCTTTATTTATTTATTTAGCACATTTGTATACCGCTCCCTTTTTGCCCGAAGACGGCTTGGGGTGGTTCACAAGACAACGAATTGAATGCCAACAGCATCATAAAAACAGCATTTAAAATAGTTTAAAACATTAGCAAATAAATCAAAACCATTACAATAATAATAACAACATTACATCTCCTAGATAAAACATAATCCAATCTCGCAGTCCAATTGTTCCAATCCTATCTCATTTATACTGCCTTTTCAAACGCCTGCTCAAATAGCCAAGTTTTGACCTTTTTTCGGAAGGACAAGAGCGAGGGGCCTGCTCTAATGTCCCCGGGAAGGGCGTTCCATAGCCGAGGGGCCACTGCTGAGGACACAGAACAATGGCTTCAAATTACTAGAAAGGAGATTTCATCTGAACATTAGGAAGAACTTCCTGACCATGAGAGCTGTTCAGCAGTGGAACTCTCTGCCCTGGAGTGTGGTGGAGGCTCCTTCTTTGGAGGCTTTTAAACAGAGGCTGGATGTCCATCTGTTGGGGGGGGTCCTTTGAATGAGATTTTCCTGCTTCTTGGCAGGGGATTGGACTGGATGGCCCATGAGGTCTTTTCCAACTCTGTGATTCTATGACTTTCCCTCATTTATCATAATCAGGTGCTTGAATTACCTTTTATTTTCAATACTCTTCTTCTCCTTGGGCTTTTTCTTCTATGTGAACATTTATCATATACCATAATGTAGTACGCATATTTCGTGCAACAGTGTTTAAAAGGATGTGGTTATGGGTTTGGTTTTTTTTACATCAGAAAGGAAGCTAGCTAAACTGCATTGCCTGGATGACAGATAGAAAGATAAAGCACCTACGCTGTTTTTCAAATACACTTTTATAAAAATCCACCCTGTCTCCTGATTTCTCTTTCCTGAGCTCATATGTAGCATTCAGGTATAATAAAGCAGATGCTTTCCATCCTGGAGTAAGACCATTACTTGTTGGACAATGAATAACAGTGTTCTGCTGGAAGAAGAACTGATCAAAAAGTCCCAGCAAAAGCGAAGGACCTCTCCCTCCAATTTTAAAGTGCGATTCTTCATTTTAACAAAATCAAGGCTGGCATATTTTGAACGTCGCCCTGGGGTATGTGTGCTTTCTCTTTTTTTCCAGTCTTTCTTGGTAAAGAATGTTACAGGGACAAACTGAGCAGAGTTTTGTGTCCCATGGATTATTTCTTCAGATCCAGGATTCAGATTAGAAATTGGTTTTTGTTCATTTGAATATAAAGTGTGCTCTCTAAGGACATAGGTTATGTGGGGGTCATTTCTTATTATTTTTCTCCCTTGCCACTTTGCATTTTCCCTTGCATTTTGAGGACTTATATACTCATATTAAGTCCTTGTGTTCATTCTTAATTAAGATTAGCATCAGCAATCCAGAATTTTGGGCTGAATGCCTATTGAAGTATTAGCCAGACCTCTAGCTTGCAAAGTCCTACAAACTGAGATGTATTCAGGATGGTATGGTGGATTGGCTCACAGAAAGGTATGGTGATGCCTGTACATTTTACAAGGGATCTCTTTCAGGACAGTTGCAGTCCTGATTTCTATAGATATATTGTATGTTGTTGAATTAATTATAAATGCCAAGAAACATTAGCAGATTAAAGTATTTATGACAAGGATATTGGTTCTTAATGTTTTGGTGAAGGGTTCTCAAGGGCAGTCTTTAAGGACAAGCTGAAAGCTTTATCAGAGTTCTTTATTTTCTGTGGCTTTGAAGAAAAGGAAATTGAGCCACGTCCCACAGAGGGCATCTGTCTGAGACAGGACATTCAGGCAAAGACACAAATACAGATCTCATACAGACTAAGTTACATTGTGGTTTGTAATGGATCGATATGGTACGTGCAGGTCTTTCAGGTTCCATAATGAAACAATAACTTGCCTATTTTTATTTACGCTTTCTGCTAAGTAAAGTCATCTTGGTCAACTCCTTTCATGGATAACTACTCACTTTTCTAATGTTGTTTGATGGCCATTGTTGAATTGTGCTCTACTTGATATTTCATCTCTCAGGGTTTAATATTGTGAGGTTGGATATGTGTATATGTGTATTTCAGAAATGTTTTGATCTTGATTGGTTTGTCTGCCATGCCGAGCTCTCTTGCAAAAGCATTGAAAATAGGTCAAGAGGGGTTTGGGTTTCCTCTCTTTACCACCAACACTGGATGCTTCTACTTAGGACTACAACTACCGTACTGTTTAGGGAATACTTGTTCCCAAGTTCTGTGTTTTGGTTTGGTGGACAAGATCATGATATGAATTTTCAACTGGAAGAATGGCTACCCTTTCCTTTGCTTAAACTGGATTTATAACAGTCAGTGTCTGGGGTCTCTGGTATAATCTCTTGATGACAGTCATGGCAGAGATGCTGTCACCATGTTATCTATTAGATTTCCCATTCAGTTTTTGAGACTGTACAGCTTCAGATAAGATTTTATTGGTGATCATTATCAGGGTTCCTATTTCAATCAGTTAAAAGGCCTTTTCTGGCTATTCGGCCAATTGAATGTTTGTGGTAAAACAAAACAAAACTTCAAAAATATAGTGGGAAGACAGAGGAGGATTACAAATGGGAAATTACGCTATATCGATGTCCATAAAATTCTGTGAATGAGTGACCATATCAAGAAGTGCCATGTAGTTGCATCTATGGTTCCAAGAACCTATGTGGTTCCAAGAATGAGTGTGGAATTTTGGGTTTTTAAATGTTGAATAAGTGAAAATGTTGGATAATAAGAGAGGATTAAGGAAAAGCCTATTAAATGTAAAATTATGTTATGATTTTACAAATTAAGCACCAAAACATCATGTTTTACAACATAAACAGTTCGATTCATTGTAACGTTATGTAGTAATTACTGTATTCACGAATTTAGCAGCAAAAAATTGCAATGTGTCCATTGCTATGGATCCAGGCAGGAGGCAGACTGCAGAATACAGAACGTTGGATGAGCGAAGGTTGGATAAGCGAGACACTACTGTATATATCTTTTGATAAGATTGCTATGATGGATGCTATGCTGCCTTAAGTACAATTGTAGAGAAGCAATGTCGGTGTGTGGAGATTTAAAGATAAAAACACAAAGTGAAATGGCTTCAATTACTAGGACATTTGTAGTTCACATGAGAATTTTTGTTCACAGACAGACTCTCTTTGTCCATCCAACTTCAAATCTATGTGTAGTTAGGATACAGACGTCAGTATATATGAGGTCACTCTATGAGCAAAAAGAGTTTTGTCTGTTGCTGTAATTTGCATGTTTAATAAGGAAACCAATTATATCATGCTGATGGACTTATGCAGAGAGGGGAAATTGGAAACACATATCTATTATGAGCATTTTATTTCATGGTAAGATGGCCCCTCATTGTGCACTGTGTAATGAAATTCAGAAGACACAGATCCTTACTGTTGCTCGACTTTATAGCATTCATTCTTTTCCTGATGTATGTACAAACCTTTCATTAGTGTTAACGGCAATTGCGTACTAAACATAAGAGGAGAAAGAGCTTTCTGTGCCAGAGTTTAGAATCCTGATTTGCAAAGCCATGGCAAAGCTTGCCTTCATGAAGATTGAAATTTTGTCAGAAGTGATGATATTCTCCAGTGACAAATGGTTTGCACAGGTTTTTTTTAAATCTAAAAGAAAAAAGAATAGATAAAAGTCATACAAGCTTCATATCCCTTATCAAAATGCTTGGGACCAGAAGTGCTTTGAATTTTGAAATATTTGTATTTACATATACAGTAGATCATGGAATATTTTGGAGATGGCATCCGAGTCTGAACACATGGTTCATTTATGTTTCATGTGCTCATTATAAACATAGCTTGAATTTTATACACAATATTTTACTAATTTTCTGCATGGTATCAGAAAGCAGAGCTATCACTACTTCATCCATTCATAGGGAGTATTTAAAGTTTCTGAGGTTTTTTGGATTCTGGGATTCTGGATAACCTATAAAACATTATCTGTGGTATTTAAGGGAAGGGAAGAGGTTGACATCATATTCTAAAGTTTCTGCATAGTAGAAGTGTTGCAGCCTCAGTTCAGATCACATAGATGCACAGACCTCTCTAGCTTTAGTCCATAATAGTAATCCCTTTCACCCCAGTTGCAGTACACATTTCTTTAGACTATATTATTGGGGGCCTAAATACCTAAAAACATCAGATACCACCTGATCCTGGAAGCTAAGCAGGATCAACCAAGGTGAATTCTTGGACGAGAGACTGCCAACAGAGTATCAGGTGCAGTACTCTGTATTTCAGAAGAAGGAACTTACAAAACTAACTCTTAAATATTCATTCCTTAAGAAAAACCCATGAAATTTGTTGGGGTCACCAAATGTGAAGCGGTGACTTGAAGGTATACACACAAAGTTTATTAAATATTTTGAAGACTTGATATTATCTCTAGCCCAGGCATGTAGCCCCTTGCCCCAGAAATTCTCAAGGTGGTCCGCGAGAAGGCCTTACTGGTACATTATTTAAACTGTTATGTGTATTTATATCATGATCTGATCACCATGCTCATTATATCCCACATTAATGGGGTTATTGGGATAACAACACAAAAGGTTTGCTAGGGTAGACCCTCTTCCACCCAGTCTCAGCCCCCCGAATCAAAATCCTGGCTACGGCCCTGCTCTAGCCCATCACTATCATCCTGCTGTCATCAGTTCTTCATTTCCTTGATAAAGCTTTATTGTAAATAAACTGCTGACTGCCATCTAATGCAATGATCCTAAAGGTCAACCATGAGGACTTTTAATTTAATCACATCCTCTAAATGTTAAACAATGTTAGTTTAATTTTTATTTTCTTGTCATGTATGCACTTGTTGCAAATATATATATTTTGGATCAAAACCCGAAATGGGAACATGTTACATTTTGCCCTTGCACAAAAGAACATTTGACCATTTTGATCACATGGCAAATTAAAGTATGTTTATCCATTAAGAATTTTCACTGGCGAGCACCCACTGTTCAGAAGCTCTCAATCATCATAAAATACAAACTACATTGCTGTATCTTCTATGTTGCTCCTCTCTGCTGTTCAGTCAAATACTCTTGAAACAAGTTTGAGACTATTTAACCGGGACATGGACCTTTAAAACCCTCGAATAGTAAACAAAAAAGCAAATAATAATAATAATTCTGTTCACTGGCATTATTGATGCTGAGGTGAGTTGTCAATAAATACCATTGTGGAACTGCCAAAATGCAGCAAAATATAAACTCAAGCTTCCTCAGGGACACTATTTGATATTTTAAAAACATTTCAGATAAATCTATAATGAACAGATGAATAGCTAGTTACTTATTCTGGAAATGTCATAATATTCTTCTGTGGTGGCACAATGGGTTGAACTGTTGAGCTGCTGAACTTGCTGATCGGAAGGTTGGTGGTTTGAATCCGTGGGACAGGGTGAGCTCCCACTGTTAGCCGCAGTTCCTGCCAACCTAGCAGTTTGAAAACATGCAAGTGTGAGTAGATCAGTAGGTACTGCCTCAGTGGGAAGGTAAATGGTGTTCCATGTAGTGATGCTGGCTACATGACCTAGGAAGTGTCTACGGACAATGCAGGCCCTTCGGCTTAGAAATGGAGATGAGCACCATCCCACAGAGCCAGGGATGAAAGGGGAAGCCTTTACCTTTATCTGTTTGTCTCTGTTTCATTATTTCGAGGCATTGAATGTTTGCCTTTATGTCTGTATATCCTGAAATCTGCCCTGAGTCCCCTTGGGGAGATGGGGCATAATACAAATAAAGTATTATTATTGTTATTATTAATAATAATATTCCTTTTCTCCCTTCATTGCTGACAGAACCCACCCATCATTCTTGCCAAGGAAAAGCAGCTACTTTTGTAACAGCAAAACAGCAACAGATAAATGTTACTACTATGACATAGTACAATAACATTTTAAACAACATGCAATGTAGCCAGTATTAAATAGGCCTGCAAAAATATGGATCCATTACCTATTTTTGTAAACCTTTTCCCCTGCAGTAATTCCTACCATGCTTCTTTTTTACTCACCAAGAAAGTTTTAATATTTTGATTAGTTTTAATAACGTGTTTATTATTTTCAAAATTGTCATATAACATCTGTTACTTTCCCATTATAAATTCTTTCCTATTTTTCCTTTTGAAAATATATCCTTTTTTTTGGAGTTTTTTCTCCTTTCAGTGGAATATCTTTCAGTTTTGGGAACAACACATTGCTTGTCCTGTTTCCTTGTTGTGCTTTAATGTTTGTGGATCAAAAAGTTTGCGTTTAGAGAAATGACTATTTAAAATGTTACCTTGCTATTTAAAGGACATTCTTTTGTGTTGGTGATCTTGTTGGACACTTATTGCATTCAATTTGCACTATGAGCCTAGGAACAGATATGAAAGCCGAAAACAGACTGGGGGGCCTTTCACACAGCCATATAAACCAGGCTGGTTCCGCATAAGCCATTAATCCATGCCCGATTGAGTTTAAGAAACCCAATAGGACATGGATTATGGTCCATACACCTCCCCCCCCCCCCAACTGTGCTTTTTGGGGAGGAGGTGTAGAAAATCCCCAAGAAAAGACCTCAAAATTAAAAATTACTCACCCGGCCTCCATTACTGTGCTGCCGGAGAAGGGGGGATTTTCTACACACCCGGAGAGCTCCAGCAGCACCATAATGGTGGTCGGATAAATAATTTTTATTTTTAGGACTTTTCAAGGGGGGTGAGAGTGGGGGTGGGTGCTGTCTTGGGGCTTCCAGGTTCCAGCAGCCCAGAAATCTTGAGACAGCTGTGTGGATTGGGCTTAGAAGTCACGCGATGCAATCCTGGGCCCAATTCACACAGGGCCCACACCTGGATAGACCCAGGACTTATGCCATCACTATGCATTGCACCTTGCAAGTGAAACATTAACAGTGACAAATAGCCCTGCATACAATCTAACACACGAATTGAAAGCAATACATAAATAAAGCTATGCAATACTGTTGTTAACTAAATTATCCAGATAGAAATTCAAACCAATGCAATATGAAGCAAAGTGACAAATACATATTATCAAAATATACACAATTATAAAACTGTTAAATTAAAAATCCAAAACTCTAGGAATTGAAAAATGACACTTTGACCCAGGCTTAAGAACAAAAGGATGTGTATTTTTATCAGCATTTAATTCATGGTTTGCTGAAGTACCACAACAACTTCCAAAGAAATAATTAGATTAGTTAGTCACAGCAAAGTCAACGAAGGGCATAGGCTTCCATGGAAACAAAACTCATTATTGAGGTTGTGTTATGAGACATCCCAATCAGCTGTGGGTATTGAAAATCAGTTCGGTTTGGCATGTAAGCAGCCTGGATGGGATGAGCTATGACACATAATCATAGGAAGACTAGAAAATAAAAGTAAATGAGGTCTAATGTTATTGTTGTGTGCCTTGTTTCTGAATTATGGCAATCGCAAAGCAAACCGACCACATGGTTTTCCTAATAATCATTGTTCCATGAAGTTTGCCATAGCCATCTTCTTAGGCTGAGAAGATGTGACAGTTCCGATGTCACTCAATGAATTTCCACGACTGAGTGAGGATTTGAACCATGGTCTCCAGAGTCTTAGTCCAATGCTCAAACCACTACACCAGTGGTTCTCTACCTGTGGGTCCCCAGGTGTTTTGGCCTACAACTCCCAGAAATCCCAGCGTGTTTACTAGCTGTTAGGATTTCTAGGAGTTGAAAGCCAAAACATCTGGGGACCCACAGGTTCAGAACCACTGCACTACATTATGCTAGGTTTCATGATACTGAACTAAACTAAAGAAAAGGTTTCTGCGACCTGCCCATGGTTATCAATAGATTTTCATAGCTGAGTGGAGACTTGAATTATCACTTTCCAGAGTTCAGCACTCAGATCACTACACCATACTGGCTCAGTACTAACAAGAGTACAGTAATATAGGCTGGAATCCTTTATCATGGTTCTTATTGCATGGCTTTATGAACATTTAGCTACATGACAGCTGAACTAAGATATACTGTTTAGTGAATAAATGTTTAATGGGCCACTGGCAAGAGTGACCTGATGTACATTGGCATTCTCTAGCCAGTGTCCCATTGTGCATTGGTTTTACTGTGCATTGGTCCTGTTGTGCACTGTTCATATTATATATCAGGTCTAATATATGCATAGGATAAGGCATTGTTTTCCCGGCAAACTACCATTCGTTTGCACCAATCTCTTTGACATGCTCTTTTGAACCAATAAGGTCCACTTTGCATTGGGAGCCTTGCAAGGGGGTCAAGGTTAAGGAAAAATCAAGCAGCATGCTATGTACCAAAGGGTCTTGCATCCCAAATTGGTAAAAAGACAGGATAGGATGCTGGTTCTGCTCCTGATGGTGATGATGAGAATAACAGTACTGCAGTGTAATTTGAGAAATAATGTTACTGAAATTAAAGGGCTAAACTAATATGATATTCAGTATGAGTGAGTGACTGTATTTACATTAATATAAATAGTAGAAAATGTATGTACAGATGGACATGTGTAGTGGTGCAAGGTGGATCCCATTCAATTGGTTAGTGGATCTACTTCTGGTTTTGAGATAACAAAACAGATTTCGGTTTTAGGATACCGTTCAATTACTTAGATAACTTTTAAGATACCACCAGCCACCTCTCTTTGAGTTGTTTCTAAGGACCTGTAAAGTATGCAGGGAGGTTTTAACCCTTGCCTTCCCTCTTATCTTAGCTATCTCACCATGTTTTCCTCCTTTCTTGCATGAAAGCTATGCATCCTATTTTATACGATGAGGAATATCCTTTAATAGTGTTTTGACTGAATTCTGTGTTTGTTTTCTTCTCCGATAGAAAAAAAACATTCTAAAAGGTTCAATTGAACTGTCCAAGATTAAATGTGTGGAAATTGTGAATAGTGACATTACAATTCCATGTCACTATAAATATCCTTTCCAGGTAAGTGAACGTTTTTTATTATAAACAACATCCTAAGCAGCAGCCAAATACGGCATATCTCAAAACACCAGCATGTTGTCAGCTGGAATTTGTTCTTATAGAACACAGATTTGATTTTGTATGTTTGTACACTGTTATTGACTTTATTAATTTGTTTTTATTTTCTTTATCACATTATGTTCTGTGATAGGATTTTGTATTTTTATTTTTTGTTTTACAATATTCATAATATTACTTTTGGTATTATTCTATACATGCTTTCTTGTTGGTTGTGACATAGTATTAAGTTATTATATTCATATTCATTTCTTATTCATGTTGACTCTAAATATTATATATATATATATATATATATATATATATATATATATATATATATATATATAAATTGTGGAGGTCTTTTGTGGTTTATGCACCTGTGGTTAAAGTTCTTGTTAATGTATCATTTTTACTAAAAAAAATTGTGCATGCAACCGTTTTCTTTTTAAACAGATGAATGCAGATTAATCTGTAACCCTGAAAGGAAACATTGCAAATATAGTTTCAATGAATTGGATGTAATTACATCACATGGGGATGACTGTCCTAATTTACCAAAGGCTACATAAGATGTTGGGGATCTTTCAATTTTTAAAAGTTTTAACATATTGTGGTTTACTGGTATATCATACAGATACATTTAGGTTTTAAGGTTATGTCTTTTAATTGTTTTTTCTTCTTCTTCATGTAACCGGGGGGTTTAGATGATACTTGCTGATGTAACATAATGAAGCAGTTGGGGATATTTTGCAAAATATTGTAGTGTTCATGTTTATTCAAGGTCTGGAAATAAATTGAAGACAGTGGTGTGCTGGGCTTGCTTTCCTTCAGAGAGTGATGTATACTTAATAACATGGAAAATTAATCTGGAAATACAGGAAGGAAGGTGACAAAATTCAGTTGTCCCTCCACATTTGCAGTTTTGACTTTTACGGATTTGATTTTTTTAAAAAATCTATGAATTGCTGGGTCCTCCAATGCAACTCTATATTCAGCTTCTAATAGAGGTTGATATTAGAGTAAAGGTGAAAGACCTAAACATTCCTAGAAAGGTAAAAAATAGCCATTTCTTTTTTCACCATTTTTCATTTTCCCAGAGAACTTGTGCCCTTATCCCCAGCAAATGTGTTGGGCTGACTGTACTCAGGCAATATATTGACCATTAGGGCTGGTTGATAAAAAAAATGGTTCAAAACTCGCTTCGGATCTAGGGGGCGCTGGCACTTTGAATCTGATAGACTTCTGAAATTTTTCATTAAAATTTCAAAATTGATTTGGATTAATTCCGAAATTTCGGAATGGCTTCGTTAATGGCGGACACGCATGTTTAACCCAGTTTGGACTGTCAACTGAAAAAAATCAGACTCACTGCCAACTCCCTCTCTGATAGCTGGTTCCATCCTCAGATGTGAAAGAAAGCCGCTCTCGGGGGCTGAGGAGTGGAGCCGGGGAAAGCACGCGAGGTGCCCTCGGAGGAGCCATGCCGCCGGGCTGAGGCACTTCTCCTCCTCTTTTCCAATGCCTTGAGCCTCTTCTGCCATTAGCGCTATGGCTGGAGTGTGGCTGGGAGGCTCTCCGGCTCCTCTCTTTGGGGAAGCCCAGCCCTGCGGGGAGTTAGTGGCCCTCACTGCCATCCAGACCGAGAGTGGAGAGGGCCCCTCAGCCGCCACCTCCTCCTTGGCGCCCCCAGCCTGGGTCTCATGGGCACTCCTTTAACATGCATTGCTTCCCAGGGCCCCAGATCTGGAGGGAATCCCCTCCAGTTCTCCAGCCCTGGGAAGCAATGCATGTTAAAGCTAACACACATTGCTTCCCAGGGTTTGGAAGCCCATGCCTTCCTCCCCATCTGAACGAGACTTCTCCTCTGTGTCATGCTTCTCCTCTGTGTCATCTCATAAGCACAAAACCATACTCGAGACTCCGCTGCCACTCGGCGGGCCCACCTTCACCCGTTTCCAATTGCTGGACGCAGCAGCTGTCGACAAGTTACTTGCTGCAGCTAGGCCAACTACATGCTCCCTCGACCCGTGCCCCTCCTGGCTTGTTAGAGCATGCCGGGAGGGGCTACGAGGCCCCCTGGGCAGGATCATAAATAGCTCCCTTGAGCAAGGAGTCTTCCCAGGGGGATTGAAAGAGGCTATGGTGAGACCGCTGCTGAAGAAGCCAAATTTAGATCCTTCGGCCCCCTCCAATTACCGGCCAGTTTCCAACTTGCCTTTTTTAGGCAAGGTAATTGAGAGGGCAGCAGCGGATCAGCTGCAGCGGTTCTTGGAAGACACAGCTGGATTTGATCCCTACCAGTCCGGCTTCCGTATTGGGCACGGGACGGAGACCGTGCTTGTCGCCATTACAGACCAACATCGCCGCCAGCTGGACCAGGGTGGAGCGGCCCTGCTCGTCTTGTTAGATCTGACAGCAGCTTTCGACACAGTAGACCACGCATTGTTAACCCACCGTTTAGCCGGCTCCGGGGTTGGGGGGACCGCCCTTAAATGGGTGGCCTCCTTCCTCCGGGACCGGGGACAACGTGTGGAGGGGGGCGGGGGGACCTCTGGGAGACTCCCACTTGACTGTGGGGTCCCCCAGGGGGCCATCCTCTCCCCCTTATTATTTAACGTGTACATGCGCCCCCTGGCCCAGCTGGCCCGCGACTTTGGTCTGGAGTGTTATCAATACGCTGATGACACCCAGCTCCTGCTGAGAATGGACGGCAGGCCGGACACCGTACCCGATGGTTTCCATCAGTGCCTAGAGGGCGTGACTGGTTGGCTGCGGGCCAGCCGGCTGAAGGTGAACCCGTCGAAGACGGAGATCTTGTGGCCCGGTCGGCCTGGACGGGATGAGTGCCGGATGCCTACCCTGGATGGTGAACGGCTTAGCCTGTCACCTGTTGTTAAGAGCCTGGGTGTCCAACTGGACCTCCTGCTGACCATGGAGACCCAGGTCTCCGCGGCCAGCAGGGCGTCATTTTTTCACCTACGACAGGCTAGGCGACTGGCACCCTACCTTTCCAGGGACGATCTGGCCACGGTGATCCAAGCGACGGTCATCTCGAGACTGGACTACTGTAACGCCCTCTACGTTGGCCTCCCCTTGTCGACAATTCGGAAACTCAAGCTGGTGCAAAATGCCGCCGCTCGCTTGCTGGCGGGAACGTCAGTAAGGGAGCACATCACGCCCATCCTCCGGCAATTGCAATGGCTTCCCATTGAGTACCGAATTGCCTTCAAGGTGTTGGTTTTAACCTTTAAGGCCATACACGGCCTAGGGCCTGCGTACCTGAGGGACCGCCTTGCCCCGTACATTCCCCCGAGATCACTACGTTCGGAGGAGTCGAATCTGCTCTTGGTGCCATCGGTCCGCGCCTGCCACTTGTCCGCAACCAGGCAAAGGGCCTTCTCGGTGGCGGCTCCGGTGCTCTGGAACTCTCTCCCAGACGACGCCCGAGCTGCTACGGAGCTTATCCCGTTTCGCAGGGCTTGCAAAACCGCCCTTTTTAGACTGGCCTTTGGTTAGGCAAACAATTCCAACGTACCCCTCTGTATAACCAATTCCCTGGTTCAAGAGAATGTCACAGTATGTGATCTGACTTTTATATTTCGGGATATATGTTGCGTTTTTATGCTGTATTTTATTGTATGGCTGCATGGATGTCACATGTCAGCCTATTTTTTATATGTTGTTATCCGCCCTGAGCCTGCAGGGAGGAGCGGAATATAAGATGGAACAAAACAAAAAAAATAATTTGTATGTTACAGAATTAGCATGTTATGACTCTCAACTGGCTTGGCACATTTTGGAATTTCTCTCAAAATTTAATAGACGAGAGAACTCCATAAATAAGACATACCTCTTGTTTGTTTCAGAGCTTCCCGTGTAGAAGCAGAACAAGAAACTATTTTCAGATTTGTTCACTTTGCCTAATTTATTCAAGCCATGGAATCTGAGTTAATTTGACAACAAATTGAACTATTTATATTACCGCAAAACCATTTTTACTTCTACGGTAGCATTAGAACAGGGAAGCTGTTTAGAAAATTAACAACATTTGCTTGACCTGAAATATGTTCTAATTTTGGTTTTTTCCTACCATAGATTTTTCATGACAGCTACCTCTTGTATGTATTCGCTCCCAGCCAAGCAAGCTGTCAGAAATGGGTGGTGAGTCTGAAAGAAGGTAACTGATCTCAGTATAGTTCCTCTAGGCAACCTTTAATTCCAGGATCATTATCATGATAACAATAATATAAATAGCCTTGACATTAAGATATGGCCATTGACCAATATATTTTGCTGTCTGAGACAAAGGATAAGATCCTGCTCCCATTCCCTGCACTCTTAATAGGACAGGTCCTCCAATATGGACCTCATCAGACAAGCAGGGATAAAGTGGGGTAACGCAGTGGAAAGTGTGGGACAGCAAAAATTACAATCAGGCTCTATTCCCACCTGTTAGGGTCTGTCCTCTGCCTTCTCATGTCATTTCCCCCTTCAGATCCATCTTCCCCCAGTTCCTCCTCATGTTGTTCAATGAGGAGTTTGGTAAACACCCAACTACTCCGGGGGCACTCTGGGCTCCGCTGCTGCTGGAACAGAGCCCTATGGAGTCCCACCAGAAGTTGCCCTGTGTCTTGTGATGGGCTCCATGGAACTGACTCCATTCCAGTAGTGGAGAAAAGCAGGGAGAAGATGCTCCTCTTCCTATATATGATGAGGTCATTAATGTGAGGCCAGTATAAGGAGTGTCCAGGAGGTTGGGATGGCAGGAGCCAATCAGAAATAGGCCTTTACACTTCTTGGCCTAATTGCCTTATTCTGTCTAATGGTAAAATTGGCCATATGGCATAGATTTTTGTGGATCAGAGTTTTTTTCAGCTGATTTGACATGGGCCTCTTAAAGTGCCTTTAAGTTCATTAGTGCACATGAAGGTAACTAACTATACCATACAATGATGATATGAATGTAAGAGCATAGGAAGAGTCATGATGGTCAGAGCAAAGGAAGACTGTTCCCACCGTGGCCAACCGTTTGTCTCCAGAAGGAAGGCAAATGGTGCATCTACACTTTAGGATGAATACAGTTTGATACTACTTTAACTTCCATGGCTCAATGCTATAGAATCATGGGAACTGTAGTTTGGTATAGCTGCCTTCCGCTCCCTGGACAGCTATACCTCTGCCTCTTCTCCCTTACTGCTGCAAACATTGTTGGCCATCATAATCTTGTATCTGACACTTAATAACAGCTTTATCTATCCAATTGTTTCAGAAACTAGAAACAATAACATTCTGGTGACAAAGTTTCACCCCAATTTCTGGATAGATGGAAGATGGAGATGCTGCACTCAGTCAGAGAAGTTGGCAACAGGATGTATGGAGTATGCTACAGCCAAGACTGGTAGGAAATTAATTCCAGAAATTCTTATCCCTTTTGGATCACATCTGGTGTAATGTCTTCATTTTATAAGATGTCCAACAGGTGCTCTGAAATATTTTGAGAGTTTATAATGTATTTACAAAGAGTGGGCAAAATCATCCATCCTTACATTTAATTGCTGTTCTACCTGCAAACATAGAACAAATGGCAGTGCAGTTAAAGAGCAATGAAGTGTTGTTTTGTTATACAGTAAAGACAGCTGTAACCATGGAACCCATACCCACAATTTCACTTTCCCTGCACCTGGCAAAAAAATCATCTCCTTAAGAACTATAGAGTTCGCTGGAAGACCTAGCAAATTCCTAGAGGAAATACTTATCTAGAAATCTCTAGTTTCTCCAATGCAACTCGATGGCATGCTTGGACTGGAAGCAGCACCATGGTGGGGAGAAGGGTGTAATTCCTTTTCTGATAAGAGTCACTTACATTGACATGTGGATAAGTTGGTTTAGATTTTGAGGATCGGTTTTTGCCTAAAAATTCCAGTCTTACACATGAATAAATGCAATATATGGGGCTTAAAAATAATATACCAGTAATCACATTTTGGTCTTGCTTTATGTTGTTATTCTTCCCAGCTCCAATTTCAAGTGTGATAAAGGTTATTTCATAGTTTTCGGTATTTACAAAAAAACCAGATATTATCTTGAAAACAAAGCCACAAAACCTTTTTTCAAAGAAAAAAATACATATTTGTAGTATACCTCCCCTTTTAAAACTGCTTTTTTTGTTTAATATGCCTACATATAAGCAATGCTGTTACTACTGTATGTGATGTTTTGCAGTCTCCAAGAAACCTCTTCCTTCAAATCCAAATGATAACTGGGTGAGTACATTGAAATGGGTTAGTACATTGAAATGCAACAATGATCTTTTTCATATAAGTGAAAAAGAATTGTTGCAGAGCTCATAAAAGTTACATTTAGGTATTACAGCTCTCATAATTCTCCAACTATTATTACTCCTAACCCTGTTAGCTAAAAGGATTCTGGGGTTATAGTCCAAGTAACTTATCTAAGATCTGCATTGTCAATATTCAAAACCACGTGGTGCTTAATATTTCATTATCCTTAATTTGGGATTGTTATAATGGCAGCTTCCTCTTTATGTTTTACAACATGGCAATTATATTATAATTGATTTAAATAATATCAGCAATGTGCTCACTAATATCTACAAATACTATCTATACATAGACAATGAGTTTATCTATGTCTTTATTGTACATAGGATGTAATATATGATAGAGGACTTTCCATGGACATGTAGCCCTTTTTATCTATGGCTTCTACATTCACAGATTTCATGATCTAAGGATTGAATATACAGTGTTCCCTCACTTATTGCTGGGGATAGGTTTCAAGACCTCCAGCAATAAGTGAAAAACCGCAATGTAGGGATACTCTATTTATTTTAATATTTATACATTATTTTAGTAGTTATATACTATTTTAAGTCTGTATAAACTTAAAATAAAGTGAAGGAAAGGCCCTTCAAGGCTGGAGGGAGGGAGGGAGGACTGAGAAGGGAAAGCGCCTTGGAGAGCAGCGGTGAAATTACCATGATATATGTTTTAAATTAATTTTATTTGAAACCTGTGAAACAGCGAGTCCACAATAAGCGAACTGGGATGTGGCGAGGGCACACTGTGTGTGTATTGTAATCCCAAAAAACAAACTTTGATTTTGTCATTTTATATAAGGGACACCCTTTCTCTATGCCATTGCATAGAAAGCATTTTTACCATCCACAGAATCAGGGGGACAATCAAACCTCAGCAGATACCACTATATATATACACACACACATATATATATACACACACACACACACACACACACAGATGAATTAATTTTAAGTGTGTGAATGCATGTACACATGAAATGCTTTATGCAGGATCAAACCTAAGACCTATTTACTTCCACATTGTGTTCCTACAGTCTCCTGACATATGCTTGTGAGAAGCCAACAGTTTGCACTCTCCTACCCATGTTCCTACACAGTTGGGAGCTGGTGGCTTCTACATCTGTGGAGCAGTGAACCTATGCTGAGATTTATTCTACCAAAACTGTTGAATCTGTTTTTTGGTATAGGGTTAAACACCACGGAGTACTCCTTTTAAAGTTATTCTTTTTTCTTCTTCAAAATTGTTTGTTTGTACAGAAGTTATTTCTGGACTCCAAAGAATCACCAGTGATTGCCATTTATGACTATTCTGCCCAGAATCCACAGGAGCTGACATTACAGTGCAATGAAGAATATTACGTTATTGATAATTCGGAAGTGCACTGGTGGTTGGTTCATGATAAGAATGGGTAGGTATATCTTAGAAAGATGAGCCCAGTGTTTTTGAATAGCTATTCTGTTTCTAATTACAGCCTTCATGAAATAGCAACCAACTTCAGTGGTCCAGGAGAAATGTACTAGTGTTAGTGTGAGCAGAGAGAACCAATACACAGACACAAATACGTATATACACAAAATTTGACTAGAACAAAGAGACTACATCTTTATTTCTTACTGCTGTATTGTGTTGACTTCACTCGGCATGAGGCACAAATGCAGAGATTGGACAACCAATCTGTCACCTGCTGACTTTCCTATTAAGAAGCTACCTTGGAATTTTATTTATTTGTTGTGTCAGAAGCGAATTGAGAATACAGTTATAATGTATTTTAAAAACCACAAACAAAGTTTAAAAACTTGGCATTATACTAAATTTTCTTTGACCAGAAGCTGGCCACTTCAAGTGCCTCTCGCATCGCTGTAGGAAGGTCCTCCATTGTATATGTGTCAGGGCTCAGGTTGAATTGTAGTAGGTAATCTGTGATTTGCTCTTCTCCACACTCACATGTTGTGGACTCAACTTTGTGGCTCCATTTCTTAAGATTGGCTCTGCAGAATGACAGCTGTGGAATCCACCTGTGCAGACACCATGATGTGGTACCCTGTTATTTGGGAATGTTTCTTGCTCCCAAAGACCCTTTATGGTACTCTCCCCAAAGGTGTGTGTGCATGTAGGCTCTATTTCCTTCCAAACTGGATCCAACCAATCCAAGCAGTAACAAGTAAAATTATAATGACAAACATGAACTAAGAAAAAGCAATATTGAAAGACGGACGAGTAGGAAGGCAGTCTAAGCCTAAGAGCTAGAGGAGTGCTGGTGGAGCTTAATATAGGGCACATCTACACTCACAATTGAATGCAGTTTGAAGGCAGCTTGACAGCACAGGTTTTTGATGGCACATGCTGCAAATGTATGTAGCAATGCACATTAAGGGCTTTAAACTGGAATAACCAAAGTTGGGGATTACTCCGAAATAGAATCCCTAATGTCTATCAGTGCACTTACGTGTAAACCGATTAAGGGATGAGTGTTCTGGTGATCAGAACATACACATTGCGATAGGGGGGAAATAGGGGGGAAATACCCAATTCATCCATGATCATTAAGCTACAGTTACTGCAGAACCTGAAACCTGTTCAAAGCAGTCTCAATCATGCATATGAACACTATCCAGGCCTTGAACCAGTTCCAGGACTTTACATGCAATCATCTGCAAAGAGAAATCACTTCCTTCTTTGCCATTTTCACACCAACTTCAGTGGTCAGAGTAGATGTGCTCATATTCATCTCAGGTGGACCAGAGTGAAGCCAGCCTGCTTGCCTCCTGAGGAAGAGAGCTAGCATGATAAGGAAGAATATTGTAGCTTTTTGTTTTGTATTGCCATGCCACTCCACAGCTTCCAAACAGGTTATTAATGATGGCTGAAACCCAAAGTCCCCAGGATGAACAGTTTCTTACTTACCAATTTTACTTTGCTATCTGTTCTACAGCTATGCTTGAACTCCATGCATCAAATACGGCCCATAACCCAACAAAGGTTTAAGCACTAATATATTTTATTAAATCAAAATTCAGCTTGTGTTGTATTCAGCAGTTTTACAAAGGTTAAGGGTACACAGCCCACAAAAAGATGGGGAAAATATGAAAAAAACACTGTTTTTTTACCTGAGAGAATACCTATGTATGAATTTCTAGATCCTCCAGTGCGGCTCCAAGGTCAGCTTCTGCTGGACATTCTTCATAAAGTAGTACTGGAGAACAAAGAGATTCATCGAGAGGCCTTATTAATCAAATCTGAAAATAATCAAATGCACAAAAGTTAAATCACAAATGTGGAGAATCACCTGTATTTATGAATGGTTACAATACTTTGCAGGTTTAGCTTTGTCCTGCAAAAGCAGATGCCATCAACCTATCAATTCTTTCAAAAATAATTGTTTCCAAATAATCTCCTATGCTAGATTGTTTTTTAAAAATGAAGTCATATTTTCATGGAAAAATTCATGCATTTCTTATTTTTAACAGTCATGAAGGATATGTGCCAAGCAGCTATGTGGTAGAGAAATCACCAGAAAATCTGCATACGTATGCGTAAGACAGTTTGTTTTATTTCTTCAGATATAATATTATCACTGCCTAGATAAAGCTTCATATTAATACCTTGAATAGGTCCAAATCATTTTAGGTTCTGTACGGAGGAATAAATTAATAAGAGATTATGAAGTTAAGGGGGGAAATCTTCCTAGTTTATATTTTCAACCAATGTCTAGTCTGTATATCGGAGTATTTTAAGAATCCCAATATTCTTTACAAATTAACATTTCATGGGGTCACTTTCTTATTTACCATTGAAAAATTGGAGATTCTTGCCTAGTAGCCCTTACGTCCAGGGTTTTAAAACTAAAGTTGGAAAGCCTAACATCAAATCCTTGACAATTGCAGGTGGTACAATAAGAATATCAGCCGAAGCAAAGCAGAGACACTGCTCAAAGAAGAGGTAAGGAGATTGTTATCTTTTATGCTCCTGCTTTGGTTATTTTTAAGGTTTGGGAGAATTATTACATGTTGGGGAAATTATGACATAATGGATCCTTTTTAAATCCTCCATTATATAAATGTATAGCACTTCTTTGTGGCGTGCCCATCTCAACCATGGAGCCAACTTGCTGCAAGTAACCTAGTGCCAATCACAGTGTCACAGCCTGACTTACCTAACATGACTGTTGGACAGATATGAGGTGAATAAAATCCTATTGCTAGAGAAAGAATATGGAGTATGTATGAGAGAGACTAATCTAGCACAATGCAAATAGAATTAAATACTTCGTTCTCAGCGAGAACATAGAAAAGGTTTTGGACCAAAACTCTGAGAATCTCTGGGAAGCATGGTTTATAGTCCAACCTCCCCTCCCTGAAAACCATTTTCCATCCATATTTGTACTTGGCACAAAGTGGGTGAACAAAAAAACCTAATTTTATACTCAGAAAGAAACTAATATTGACACCAAGCAAGTCTAGATGTCTACATCGGAGAAGTCAACAAAAAACAATACCCACGAAGGGTTAATGATAATAAATCACCAAATCTGTAACGTATCAAAGATTGTGTATTCAATATAATGTAGCATATAAAGTCACAGAAAGACTTGCATAATAAGACAGGGCATCAATACAAACCCTAAATCAAAAGTCCCACGCAGGGGTTAATTCCAGTAATACTCAACATCCCTCGCAGGGGTTAATTCCACACAATATATATCAGTGCTTAATAGCATATAAACAAAATCATTCATAATAGAGAGTGCATAAATATATATCAGTGCTTAATAGCATCTACACAAAATCATTCAAAGTAGAGAGTCCATAAATCATACTCATCCCGGTGGGGAGGAAAAAGGCAGCAGGACGCGGAGGAGTAAATTACTACCCATCCAGGTGATGAATCAGGCCGACGGAGTCGCCATGCGTGTTTAGAGGCCAAAAGATCCGTTTCACCGGTAGTCCAGTTTTTTCAAGGCAAAGCCAGGAAAGCGTCCAGTGTCTGTGAATTAGTATCAAAATAAACCTAAGGTAAAGAACCCCAATCATATCAACATAATAATGGGCAATGTTAAAGGGTACATACCATCAAATCATATCCAATATAACCCAGGCATAGTAGCCGATCTCGGGTGACCCAAAGGTAAACAGCAAGAGTACTGGGAGGGGTATATATTAATGGAGGGGTTAGGCTAATGAACTGAGGGGGATGACGTCATTTAACCCGTTAGGCCATTCAGTGTCTAAGAGGAGTGTCCATTTAATTTCAGCTGATCGTAACAGATCATTAGCATGCTGGTGAGGACGTGGTTTAATTTGTTGTAAGATCATGAGTTTTAAAGAGGAGGCCTCATGTTTCTTCTCCTTGCAATGTTTGTAGAACGCTGATTCCTCAGAACCTTTATGAATTTTACTTCTGTGTTCAATAAAACGGGTCCGTACCTCCCTCGAAGTCATCCCCACATAAACAAAAGAGCACCCACAGGAAATTCCGTAAATGACAGATTTGGAAGAGCAGGTCCCATAATCCCTGATTTTGAAAGTTCTGTTTTTGGAAATGCTATAAATCTCTTTTTCTTGGGAGACTAATGAGAATACTACGAATGAGAGAGAATACCCACAACCATCCACCTCCTCGGCCTCACCTAGACCACCTTATCAATTTAGGAATCGCAAACCACAAAACAGGACCCAAAATTTTCCCAGGGGACGGGGGAGAAGGAATGCTCGCTAGTAGTTAATCTATCCCATTATCCCTTTTCAGATAGAGAAGAATTTTTGTTGAATAAAGGCCTTTCGTTTGTTCCCACCCCCCTCTGCAATGACCACACCATCAGGAAAGATCTGGCGAAGTTATTCCGCACTGTGAGACTCAAGGAATTTTTTGCTTCCTCTAATCATATTGGCACCACTCCATCTAAGTTTAAAGCCCGCAGCACCTTTGTTCCCCCCAATCCATCTAACAATATCAGAGTTTTCGAGTCCATGATCCTCAAAGATATCAAGAACATAAATCATAAAACGGATCGAAGGTGGGCTAATTTGGCTCCCTCTGATATTTCCTTACTTCAAGCCTTAGGCAACAACACCACGATTACGATAAAAGGGGCTGATAAAGGTGGAGCCATTGTTATCCAAGACACTACCATGTACAATACTGAAGTAATGCGCCAACTCAACAATCCTCAATACTATCGCAAACTTCGAGCAGATCCCACGAAAACCTATGCGGCTACCATCATGAATGTTATACAAGAAGCTATTGCTGATGGCCATATTGATGACATCATGGGTAAATTCCTCATTCAGGATCATCCTAAAATACCCACCCTATATTGTTTGCCAAAGATTCATAAGGATTTACAGAATCCTCCCGGTCGCCCCATCGTAGCTGGCTGTGGCGGAATTTTGGAACCTCTTGCTCAATTCCCATTGTCTGGAAAACACCAGCATTTTTGAGAGACACTACCCATTTTATTTCCAAGATAGAGAATTTCACCTTAGAACCTGGAGATTACCTTATTACATTGGATGTGGTCTCATTGTATACAAACATTCCAATACCAGACTTGAGAGACGTTGTGGAGGATAGTTTCCATAATGCTGAATCGGAAGAACAGCCACACACAGGCTTTATGATGTCTTTATTTGACTTGGTGAGCGATTATAACTATTTTCAATTTTTAGATGACTTCTTTCTTCAAATCCACGGGATATCCATGGGACTCAGTTACACCCCCTGTCTGGCAAACATTTTTATGGCCCATCTGGAAGATAATTTTATGTTTCCTCGAACTCATAACCGCTTTTCGTCCAAGGTAAAACTATATAGCCGTTTTATAGATGATTTGTTCCTTATTTTACATCATGATACGAATGTGACAGAATTTCTTGAGTGGATGGACACCTGGCACCCATCACTGACCTTTACTGCCACCATCAGTACAGAATCTGTGAATTTCTTAGATGTTACTGTGATCAATGTCAACCATCGCTTAAAAATAAGGGACTACAGGAAGACGGTGAAGAAGAACAGCTATCTACATTTTACGAGTCATCACACTCATGCTTTGCGCTACAATCTCCCATTCTCCCAATTCCTTCGCATTAAAAGAAATTCTTCATTTACGGATGACTACACACAAGCAGCTGACAAACTTACATCGGACTTCATGCAGAGAGGATACCCGGCCACCATCATAGACAAAGCCAGGATGCGAGCTGAATCTCGCCCCAGATCGTCACTATTTGCCACCAAAACACGCACTGAGACTGAACGGGTGGTGTGGCCTGTAACTTACACGCCTCACTCCAACGCCCTGGCGAACATTGTGAAACAATATTGGCCTCTTTTGAAAGAGATCCCGGGCCTGTCTAATTTTCCACTTATAGCGCATAAACGCACCCGCAATGTGAAGGATCTAGTGGTAAACTCCCATGGGCACAGACCACCCATCAGGAGCATTATGAGCCCTGGCATGAAACCTTGCTTCCACTGCTCGGTGTGCAACAATGTCTCCCAAGAAAAAGAGATTTATAGCATTTCCAAAAACAGAACTTTCAAAATCAGGGATTATGGGACCTGCGCTTCCAAATCTGTCATTTACGGAATTTCCTATGGGTGCTCTTTTGTTTATGTGGGGATGACTTCGAGGGAGGTACGGACCCGTTTTATTGAACACAGAAGTAAAATTCATAAAGGTTCTGAGGAATCAGCGTTCTACAAACATTGCAAGGAGAAGAAACATGAGGCTTCCTCTTTAAAACTCATGATCTTACAACAAATTAAACCACGTCCTCACCAGCATGCTAATGATCTGTTACGATCAGCTGAAATTAAATGGACGCTCCTCTTAGACACTGAATGGCCTAACGGGTTAAATGACGTCATCCCCCTCAGTTCATTAGCCTAACCCCTCCATTAATATATACCCCTCCCAGTACTCTTGCTGTTTACCTTTGGGTCACCCGAGATCGGCTACTATGCCTGGGTTATATTGGATATGATTTGATGGTATGTACCCTTTAACATTGCCCATTATTATGTTGATATGATTGGGGTTCTTTACCTTAGGTTTATTTTGATACTAATTCACAGACACTGGACGCTTTCCTGGCTTTGCCTTGAAAAAACTGGACTACCGGTGAAACGGATCTTTTGGCCTCTAAACACGCATGGCGACTCCGTCGGCCTGATTCATCACCTGGATGGGTAGTAATTTACTCCTCCGCGTCCTGCTGCCTTTTCCTCCCCACCGGGGATGAGTATGATTTATGGACTCTCTATTTTGAATGATTTTGTTTAGATGCTATTAAGCACTGATATATATTTATGCACTCTCTATTAGGAATGATTTTGTTTATATGCTATTAAGCACTGATATATATTGTGTGGAATTAACCCCTGCGAGGGATGTTGAGTATTACTGGAATTAACCCTGCGTGGGACTTTTGATTTAGGGTTTGTATTGATGCCCTGTCTTATTATGCAAGTCTTTCTGTGACTTTATATGCTACATTATATTGAATACACAATCTTTGATACGTTACAGATTTGGTGATTTATTATCATTAGCCCTTCGTGGGTATTGTTTTTTGTTGGCTTTCTGGCCCCTGACCTCTGTTTGTTACTACATCGGATAAGTACCTGTCCCATAGCCTCACACAATGTGTTGCTCTTGCTAGAGGGACACGAAGTAGAGGGTCACCAGGACACTTCAATCCTAATCAAGATTTAGGGACCTGAAAAGTACTTGTAGAAACTTAGCTATGAATCTATTTCCTAATAATGAATACTTCTATTTTGTTCAATTCTATTTTCTTCTATCTGTTTGCAGGATAAAGAAGGAGCCTTCATGGTTAGAGACTCACGGCAGCCTGGCACTTATACTGTCTCTGTTTTCACAAAAGCTTTGAGGTAAGTCAGACCTTTGTAGTACTTCAAGCCATTTTAGTTGTGCAATTTAACATTTTAACATACTGATGACACATACAGTTTTCGTTGCATCATTGCTCAATTTACTAATTTGGTTTGTTATTTGCCAATTTGACGTCGATGTATAGTGACCCTAAGAATGGAGATCTCCAAGGACCGCTGCCATTAACTGTCCTGCTCAGATATTGCAAACTCAGGGCCACAGCTTCCTTGATCAAATCCACTTACCTGTAACAAAATCTTCTTATTTTGCTATGGGCTTCCACTTTACCAGGCATTATCAGTTTTGCAACAAGTCCAGGGTATGACAGCCTCATCTTGGCTGAAAATTTAGGCCTGATATTTCCTTGGACCAATTTATTTGACTCCTTGGTGGTTCAATGTGTCTGTAGAGCTGGTCTCTATCATTCATATAAAATGAGTCCATTTTTTGGTCTGGCTTTCAAAAGTATACATAGGAATAAGAAATACTATGGCATATGTGATACTGATTTTGGTATTTATTGTGGTACATTAGGGCAAATATAATGATATTGTTAGTTCAGCCAATCATTTTCTTTGGAATGGATTGCAATGTAAATTTCCTCAGAAAAACATCTATTCAGATAAACTTGTTTAGAATTATAGTGTTATCGCCTGGTCAGATTCTGAGTGCCCAGAAAATGAGGAAGGGGATACTGGGATAGATTTGGAGGTCCCAGAGGAGGATAAAAGTGGTCTGGAGAGGGTTGTTTTGGAATATCTTGGCAGTTTCCACGAGACTGGAGAAAATGATATCAGTTCTCATGAGAGTCTGCCAGAAGTGCAGGCTGAGAGAAATGTGGGAGACAAATGTTTGTCCAGTTCAAGGTGCTTGGAACTTTGAAGGCAGAGCGTACAACAGAGACATACTCACTTTTCCCAGAGGCTTAGAGATAAGGAGAGGAAAAGCAGGTGCTAAAGGGATTGGAGGCATTTGTTCCTGTTTCTAGTTTCATGTGTGGTATAGGTTGCCTGGCTTGGATTCGTGCTATCATGTTTATGGCTATATCTGTGGGTTGACTCTTGAGACTGTATTTGAAAGGATTTTGGAATCTTGGCTATCTTGGAAATAACTTTTTGCATTTCGATTCTTTTTTATAGGTTTCTTTTTTTATATACTCTTCTCTTAATAAACATTTACTTCCTGTATAACATGTGATAGGTTAAAAGCCTGAAGGCCAAACTGTATTTAATTGTCTGGCTTTACTCCACTTTCACACACACATACCTCATTCCTCCCAAGTTTCTTCGCAAATCACATGGCATAGAACAAGGAAGAGCTATGGATCAGCAGCAGGTATATCCCCTTGTGCCCCCTACAGGTGGAAGAGGGGGTGGCAACTGGCTTCAGTGCAGCTTGGCAGTGTGGATGCCTTTCTGCCACTGAAATGGCTTGGGGCATCCGTGTCTAGCCACAAGAGGTCCAGAATCTACATTTTGGATGCCAATTCTGACCCACATTTTGTAACTGTGTAGAACCACCCTTTGTCTACCCCACCTCAGAATTTTTTGTGCCACTAATTTTTATGCCACTTTTGTGTTCTACATCTAGACTGTAGAAATAATGCAGTTTGAAAGCACTTTAACTGCCAAGACTCAATGCTATGGAATCACAGGAGTTGTAATTTTGTAAGGTCTTTAGCCTTATCTGCCAAAGAATGTTGGTACTTCACCAAACTACAATGCTATCAAACCACACTGTGGGCTAGCAAAAAGACAACCAGATGTGTCTAGAAGCAGATCAAATCCGAAGTCTTCCTAGAAGCCAGGATGACTAAACTGAGACTGTCATACTTCAGGTGCACATTACAAATGGGTTGATTTAATGGAGGAAACCATGGCCCTGAGTTTTGAAGACCAATATGTGACCATGTCTCCTTGAAATCTTTCATTCACAGTGTCACCCTTTACCAACTTGATGGCAAATAACAACAAAGCTCCTTTAGAGAACAATATTATTATCTATTTTTATTTCTCTCTTTTTTAGTAATGACAATAACTCAGTCATAAAGCATTACCACATCAAGGAAACAAGTGACAATCCCAAGAAGTACTACCTGGCAGAGAAGCATATTTTTAATGGTATCCCAGAAATGATCAACTATCACCAGCACAATGCAGGCGGTAAGTCCAGGCCAAAGAAGGCAAGAACAAAAGGGAGATTGTTTTGAGCTAATTAAGAAATAATATTATTGAAATAATACTGCTGAATAGATCCAATGATAAAAAAGAAAGAAAACTAAGAAAAATATCTGTTGGGATCTAAGGTTACATCAAACATAAACTTGCAATTGCTCTTATAATTACAATTACATTGTAATTGCAAATGTAACACTGTGGTACTCCCAGAGATCCTCCTAATCATGTCACAACCACAAGGATGAAGGTTTCTCTGGAATAGCAGCTTCCAATTGGCCTAGACTTGGCTTCTTGTTTATCATTAAGTATATTGAGGAATCTTATCAATATGTGAACTGGCCATTATCAACTTTCTTGGTCCTCATGTGGTTTTGGCTCCATGACTCATCTTTTCCTTCAGCCTTCCTGTACTTCCTACTCCTTTTCCTTCAGCCTTTTATGTTTTTCTTTCTCATGTAGGTCTTGTTACGCGTTTGCGGTGTGCTGTTTCCTGCTGGAAAGTAAAGGCTCCTGTTACCGCTGGGCTAAGCTATGGTAAACAGACATGATTTAGGGATGTTAAATCTTTGTCAATTTCATTCTTTAAAAAAGCAATTTTGTAATGTTCTTCCCATTGAAAAAAAAGCCTTTTGAAGGCCATTTGCTGATTGAGGCTAATTGTGCACAAAAATGCATGCAAAATTATTGAGAATAAGCCTCCTAGCCAGATTCACATTAATGTAGCATTCTCCTTGTCATCATTTGCTAACATTTGAGAAACATGTTTTTCAAACATTTTTAATATTTTCAAATATTCTCTAAATTGACTATATAGATTTAATCTTTTTTCTCCAGAATACAGTACATTGATTTTACTTGGTGTACTTAGTCAAATGCTATGGAATCATGGGAGTTGTAGTTTTATAAAGTCTTTAGCCTTTTCTGCCAAAACCTCTTCTCACCAAACGACAAATCCCAGCATTGAGCCATGGCAGATAAAGTGGGGTCACACTGCATTCATGCTGCATCCTAACTCATTCCTCCCACCTAGATTATTTTCTAGTTCTAATTATATTTTGTGGTTTTGAAGAGCAGCTAAAAGGAAACCGTAGTTAAATGACAAATTTTACACCCATTCATTTTATACATGAATGTGGCACATATAAATAGCTGGAACCATCATCAGTAAACTCGCTTAAAATCCAGCAGTGTCATAATGTGCAGCTATTTCTAGTATAATATAGCAGCATTAGAAACAGGAGGTGTATAGTTTCAGAGAGCTAAAAAGTGTTGTCTCATCTCAGAATGGAGACAATCATTTGCAAGACATACAATGACATTTTGTAAGACCCCAGAACTTTTAAGCAAAATAGATGTTATACTAGGGCCTCAAATTGGATAATGTCAAATTATTCTACGTATGTGTGTGCAAACCAATTCTTAGTATTAGAACTACTTGATAAGCTTTCACATAAACAGATGTGTTACTTTATTCTAACAAGAAAAGGAAGCAGGAAACTAAGACTAATTTATTACAGGATGAGCTTTTATGATTTTAATCCATTTTGTTCAATACAATCACATCAGTAGATCTGAGGTACACAAAGTCAAGAAGGCTTGTGCAGAAATAAAATTACTCTTAAACACACTGCAAAAATCTTTCATTTCTCTACCCCCTTCTCCATTTCATAAATAAATATAACAAAAATAAAGTAATGTTTTCATAGTTGCAAGTTATTGCAATAGGATACCTGCTGCATTTTTAAATACCCATAGGAATTGAAAAGTATATTTCTGGTTTTTTATTTTTAAAACTATTTTTCTGCTTCTACATATTAGGAAAATGGATGATTAACCCTCAAGAACTATCCTTTGGGCAGGAGATTGGCGTGGGCCAATTCGGAGTGGTGCATACTGGCTATTGGCTTGATCAGATGAAAGTTGCCATCAAGACCATTCGTACAGGAGCAATGTCAGAAGAAGACTTCCTTGAGGAGGCCCAAGTCATGATGTAAGGCCAGATTCCCAGCCAGTTTGCATGCAGTTAGGATTTATGGGAGTTGAAGGCCAAAACATCTGGGGACCCACAGGTGGAGAACCACTGCTCTAAGGACTTAATTTGAGACTTATGTGCATCCAAACCGTATGCTCTACCATCGAACTAAGTGGACCTTCAAGCTTAATGTTCCAGTTCTTAAGATACTGGGCTCAAAGACCCTTTAGAATTCTGAAAATATTTACTGTCATTTTGATATTTGATAATATATTTCTAGTCTGCATGGAATGTAGCCTCAATATTTGTAAAGATTGGGAACTAAAGGGGTTTTTAAATAAAAGATCCCTCAATTTGTATATTTGCCTCTGATAAATGAATGGATGGAATGTCCAACAGTGAAGGAATAGGAAGAGACCCATTTGCCCTAGCACAGGGTTGGACAATCTATGCTTCGTTACATGTTGTTAGATTTAACTCCAATAATTCCATGTTGACTAGGGTTTTTAGGAGATGAAGTCCAGCAACATTTTTCAGCTCTGTTTTAGATCACAAACATAACTATTTTGTAATCTGGTTTGGGTCCCAAGATAAAAATCCAATTCAATCAACAAACAAATTTCACAAACTGCTTGTTGGGAATAGTCATTTTACTGCTTTACTGTTGCCAGCCTGAGTGAACATAAACCACTTGGAAATTTTGTCTATGTGATTTATGTTGCTGTATCAGAAAATATATAACTGAGATCTGTACCAGATGTGTCTGGTGCTTATTTTTAGAGAGCCACAAGAAGAAATATCTGTTGTGGAAATTGCATGAACACTTTAAACAGAATTCTATAGTACTTAATCTACATACATTTGCTAAAGCATTTACTTTAATGGAAAACAGGGTAAATATAAATACAATATAGTTTATATGTTCCAACAGTGGGAAATTGATTTTAGTTTTCATGAGTGATGAGAGGAGTATAAAATTATTTTTTTCAGGAGCTTCCATTCCTTTTCTTTGTTTCTCTATGTAACCATTTCTGGGTTTGTTTTGAATCTTTCAGATTCATTCTCTTCATTAGGCATCATGTAGTTGCCCTTCTATCAGTTTCTGCAAATCACGAGACATGAAAATGCCAATCCCTCCTTTCTTCTGTATTAACAGGAAGCTGTCACATCCCAAATTAGTCCAGCTGCATGGGGTCTGCATGCAACCAGCTCCCATGTGCCTTGTGTTTGAGTTCATGGAGAATGGATGCCTGTCTGATTACCTCAAGAGGCAGCGGGGGAGCTTCTCAAAGGAAGACCTTCTGGGAATGTGCCAAGATGTGTGTGAAGGGATGGCTTATCTGGAACAGGCATCTGTCATCCACAGGGACCTGGTATGCCTGGCTCATGTCTATGTCTCTTGTCATAAATCAGTAGCTCTTTTTCAAAAAGGGAATAAATCCAAATTATTAATATTTCATAATCCTTAAATTTTGAAGAGTTTGGGCTGCCCTATATATTCTTCTATCTCTATATTACAATTGAAAGTATGGATTTTACTTCCTAGCAGAGATATTTCTTGAAAAAGTATTCAGTCTTGTAAATATTTATCTTTGTTGTCTTTTTTTCTATTTTCATGTATAAATGTTTGCTACGCCAGTGAAGCTTTAGTATCAGGTTATTCCCCCTTTTAGAGTGCTACCTTGTTTAAATTTCTCTATTACCCACACAAAGGGCTCATCCTAGGCATTTGAAGCTCGTAAAGCAAATGGAATAATACTAAATCAGATGACATTGTGGATTCTTTTGCACTACATACACTGGCTCTATCCTGTGGAGTCCTGGGACTGGTTGTTTTGTGAAGATATGTAGAATTCTCTGCCAAAAGGCTCACTGGACTGCAAATTCCAGGATTCAATAGGATACAGTCATTATTGTTATTGTTAAAATGATATAACTGTATAGTTGGGGAAAGACCTGTATAATATTAGTGATAGAAAACAAAATTGCCATAGGGTGAGAATTAGGCAGCCTTCGAAATGTTGTTGGACTGTAGTTCTCAACCTTCCTCAGTGTTTGCTCAGATGGCAATGGCTTCTGGGAATTATCATTCAACAAGACTATATGGAAGGTTGTATGACTCCCAGGAGTGGGAGTCAGTAAATAAATAGTTTGACAATGAGAGCAAACTTTTGTTGGTGAATTCCATCTATAGCCTAGAAAATCAGAGACCATATGGTGAACAGTGTGACATAACTAACACTGCCTCGCCAGTTAAATTGCACTGTGTGATAATGTCTCAAAGCATTCAAGTCCCGTAAGGAAAGCACGAGAGAACAAGACTGGAAATTGCAAACTGATAGTGATTATTACAGCCATGTGGCCAAAAAAATGCCCTCAAAAACATTTTTACTAATATTTTTACTAATATCCTGTTTCTTCCTTCTTCATAGGCTGCTCGGAATTGTTTGGTAGGAGAATTCCAAGTGGTCAAAGTTTCAGATTTTGGAATGTCACGGTAATTTGAAGTCACATGCATAACTATTTATTTACTGACATTGTTTCCTTCTTTTGAAGTGTACTAAATATCAAGCTCACAGTAGCAGCAAATCCTACATTTGATCTGGAACACATGTCTCTTCCTTCTTAATGCAAGTTCCTATAATCCCTACCTTCTGCTATACTTACTTAAAAGTGAACTAAAGGTGCAGGATGCATCCATTTTGGTGGCATAGCAACAAGTATCTTTTACCTGCCCTCGCTCCCCGCCACAGATTGAAATATTTTGTTAGCTTTTCAAGCACAACAAAACCCAATACACGTAGTGTGCAGAGGCTAAATTCATGCCTATGAGTCTACAGGAAATGAAAACTCTATCACATTTAACCTTCTGAAACAACAACAAAAAATCCACCATGTTGTCTGAAAACCACTTCCTTTACCTAGCCTCTTCTGCTATTTTCAAAAATTGATTTTGCAAATGACAGGTTAGATAAGTTCCACTTGTATTATGTAGCTCACTGCTTTCTTAATGTCTGATGTACCAAAACTGTTTTTCCTCATTGTGCCAAGGATAAACTCTGTATCTGTGCCCATTGGCTCCAACTCTTTCTTTATTTCTTTGAAACTCTCCAATGACTGGCAGTGGATAGCTAGTGACCAAAACTGGTCCATGGTTTGCTGTTTTGAGCAGCAAGGCTCTAGATCAGCACAAATCTTTCCCTTTTCCAAAGAATGTTAAGGATAGAAGGTAGATGCCTGTGGATAGCTTGGCTGTAATGTAATTACATGCATGATATTTTGTTACAAGTAGCATTACAGTGCTGGTCACTGTACTAAGCCAGGTAATTAGCACAGCATGGAAAAGACACTTTCTGGAATGGCAGTCTTCCAGCCAGCATAGCTGTACCCATTCTGGTTATGAGATTCTGGGAACTGTAGTACAAAAATTCTAATGGCACTGTTTGAACAGTTATATTAATTGATATCAGGGAATCGGAGGTATTGGTCTATTTAATTAGTCTTCTTGATGCCGATTGCAATTCCATATGTTTGAATATACTTTGCAGGCATGTAGCTGGGGGGCTTGATGGGCTTCAGCCCCCCAAAAAATTCTCAGGGTGGTCCATGAGAAAGCCTTACTGGTACATTATTTAAACTGTTATGTTTATTAATATCATGATCTGATCACCATGCTCAATATATCCCATATGCATGGGGGTATTGGGATACCGATACAAAAGGTTTGCTAGGGTAGATCCTCTCTCACTCAGACTCAGCTCCCCCCCCCCCAAAATCAAACTCAGTGCCCCCCCCCAATCAAAATCTTGACTACGGTACTGACACTTTGTATATACATAAATGGTGTAATGTTATCACAATACAAACACAGGGAAATATAACCAGATAATAAGTAACAAAGTGACTGTGTATATAAAAAGGACCATACATACGTTTTGTTGGTATCAAAATACACTAATTTATACATACGACGCACGGAGAACACCAAATGTAAACATGTAGAGAACTGGCGAAAATGCGCTTTAGTCCCAGGGAAGGGCTGGCGATAGTCCGCTTTCGTCCCAGAGTCAGTCAGTAGAATGGCATAAAAGTCACAGAGTTTTAAGTAGGATTGTGCCAATGCACGTAATGGAAGGACTCCAGGACACCAAGGTGCGGGCGAAATCCAAGCCGAATCCCAAGCCCACAGGGAGGCGAACGGCGTCGGTGTCGCCCCCTGGCAGACGCTGAGTTGTAATCCAATAGGGTAGATCCAAACAGGGGAAATGCGCTGTGGGGTGGGATGGTGGGGTCCTCCGGCGGGAAAGGGTAGGATCCTTGTACACAAACACTAAAATCTGGTGTAAGAGCAATATGTTCAACTGGGGAACGATTCCCCAAGACGCAAGGAGGGAGAGGCAAAGAGAGCGTCTCTTTCTGTTGGATTACATTTGGTGTTCTCCGTGCGTCGTATGTATAAATTAGTGTATTTTGATACCAACAAAACGTATGTATGGTTCTTTTTATATACACAGTCACTTTGTAACTTATTATCTGGTTATATTTCCCTGTGTTTGCACTGTTGCTGCTTGACTCCCTCAACCAGCCCGCTCGTTGTTTTGCCTTATGTCATCACAATACACAATATGAAATGAATGGCTCTGTGAATATTTGAGAACTTAATCTTATGCTTACAGAGCATATACTTTGTTATGAAGATGTAGTCTTTCCTCAAGTACAGTTCTGACTTTTTAATGTTGTGATACTATAAACACTGATGCACCGTGTTTGTCTGTTTCTAGGTATGTTCTTGATGACCAATATACCAGCTCTATGGGCACCAAATTCCCTGTTAGGTGGTCAGCACCAGAGGTGTTTTCTTATAACCGGTATAGCACCAAATCTGATGTCTGGTCATTTGGTAAGAGCCTTTAATCAAAAAATTATTATTCACACACTTATTTGACACCTTATCACTGAAACACACTGCTAATCCTATTGATATAAGGCATTCCCACTTCTCCTTTTTGTGTTTGTGAGGGGTATTTTTTAACAAGGTATTTCATACTATTATTATTGCCGGACAAAATTAGAGCAATAAGAGAGCTGCCCTCCTTCCGGAGGGCACATAAAACATATCTCTTCCAGCAGGCTTTCAACCTTTAGTGGCTCTGCTTAAGTCATATCTCTGTGATCGTTTAAAATGTTTTTATTTTACTTAATGCTGTAAATTGTGTTTGATGCTGAGCCTTTTGGGAAGGGTGGTATACAAATTGAAATAAATAAATAAATAAATAAAGTATAATCAATAATAACCAATATTTAGTATAATATTTTCTATAGAGCGAATCCACTTATATTGACAATGCCTTCCATAGTGATAAAATTGCATGTTCCTGTGAGTCAAGAGGATATGCTGACAGTAGGGTCTCCTGTGATAGGGAGCATGACAGACTTTTGCTGATGAGCCAGACTAAATAAATGTGCCAAACAGCAACTGGCAGCAGCAATAGTGGAGGGAGACAGTAGCAGAAGATCTCCCAGAGGCAACAGAACTGAGACCACATCTAATGCTTGTTAGTATTGCATAGAAGGAGGATGGGAAATCCATTTTTAATGTCTATTATCATGAAAACACTTTGGTGAGACAGTCCAAAATGAAACAAGACACAGTGCTAGAAGATGAGACAGCAAAGAATAATTACAAATAGCATTCTAGCTAGTGATGCAAGTAGAATCATGCCAAAAGGATTTCCAGCTGTTAATTTGCTCAGAGGTGAAGGGAAAATCCAAAGTTGCCCAACATATACGTAAAACATCCTGTAGCACATTTTCATATCATTTTTCAATGAGTATCTCATAGAGTCTCAACCAATTCAACATAGTTTGCGGCAGCTATAAAAGCCAAAGTTTCTGGAGTATAACAATAAGTACTACACAATTGAACAGGAAATAACACTTTTAAACCAGGAATGGGACATTTTTCACATTTTGTTACATAGTGATATAGATTTGTCCTTGGGCCCATCTACACTGCCATATAATCCAGTTCAATGCAGTTAATCTGCATTCTGAAACTGGGTTATATGGCAGTGTATATAGGGCCCCCAGATGCAGGAATGTTCTTTCTAAATTTCTGACTATAATTAAGATTCATTTTATAGATGAAAATTACTGAATCAAAATGAAATATTTCAGTTCCAGTAATTGTTGCCATTTGTATTATAGAGCAACAACTGCTCAACACTTTTTATTTTATCCCATCTGAATGTTTATCTTGTTTTCTTTTATCTAAGTAATTGTACCCAGATATTTTAAAAACCATCAGTTAGCTTTTTGATTCTTGTGAAGCTCGAGACACAGTAACACAAGAAAGTTTGTGTAATTCGCCTGGGACTATAAATGGTGAATCAGTTATGAAGTATCAGATAACATTTTTTACTCTAATGTAACAGTAGAAGCAATTGTAGTAGCAACTATAGAAGTAATGGTAACAACAGTAAGAGGAATGGCTTGAAGCCACTTTGAATCCTGTGTTGGGAATAAAGTGGAATACAAAACAGATAAACAAGCAAGAAACCAAGAATGTACTGTCTAGGCAGACTGTGATGATGAACACATTGTGTCTCTTCACTCAAAAGAACTTGGGGATGGGGTATTTCTCTGGCAAATGGGTTTACTTTCTTTGGGGGGAGAATGTCTCTGTAGTATTAGGTGGCAGATTAAAAAATGAGATATAAAGACATAATCTGAAAAGATTGAATAAAACATGAACATGACCATACTTCATTATTGTTCTTATGTGTCTTTAGGTCGATTCTGACTTAAGGCGATACTATCCTCGACTGTACTTAGAAAGATTTATTCAGCCTTCCTCTCAGCTGAGAGTGTTTGACTTGCCCAAGGTCTTTCATGACCTATTCCTTATTTTGTTTCAGGGGTATTGATGTGGGAGATATTCAGTGAAGGTAAAATACCTTATGAAAACAAGACCAATGGTGAAGTGGTAGAAGATCTCAGGGCTGGTGGCCGTTTGTATAAGCCCAGGCTGTCTTCCAATACTATTTACAAGCTAATGAGAAGTTGCTGGAGTGAGGTCAGTACAACATATTTCATGTCCGAAGCAAATCGAGAGTACAGTTATAACGTATAATGCTAAGCTAAAAACTTGGCATTATACTAAATTTTCTTTGAAATTTAGTATAAACTTGGAGTGCCCCTGGTATCGCTGTAAGAAGGTCCTCCATTGTGCATGTGGCAGTGCTCAGACTGCATTGCAGTAATTGGTTTGCTCTTCTACACACCCGCATGTCATGGGACATGAGAGACACCTCCCCGCAGGATCGTAACACATCCGGGTGTCCCCTGGGCAACATCTTTGTAGACAGCGGATTCTCTCACACCAGAAGTGATTTGTAGTAAGGAAATTAACCCTGGACTTCCTAAAAGGGAATTCAGAAGAGCAGTAATCTATTTACAGTAGTCTTGGGTCATTGGTGGCTTCTAGAAGAGTGAGGTGGTAAGTCTACTCCAAGTTATAGTGTGAGTATAAAATAAGCTATTGGTTTTTAGGAAAAGAGATCAGCACCTTGAATAGATTATGAAAGTTTGGACTAAAGTTTGGAGTGAATTCATTGCCTCGCTGACATAGGAGCACCAGCAGCTACTCCCTTGGAGAGAGTGTGACGATTTATTTTTAAAAACGAAACAAAAACACCACACTATATAAAAGATAGGTCTGCAAGACAGGATTTTCACAGAAGCTTCATTTCAAAAGATGTCAGATTAGTTGGATCGAATAATAAATATATTGTTGTGACCCAGTCTTTGAACACTTTACATAGGCATCCTAAAAGCACAGGAAAAGGGCTTATGCAAAGGTTGCTCAGGAGAAGCTGATCACAGAGTTTACTTTTTTTTCTAAATCTGTCTAGGACCCAATTTACAGAGGAGAAATCCATGCCCAGCCAAGGAAAAAAAAGAGTTCTGGTTAGCATCTAAGACCAGATGCTTAAACCTATTAGTAAAAAAGTCTAATCCTTTCTGTTTTACCCATCCAGCAATTTCCCTAGGGTCCTCAGTTTCAGGTCCACTTTGAAAATTCCAATGACAGCTGAGTTCAGTACTTCATGCCAAGTTCCTTTTCCCTTCAAAATTACTGCCAGTTCACAGCAGAAGTCTAGTGCAGTCAGCAGGTCATCTGATTTATTATTTAAGGTTCAAGTTGGTACATTAGCCAGTATTCCCTGGGAGCTTTTTAAAGTCAGGTGTAAACTCAGTGACCTGTCTGGACTCCTCAGCTTTGAGTATCTCCTGTATGTTCCTAGCAGCTTCTAAGTTATAACTCTCTAGCTACGCTTGTTTTGGATCTTGAACGGCATCTATATGCTGTTAGTTCATTCAGAAGTGGAAGATCTGCAGGATTATTGATTTGGTGGATCAGGAATCTGATATAGGCTATGGATGGCATGATTTTAATATATAATGTAATGTTTTTAAATGTTTAATATGTTTTTAGTTTTAATCTAATTAATTTTTTAATTATATGTGTTTTATATTGAATAATTGCCTCTATGTATGCCTTGAGTCCCCTTCGGGGTAGAGAAAGGCAAGTATAAATAGAATAAATGAATGAATGAATGAATGAATGAATGAATGAATGGTGAGATTTATGCAATTACCAGCATTTCTCACCATTTTGCCTGGGGCAGATGACACTGCAGTCCTCACAATACCTGGATATATATCTCATATAAGCCCTATCAAAGGATGATCTTGAAGTATATCTAAGCCTTGGCACAACCCTACACTTCTAAGGGTACTGTTCCATTATCCAGGTTGAAGCCACTAGGGGGTGCTAGGGAGAGAGAGACTGATAATCCATTTTATGCAAGGGGGGAGTTGAAGAAGAAAAACACCCCCCCCCTTTTCACTGGTTATTTCCCATCCCCCCTGTTCCAATATCATAAAACGATGGTTGTTTCCACCATGGGGACATGGGTGTGGAAATAACAGGAAAACAGGGGAAATGGTTTTCCTCCTTCAACCCACCCCTCATCCCCATAAAATGGACTATCCTTCTCTCTCTAGCACCTTAGTGGCCAACTCCCGGATAATGGAACAATACCCCTTTATGCGCATGTGTGTGTGTGTGTGTGTGTGTGTAGTGAAATGTAATAGATTAACAATTTAAACTTATTACAAGTAGGAATGCCTCTAGAAAATAAAAATAAAAATATTCAGAGGTTAATCACTGTTGGAAAACCTTTTACAAAATATTATATGGCACTAAATGTCAACAAATCACCAGGGCCAGATGGCATCCACCCCAGAGTTCTTAAGGAACTCAAGTGTGAAATTGCTGAAATTCTAGCCAAAATATATACCCTTTCTCTAAGATCAGGCACTGTACCCGAGGACTGGAGGGAGGCAAATGTAACTCCGATCTTCAAGAAAGGATCCAGGGGTGATCCAGGAAATTATAGGCCAGTTAGTCTAACCTCAGTTCCAGGCAAAGTGATGGAAACCATTATTAAAGAAAAAATTACCAAGCACATAGAAGAACAGGCATTGCTGAAGGAAAATCAACATGGTTTCTGCAAAGGCAAATCATGTCTTACTAACTTGATAGAATTCTTTGAGGGTGTAAATAAACACATAGATAAAGGGGACCCAGTCGATATTGTTTACCTTGACTTTCAAAAGGCTTTTGACAAAGTCCCTCACCAAAGGCTCCTAAATAAGCTCTTCAGCCATGGAATCAGGGGACAGGTCTTGTCCTGGATTGGAACCTGGCTAAACTGTAGGAAACAAAGGGTGGTAATAAATGGACACTTCTCTGGATGGAAAGAGGTGAGAAGCGGCGTACCCCAAGGTTCAGTTTTAGGACCGTTACTTTTTAATTTATTCATAAATGATCTGGACGTAGAAGTAAAGTGTAAGGTAGCAAAGTTTGCAGATGACACTAAACTGTTCAGGGTAGTTAAAAATGAAACTGATTGTAAAGAGCTCCAGAAAGATCTCTCGAAATTGAGTGAATGGGCAACAAAGTGGCAAATGCATTTTAACCTAAACAAGTGTAAAGTCATGCACATCGGGGCAAAGAACCCCAAATACACTTATCAACTGATGGGATCAAAGCTTTCTGAGACAAACCAGGAAAGGGATCTTGGGGTTTTGGTGGACAGCTCAATGAAGATGTCAACCCAGTGCACTGCAGCAGTGAAAAAAAGCAAATTCTATGCTTGGCATGATCAGGAAGGGAATCGAAAATAGGTCGGCAAATGTTGTATTGCCTCTCTACAAATCTATGGTGAGGCCACATCTGGAGTACTGTGTACAATTCTGGTCACCGCACCTCAAGAAGGATATAACGAAACTGGAAAAGGTACAAAGAAGGGCAACAAAAATGATCCAAGGGATGGAGCAGCTCCCTTATGAAATCAGGTTGCAACGCCTTGGTCTTTTCAGCCTTGAAAGACGGCGTTTAAGAGGTGACTTGATCGAAGTGTATAAAATCATGCATGGGATAGAAAAGGTGAATAAAGAAAAAATATTTTCTCTGTCACACAACACTAGGACTAGGGGGCACTCCCTAAAGCTCCAAGGTAGGAAAGTTAGGACTAATAAAAAAAAGGACTAATAAAGGGAAATATTTCTTCACCCAGAGGGTCATTGGGTTATGGAACTCACTTCCAGAGGAGGTTGTGACAGCTGTCAGCCTGGACAGCTTCAAGGCAGGATTAGACAGATTCATGGATACCAAGGGAATCAGTAGTTACTGAAATGGACATCCAAGTGCCACCTCTGTGTTGATTGAGGCAGGCAGGATTTTCCCCGGGTACTGGCGATGGGCTGAGGCCCGATTCAGCATGGCTCTTCTTATGTTCTTATGTTCTTATGTACTGTAAAAATGCCCAAAATCCAGCCACAATTGAAAAATACCTGTTGAAAATGTAAACAAGCAATGGGATCATTTTTTCACACATGGTGGTCTTGCAAGATGACAGACTTTCTAGAGCCAATAACAGTTCTCAGGTTGCATGATTCATAACTGTACATGGAGTACTGGCATGTCCTTGTAAGGCAGATGTGTTTGTACATACCTGAACATTAGGAAGAACTTCCTGACTGTGAGAGTCATTCAGCAGTGGAGCTCTCTGCCCTGGAGTGTGGTGGAGGCTCCTTCTTTGGAAGCTTTTAAACAGAGGCTGGATGGCAATCTGTCAGGGGTGCTTCGAATGCAATTTTCCTGCTTCTTGGCAGGGGTAGGATTGGATGGCCCACAAGGTCTCTTCCAACTCTAGGATTCTATGATTCTATTTTAAACACAGAACATTATTTTTTTAAATAAAATATTTCTTTATTACGGTAGTTTTTAAAAGAGGGTAAAATTAGCAAATACACAACTACACAGAATGGTAGCCATAGGGACTACGTAACATTCAAACACAGGTTTTTCGCTAGAATCTGCGAAGAATACGAAAGAAATAGAAAAGAGCAGGGGGGGGGGAGGTTGATATAGAGTAGGGGAAGGGTCGGGGGTGAAAGTGTTAAAAAGAAACGTAAATTTAGGGCACAACAAATTTTCGACCATTAATAGTACTTTCCATCTGTTCTTAGGTCTTCCTTGGGGAGCTCCAATATTCCTGTGATAGGAGAGAGTAGAGAGTATCTTAAATGGTACTCCTTTTGCCAAATAATGTATCTCTATAAATATATATATATGTATATTTTCCTCTATTATTGGGTTTATGACTATCTCTAGTACCTTAGTCCCTTAAATCTATCTCGATATTATATTCCTTTCTGTAATATCTTATTACTCGCTCATAGTTCTTTGCGTGTTTGTTTTCCTTCAATCTATCAGTGAGTCTCTCCATTTGTAATGTATCTATAATTTTTAGTGTCCATTCTTCCCTACTGGGTTTTTTATCCGATTTCCAGTATTTTGCATATACTAGCTTTGCTGCTGTTGTCAACAAAATAAAAATATTTTTGTCTTCTTTATCCCATTTATTGTCCATTATTCCTAATAGGAACATTTCTGGCTTCTTTTCAATCTCTTTTCCTAATTTTTTTTGTGTCTCCTTATGGATCATGGTCCAATACTTTCTGGCTTTCCACAGAGCCACCATAAGTGAAAGTATGTCCCATTTTTCCCTTGGCAGTTCCAGCATCGGGGGCTTGCATTAGAGAACATTTTAGCTATCTTTGCTGGAGCTAGGTGCCACCTGTAAATTATTTTTATCCAGCTCTCTCTGTAATTTTGGCTGAGTGAGATATTTATATTATTCTTCCAGATAGTTCTCCAGGTTTCTGGGCTGATGTTATATCCTAGGTTCCTAGACCATTTTTTCATATGGTCTTTTAGTTGATCTTTCCCTTTTTCCCAGCTTTGCAGGACTCTATATAGTTTCCCTACCAGTTTTTGTTTTGTATTTATTAAGATCTCATCTAGCTCATTTAGTTGTTTTTCGAACCCTTTTTTTTGGTCTATTTTATATATGTTCGCCATTTGAAGGTATGGGAACCAATCCGTTTTTATGTTTTTTTCTTGTAGTTGTTCTCTAGATTTCATATTAAAATTTCGACCATCCCAGTACAGGAGGTCTCTATATGTTAACAATTGGGCGTCATCCAATTGTCGAATCGCATAGCTTCCATGGGCGATAGCCATAGAGGATCTTTCTGTATAATTTTTTGTAGTATTTTTCCCAGACTTTAATTAAAAGAGCTTCTTATATAATGATCTTTAAAGTTGGGTCACTTTTTATTTTATCATAACAGAGATATGCATGGAGTCTCAGAATTTCAAGTTAAAACCTTCGAGATTTAACAATTTATTGTTTTCAGACCATACACCATCTCCTTTAGCCAATCTAAACAATTGGCATCATAATATAATCTTAAGTTAGGAACTCCAAGGCCGCCTTTCTCCTTGGGTTCCTGAATTAATTTTAGCCTGACTCTGGGTTTTTTCCCCGCCCAGATTAATTTTGATATTATTCTGTTCCAGGTGTCTAACTGATTTTCTTTTTTGATAATTGGTATCATGTTCAAAAGAAAATTTATTTTTGGAAGGATGGTCATCTTTATTGCCGAAATTCTGCCTAAAAAAGATAGATTTATTTTTTTCCATCCTTCCAAGATTTTATTTATTTCTGCCCATTTTGCCTCATAATTATTTTTATATAATTGCGAATTTTTTTGGGTTATTTGAATTCCCAAATATTTTACCTTATTAGTAATTTTTATCCCTGATATTCTCTGGAGTTCTAATTTTTCATTTTCGTCTATATTTTTAGTTATAATTTGTGTTTTTTCCTTATTAATCTTAAACCCCGAACATTTACCAATTTGTTCCACTACTTTCAACCAGTGTTCTATTGAGCTCTTCGGTTCTTCCATTATTTGAATTAAATCGTCTGCGAATGCCTGTATTTTAAACTTATCTTTTTTAATTTGTAACCCCCTTATCCCATTATCCGTTCTAATTTCTTCTATTAATAGTTCCAATATAAAAATAAAAAGTAGAGGCGACAGTGGGCAGCCTTGTCTGACTCCTTTCTGTATTTTAATTTTCTCTGTTTTTTTGTAATTGACTATAATTTTTGCAGATTGTTCTGCATATATTGCCATAATGATATTTTTGAATTGATGTCCCATATCTACCTCATTTATCAGCATATGTAGAAAATTCCAGTTAACTTTGTCGAACGCCTTTTCGGCGTCGACAAAGATAAATGCTGCTTTTTTATTTATGTGTTTATCGTAGTATTCTATTGAATTGAGAAGGATCCTGACATTAGTATTCATATGTCGGCCTGGAAGGAAACCATTCTGGTCCCCCTTGATCCACCTATTTAAAAAGGGTTTTATCCTTTCAGACATAATTGATGCAAATATTTTATAGTCAATATTTAGCAATGATATCGGTCTGTAGCTGGCTGGATCAAGGGGGTCCTTCCCTGGTTTCTCTATTAAAATGATATTGGGGTCTTTCCAAGAGGCTGGTATGATTGCTTTATCTAGAATATCATTGAATAGTTTATGGAGAATATCTATTATCTCTTCTTGATAATATTTATAGTACTCCGCAGAGTATCCATCTGGGCCAGGCGCTTTCCCTCCTTTCGCTTTCTTTATCGCTTTCATAATTTATTCTTTACTTATAGCTTTATTTAGGTCTTCTCTATCTCTATCTGAAATTTTCCCCAGTTTCTTCTTTCCGATATACTCTTCCACCTCTCTTGAATTTATATTATCATCTTTATATATATCTGTAAAGAACCTCTCAAATACCTTTTTATTTCTTCTTCCTTGGTATAATTATTTTCTCCGATTTTTAATCTTGTGATCATACTTTTTTTCCTTTTTTCCTTCAACTGCCATGCAAGCAGTTTTCCGGTTTTATTAGCAGATTCAAAATATTTCTGTTTCATATATTTTATATTTCTTTCTATTTTTTCCATCTCATTTATCTCTAGCTGTTTGTTATATATATCTAACTCGTTCTTCCTTTTTTTGTTATTAGGTTCTTTCTTTAATATTTTTTCCACCTTTTCTATCTTCTCGTACAGTTCTTTATTTCTTTTTAGGGACATTTTCTTTTTAATTGATTGATGTTTAAGAAAATAACCTCTCATAAAGGCTTTACTCGTATCCCATATAATGTTGTATTTCTCGTTATTTTGACAGTTAATTTCAAAAAATTCTTTTAAGTATTTTTTACTTTCTTCCGAGATTTTCTTATCTTTTAGGATATAACTTGGGAACTTCCAGTTAAATTCTCTTTTTTCATGGAATAATTCTAGCTCTAATTGGCTGTGATCCGAAAAGAGTCTTGGTAAGATTTTTACTTTCTTGATTTGTATAGTTAGGTCATTGGATACCATAATATAATCTATACGTGACCAGGATTGGTGCCGCCCAGAATAAAATGTATAATCTCTTTCTTTACGATTTAATACTCTCCATGCATCAGTCAAATCTTGGTTTTCCATTAATTTAAAGAAGCTTAATCGCAATTTACTGTTTTGACTATTTTTAATATATTTGTTAGTTCTGCTCGGTTTTTTATCCAACTTGGTGTCAATGACTCCATTAAAGTCGCCTAGCAGTATACAGCTGTCAAATTCTACGTTGCCTAAACTTTTTTCAATATCCTTAAAAGAATTGCCTTGGCATTATTGGGCGCGTACAAATTGCAAATTAAAATCTTTTTTGATCTTTTTCAATAATGACGCCTACATATCTGCCTTCTATATCCTCAAAACATAATTTGGGATTTAGTATTGGATCTATGTAGAGTACCACCCCTCTTTTTTTAACATTAGCTGACACTATGAACTCTACTCCTAGATTTTTCTTTTTTAGATAGTGTATATCTGTTTTTTTTACGTGCGTTTCCTGGATCGCTATTATGTTAGCATTCTTTTTTTTAAGGTTGTGGAAAGTTCTTTTTCGTTTAGCCCCATTGTTCATCCCATTAATGTTCCAAGATATGCACCTTAGAGTCATTCTAGATCAGTGTCTTCTGTGTTTTCTTCTTGATCTTGATCCGCCTCCAGGTCTTTTTGGTCCATCGTATCCGCTAGGTCCTCACCAACTTCTCCGTCTTTGGTCTCAGAGATGTTCTCTTGTTCTTCATCTTGCGTGTTTATATCTGTTTTGCCTAGGAACCTTCTCTGACCGTCTTCCCTATTGTCTTTCCCACGCTTTCTTCCACTCGGGCTCTCTTTTAGTTCTTCTCCATATTTTCTTCTGTTGTTAACCAGTATTGTCTGCCTTTATACGTGGTCATGATGCCCTCAATTTTCTCCCATCTGAACCTAATCTTGTTTCTTTTAAAAATGTCCGTTAGGAAAAAATATTTCTTTCTTCTTTCCATTATTTCTGGTGGTGTCTCCTTTAGGATTAGTATTTCTTTGCCTTTATACTGTCCCTGTCGGGTTTTTTTCCACCTGAGCAATTCATCTCTTATACTCTTCAGCGTATAGTTTGCTATCACGTCTCTTGGTGTTTTGTTTCTTCTTGAGAATGCCGAATTGACCCTATATACCCTATCAATTTTCCCTTCTAGGTATGATTCGGGGGTATCTAATATTTTAGCTGTTACTGCTGTTATTATCTCTTTGACCTTTACTTGTTCTTCCTCCTCGATTCCACGGAATCGCACTCTGGGAATATTTGAGCTGTTGAAAATGTAAACAAGCAATGGGATCATTTTTTCACACGTGGTGGTCTTGCAAGATGACAGACTTTCTAGAGCCAATAACAGTTCTCAGGTTGCATGATTCATAACTGTACATGGAGTACTGGCACGTCCTTGTAAGGCAGATGTGTTTGTACATACCTGAACATTAGGAAGAACTTCCTGACTGTGAGAGTCATTCAGCAGTGGAACTCTCTGCCCCGGAGTGTGGTGGAGGCTCCTTCTTTGGAAGCTTTTAAACAGAGGCTGGATGGCAATCTGTCAGGGGTGCTTCGAATGCAATTTTCCTGCTTCTTGGCAGGGAGTTGGACTGGATGGCCCACAAGGTCTCTTCCAACTCTAGGATTCTATGATTCTATTTTAAACACAGAACATTATTTAAATACATAAAATATTAAGAGATGAGCATGAAATCCTTCAAAGAGTTTTGTTTCAGTGTTTGGTCCAACATGGTTAGAAAACTTCTGTGAACAAAAGCCTGTGAGGGCTTCAGAGTGTGGCCCATTCCCATTACACTTCAGCCCTTCATGCATTTAGACACATTTCTGAATTCTCTTTCTGTGAAATTGACACCAGATTAGTTGCAAATCATGCTGACATCATTCTATAATACTATTTCTAACACTTACTGTATCACTCAGCATAGACTACAACCATGTAGTCCAAAAAGTCAGTTTTTCATATTCTGCATAATTGTTTATAAGGAAGTTGGTCCCAATCCCCAAGTAGATATAGGGTAATATCAAAGAAAAGGAGAAAACGAAGGCATGGGGTAAGCAGGAGAAGACGATATGATTATTCTAATTATGCAGAGTTTTACTTGCAGTAGGGTGGAGTGTGTATGTGTGTGTGTGTGTGTATATATATATATATATTCTATACATATTTTCTATAAATATTTTCTCTCTAGAATAAGTCTGACTGCCTTTCTCCACAAAGTTTGTCTTTGCACTGTTGGGCTTGGCCTAATGTAAGCCGCCCCGAGTCCCCCGTTGGGGAGATGATGGCGGGGTATAAATAAAGTTTATTATTATTATTTGATGTTGTCAATTTCTTCTCTATCAATGGAGAAGGCTCAGTGAGAATAACTTTTCACCTCCAATTTTGAATGGGAATAATTTCTTCAATTTATTCTTCAATTTATACCAACTTACATTTAAAGTTTACTTAACCTTCAGTAAGGAAAAATATTACGGTATCATGTTCCTTGGCAGGATTAAAAATTTATGTTTGTAACATGGAGAAAATGCAAATGAAAGTTTCTCATAGATTTCCTAAGTTGAAATGGCCAGCTTCTATCACAATAAATTCACCCGTCTACTAGGCATTTTTAATGTTTTTATTTAAAGTATTTCTGTATTTACTTGCAGTCCACAAAATGAGACGAAGTTTTTATTGTTGCCAAAAGTGATACAGGATATTGGCTACAGGAGACTGAGCTGACTGTAATTACTTAAAAACACCAGTCTATTGCTTTCATCATCATGGAATGTTTATGAAATGTGGATGTCATATTGTTATATCACTTCCTAACTAGTTTACAATTTTTTAATATTGAATCCTCTCTCCTTTTCCTTATAGAAGCAAGAAGACAGACCACCTTTTTCAGTTCTGCTGTATCAGCTCAATGAAATCTCAGAATCAGACTTTTTAGTTTAAATGACTGCTTGAAGGTATGAAAGACACAATCTTTCTCATACATGGCATAAGCAGATAGCTTTCATATCTATGTTTGGTAGAGGTACCAACTAGGATGAAATCTTGATTGTTTTTGTAACGTGTATAAATAGAGAAAATGAACAGCGTGAGATGCATTCAACATTTTTGTTTAATAACCTTGCAAGCTCCTCTTGGAGAATAAAGAGGATTTTCCATTTCACATGGTGATGGTGACAGTAACAACAAGGAGAACAGCATTTAGGATAAAGTGAGTTGCAACCGCTTTGCAGTCCTGGAACCTTCTGCTTCTTGAAACTGGTCCAGCAGGCAAGGGAATTACAATGTGACTCTGATCCACCAAACATGATTGAAACTGAAACTATTTGTAAACAAATGTTTTGATGGCAGATTTGAAACAGGATATTCTTGTTTCAAAAATCAATTGGATGCAGGAATTACAGAAACCAGAGTGACAAGTCATTGTATTTAATATTTTTATACAAATGGACAGCTAGTCTGACAGATAAAATTAACAATTAGTGCTATTCTGTGTCTTTAAATTCTACATAATGTGGTAATAAGAGATCAGATCGGCTTCTTCGCTCCTAACATTTTGGAAAAAAAACCTCAATATGTGGCTATTCAAGCAAGCATTTGCAAATATTGAGTAACCGACAGAAGAAATGGAACAACTACACAATGGGACTGGACAATGTTTTAATGAGAATTATTGACTTGTTTTATTGCTGTTATGATTTTATTAATGTTAATGTTTTATTTTGTGTTTTGTGGCATTGAATTTTGCCTTGTAAACCGTCTCAAGTCACCAGAAGGCTGAGAGGGGTGGTATACAAATACAGTAAGTAAATAAATAATTAAGATAGGACAGATGCCTCTAAATATTCACGATAGTTTCCTGCTAGAGAAAGAAATTATGTGTTAGTTATTCTGTGTTTTTAAATCTATACTTTGTTTTTTTAAAAAACCTTAATCAAACTGACTTTCACTCTGTTTTGCCCAGAAAGTTCAGATATAGAAAACAATATCCTAGCAACTCAAGAGTAAGAAGCTAATTTTCTACACTTAACAAAATTTATGGGCATTTGAAAGAATAATGCTGATGATGACTTGAGCTATGAAGTCTGATCATACAACGCTGGTTTCTGAATAAACTTAGGGTGAGGAAAAAACCTGATGAACTGAGAAGCACATGAGCTCAGTAATTATACCACCCAAAGTTTTGTGTTACTTAAACAAGTGAACTTATGCATGCTCTTTATTTGTCAGAGTTTATGTATTTGTGGCATTCCAACTCCATTTATGGAAGCATGATCAAAGAACTTGTTTGCAATAATGACTAGTAAAACACCTGTGGATTATATTTCAGAAAAATGCATTTATACAGAGCATTTTCATTGGTTTTTCCAATTATATGGTACTGAAAACTACTGCAAATTAATCCTGTTGTATATACATTTATGGGCCTGTCGGGAAGTACTACAGATGTTAAAATCTGGGTGCAAGGAGAGTATGTAAATCAACTGCAGCTGAACATGAATGCTGAAATCTGGATTAAGATCCTTTTATCTTTTGCCATGTTGCCATCTGGAGGCACAGGAGGACAATTAATCAGTTACTAATGTGGTCAGATAGTGGTCTGTATTATATTATCAACATGTCAGTCATTTGGTTGAAAGCATGCTCTTTAAAGTGTGAGAAATGGGTTGTTGGAGAACTTTGTAAGGAGAAGGACTCTTAAGCAAGAATCAAAATTTATTCAAAAACATCTGGCACGAAAGAGTAGAAACACCACCATCATTTTTGAAATGTTGATTCAGTTTATTTTGATATTTTGAGTATTGAGTGACTTGAACATCCTTGTAAAATGATGTCAAGAAGAGAGCAACAATTATGGAATTATTGTATAATACTGACAGGAACTCTTCCTATGTGCCAAAAATAATTAACAACTGCATTCTTTTCATTTCACTTCTTGCACCTGTTTTTTTTTTTCCTTTTTAACTGGGCTGCTGTGAGTTTTCTGGGCTGTAAAGTTTTCTTTTTAAATTAATTGGTGGCAGTGCACTGTTTCAGAAGAACAATTATCCCAGGGTTCAGGTTCAAAAGATCCTGAGCATTCAGTGGAAAGGTGATCTATTCGAAACAGAACATTTTGTCTTTTTTTAAAATCCAAACCCTAGATACTATAATGAAGAAATTATATGCTCCATGCTGTATGCACCTCATGTTTCTCAATATAGTAACTATCATCAATGAGTGTTTAAATAAAGACAGTTCCTGAATTACAAACATCCAACTCACAAACAACTTATAGTTACGAACGGGGGGGAGGTGAGTCAACAGGAAGTGAGCGAGATCTGCATTTAGAAAGGGAAATTCACTCCTGGAAGCGTTATCATGGGGAAAAGGTGTCTCCACTGAAGGTTCCACCAATGCTTGTTTCCACAAGCCAAATTTTCCAAAACCCAATTGTCACAGGGACAAAAGGAAAGTGAAATCTTCTTAACAGAGGCACAGGCAGCAAAACAAACACCACAGGAGTGTTAACCCTATCCTATGCTATTCAAAACTAAAAAAAAATTGGCTGGAGGTACACTAAAAAAATAAACCTGGACAGACTTACATACAAATTAAGAAGAAACCTGCAGAACCTGGCATATTTATAACTTGGAGACTGCCTGTAGTTCATTAAACTGATAGATTAATTTAGCCTTTGAATCGGTAAATAGGTAGCAGAAACACAGGATATATGTGGATAATCCAGCTTCTTCTACCTTGTTTGCTATCTTTCTATGACATATGACACTGTCCTAGATCAATTGGTTGATATGCTGTAAACCGTCCTGAGCCATTTGGAAGGACGGTATACAAATCGAAACAATAAATAAATAAATAACTACATTCTAAGTCAAAATCAAGTTTATTTCCATTCAGGTTCAGCCAGGCCATTAGACAAAGTGAGATGGCATTCCATTAAAAGCATTTACTTTTTATATGTGTGTCATTCAGATTTTTTCCTTGATGCTCCAATACGTCCCAAATGGACCTTATTTTCACTGAGTGAATCTCTTATAACTTATCACACTATTTTTTCAACCCCGAAATCCAGAGTTGCTTCTTTACTGTTTTATTTGTTAATAACAGCACTGCTCCAGAGAGTACGGCCACATTTTTCTATAACAGTGGTTCCCAACCTGTGGTCCATGGACCACCAGTGATCCATGGTCTCACCATTACTACACTGTTGTCTTGAAATCACATGGCAATGAGAGTGACTGGTCTCATGAAACCCTCTTATAGTGTTGAGGGAACAGAGATGTCGGGAGGGAAGAGGCTAACTACCCACGAACGATTACTATCATCACATTAGCTCTAGATTATTAAATATGGTTTTCTGTGGGCGAGCAGATGGCGACTATTGGATGGCATATGTTCTGTATCAGAAACTAGAACTGATGTGGTCTATCCAATGCAATTTTCTGAATCATTAACCAAATTGAATCTAAAGTTGACCAAAAACTGATTTGTAACCCTTTTGGTATTAATGTTGGAGCGTGGTCCCTGGTCAAAAAAGGTTGGGAATTACTGTTCTATAAGAACAACAATTTTAGACTGTTTAGATAAAGGAGGACTGTCTGGTTCCATGTATACTCACCTTTGAGCAAGCAGTAAAAGGAGTGTATCTAAAAGAGGGTTGTCTCTTTCCTAAAAAGATTGTAGTTGAATAGGATTTTTACTAAATGTTTGTAAAGGTTTGTTGCTTTGATTTTGTTTTATAAACTCTGTGCATTTCATCTATATGAATTCCACTTTGAGCATTTAAGGATGTAAAATAATGGAGTGAGTTACCAAGAAATAACAAGATAAATATAACATACTTATAGAATATAAGAAAAATATTTATAAATTACTGATTGGACTGACTTAGGAGTAATGAGCTTTTATAATCTTTCATGTAAATACTAACTTCATATATGTTTTAATATATGTTTTGTAGGTCTTTTATACAAAGAATGATGTTAAAATAAGAATTTTATAATAAACGCTTGTTCTGCGAGGACAGCTATGTCCATAAGCAGAGGTCTGATTATGTGTAAATTTCCTTTGTCCATCTGCATCACAATCTGCTGAATTTGCTGCATGTATCTTGCAATGCTAGCAAAACAATGCATTCACATCCAGGACTGCCTATTAATGCTATTAATAACTCACTGAACACAAATATAACTGCATTAAGGACTAAACTTTGATAACTCTCATAAGTACAAGCATCAAGGTAATGACTGGATTTAGAGACCATTTAGAGGTATCTTGACATTCTATTGAAAACAGATTATATAGTAATCACATGCCTCTCATAATTATATGGATTAAACAGCTTCTTCAAGTTCAGAAACATGATTGGCACTAGGCACACAGCTGGGCAATTTAAAATTTACTCTGCAACGAAGTAGAGGACATCAATAATTTTTTACTCTAGCCAAATGCAATAGCGTTATGTTCAAACTACACTGGAAACAAGCTTGTTAAGGCAATTTTCTATTGCTGTCTTCATTTTGCTATGTGGCACAGCTCCCTTTTTTGTTGTACTTTCATCACTGGTAGCAGCAACACTAAGAAGATGTGAGCCAACATTCTCCACCATTTCCTTTGGTCTTTACTTAAACATTAAATATATGGCCATCATTTACTGGTTGTAATTTGAGAACCTAGGCTGCTTTGCCAGATTTTTGCTTTTGTTCCTCTTAATAGTGAGAACAGTATTCTTAGGAGGACAGCGACTTGACAATATCTTTCATTTCCGGGACCAATGTTTTATGTTTGTTTTATGATGTTTTTATTGTACGGCGACATGATGCTACATGTTAGCCGAGTTTTATGATGTTATCCGCCCCGAGCCTGCTGGGAGGAGCGGAATACAAGAAGGAACAAATAAATAAAATAAATAAATAAATAAAATAAATACCACTCACACTCCACTCTATGTATCTGAGAAAGTAGACGTAATCTATGAAAGATGTAACTTCTTTTATTTACTGATATAACATCCCTTTGCATAGTAACACTCTAGTCTAGACAACTAGCAGAAGTTGGGAAATATTCTCAATTTTTTTTGCTGAAATATGCTTGAAAGTTCACTGATCTTGATCATAGTAATTGAAAGATCATAAATGACCTCTCCTGCTTAGAAATGACATGACATTTATTCCAGTTCATAATCCAAAATGTTCAGGCCCCTACCCAATGAACATTTATGAATATATTTAGCTGTGTGTAAGAAGGATAGAATGCATACCCATTATGGCTAATAGGATTATTCATCCACATAAAGAAAAACCTGTAAATCTTTTCAAGGTTACTCTTAGATTAATTCTTTTTCCTCAGGGTACTATAGTGTGAGATTTAAATTGCCATAAAGCTTGGTTCTGGAAGCAGCAAGATATCAAATATAGCAATATTGGTATTTTCATGTACTGACAAAATTGTAGAGTCCAGAGCCTGTGATGAAAATATGACATCCCAACTACAGGTTGTCCTCCGTACCCAAACTTGGATGGAAATTATCTTATAAACAGAAAAATACAGCCAATGTCTGTAGACTGCCACACAAGCAAGAAAGCAAAGAAGACCCAAAAGCATTTTATGTGATGGAATCTGATTTATTATTGTTACTGGACAACCTTAGTTGCTTCAAGTCAACAGGCTGTACAATAACTATGCACACAAATCCTTGTAATGGTCCCTGACTGAAGCCAGGGTGGAGTGTTTCTGTGTATTATTCTGTTCTATATCAGAAGAACTGTTCAATCACCACCATGTCTTCTACTTTATATTTCCATTCCATCTTCATGGAAATTATGAGATCTGATGTGTAATAAGCAATAAATCATATATAGAAAAACTCATTTAAGAAATGGAAGGCTCTTCCTACTGAGGAGAACAGAAAGGAACACAAGCTCTGGCAAACTAAATGCAAAGCAACCGTCAGGAAAGCCAAGAGAGATTTTGAGGCACATATAGCTAAGAATATTTAAAAAAATAGCAAAACTTCTTTAAGTACATCAGAAGTAGAAACCCAACTAGAAAAGCAGTTGGGCCACTTGACGAAAAATGGTAAGAAAGGGACAATAAGTGAAGACAAGGAGATTGCCGAGCGGCTAAACGACTTCTTTGCCTCCGTTTTCACACAGGAGGACAGACAACATATGCCTGCAGCTGAGTCAGTTTTTTCAGGGAGGGAATTAAATGAATTAAACCAGATAGAGATAAACAAGGAAGATGTTCTCACATGCCTTACTAAACTAAATGTCAACAAATCACCAGGGCCAGATGGCATCCACCCCAGAGTTCTTAAGGAACTCAAGTGTGAAATTGCTGAAATTCTAGCCAAAATATATAACCTTTCTCTAAGATCAGGCACTGTAAACGAGGACTGGAGGGAGGCAAATGTAACTCCGATCTTCAAGAAAGGATCCAGGGGTGATCCAGGAAATTATAGGCCAGTTAGTCTAACCTCAGTTCCAGGCAAAGTGATGGAAACCATTATTAAAGAAAAATTACTAAGCACATAGAAGAACAGGCATTGCTGAAGGAAAATCAACATGGTTTCTGCAAAGGCAAATCATGTCTTACTAACTTGTTAGAATTCTTTGAGGGTGTAAATAAACACATAGATAAAGGGGACCCAGTCGATATTGTTTACCTTGACTTTCAAAAGGCTTTTGACAAAGTCCCTCACCAAAGGCTCCTAAATAAGCTCTTCAGCCATGGAATCAGAGGACAGGTCTTGTCCTGGATTGGAACCTGGCTAAACTGTAGGAAACAAAGGGTGGTAATAAACGGACATTTCTCTGGGTGGAAAGAGGTGAGAAGTGGCGTACCCCAAGGTTCAGTTTTGGGTCCGTTACTTTTTAATTTATTCATTAATGACCTGGATGTAGGAGTAAATTCTGAGGTAGCAAAGTTTGCAGACGACACTAAATTGTTCAGGGTAGTTAAAAATGAAACTGATTGTAAGGAGCTCCAGAAAGATCTCTCGAAATTGAGTGAATGGGCAACAAAGTGGCAAATGCATTTTAACCTAAACAAGTGTAAAGTCATGCACATCGGGGCAAAGAACCCCAACTACACCTACCAATTGATGGGGTCAATGCTTTCCGAGACAAACCAGGAAAGGATCTTGGGGTTTTGGTGGACAGCTCAATGAAGATGTCAACCCAGTGCGCAGCAGCAGTAAAAAAGCAAATTCTATGCTTGGCATGATCAGGAAGGGAATCGAAAATAGGTCGTCAAATGTTGTATTGCCTCTCTACAAATCTATGGTGCGGCCACATCTGGAGTACTGTGTACAATTCTGGTCACCGCACCTCAAGAAGGATATAACGGAACTGGAAAAGGTACAGAAAAGGGCAACAAGAATGATCCAAGGGATGGAGCAGCTCCCTTACGAAATCAGGTTGCAACGCCTTGGTCTTTTCAGCCTTGAAAGACGGCGTTTAAGAGGTGACTTGATCGAAGTGTATAAAATCATGCATGGGATAGAAAAGGTGAACAAAGAAAAATATTTTCTCTGTCACCCAACACTAGGACTAGGGGCACTCCTAAAGCTCAAGGTAGGAAAGTTAGGACAAACAAAGGGAAATATTTCTTCACCCAGAGGGTCATTGGGTTATGGAACTCACTTCCAGAGGAGGTTGTGACAGCTGTCAGCCTGGACAGCTTCAAGGCAGGATTAGACAGATTCATGGATACCAAGGGAATCAGTAGCTACTGAAATGGACATCCAAGTGCCACCTCTGTGTTGATGGAGGCAGGCAGGATTTTCCCGGGTACTGGTTGTGGGGGGTCGGGAGCAGGTGAGGGTTTTGCCCTCCCTTCTGCTAGAGATCCCCGTGTACAACTGGTGGGCCACTGTGTGACACAGAATGCTGGACTAGATGGACTGAGGCCCGATTCTGCATGGCTCTTCTTATGTTCTTATGTTCTTATCTTTAAAACATACATAAATGAAAGACTTCGGTCAGATATGTTGCATCCCCATACATTTTGCTATTGCTATTTATGTACGGGTCCGTCTCTCTTTCAAGGAGTTGGTTTAACCTTTGGTTTGTTAGTAAAACTGAATCACAGTGTTGCAAAATGGCGCATGTCTGAAAAGGCTCACATGTGTGGAAAGCTCTGGTCTACTACGGGCCCTTCCAGAAAGGCCCTATATCCCAGGATCTGATCCCAGGTTTTCTGCTTTAAACTGCATTATAATTAATTTATTTATTTGTCACGTTTCAATACCGCCCCTCAGCCTGAAGGCGACTCGGGACGGTTTACACAAGACAGTCTCTGCCCTCAGTACAACACAAGCAAACAAACCAAAAAAATAACCATATAACAACAAATTAACAATTAAAAACATACAATTGCAGTCTCAGCATCATGTTGAAATCAGTTTCCGTCACATCGTCATCATGCCATATATCTAATTAAGCCTTTATATTTCATCAGCAAATGCCTGCTCAAACAGCCAGGTCTTGACTTTCTTGCGAAATGTCAGGAGGGAGGGGGCCAATCTGATGTCTCTAGGGAGGGCGTTCCAAAGCCGAGGAGCCACCACTGAAAAGGCCCTGTCTCTCGTCCCCGCCAGTCGCGCCTGGCAAGAAGTCGCGACCGAGAGCAGGGCCTCTCCAGATGATCTTAAACATCTCGATGGTTCATAGGGAGAGATGCGTTCGGACAGGTAAGTTGGACCCGAACCATTTAGGGCTTTAGAGGCTAAAGCCAGCACTTTGAATTGTACCCAGTAGCAAACTGGCAGTCAGTGGAACTGGCACAACAAGGGAGTTGTACGCTCTCTGAATGCCGCTCCTGTTATCAACCTGGTTGCTGTCCGTTGGACTAGTTGCAGCTTCCGAACAGTCTTCAAAGGCAATCCCACGTAGAGAGCGTTGCAGTAATCTATATGGGATGTAACCAGAGCATGGACCACCGTGGCCAAGTCAGACTTCCCAAAGTACGGGCACAGCTGGCACACAAGTTTTAACTGTGCAAATGCTCCCCTGGTCACCGCCGAAACCTGGGGTTCCAGGCTCAGCGATGAGTCCAGGATCACACCCAAACTGCAAACCTGCATCTTCAGGGGGAGTGTAACCCCGTCTAACACAGGCTGTAACCCTATGCCACACCCTAAGAGTCCACACTGCCAGATAATCAGGCATAAACAGAAAACCTGGGATCAGATCCTGTGATATAGGACTTGTCTGGAAGGGCCCTACATTGCACTCAGGACAAGATTTGCTCCTGGGGAGACAAGGGAGGGTGCCAGACCATGTTTCAAAGATGAAAGGTGCAAAGTGCCATTAACATTTCATCCACCTCTCTGGGCCCCTCCACACACACATATAACCCAGAATATCCCAGAATATCAAGGCAGAAAATCCCACAGTACTTGCTTTGAACTGAGTTATGTGAGGACCCCTTCACACAGTCCTATATCCCAGAATATCAAGGCAGAAAATCCCACATTATCTGAGTGTGGACTCAGATAACCCAATTCAAACCAGATATTGTGGGATTTTCTGCCTTGATATTCTGGGAAACAGGTGTGTGTGGGAGGCCCAGTGTCCACATTGCCATACATTCCAGTTCAAAGCAGACAATGTGGGGTATTATTCAGCTGTGTGGAAGGGGCCACTGGGCCCTTCCACACAGCCCTATATCTCAGAATATCAAGGCAGGAAAATCCCACATTATCTGCTATGAACTGGGTTATGTGTCTACACTCAGATCATGTGGGTTTTTTTTGGGCTGTGTGGAAGGCTCCTAAGTCTCTGCCTTTGACCAGTTTCTTCCATAGAGCTGAATGAGCATCCATCTCCTACTCTCTGCCGAACAGGTGGAGCTCCCTCAGGAGCCAGGGCCAAGAGTGGAGCAGGCCGGACACGTGTCTATGCGTGTTTGTCTGAATGTGTATGGAGCCAGCCTTCTCCTCCTGGGGGCGATGCGTTGAGAGCCCAGGAAGCCCATAGGCTGCGGCCATTTCCTGGCTGTGTTGGTGCGAAAGGGAGCGAGGGAGGGGAGAGGCACGCAACCGCGTCCATATGCCCACACAAATACACTGAGGCGGCAGCAGCAGCAAGAAAAGGAAGCGGGGAGAGGAGGCGGCGACGAGGGCTTTGGCGGCGGCTGAGGAGGAGGAGACTGCAGTGGCGGCGCCGGAGCATCTCTGCCTCTTCCCCGGCCGCATCCCGGCGCTTCTGAAGCCCATCCGCAGAGGGCCGGCCTCAGCTTCCCAGGTAAAGGAGAGGCGCCCGGGGGGTTGGGGGGAAGAGGGAGCCCGCAGAAAGAGGAGGGGGAGGCCAAGGAAAGCGATGCCTGTCTGTCTGTAGAGAGGGAGGGAAGGCTAGGAAAAGGACGGGCCGAAAGCGCAGGTGCCGCGGCTGCGCCTTCTCTGTCTAACGGAGAGAAACGGGGACGCCCCGCTCTTCTTTTCCACCCGGGTGCCGTGGGATGAGGAAAGGAAGCCGCGGTGGGCGCGAGGAAGGCTGTCACAGCCGCCTCGGCTGAATGAAGGGCGAGGCTGCCATGATTGGAGCCTCCCGGCAACAGGCTTCTCCTCCTCCTCCTCCTCTTCCAGAGGTGCTTCATTCTGCCTTCGCTTCGGGTTTTTCCCCCCGAAGAGAGGGAGGGGGGCGGCGGAGCAGGTGCCGCTGTCCCCCTCCTCCTCCTCCTCCAGCCTTTGGGCCCCAACCACGGAAAGGGTTTTCTGAGAGATCTCCCAGAATGCTCCGAGCTACCTGGGCTCTTCCCTGCCGCCTTATTTGTGAGAGCGCGTGTGATGATGCAGCCCTCCTGCTGTGTGTGTGTGTGTGTGTGAGAGAGAGAGGGGGGGGGGAGGAGGATGGAGAAGATGGGAGCCTCTCTGTCACCTCCCACACAGCCCTACATCCCAGAATATCAAGGCAGAAAATCCCACATTATCTGAGCGTGGAGTCAGATAACCCAGTTCAAAGCAGATATTGTGGGATTTTCAGCCTATGATATAGGGCTGTGTGGAAGGGCCCTCACATAACCCAGTTCATTTTCTTCTGTGATATTCTGGGATATATGACTGCGTGGAAGGTCTCCCATAACCCAGTTTAAAGCAAATATTGTGGGATTTTCTGCCTTGATATTCCGGGATGAAGGGCTGTGTGGAAGGGCCCTCACATAACCCAGTCTAAAGCAAATATTGTGGGATTTTCTGTCTTATATTCTGGAATATAGGGCTGTGTGGAAGGGCCCTCACAAAACCCAGCTCAAAGCAAATATTGTGGGACTTTTTGCCTTGATATTCTGGGATGTCGGACTGTGTAGAATGGCTCCCACATAACCCAGTTCAAAGCAGACATTGTGGGATTCTCAACCTTTATATTCTGGGATGTAAGGCTGTGTCGAAGGGCCCCCTCTCTCTGGGCTTCTCCAGGAAATGTCCTGCCTGTTGGCACTCCATACAACCCTCCTCGAGTTGGAAGAGAGCAGAGCCACCATCCAGCAGCCCACAGGGACACCCAGGCCCTGTCCACACTGCCATATAACCCAGTTTCTGATCCCAGATTATCTGATTTGATTTGGATTTTTATATATAAATCTTCATGTCGTCATTAGTAGCTTAAAAACAACAAAACCACTGAATGCAGACACACCAAATTTGGCAACTAAATGTCACACAAAGCGAGCTGTGACCAACAACAATTTTTTTAAAAAAAACCTAAAAACAACTTACAAAACCTAAAAAATAAGATCATGCCACAGCGCATGTGTGAGGTGTGCATGTGCGTCCAAGATAGGTCCTCCATTGTCTTGCGGCAGAGCTTGAGATGGCAACGGCCGGTAGGCCTCCCGGAGCCAGCCTCAGTCTTTACCACATTTTCCGGAATATTTAAAGGGAGGGAGGGAGGGGGCCGGTCTCATCTCTCTTGAGGGGGGAAGGCCCTGCCTGCCTCTCGCCTCTGCCAATGCCCAGAACCGTTGAGGAGGGTTTCCCAGAGTCAAGCTAGCCCTCTCTCTCCAGGGCCGCCGAAAGCCACCCTGGCTCCATGGCACCCTCGCCTCTCTCTCTCTCCGGGACTGCCAAAAGGAGGAAAGCCCCCGCCTCCTCCCTCCTTCTGCATGGCTGCTTAGGTGAGAAAAGGAAAGGCCGGAAGGAACGAGGTGAGGTGGGGGTGGCTTGGGAATGGGCGATGGGAGAGCCCACCTGGCCTTCCCTGTCGCCCACTTCAAAGGTGGGGTGGATCCCCCAGCGGTCGGGGGGTCTGTGGTGGAGAACAAACACCATGGCTTCGTGTGGAGGTGGCCTGACGGGCTGGGGCCCTGCTGGCGGGGCAGGGAGGGGTGGGAAAGTGGCTTGGTGGTGTGAGGGGCAAGGGGGGGGCTGGGGAAGGAGAAGCTATGTTATGCACCATAATGGGGGGTGGGGGAGATGGCAGGCCTGGTCTTGCTTTCTGGGAGTGGCAGGACAACCAAGCCAGGCCCTTCTCTCTCTCTCCCTCTTCCTCCACCATTTCTCTGGATGCAGGGAAACTACAACTCCCAAAAATCAAGGTCAGTTTCCCCTCCCAAACCCCTCCTGTATGCTCAGTTGGTCATGAGGGTCTCTGTGCCAAGTTTAAGTCCAGTCCGTTGTCGTGGGGGGAGGGGACTAACAGTTTCTCTGGATGTGGGTGAACTGGAACTCCCAAAATGAGTGGCAATTCCCCCCAAATCCACCCAGTATATTCAACTGGTCATCAGGGGTCTATGCCCCAATTCAGTCCTGTCAGGCTATTAGGAATTGGGGGAATTGTAGTACAAAACACCTGGAGGGCGAGAGGGAGGTCCCAAGTTGCAGGAAGTTGTCAGGAGTCCTTTGATTGTGCTTTTCCAGCATGAGGGTAGAAGGGGGTTGCCACAGACTATGCCACAGCAACACGTGGCCGGGTACAGCTAGTATAAATATAAATGTCGATTTGTGAATGACCTAAAAACTCCCAAAATATTTCACTGATTGCTTCAAGATTTGGATACAATGTAACATTGGAGCAGGCGAATGTTTTTATGTATTCCAATACCTACTATTATATAGATGTCACACCTGTGACAGGTAAAAACATGCCTGGCATCAAAAACAGCACCATCTGCTGGACATCCAAGCAACACATCATGAAGTGACCCTGTCAGGGCTGGAGCCTGCTTAAGCAGCTGAGGGGGGAGGAAAGAGCCTGAGTCTGTTCGGAATTGTGGGAGTTGAAGTCCAAAACACGTGGAGGGCCCAAGTGTGTCCGTGCCTGATCTACACTGTAGAATTAATGCAGTTGGACAACACTTTAACTAGTATGGCTCAATGCTATTTAATCATTGGAATTGTGGTTTTACAAGCTCTGTAGCTTTCTCTGCCAGTGGTGCCTCACCCTATCACCTCTTCCAGGATTCCATAACATTCAGCCAAATAGTGTCAAATTACATTGTTTCTACAGTGTGGGTGCATCCTATGGAACACAATGGCTATTGAGTCATTGGGTTGGCTTTGGGGCTCACATCTGAGCTCTGCAGTTGACCGGCAGCATTGCCATTGTGTGTGTGTGAAGTTGGAAAATTGAAGGTGTGGTACCTAGTCACAAATAGATCCGGGTGTGGGAGGTAAATGGAAAATGTTCAAAGGGAAATGATTTGGATTCACAGCTGGGGTGCACATTCTCCAAACTGAAAAATAAAGATGACAAAAGTGGTGGAAGTGAAGACTTGAATAAATAAGCAGACCATGTAAAAATATTTTCTGAAAGGGGGAAAGAAAAATTTAGAGCAGAGCTTTCCAAACTGTGTGTCACGACATGTGAATTCTATCAGCTGCAGAGTGTTGGTGTGTCACGAGAACATAAGATAAACCTCCGAGTCTATGGGAAATGAGCAATAAATCATATATTTTCAATATATATATATTAAAATTGTTCATGAGATATGTTGTTTGTACCATGTGTTGCAATTTATGTACATGTCTGTAGCTCTTATAAGGAGTTGGTTTAACCTCTGGTTTGCTAGTGTAACTGAATCACTGTGTCATGAAATGATGCGTGTCTGTTAGTGTGTGGTCAACAGGAAATGGTTGGAAAGTTCTGCTTTAGAGTCACTGAGAATTAGGATTGAATTTAGATTTGTGCAGCTCTGCACTAACATTGTTTGAGGCTGAGCAATAAAAAAAACTAGCATGGCTTTCCAGTTATTTCCTTCCTATGTAATTTTACATTTATCCCTGTTAATACATTAAAACAACATTATATAGCAGGGGTTGCTGTGACTGTATTCCAGATGCATTCTCTCCTGATGTTTTGCCCACATCTCTGGCAGGCATCCTCAGAGGTTGAGGGATCTGTTGGAAACTAGGCAAGTGGGGTTTTATATATCTGTAGAATGTCCAGGGTGGGAAAAAGAACTCTTGTCTGTTTGATGCAAGTGTGAATGTTGCAATTGGCCAACTTGATTAGCATTGAATGGTCTTGCAGCTTCAAAACTTGGCTGCTCTCTGCCTGGAGGAATCCTGTGTTGAGAAGTGTTCACTGGCCTTGATTGTTTCCTGTCTGGAATTCCCCTGTTTTTTGAGTGATGCTCTTTATTTACTGTCCTGATTTTAGAAATTTTTAATACTGATTTTGATTATTTTCATGATTTTCTCCTTTCTGTTGGAATTGTCCACATGCTTATGGATTTCAGTGGCCTCTCTGTGTGGTCTGACATGGTGGTTGTTAGAGTGGTCCAACACAACAAGTCACAAGACTTCGATATAAAAATATATCTATTTGATTTCCATATAATGCACAGCACTGGTATATATATGTATATATCACAAACAGGACATACCAGATATAACAGGTATTCTTAGGAGGCGCTCATACAGCATGGATAGACATACATAGAGTAGAGCATTGATAAGAAAGTAAACGTTGCAACCTCCCTGAAACAATCCAAGGTAGTCCAGAAATAAGGGGATGAATTTCCCAGTGCTGTGAAGTCCAAACAGCGGATGACAAGAGGACCCAGGAGGTTAGATATGCTCCCAGTGATATAGTTCAAAAGTTGGCCGACGGGCTGGCGATGCCAAACTTCTCAGGGCCACTCCCCCGTTTCGCCCCCGGGCGGGGCTTTTTCAAGGCTATAGATAGATTTTCCGTAGTCCAATTATCTAAGGAAAGTGTATATAAACATAATGCACAATTCTCGTAGTCAAACAACAAAACCCAGCGTCTTTTACATGGCCCATGCTCACCATCGTTAGCTATCCTGTATATGTCACACCTGGAGAACACTTACATATTTCCAGAAACACATAGTCCCTTCTCTAGAGCCATTTCCCATTACCATAGGTATATTGATGATGTCATATTTTTGGTCAATGACACGATTAACTTGAGTGACCTGAAGGAATGGCTTAACTCTTGGGATTCTAACATCCAATTCACATTAAATACGAGTCAAGACAAAGTTAATTTCTTGGATCTAACCTTTTGTAGACAGAGGCCTCCTTAAAATATAGGAAAACCGTAAAAAGAAACTCATACTTACATTTTAATAGCTTCCATTCGCACCCCCTGAAGTTTAATTTACCTTACACTCAGTTTTCTAGACTCAAACGCAACTCCTCTTTTAACTATGATTTTGAAAGAGAAGCTAGGACTATGAAAACGGAGTTCCTCCAAAGAGGATACCCGGAACACATAGTTTCTAAAGCACTTGCTAAAGCCAGACACTCAGATAGGAATAGCCTACTCATGTGTAGATCAAAAGAACAACCAAAGAACCTGGTGTGGCCTTTAACACTGACACCCCATTCGGATTCTATTGTTAAATTAATCCGGACATATTGGCCTATTATCTCTCACATCAAAGGGTTAGAGCATCCACCTCTTATAGCTTATAAGCGTACTAGTAACTTAGGTGACACATTGACCCACTCGAATCATGCTTATGTACACACTACTAGCAACCTCAGTAAGGGCACTAAGATTTGTGGACGGTGCTCTGTTTGTAAAAATATTTGTACTGATACTACTATCAGGAGCCCTTCCCTGGAAAAGAGTTTTGAAGTGCGCTGTTTCGCCACCTGCGCTAGCTCATATGTCACGTATGCGATCAATTGTTCCTGCCCGTCAGTTTATGTTGGAATGACTACTAGATCTTTACGCCAACGTTTTATTGAACATAGAAGTAGGATTAATACGGGCAACATTGATTTACCGCTATATACGCACTGCCTCCAACATAAACACCACCCTAATTCATTGCGCATTAGAGTGCTTGACAAAATAGAACCACGCTCACATGCGGACCCCTTTAAAGCCCTTTGCAAGCTTGAAAGACTCTGGATTTTACGGTTAAATTCAGAGATTCCTCACCTTGCCGCCGCGGTAAGGTTAAGCCTGAACGCTTCGCTGATTGGTATGTATGCCTTGATTATGTAAAAGACGCTGGGTTTTGTTGTTTGACTACAAGAATTGTGCATTATGTTTATATACACTTTCCTTAGATAATTGGACTACGGAAAATATATCTATGGCCTTGAAAAAGCCCCGCCCGGGGGCGAAACGGGGGAGTGGCCCCGAGAAATTTGGCATCGCCAGCCCGTCGGCCAACTTTTGAACTATATCACTGGGAGCATATCTAACCTCCTGGGTCCTCTTGTCATCCGCTGTTTGGACTTCACAGTACTGGGAAATTCATCCCCTTATTTCTGGACTACCTTGGATTGTTTCAGGGAGGTTGCGACGTTTACTTTCTTATCAATGCTCTACTCTATGTATGTCTATCCATGCTGTATGAGCGCCTCCTAAGAATACCTGTTATATCTGGTATGTCCTGTTTGTGATATATACATATATATACCAGTGCTGTGCATTATATGGAAATCAAATAGATATATTTTTATATCGAAGTCTTGTGACTTGTTGTGTTGTACCTGTGAACCCACTACTCTGTGATTCAGATTGTTAGAGTGGTCCAGCATTTCTGTTCTCAAATAATATGCTGTGTTCAGGTTGGTTCATCAAGTGCTCTTCTATGGCTGACTTCTAGTTTCCAACAGACCTCACAACCTCTCAGGATGCTTGCCATAGATGTGGGCAAAACGTCAGGAGAGAATCTTTCTGGAAAATGGCCATACAGCCCAGAAAACTCACAGCAACTCAGTAATTCCGACTATTAAAGCCTTTGACAACTCACCAGAGATCTCTGGAACTCTTTTTAAAGTATGTGCTCAGTTGGAATTGAATTTAAAGGATATTGCTGATACAGATACAGAAGGGGCCTCTGGGCCATCTGTTGCTGTTGTTTTGGTGACCAGGACTGTGGAATTTCATATCACAAGAACCTCAAGTAATACTGTTGAATTGCACTGTTGACTACAGGAAATAAAAAACATGCAGAGAGCAGGTGTTATTCCCGTCTAGTTTTATCAGAAGGGAAATTAGACCTTTGTGTGCAAAGAGGACTTCAGGTGGTAAAATGTAAAGAACTGGCTTACTCTCAACTATTTTTAGATCAAGATCTGTCCAGCCCAGATGTTCTCAAAGTGGAAGAATCACTTCTCCAAAGACGTGATCAAGAAAGCAGCCATTAAGCCAATCATAATCTTAAAAATTAAAGTGATGGTTTTCCTGTGTTAATTTTCAGTGTTTCCCTTTGACCCATTTAGACATTTTAAAAAGCAATAAAATGTAAAATTATTATAGCCATGAAAAGAGAGTATCTTAATTTGCCTTTTAAAAAAAGCATATAATGACATTTTAAAGTCACCCCTGAAGTCATTACATAGGTCTATTACTATGAATTTTAAAACGTAAACAATTACTTTTTTCAAAAGTAGTTGTTTTTTGTTACTTTTAAAAAATACACCAACAGAACTGCTGTTGTGTGGTACTAAAACCATAAATGTAATGAGACTTAAAACAACTAAAATAAAGGGGAAATGGATGAGACTGTATTTTATGCTGCAATCACAAGGTAGTTTAGGATGCACGAACACTGTAGAATCAATGCAGTTTGACAACATTTTAACTGCCATGGCTCAATGCTATGGAGTTTTATTTTGGTGAGGCATCAGCATTCTTTGGCAGAGAAAGCTAAAGCCCCCATGTTTCCCTAGCATTGAGCCATGGCTCTTAAAGTGCTGTCAAACGTTATTATTTCTGCAATGTAGAGGCACCCTATGTCATGTCTCAGTTATTGCAAAAAGATGGTGGAAAAGAATTTTTTTTAGACAACTTGCTGTTTTCAGTGACTTACTGAAACCAAAATCAGATTTGACAGCAGAGGAACAGAAAATAGTTTAGAGCTACCATCTTGTGCTTACTTACCTGGGTGGGCCTAAGTAGAAATCCATGCACTTGCATTTTTAATCTCCTAACAATGCTTGAGCCGAATCCAGAAATCTGAAAGATCTTCCAGAGTGCCTTATCGTGAACAGTCATTTTAAAAGCTAAACACTTTCTCACTAGCTTACATTCAGAGAAGCTTAAATTTTGTTCCCTTAAATTATCATTCATTTATATGAATGCTGGTTTAATTTTGGTGGGTCTAAATTGTTGAAATCTAATAATCATGATAGTAGGGAAATGTGAATGAAATAAACCATACACTGATGCAGGGAAGCAGGAAATGTAGCTGCTATGCGGTAGGTTTAACCTGTTACCACTTGGCCAATGTTTGTTTATATCCTTCATTGGTTGGCTCATTTTGCCAAAGTTCTAAGTTATTTCACTATTATTGTAATGAATTTATGTATATAGATTATACATTATTTCGTATATGAGTTTACCTGTATGTATTATATTTTAGGTTAGACAGGGGTTCTCAAACTTTTTCAGCCACAGAGCCCTTTTTGAAGCAAAAGTTTCTTGTGGAGCGCCAATAAATGTTTATATATTATATTATATATAATATATCTACATCAGGCATGAGCAACTTTTACTCACATTGTGTTTTAAAATTTGACAAACAGGCAATGCCGGTGGCAGATGGATAGAGAGTGTTTGTATGAACTAATTGAAAAAAAACATAAACAAATTCCTATGCACACTGCACATATCTTGTTTGTAGTGCAAAAAAGGGAAAGAAAAGAAAGAACAATACAATATCTAAAATGAAGAACAGGTTTAACCAAACGTAACAGTATTTTAGTGGAAGACCCGAGGGCCGTCCAGTCCAATCCCTTTCTGCCACACAGGAAAAGCGCAATCAAAACACCCTCAACAGATGGCCACCCAGCCTTTGTGATAATAACAATAATAGTTATAGGAGCAACTTTAGGGACCATCCAGTTCAACTCCCTTCTGCCATGCAGGAAAAGCACAATCAAAGCACCCCCTGAGGTGGGAGGGAAATAAAATTTTGGAAGCAAGGAAGGTGAGAGGGAAATTATCTGGGTGGTGAGGCATAATAATAATAATAATAATAATAATAATTTTAAAAACTTTATTTATATACAACTCATATCTCCCCTAGGGGATTCAGGGCGGTTTCCACAGACAAACACAAAACTTACAGAGTAGCCATTAAAATATAAACATAACCTGTTAACAAAATGCTATGCATTAAAACAAACCGATTCCATAAGCCATTGTGCAAGATGAGTTACCAAACACCAAAAAGGCTTTTGGCAGCAGGGGGAGGCTCTTGGCAGGGGGCTGAGGGAAAAGGGGTTTTGGTGACAAGGGGGAAAGGCTTTTGGAGCAAGGGGCTAAGAGGAAAAGGATTTTGGCAGCAAGAGGGGGAGGAGGAGGAAACCGTGGAGCCCCTCAGTATGGAGAACTTTGAGAACCAATTGATTAGAAGATTCTAAACCCACTGAGACTGTATTCTTAGGCATAGTAATTTAGGGAGGGTTTGAAACTGTAGACTCATATAATGCAGTTCAATGGAACTTCAAACTACATTATATGGCAGGGTAGTGGGCCCTCCCATGTACTCCCATCAGCTCTAATGGCCCACACCTAGGATAGCAGGACTTCTGATTAAGTATGAATAATGTAGTACTGCCCCCCCCCTCTTTCTTACAAATGGATTTTATTCTTCATTTCCATATGTCATTTCAATTTTAGTTCATTAAAATTGACAAAATCAAAGTTCAAAACAAAACAACAAAATCGCATTGGAAAATATAAAAAGATCACATAGGATTTCTCTCTCTACTGTTTCCAAGGTTACAAATGTTAGAAGAAAAAGATAACAAGTCTTGTGTGTGAAACGGATTTCTATTACCTCTTAACATATCATTTAGTAGACATTTTTACTGTGAATTCAGGATCTCCCTATCTGAATATCATATCCATTTTCCTAGCATAGGGACCCATGGGGGAATTGTGACCTCTTGCCCTCCCCGGTGCTGATGTCAGGCTGCTCTTGTCACCATGACAATTCTCAGTGTGAATGTACGTCTCCAAATGTTGTGTCAGCATTGTGATGTGGCCAGCCAGAAGAGATGGGAGCCTAGACAGGAGACACAAGATGGTTTCGGAGTGGTTTCTTGTTTTTTGCTGTGTTGATCTATACTTACAGCTAATTTCTTTTGAAAAAATATGTAATTTTTTTTCTGGTGTCCTTTTTGTTGGCTTCTCCCCCACTCCCTTATTTAGTTTTATTTTACCACTCACAGCCCCTTTTTGCAAAAGCAAGGGCAGCTGCTATGAGAGTGATGGTGTCCAATAACATTTCACTAGACATCATATTACAACATTGGCTGTGTTTCTAACTAGTGTACTAATTAATTGTACTATTTTTAAACATGTGTAATGTATTGTTTTAAGATGGTTCAGTGGATCACTTGCAGCATATTCAGGGCTTTTTATTGATGTTTTAGGTCTGTTTTTAAAACAACAACAGCAATAAACATTGGAAAAATATGGTAATGCACCATGTGTTGATCAACTAGTAATGTTCCCCTGCTCCAAAAATAGTAATAACTAATACAGACAGTCCCCAAGTTACGAATAAGAGGTTCTGTAGATCTGTGCTTAAGCTGAATTTGTTTGTAAGTTGGAACAGGTACATTTTAAATTGTAACTCACTCACACCCCTGTTCAGATGATTTCATCTCACTTTATGTCCCTGTGATAATTGAAGTTTGAAAAAAATGGCTTTTTGTGGAAACAATAATTGGTGATAAAGCTTAAGTGGAGATACCTTTTCCCTATGATAACTCTTTCAGGATTGAATTTCCTTTCTGGGGGGAGGTCGATTACTTTCATTTCCTGTTTTTTCAACACAACCCCCCTTGTAACTATGAGTCATTTGTAAGTCAGATATTTGTACCTCGGAGATGACCTGTAGTAACATTTTGCATCTTTCTCTGTGTATTTATAAATATATATTTATTGAAAACTCTAGGTCCATGCCGAGACCCCTCTATCTGGAGCGGCTCAGGACTTCATGGCCGCCATGGCAACCATGGGCCTGTCCCAGCTAATATCAGGTCCCAACCATAGTGCAGGACACACGTTAGATCTGGTTTTTTGCCAGGGATGGGATGAAGGTGGCGGAGTGGAGGAACTGACCATCATTCCTTTGCCATGGACCGACCACCACCTGATCAGGTTTAGACTCGCTGTGCCTTTCCACCTCCGCAGGGGTGGTGGACCTATTAGAATGGTCCGCCCCAGGAGACTTATGGATCCGAATGGATTCCTGACGGCTCTTGGGGGATTCCCGCCTCCTCAGTAAGTGACCCTGTTGAGGCTCTTGTTTCTCTCTGGGATAGGGAGATGACAAGGGCTATTGACACGATCGCTCCAGAACGCCCCCTCTCGAGTAACCAAGCTAAACCAGCTCCTTGGTTTACTGAGGAGCTGGCAGCAATGAAGCGAAAAAAGAGGAGGCTAGAGTGCGTGTGGCGTCGGAAGCGGAGCAGATCAGCTCGTGCACGCCTGGTCCCCTTTTTGAGGACTTATGACGCAGCAACAAAAGCCGCACAAAAAACATCTATTGCGGCCAAGGTGGCCGCCGCGAAGAACCGTCCAGTGGAACTGTTCCGAGTCGTTAGGGGTCTTTTAAATCCACCACAGTGCGAGATCCCTGACGGCTCGGTGGTCCGCGGTGAAGAATTTGCTAAGGCCTTCGCGGATAAAGTGGCGCTGATCCGTTCCGATTTCGATACCACTTTAACGGCAGTCTCTGAGGATGTGACACGAGCATCTGCTTGTCCGGTTTTAATGGATTCGTTTCAATTGGTTCAGCTCGAGGATGTGGACAAGATCCTTGGAGAGGCGAGGCCCACTACATGCATCCTAGACCCCTGCCCATCCTGGCTGATAAAGGAAGCCAGAGGGGGTTTGGCAGAGTAGGTGAAGGTGGTGGTTAATGCCTCCTTACAGGAGGGCAAAATTCCAGCCAGCTTAAAGCAAGCTGTGATAAAACCGCTGTTGAAAAACCATCACTGGACCCCACTCAATTAGTGAACTATCGGCCAGTTTCCAATCTCCCCCTATTTGGGAAAAGTCATGGAACGTGTGGTGGCTTCGCAACTCCAGGGGTTCTTGGTAGACACTGATTATCTTGATCCGGCGCAGTCTGGCTTTAGGCCGGGACATGGTACTGAAACAGCCTTGGTCGCCTTGGTAGATGATCTACACCGGGAGCTCAACAGGGGGAGTGTGTCCTTGTTGGTTCTGCTGGACCTCTCAGCGGCTTTCGATACCGTTGACCACGGTATCCTTCTGGGTCGCCTTGCAGACATGGGGCTTGGGGTACTGCTCTGCAGTGGCTCCAATCCTTCCTGGAAGGTCGTACCCAGAAGGTGTCATTGGGTGACACCTGTTCGGCTCCACAGCCGTTGTCCTGTGGAGTCCCTCAGGGTTCAGTTCCATCCCCGATGTTATTTAACATATACATGAAACCGCTGGGAGAGATCATTCGGAGTTTCGGAGTAAGGTGTTATCTGTATGCAGATGACGTCCAGATCTGTCACTCCTTCCCACCTGTCACCAAGGAGGCTGTCCAGACCTTGAACCGGTGCCTGGCCGCTGTGTCGGACTGGATGAGGGCTAGCAAATTGAAACTAAATCCAGACAAGACAGAGGTCCTCCTAGTCAGTCGAAAGGCCGAACAGGGCATAGGGTTACAGCCTGTGTTGGATGGGGTTACACTCCCCTGAAGACGCAGGTTCGCAGCTTGGGAGTGATCCTGGATTCATCGCTGAGCCTGGAACCCCAGGTCTCAGCGGTGGCCGGGGGAGCTTTTGCACAGTTATGACTCGTGCGCCAGCTGCGCCCGTACCTTGGGAAGTCTGATCTGGCTACGGTCGTCCACGCTCTGGTCACATCCCGAATAGATTACTGCAATGCACTCTACGTGGGGCTGCCTTTGAAGACAGTTCGGAAATTGCAATTAGTCCAGCGGGCGGCAGCCAGATTGCTAACGGGAGCTACATACAGGGAGCATACCACCCCCCTGTTGTGTCAGCTCCACTGGCTGCCGGTCCAATTCTGGGCTCAATTCAAAGTGCTGGTTTTGACCTTTAAAGCCCTATACGGTTCTGGCCCAGCCTACTTGTCCGAACGCATCAGCCGCTATGTCCCACCTCGTAATCTAAGATCATCCGGAGAGGCCCTGCTCTCGCTCCCGCCTACGTCTCAGATGAGGCTGGTGGGGACGAGGGATAGGGCCTTCTCGGTGGTGGCTCCCCGCCTGTGGAATGCGCTTCCTATTGATGTACGATCCACCACATCCCTCCTGGCCTTCAGGAAAAAAGTAAAATCCTGGCTGTGGGACCAGGCATTTGTACACCAGCACAAGGCAGCATTTTAGATTGGTTTTTAATGGAAGTGGGTGATTATGGCCAATGTTTTTATGGACTGAACATTGTTTTAATCCAGAGTGAATGGTGCTAATGTAGTTGTATTTTAATGTATTTTTAATGTATTTTAATTGTTGAAGGGTTTATATTGTGATTATGTGAGCATCGAATTATGCCGTACTGTAAGCCGCTCTGAGTCCCCCCTTGGGGGTTGAGAAGAGCGGGGTAAAATCCCGAAATAAATAATATGTGTCATTACAATTGCTTAGACTGGAGAGGAGTGTTTGCAGCATGAGAGCCAGTGTGGTGTTGTAGGTTGAGCCTGGAGACCAAGGTTTGAATCCCTGTTTGGCCATGAAATCCACTGTGTGACCTTCAGCATATCACTCCTCCTCTCGTATACAGAAGGAGGCAAAGACAAACCCTCACTGAATAAATCTTGTTAAGAAAACCATGTGATAGGTTCACCTTAGGGTTACTGTAAGCTGGAAATGACTTGAAGGCAAGAAAAGCAACAACACTTCCAAGGATTATTAATTATATGTGGCATTGATTTAAAGCTACGTATAATTTGAAAGTGTTCTCTTTGAATAACTTTCTTGAGTGATCCTATTTGCAGGATATGTTTGTGGATGTATTTGTTTCCTTTTTATAGCACACTATTGTTCAAATTGCATGATGATTTGTTAGGCTGAAACCAAAATATATTCTGCATTGGCTATTTTACATGGTTTTTAGGTTTTATGTTTGGCTTACATTTTTTTAAGTTTAACTTACCTTGTTCAGTCACCGTTTCGTTGTTTTTTTCCCTTCAGATTCCTTGAGTATTGGCCGGAAATTGCCAGTGCCTTCTCCCAATTTTGTAGAGTTAAGAAGCAGAAATATAATTGTCAGGAGGCTGGCTTGTACATCAGTTCCAAATTTAACACCACAAGGCTCTAAGCCAGTGTTTCTCAATCTCTGCTTCTCCAGATGTTTTGGACTTCATCTCCCACAATTCCTGGCAACTTGTAAACTGGCTGGGATTTCTGGGAGCTGGTGTACAAAACACCTGGAGGAGTAGAGTTTGAGAAAAACTGCTCTAAGCATTTCAATGCCATTGGTTTGTTTGTTTGTTTGCTTGTCAGTTTTTATCTAAGAACCATAATAAATATAGTTGTTGTGCCTTATCTTTAAATTTATAATTTGTTATTCATATTTATAACGGGAACATTTGTACCTGCCTGTCTCTATGTGTGGAGTTTGCTTCCAAAGGTATCTAATCCATCTGAACAAATTTACAGGAACTGGAAAAAAACATGCTGATAATATGCATTCTTTTGTCATAAAATGCAGTTTTCCAAGCTCTGAACTGAAGGGATTTGATACGTTTTGATAGTTTAATCAAGACATAATATTCTACTCTTAACCAACAATATGCTGCCACCTATAATTCATTTTTCTTTTCTTTTCTTCTTTTTGGAAACAAACCCCACATATATTATCTATCTATCATCTGTCTTAATCTTCAACAGCCTTTTTCAAATTCTGTCCAGGTTATTCTATTGTGGAAGATGGAGCTGTTTTGAGTTGATGTCTGAAGCACATGCTCTTTATTAAACATGGATGGAAGAGCTATTCTGTTGGTCCCTAGAGGATAAGTGACTGCACAGTTGTGAAAGCAAGTACACAAACCAATTGAGTCGAATTCCCTTGTTCATCAGGGAACGAGTTCATTTTAGAGAGCATAAGGTCAGTCTAGCATACTGTTCATTTGGCGTAGGAGTTACTGGTTTAGATATAGGTTTTGCAGCGTCTGGAAACACTTAAAGATTTTCTTGGGGCCTGTGTAGAGAAAGAAAGGCATAGTGTAGGATTTTCTTAAAAAGGGGAAAAACATACTCCAAGTTGTTTTGGTTTTTTGAGATAGTTGTTTTCCATGTTCTGTTGCTGAATTTGAAGAAAATTCTTCTGTAAAATATTTTGTGCAAAAATCTCTCATGTGTGTTGATATTATCCACCTCTAGTTGTTTCACAAGTTGAAAATTAGGTTCTGCAACTGTCATCTGTCAGGCATTACAATGAAGGAAGTGTTACACCTATATGCGAACCACAAAGAGTACCGTTTGATTTCCCTCCCACTCTCATCCGGTTTTGTTCCTTTTGCATTCACTCGCTTCACTTAACGCTACCCAGTTATGAGCCCAGGAGGCACAGATGGCTTCTGTTGGTTAATACCCCATGCTGACCTTTTGATCACTGACCCACTGACCCCATTGCTATATTGCTGAAATGAAGAGCAGTCTTTGGATTGAGTTGGTGGGTTGTGAGCAAGATGATGTCTTCCATTAGCAGACATTATTGGCTTACATGGATAGATCTTTCATTAGACTCTGGTGATAAGAGTAACAACACTTCTATTTAGAAATCATGACTTGGCAAGGAAAAGACAAGATATCTTACCTTATCATGTAAGAACCTCCGGTGGTGCATTGGGTTAAACCCTTGAACCGACAGGACTGAAAACTGACAGGTCAGAGATTTGATTCTGGGGAGAGCGTGAATGAGCTCCCTCTGTCAGCTCCAGCTCCCCATATGGGGACATGAGAGAAGCCTCCCACAAGGATGGTAAAGCAAAAGATCTGAGTGTTCCCTGGGCAACGTCCGTGCAGCTAGCCAATTCTCTCACAACAGAAATGACTCACTCCTGACAGACACAAAAAAATGTAAGCAGTACAAAACACTGTAGATAGACTTGTGTTTGTGTTTGTGTGTGTGTTTATTCCTCGCATGGAAAAAGACCTGTCCAGGGAAATGGTTTCTGATGTGTGATTCATGTAGTAGGGAAGGCTTCCTTTCTGCGCACTAGGAATAACAAGATTCCTGTTGGGAAAAGCTGGCAGCCATAATTATGTGCCAAACATGCATTTTCTTTCACTATTCTTTAATTTAAATATCCTTGTGGAATTCTAGTGCTGGATAGGACTAGAATTCTACTGGACAGTTTTATAAGGAAAAAAGTTACCTCCTACTCCAATTTTACCATGAAACATTTGCATAAGAAGCAATTTTACATAGCTATGGTATGCTAAGGTTATAAGACCTCGGTACCATAGACTTGTTTTCTTTGTTTTCAGTAGCTTCAAATAGAAGAGGCTCAAATAGTGAGCTCCCCCCCCCCCCCCAAAGTAAATTGTGTCTAAGCAGTCATCAGTGATAGGAACAACCACACCTGTTGGACCCCTCGTTCCTCAAATTTATATGATACCAATAACTCTTATTCATTTGAAGACCTCGCAGCTCCTTTCTTTTTGAACACATTCAGCATTCAGAGGGCTCTGTTTGTGTGCATGGTCTTTGCTTTCATTGATTAGCAGAACATGCACAGAATGAATTCTTTAGTGGATGGCCTTTGCGGTAAAGAGACTTCAGGATTGTTTGTTGTATGTTTGTTTTAAAAAGCACTTTTGAGCCCTTGAACACACACCTCAATTGATTCTCAGAAATCAAAGGGATTCTTAGAGGAACTTTTGGACAGTGATCATCAAACATATATAAGATGTCCTTCTTGTTTCCCACACTGTTTTTGTATGTATGTCAGTGTCCACAGATGAAAGGTTGATTGCCTTGGGGTGCATCTACTCTGTAGCATTAACGCAGTTTGACACAGCTTTAACTACAATGGAATCCTGGGGAGCTGTATCTTTAACTTTCTTTGCCAATTAGTGCTAATGCCTCACAAAACTATAACTCCCGTAATTCTAAAGTATTGAGCCATGGAAGTTAGTGGCATCAAACTGCATGAATTCTACAGTGTAGATGCACCCTTGGACATTTCTTAGATCCCTTTTCAAAAAACAGGAGCTAATATTTAGGGAATCCCACTCTTTAGCACTACATAATAAAGACTTCAAAATGCCCAGTGTTTTCATAGAGATTAAATTCTATAAATAAAGCTTGTATATCACGTCACATATCACCTTCTATAGAAGACGTTTGCATATCTCCAAGTCAGCATGTATGTGAACCAGCCTGGCAAGCATAGTGCAAATATTTCACTGAATTGCATTTTAGGGTGTAATGCCATCATGGAAGATTGCAGTGAAATAAGCAAGCATAATTTTAGTACCACTGGGGAATATTATAACAATGCAAGTATTCCTCAATAGGATTTCTACCTCAAGGGATCCCAACATAGCAAGGAAATGAAGTTCTCACTTTCTAGCAGAATGTAAGAGCTTTAAAATGAAATGGGAGGAGACCGTATATCACTCATTGAGACACTTCTTCTTTCAAACCAGTCTGATAGTCATGAAGACTTTGCCGGCAGCCACTTTGCTCTGACAGCTGCTTATCATGAGGGCCATTTCAGCATTACCTCATCTTACTATTGTGTCCATCTGTTGTTTCCTTTGTACTTTGATTATAATACAATTTGTATCAATAAAGGCAGAACTTTTCAGGTTGTCACTGACCACAAATACATAAAAATAAATGGAAATGCATATGTATTTATATAGTGACTAGCTGTCCTTCCACATGTAGCTGTAAATGTGTTTTGTGTGTGTATGTATGTGTATATGCGTATATATGTGGTTTTGTGCATGCGTTGTAATGTGTGTTTTTTTGGTTTTTTAAGTCCCTTCTGTTGTGTTTTTTCTGTGTTTTTATGAGTGATTATAACTCGTTGGCCTGATAGGTGCATTGTATCCAAATTTGGTGTCAATTCATCCAGTGGTTTTTGAGTTATGTTAATCCCACATACGAACATTATATTTTTATTTATATAGATAAACCAGAAAACAAAACATCCCATCATAAAACACACATTTCTTTCCATGTCTTGTTTTGTTTCATGTCAGGTATCAGAATATGTGACTTGACCTGAAAAGCAGTGGATCTGTGTGTATGTATACGTGTGTGCGCGCACACACACACACACTCAGAAACATTCAGAGAATCGAGCAGTTGAATTATATACTATAGTTATTTTATAAACTCAAATGAGATAAAATGATTTTGAAGTAATATGGGCCTTGATGCAACGTATATTGTTAATGGTCAAAATGCCAAAACCAGCAAGGGGCCTTTCATGTGAGTATTGTTTTAGCAATACCTTCAGAAGTATTTGCTCTGCACATTCCCTCAAATCTGAGGTTCCTTTACAGCTGTAACTACATCTCTCCACTACTTTATAGGGTCACAGACATCTATGAACTACCAATATTTGTTTTTCTCAGAGCCCGGAAGTAACGGCCCTTGGTATCCCCTGGGGTTTGGTACCAGGATGCCCTGAGTATACCAAATCTCAAGTTCCACTATATACAATGGCATAGTAAAATGGTGTTCCTGATATAAAATGGAAAAATCAAAATTAACTTTTTGGAAAAAAATGTGGAACATTTTCCAATTGTTGATGATTGAATCTATCAATACGGAATCTGTTCTTGGATTTTACTGGGATGCATGAAACTGCAGATAATAGTGAACTGTCTTATTTCCAATGGGACAAATGACGGTGGTACCAATAAGGGGGTGTAGCTTATATAGAAGGTCCTAAATTAAAAACTGAAAAAGTGAAAACTTAGGCCCCTTCCATACAGCTAAATAAAATCTGACGTTATCTCCTTTGAACTGAAACATATGGCAGTGTGGATTCATATATCCCAATTCAAAGCAGATATTGTAGGATTTTCTGCCTTCATAATCTGGGTTATATGGCTGTGTGGAAGAGTCCTTAAGTAAATTTTGCCCCAGCACTATGTAGCTAAACAGAGATCCCAAAATGTTAACTGTTCCTGATACCATTTGATAGTAATTGTCATTAGTTGTATAGTTGTAATTATAAGCAGTGGTTCTCAAAGAAACTGCATAATATATACAATGTGTTGTCAAGATGATGAAAAAGAAAAAGCTTGGAAGAAGAGAGAATTCCCTCGGTGTGCAGCTGCCCAGCAACAAGACAGGATCCATTTTTAGAAGCACTGTAAGAAGCACTACACAAATGCCACACATATTCCAGTCATTTTAAATGGCAAGATGCTGTTTCATATGCATGAGACATTGGTGTACTACCAGTCAACCTTCTGACATTCATCTGCATCACTTTAACTATCTTTAAGAACAAAACGTGTTCATCCAACTGTCTGCCATGCACTATTGCTCTGTGCTCGTTTCTACATGTAATAAAATAATTCAACTACTGTTTATAAACATTTTCTCTAACAGTTCTTAGAATAACATTTTCTGAATTATTATTTGGCATTCCAATTATTATCTAGCATTAAGATCTGGGGCTGAAAAAGAGTTCGGGTAAGACATTTGTCTTTCTCTTTTAACATTAAATATTGAAGAACAGCAGTTTCCTCTGTCCTGAGTATAACAAGTATAAATGTACATTTGATATTTATGTTTGTATGACGACATCAATTTATATGAACATTGTAGATAGAGAGACTATATCAGATGAAAAAACATTAGCTGTCACGATGCAGGGTCTCTCCCAGCCCCTCACACAGTAGATCTTCAGCCCTCTTCCAGGTGAATAATAGAAAACCCAGGTGAAAAGGTAAATTGCCCATAAAAGTATCAAAAAGTTCTATCAAAATGATAAAGAGTCCTGAAGTAAATCCTGGCAAAGAGCTGGCTTCCGCAATCGGATCAAAACAGACTTGGTCCGTGGCAATTCAAACAAGGCAAAGTTCATGGAATCAAAGGTCCAAGAAACTTCTTGGTCAACACAAGCCCAGTCCTCGGTGGATCTTCACTGATCAGAAGTGGCCGAGCACCTGAGGATCCTTCCCACAGATCCTAGAAGCAGACTGTGTAGCCTCCTTCTGCGCCCAGTGAGACAGGCAGGGCAGGCTTCGTGCCATTCCCTCTGGATGCCCCACCCTCTCAAAGCTTTTCCTTCCTGCCAATGCCCGCGCAGGTGGAAGAGCCGGACTCCCTTTCAGCTTCTATGGGCTCATCCCCTGGGACCCTTTCTTGTGAACCAAAACCACCAGGTCTCTCATACTGATTATCTGAATCAGCACCATCAGTGTCGGCCTGACTTTCCCAGCTTTCATACCCATCGGGCCAGCCATCATCCCATTCCAAACTCTCAGTGGGAGATGAAGGCAGGTAGATCCCCTTTCTGGACTTCAGCCTTTAAGAGTAGCTCGCATGCTGAAAAAGTGTGAGCACCCCTGCTATATCAGATGAAAAATTATTAGCAGATGAGAACCTTGGAATAGCCTCAGCGATCATGAACTTACCATAATCCTCCATGTAAGGATTGCATTCCTCTTGTTCAAGAAGAAAGTAGTATTGTGGAACCTGATGCTCTGGGTGGTTATGAACAGTAAAACCCACCTAGTAAACACACATGGTATTTCACTCTTTCATTGTAATCTCATCTATATATCCTCACCTTGGCTGCAGGATCCTGAGAGCAGTAGTTCCCCCAAAAGTATTTTCTCCAAGTCTAATATCCATTGGTTTTGCTGTATATGTACTCCATTCTGAAAGCCTCACTGTTATGTCTGTAGTTCTGTAACATGTGCTTGTTCTCTTTTAGTTGTGAGTCTGAAATCTCAGAGCCATGACGACTCACGTGACACTGGAGGACGCTCTGTCCAATGTGGATCTGCTGGAAGAACTGCCCCTGCCTGATCAGCAGCCATGCATCGAGCCACCTCCATCATCTATCATGTACCAGGTAAATGAAAGCTCACCATATGTCACAGCTAACTTCTATAATGTTTAGTGTTTTTTAGAGGAATATAAAACATTCGTATTTAGGAAGGATCAGTTAAGTTGTGAGCAAAGCACATAGCTAAATGAAAATTCTATCACATCCTATAAGGAAATGTTCATGCCAAATGCAAAGAAAACTGGATCTCTTTCCTTTGTCATAGTTTCCAACCTGAGAGTCATTGGTCCTGTTCATTACTGTTGAAACATATATTGGATAAGATGCATTTTCAGGACTTTAATGATTTAATAAGCATGCATTTATCCCATTTAAAAAAACCACACGTCATGGTTTCTTCAAGCTTCCAGGGTGTGAGTCCCTTGCTGATTGATTTAATGCGGTGATAAAAGATAGTGATTTTGTACTGCCTTAATATATTCACACATGTTCATGGGCACAATGGGCATAATTCGACATGGCTCACTACAATGTATTACTTCTGAATGAAGAGCCATGTAGCATCAATGAATCTGCTGCAGAGCTGCTGAAGCCCTACCACAGGGTTATTCAATGCCTCGTGTGGGCATGTGGGGTTACAGAAGCATATGGCTATGTCCCTGTAACTAGATACAAAGTGATTACATCATCTTCTGAGGTCTTCTGGGGTCTTCCAAGGGCCTCAGTAGCATAAGGGGACAGATGTGACTGTGTTGCTCCCACTTTTTACCAGGAATAGAAGGCTAAGGGAGGAGGGGGCTTTAGCTTCTCTACAATACATCTGGAAAAGGCTTTGGTTGCTTTGGGGAGAAAGGAATACCAACCTCTGCAGTGACTACACATTTACATATGCAAACATAAGCTTAGCCTACACATGTTTATGCCACTAGCAGGATGCCAGGCTATGGCTTGTGTGGGTTCATTTCAGTTCTTATTATCAATGTGTCCCTTTGTTTGTTTTCAGGCCAACTTTGACACCAATTTTGAAGACAGAAATGCTTTTGTAACTGGCATTGCCAGGTATATCGAACAAGCTACAGTTCACTCAAGCATGGTAAGTTTCAGAGACGGTATACCGTCAACCTTGCTAAAGAAGACTTGGGGTATAATTGCTTTACTGTGACAACCAGTACCATGATGTTTTTTTGTATTCCAGAATGAAATGCTGGAAGAAGGACATGAGTATGCAGTTATGCTTTACACATGGAGGAGCTGTTCCAGAGCTATTCCCCAGGTAAGATGTAGTTGTGGACTGCTTTAAATCTCCATTGAGATAAAATGGCATATAAATAAATATAATAATAATTTGGTACAATATTTTAGTGCCATATGTTTTAAAATTAGGAAAGTATGAAATATTAGTACTTTTTTCGTGTCAGGAGTGACTTGAGAAAATGCAAGTTGTTTCTGGTTTGAGTGAATTGGCTGTCTGCAAGGGCATTGCCCAGGGAATGCCTGGATGTTTTGCCATCCTGTGGGATGCTTCTCTCATGTCCCCACATGGGGAGCTAGAGCTGAAAGAGGGGAGCTCACCCTGCCCCCCAAATTCAAACCACCGACCTTTTGGTTAGCAGTCCTGCCAGCACAAGGGTTTCACCCATTGCACCATGTCAGGAGCAACTTGAGAAACTACAAGTTGCTTCTGGTGTGAGAGAATTGGCTGTCTGCAAAGACATTGCCCAGGGGATGCCTCGATGTTTTGCCATCCTGTGGGACGCTTCTCTCATGTCCCCGCATGAGAAGCTAGAGCTGACAGGTGGGTGATCACCCCGCTCCCAATATTCATACCGCCGACCTTTCGGTCAGCAGTACTGCCAGCACAAAGGTTTCATCCAATGCACTACCATGGGTTCCTAATATTAGTACTGTCATGAAGTGAAAGTGTAGTCACATAAATTCATAACACTACTTAGATTTTACTAGCAAACACCACTCTCTCAGGGCCCATCCAGACAGGCACATATCCCATGACCTGTCTCAGTTTTTACTGGAAGCATCCAAACAATACCTCCAATAAGAATGAATTAACTCCCTGGTTTGTTCCAGATTAATTTTATACCCAGGTCTAGTGGGGTATTGGGCATGTAGGGCTTCAGAGCTTCAAAGTGTTAACTTGTTTGGACCAGTGCTCCCAGAATTCCTCAGCCAGCATCAACACTAGAGTTTGTAATAAACTGTAATAAAACCGCTGTTGAAAAAACCATCACTGGACCCCACTCAATTCATCAAGTATCGACCAGTTTCCAATCTCCCCTATTTGAGCAAAGTCTTGGAACATGTGGTTGCCTCGCAACTCCAAGAATTCTTGGTAGACACTGATTATCTAGATCCGGCAAAGTCTGGCTTTAGGCGGGGACATGGTACTGAGACAGCCTTGGTCGCCTTAGTGGATGATCTACGCTGGGAGCTCGACAGGGGGAGTGTGTCCCTGTTGTTTCTGCTGGACCTCTCAGCGGCCTTTGATATTGTTGACCACGGTATCCTTCTGGGATGCCTCGCAGGAATGGGCCTTGGAGGTACTGCTTTGCAGTGGCTCCAGTCCTTCCTGGAGGGTCGTTCCCAGAAGGTGTTGCTAGGGGACTCCTGCTCGACCCCACGGCCATTGTACTGTGGGATCCCGCAGGGTTCAATACTGTCCCCTATGTTATTTAACATATACATGAAGCCACTGGGGGAGGTCATCTGGAGTTTTGGAGTGCGGTGTTATCTGTACGCAGATGACGTCCAACTCTGTCACTCCTTTCCACCTGCTACTAAGGAGGCTGTTCAAGTCCTGAACTGGTGCTTGGTCACTGTAACGGACTGGATGAGGGAGAACAAATTGAAACTAAATCCAGTCAAGTCAGAGGTACTCCTGGTCAGTTGTAAGGCCAAACAGGATATAGGGTTACAGCCTGTGCTTGATGGGGTTACACTCCCCCTGAAAGCACAGGTTCGCAGTCTGGGAGTGATCCTGGATTCATTGCTGCGCCTGGAGCCCCAGGTCTCGGTGGTGGCTGGGAGAGCTTTTGCACAGTTAAAGCTTGTGCGCCAGCTGCGCCTGTACCTTGGGAAGTCTGACTTGGTTACGGTGGTCCATGCTCTGATTACATTCCGAATAGACTACTGCAACACTCTCTATGTGGGGTTGCCTCTGAAGACTGCTTGGAAGCTGCAATTAGTCCAACGCTCGGCAGCCAGGTTAGTAACAGGAGCTGGGTACAGGGAGCATACAACTCCCTTGCTGTGCCAGCTCCACTGGCTGCCAATTAGCTTCCGGGCAAAATTCAAAGTGCTGGTTTTAACCTACAAAACCCTATACGGTTCCAGCCCAGTTTACCTGTCCGAACATATTCTCCCCTACGAACCTTCAAGGACATTAAGATTCTCCGGAGAGGCCCTGCTCTCAGTCCCGCTACCTTCGCAAGCGCGACTGGTGGGTACGAGAGACAGGGCCCCTTCTCTGGAACGGCCCCCAAGGGAGGGAATCTGCACCCTCTCTGTTGTCCTTTAGGAGGCTGGTGAAGAGCAGGATGTGGAATGAAGCATTCCCAGTATAGGCTGAGATTGGTTATAGTCTGAATGAATGACCACATTTCAAACCGAGTGGAATTGTTTTAATGGAAATTTGGTTTTATGTCTTGGGCTTTTTATGCATTTTAATATGTTGTTGTAGATGTTTTAAATTGTATAGCATAGAATCTTGCTGTAAGCTGGTCTGAGTCCCTCAATGGATGTGAGAAGGTTGGAGTACAAAAGTTTTAAATAAATAAATAAATAGTTGGGGGAAACAAGTAATAAGGTTAGTTGAAGCAACATTGTTCTGGATGAAGTATCAATCCCTGGGGTTGCAATCCTGCTCATATTATTTTAGAGTAAATCCTCTGGCACACATTCGGATTCATGAACAAATATGCATAAGATTGTATTATTTGCATAAGTAGGCAGTGAAGGAAGTTGCAAAATTTTTTGTGGTATCTCCTTTATTCGAACAAAAAAAACCACTTTTAATTTTAGAAACTAACAGTTAAATCAACTGTGTAAAGAAGACCTGTAATGTTATTCTCATACTATATTTAGAAGGCACAAAGTGAAAGAGAGTGGCTCCCAATAGAGACATGGTTAAACTGAAATTTAAACCAGAGGATTTCTGCATCCCAGCTCATCCTTTTAATCACCATTGTACAACAGCTTTTCACCAGATGGCCCTTATATTCTCTTTCAGCTCTTGGTTTTGGCAGAATCAACAGAGTCTTGATTCTGCCAGAGTGTTACAACAACTTGAATATATTTATCTTATGAAAATGACCCCTCTTCTCTAATCTTTACTATTTTAAGCGTATTAGATGCAAATAAAGATTGTTCCCCAAACAATTGATTGTGTGAATTATTTTATTTTTTAATAAAGATTTGTTTAGTAGTAGATTAGGAATCTATCTTGTGGAGTTGTGGTTCATTATTTTACATACCTTTTCCAGCATGAACGTATGTGATCTGTTTGTAGCTATGGGAATCTTATAATCCAACAGATTGGGCCAGTTGTTAGTGCCTTTACAAACTCCATACTGGATCAAAATGTAGTTCCCTTAGGGTTATTCTTTGGTGTTAGCCTCATATGCTTGTGGAGTCATAGTCTTTATAACTCCCAAATGAATATTTATTTGCTTCCTATGAATTTTTGATCTTGTGTTCTAGTTTCTTTGATCACTGAAAAGTACTGCAGGCAAATTTTAATGGGAACCAAAAACCACTGGAACACACTGGTGAATGGAATAATTCTTACGGGCCTCTCCACTACATTTCAATCATCTGCACTGAGGCTTTATATCCCTCTTTATATCCCTCTAACTGTTATTTTTACTATACCTTTTAGGACAGCGAGGGAGACTCTGTGGTCCTTCAGATGTATTTGAACCGCAATACCCAGGATTCCTTTCAATTGCCTATTATCTGTTATTTGTCTATTTGCTGGGAGATGGAGTTGAATGATATATTACATCCTCGTGCAGTTGTCCTACTAGATGTTGATGCAGAAAAAAATCTTCATAGAAAAATAAACCTATTCATTTTTAAATCTAATATTTGCAAACTAGTAAAAGATATACATTATAATGTATATTTTGATCTTCACACCTTTATATATGCTTTTTATTAACTATTTTCCAAAATTCTACATTGTCAATATAACTACAGTGGCAGATCTCCATGTGTAGGTATATCTGACTTTTTATCTCCTTCCCAAAATTTGTCCTTTGCAGCCCTTGCAGTGCTCCCCTGCTGATGGGTTTGAGAGCTCATAGGGTCCTGCCACAACTGCTTGCATAACAACAACAACTTTATTTTTATACCCTGCCACCATCTCCCCAAGTGCCTTGGGGCAGCTTGCATGGGGACAAGGCAAAAGTCACAGATAAAAACAAAAGCATTAAAATCAATCAAATAAAAATACAATACAGTCACAACAACAACATCATAAAAACAATATCATGGCTGAAAACAGAATAGGATCTGGGTATCATTGCACTCTGCAGCCAGGGGACCATTGCAAATACATCATTCTCTAATGTGCCAATCTGTATCCCCTCTAGGTGTTGTCAGGCTGCAAAAGTCGGTTTGGGGAGATCCTATTTGGTCACTCACAATGTGACTCACTAGCTGTTATAAGGTTACAATCCTATAACTGCTGGGCAGGATGCCATCCATTGTAATTTCTTCCGTTTTTTTTTAAAAAAAAGCATTATAAACCATTAAATGCTTTTTTTATTTCAATCAGTAAATATTTTTTATTTTGCAAAATAAATACAAAATAATTGGATTTTAAAAAAATGTAATTCTAGAAAATGAAAAACAAGATTAATATTAAAATGTCATTAAAATGTTGAAACATAATGTTCAATTCGTTTTCTGAAAAAGAAGCAAAAATGAAACTGTACAGCTCATGAAATTTCATTATTAATGCAAATTACAGTGCATTCTTGATATTTGCTGAGGTTTAATTCCTCCCAAAAACCCCATTGATACCAAAATCTGTGGGAAATGGAATGCTTGTCTCTCAAAACTACTAATAAATATGGATTGTTGTTAACTTACAGGTAAAATGCAATGAACAACCAAATCGGGTTGAGATTTATGAGAAGACAGTGGAAGTACTGGAACCAGAGGTCACAAAGCTTATGAAGTTTATGTACTTTCAAGTAGGTATTTACTCTGAATGTCTTGTGTTTCAGTACTATCTTCATTGCCAATTATTGTACTCATTCCTGAGGTGGGCTAGTTCACCTCATCTCATTCATGCTACAATGTTTCTACCTTAGATTTCACAAAATGCCTAACATTAATAAGTAATGCAATGGTAGATTTTTGAAGTGTGGGAACTCAGTATTGGAAAAACAATATCATTTTGTCCCTCTCTTGATAGCTAACGTCTTGTACATCCTGTAGACAGTCCCTGAGTTACAAAAAGGAGAGTTAAGGACCAAATAATAATGCTTAATAATACAATCTCAAGTGCAGTATATTGACTTATATTGATATTAGCAGAGTGGAGTTATACTCACGGACCATAATAGTCAATAGTATCAATACAGAATCAAACTCGGGTGCATCATCATAGAAACAATTCAGGCCCACATAGTCCCGTCTTAGGCCCCAGAAAGTTCACAAGGTTCACAATGTTCAAATCAAATGAGTATAATTCCAAGTAGAATAAATGAAATCCAAGACGAAATCGTCAGTAAGTGGAGCCAATCGAGTTATAATCCAGGAGCCTTATTCCCCTGAGTTTGGCCCGTACCTGTTCGCATGACTGATCATTGAATTGTGGATGCCTCGAATGCCAGACTGTGAAATATTGGGTTTTGACAAAGCGCAATCTGCGTGAAACGGAGCAGGACCTGGTGACTTCCGTTAACCCGGCTCCTGGATTATAACTCGATTGGCTCCACTTACTGACGATTTCATCTTGGATTTCATTTATTCTACTTGGAATTATACTCATTTGATTTGAACATTGTGAACCTTGTGAACTTTCTGGGGACCTAAGACGGGACTATGTGGGCCTGAATTGTTTCTATGATGATGCGCCCGAGTTTGATTCTGTATTGATACTACAACCTTTCATCCCAGCTTCTGGGATGAGAGGGATTTGCCCCTCCCCTGCCACGACAGAGCATAAGGTTCTGTGGAACCTTCCAGGCCATGGGGGGCGGGGCCTTCAGCAAGGCCACGCCCCAGCAAGCCATTCTGTGCTTGCTAGCCGACCCACCACTCCCGCCCATTGATTGATCAGGCTGCCTTACGGGGCCAGGTATGGAATTTTACCTCTTACTGCCGCTCTTAAGCCGGGGAGGGTTTTTGCCTACCTCCTAAATTTTTAGGGGCTACTGGGTGTGGTGTATTATAATGAGGCTAGTTGAATAGTAAGGCGGTTGGTTGTTAGGGTAATTCCCTAATTGGTGTTCACTTAGGCACCCCCATTTGGGGTGAGGGCCAGTTAGTTCAAATCTTCACCTTGAAGTTGTGTTGGTTCAGTTAGGTGGAGTTAATGGCCCTGGAATGGTAAGAGGCTATTCTCAAGCTTGGTTGTGTTGGCCTCTTATTCGTTTCCCTGTTGAGACTGGATCTGGTGGTTGGTCAGATCAGTCTTGGTGTTCGCCCAAAAATTGAGAGTTGGGTATGATTCCTGACACCCCCGGAGTTAGTGTTAGGAATATTAAATAGGTAACAATAAATGGTTGCCCCAATTTGACCCAAATTACTGTTGTTGGTGTGTTTATTTGTGTACGGCTCGTTATTCGGGCAATTGACTATTATGGTCCGTGAGTATAACTCCACTCTGCTAATATCAATATAAGTCAATATACTGCACTTGAGATTGTATTATTAAGCATTATTATTTTGTCCTTAACTCTCCTTTTTGTGCTCTGGTAATAACAGTACTTGTTTTGTTTGTGAGTCCCTGAGTTACAACCATGATAGGTTCTGTAGGTTTGTTCTTAAGTTGAATTTGTAAGTGTAATTAGCCAATTTAGTTTTAGTTTTGGATAGCATAGAGAAGGGTTAATAACCCTGTGGTGTTTGTTTTGCTGTCTGTGCCTCTGTTCAGAATATTTTGCCTCACTTTCTGTTATGTGACAATTGGATTTTGAAAACTGGGTTGTCATGTAAACAAGGATTGATGCTAAAGTTTCAGTAGATACACCTTTTGCTCATGATAACTTTTGCAGGAGTAGATTTCCCTTCCAGGAGTGGATTTCATCTCACTTCCTGTTGTCGCACTCATGTTTCTAACTAGGAGTTGTATGTAAAATGGAGGTTTGTAACTCTGAGACTACCTATAACCCCACTTCTTTGCACCACTGTTTAACAGCCACATAGTTGCTTTGAATTCTTAGTTTGCATGATTCAATGTTGATGGCAGAAAGTATTCATGATGTGGATAGTGCTGTCTATACTATGGGATGTTTATTTTAAAAATAAATATCTAAAGGAGAAAAAAGCACAATAAAACAATATACTGGATCGAACTATGTCTCCCAAGAACAACAAATTATAAAGATAATAAATTGGAATGATGTTGATCTTTAAAAAAATTAGCTGTCCTTCCCCTGTTAATTTTTAATTGAAAACTTGTTTGTATTCCCAAGTTTTAGGAATTTGGTTTGACATTGCTTTGCAGTCTTGTATACTTTGATTGCATACGTTGGTTAGTTTGTTTTGTCTTACATTGTTTGTTTTTGCAGTTTATCTGAATGATTTTAATGATTGATTGCAATTTGATTGCAATTTTAATGTACAGCTTTGTGTTTTGTTATTCCTCCTCCTTCCTTCTTTGGAAGGACCTTTTTTGTTGTTTTCGGGTAAACTGCCATGCTTGTTTGATGGTACTACATAAATAAATGATGATAATATCATAATCTCTCAAGAAATCTCTGTGAGAGTTGAGGTACTATGGAAGTTGGCTTCCCAATGTTAAGGTAGCCAGCTGATAGAAGCAAAGTTTTCTGCCCCTACTCTCATCCCAGGTTCATTTTAAAAATGTATTTCTGTTGTCAAAGATGCTGTGCTCAGCACAAAACATAGTTGAACCAGCAAGGTGTTGTGACTTCATTTGCTAGCCATGTTGTGCTCTTGGTATGGCACATATCCAGCCCACTAAGACAGGGATTTATTTACTGTGCATATTTTGTATTTTAAGATAGTTCTCTGTTTGTTTTTCAGACATTTGTTTTGAGATCTGCAGGTATTAATTCTGTTATTTATTGACTGTGCCTTTAGGTGAAAACATAGTTCTGACAAGGGTAGACAAAGACGACACATGTGGATGTGGTCCCATAAGTCTGGTCAAATCTCAGCACTTTCTGCTCTTATGCAAGTTTCTTGATATCTCTTAGAGAAAGGCCATTGAACGATTCTGCGGTGAGGTGAAGCGTTTGTGCCATGCAGAGAGAAGAAAAGACTTCGTTTCAGAAGCATATCTTCTGACGCTGGGAAAATTTATCAATATGTTTGCTGTTTTGGATGAGCTGAAGAACATGAAGTGCAGTGTCAAAAACGACCACTCCGCCTATAAAAGGTGAGTTCAGGCAATCTCTGTTTGCCTCTACTTCTGCCATAATGAGATGGAGAACTAAATCCTTGTAATTATGGCCTTTGTTTGTTTTGTTTTTCTGCTGTCCATGATTATATTTAGCAGTTAGAGGTCACACAATCATCCTGTTTTTCGGGGGGGGGGGGGACCCAAAAGAAAAGAGAAAGTTGCATTCTTGCATTAACTTTGTGGCACAGGCTCCCTTTGTAAACCTCTTATTACATGGCAACAAACTAGCATTTTTGTAAGCTGCCTGAGTCCCTTTAGGGAGATTGTGGTGGGATATAAATAAAGTTATTATTTGTTCTTCTGGTTGTGTTTCCTCAAGTTTTTTCTGACTTATGGTGATCCTAGGGCACATGTGTCAAACTCAAGGGCCACATGCTGAATCCAGCCCACCATGCCATTTTATCTGGCCTTCCAGATGCTGGACTGCAACTCTTGTATTCCTCATCATGAAACATCATGGCTAGAACCTTTGTGAGCTGTGATATAGTTAACATCTGGAAAGCTACATATTTTTCTGTTTAATCAGGATAGTGGGGTTTGAGTTTAGATACAAAGATATGATGTCTAATTTTAAAATGTAATTCAGGCTTTTGCCCAGCCTCAATGCTATTGGGTTGCAATTCCCATTATCCCCACTCTGCATGACAGAGAATCAAAAGTGATGGGAGTTCTCCTTCAATAACACCTGGAGACCCAAATTGGGTAAAAGCTTAAAGAAAACAGATCACTATATAAAAATTCTAGTTTACCCTCTGTATCCATGGATTGTCTTTCCATGGATTCAACAGTCCTTTAAAGGCAACCATAAGGCTGATGTGACCCTCGATGAAAATGTGTTTGACAGCTTTATCCTAGGGGAAACATGATATATAATAACACTGTTGACATAATAGAATTTCTATTGCCTTTCAGAGCAGCCCAGTTTTTGAGGAAAATGGCTGACCCTCAGTCTATTCAAGAATCACAAAACCTCTCCATGTTCCTGGCAAACCATAACAGGATCACACAGGTAGAGTTAATTTTCTCTTCCTTCCATCATTTGCGTTGTAAGGTTACTGCACATTTGTTTGGCTCTGTGGAGGAATTCTTCATGTCTGTTTTTAGGATGCAGACTAATCTTTTACATATCAAATGACATAATTTAAAGGAGTAGGGACAAGATCAGCAGTTGCAAAACTATGGCTTCTAGGCCCTCTTCAGCTCCCACCGCTCTTTTGTTTTAGTAGTAACTCAAGTTCTCCTTAAAGCCCCCTTAAAAAAAATTTGTAGTGAGAAATCAACAAAAAAGGCATCCCACTAAGAAATCTGTAACTGCCCAGACAGCCTTTTCATTTTAGCCCCCCCCAAAAACCCTCCACTATTAGAAGAATGAGAAAGTGAAAACCAAAAATAAAGCTTTTGAAGTGCGGGTGTAAAAATCAGCTCTTGTCACAGATGCCCTTGCAGACCTATGTTTAGACTCTTTGATCTTACTGACAAGCACACTGCCTACTCTAACATTGTTGTCGGATTGACTGTGAGGACATTCAGATTGTGAAAGAAGTGCTTCTACATAGTAAAATATGTTTGTAATTTTTCTCATGATATATTTTTTTTGAGGAAAGGTATTTAGCACTGGCAACAGTGCTTTTTTCACAGGAAAACTCTCAGTTTCTTTTCTCCCTCAAAAACATTCCCAAAGTGTAAAAAAAACCCAGTAAAAAATACCCCCAATCTCTCATAATTGTGCCCACTTCAGAAAAAAATACCTGCAGTTTTTGTTGTTGTCCACTTAGAAAGAATTATATAAACAGCAAAAGTAAGTGTTGTTTTAGGCTCAGAATTGCATTTTCCCAGTAACTAAATAGTACTATTGCTTGAATGCAAGAAAAGCATTGTCTTTCTAAATGAAATGTTTTCATTCTTTTCAACAGGATACCTTTACAAGGGTGTATTACTTCTAAGGCCTTAAATGTATTGCTTATTTACTAAAAATAACAATGTGTCCTTCACAATTTGTCAACATTGTCATTTTTATTTGAAATTATTGAAGGTCATATGTGTTTTCTTTTTAGTGCCTGCACCAGCAGCTGGAAGTCATCCCTGGTTATGAGGAACTGTTGGCAGATATTGTCAACATCTGTGTGGATTACTATGAAAACAAGATGTATCTAACACCTAGTGAGAAGCACATGCTCTTAAAGGTAACCTCACCAATGCTCTACAAAGATTATCCATCTCTCAGCCTTTCCTTACACTCTTTAGTTCTTTTATCCTACATAAATGACTATGAGTTGCTTGAATTTTTGTTTCATTCTTCTTTCATCATTTCTTTTTCTTCTATGTTTTACCAGATTTCTAGAGGGGTGTTTGGGGGTTTTCATCCAGGAAACAAATAACAGTGAATAGCCTTTCTATACCAAGGAAAAACCGCTTGCCTTTCATCTTAGTTGATAAATTGTATTTGTAATCCTCAGTATAGTCTCTTCAAGAATAAAGTTGACAAGACTTTTAATGTACAGACATGGTTTTCATTTTGGTGCAGTTTATCATAATTAACTCCCTAATATTTAGCAATGGTTTTCATCTCAGAGACTATAACTGAGATAAAGAAGGCTCATGGTTCAGGGGGAAAAACTTTCTTCAGTTCATAAGCATCACAATTAGCAGTACTTCTCCCTTCCAGAGACCTTGGAGAACAGCAACCAATCTATGTAGACAGTACTAGGCAAGATAGCAAGATGAACAAATGATCTGAACTAACATAGGACAGCTTCTTGTGATCATTAGAGAAATTCAAGGAATCAAATTGGAATTAACAAACCATAAAGTTATCTCATTTTTCATCCAGGTGATGGGTTTTGGTCTCTATCTGATGGATGGAAATGTCAGTAATATTTACAAACTCGATGCAAAGAAGAGAATTAACCTCAGTAAAATTGATAAATTCTTCAAGGTCAGTATTATTTTGGTTTGTGATTATTTATGAAGGGATCTATAAATTCTTATATTCAGGTATTGTCTAGAAATAACAAATACTATATCTGAATGATGGGCATGCTAAGATCAAAAGTGCAACTGAACAGACGTATGACTTGGTTCTCACATCTCAATTTCCTCCCAGTTCCTTCCCATAAATTTCCTGCTGGTGTTCATGAAAAAGGTATCACAACACTACTGCATGTTCATGACCATATCTAATTCCTACCATCAAAACAGCAGACTATAGGGGGTAAAACTTTCAACTCCCTTAAGCTATCCCTTTGTACCACTCTCAGATACACACACTAGCTTGTGATAGTAGTTTACTATTGCTTACTAATTAAGGAAAGTGTTTTTCATTGCGAATTTAACTCATCTTCATTATGTTCCTATAGCTGCACTTTCATCTGTTGCTGTTTAGATGTGACAGTATAACTGTTCATCTCGCACCTAGAACATTTTTGTTGTTTACTTGATATCTTTGTATTAATAGCCTTTGTTAATTAGTTTTAATCCAAGGACATTGCCATATATCGAAGCATTCGCCCAGTTTGAATCCTACTTCCACAGTTCAGACATGTGCTCTGAAAGAGTTGTTTTAGACTTTTATGAAGGTTCCAGAGTGATGCCTGCATTTGACAAGAGGTAGTAGGGAAATTGATTTCTTCCAGATTCAGATTCTGGTTAGACGCCGTATTTTAGAAATGAGAAACAGTATGTGAATAGAGTCATCAGCATCATAATTTAAGACTATCGTGTGCCTGTCTGTTTAGTACAATGTATAAATCCATAGCATATCTTTGCACATATGGGTTAGGCTTTTGTCTTCTATTATCCAGTACAATGTTTGCTGCATTAAAATGAGGAGCACAACAGAAATTAATTCATTAAATATAGTCATTTTCTTTGGAACATGTCTAATCATTTCTTCCATACAGTTTAAAGATGCAATCTTTAGCCACCCATTTCATAGTATGCCATTGGGATAGAGCACAAAGAAAGGATGGTGGACAACCCTGGAGATAGTTGATTCACGCAAGTCAACCAAGCCACATGCTTCAAGAGAAAGTGGTGCAAAGGTGTAAAAAAGTCACATATTCTGATTGTCAGTTCAGTCTTGACAATAAATAACAGTGAAGTGATACTAGTGATACAAGCCACTTGTGATACAAGTCTCAAGTACTTTTCCATTAAAAGGGTCATTCAGTATGTCAGTCATTATGATTCTGCTATTTCCTAAGATTTGTACTCCAGTCAAGATGAGATGTATATCAATTTAATCTCAATTTTATTTCCAAGAGATCTTAACTGTTGATTCCCCCAGTTTTTGGACAGTCTCACAGATTTTATTTATTTATTTATTTATTCGATTTCGACACCGCCACTCCCAGAGGCTCGGGGTGGTTTACAAAGAAGATTAATACAACAATATCTGGTAAAAACAGAGAGGTTAAAAGTTCCAATATCACTCAAAGGCCTGCCTGAATAAATGGGCCTTGCATGCTCTGCGAAAGGTGTCTAAGTTTCGCAGAGCTCGAGTGTCAGGCGGCAAAGCATTCCATAACACCAGGGCAATGATGAAAAAAGCCCTTCACCGGGTTGTCATCAGGCGGAAGGATCTCATGCTGGGGATGTCTAGGAGGTTCTGGTCCTCTGACTGTAGTGATCTCGGGGGATTATATGGGAACAGGCGATCCTTTAAGTACACTGGCAATTTTGGAAAATTGTCACATATTCAAGCATTTTAAAATATTCCTGTATCATCTCCATGTTGTCAATACAGTCATCAAGAAAAAGTCCAACTTTTGGTGGATTTATGAACCTCTTGGTATTATCTAGAAAAAGAAGGAATTTCAAAAATATTGGGGATATGGTTGAAAATGTGTTGCTCAAGTGTGCAAAATGTGCATGTTTCTCTTTGCATATGAAGCAGAATTTTCTCTTTTGCAAATTATATGAATGCCCAGAAAATTTTGCATAGAATATTCTACTTTGTGTGCATAAAAGTATGGATTTTGCACAAAATAACTGGCCAACTACTGCATTTTCTAAGCAGGAAACCACATTTTCATGTTGCATAATATTAATTATACGTAGTATTAGTAATACATGCTTGTTCCATTTTTGTAAGTGATTAAATCTGTGTTTTTAAACTATCAAATGTCGTAATAGAGAACAATGTTGGGGTGCAGCTGGGTGCAATACTATTATCATGCTCATTTTTGACTGGAAGTCAACATGAAGCTTCATTTACAATCTGCTCTTGAATGATTTTTTGGAGAGAGGGGTCATTGTTTTTTGTTAATGTACTCCCAACTCTTGAATTTTGCAGACTAAGAAAATATTGTAATGGAATATTTTGTATATTTAAATGTTTCTTGTGACATAGTGGAGCAATACAATATTGAAACAAAATTAGATAAAAATTATCATCATATTGGATTATTGTCAAGTCAGTATTGTGTGAATCTGGTTTTAGTTGCCATTTAATTTGTCTCCATGGCCTTTTTTATCTAGTTCATCTTGATATTGCTCTTTCTTTCACCCAAGTGTTGTTGGGACCAGTGTTCCAGAACTTCTAAGCTGTGCTTGCTTATATTGCTCTCTCGGACAAAGAGACCGTCTCTGCCTTATTTAAACCATCTTTTGTTTTTTCTTCCAGCAGCTGCAGGTGGTTCCTTTATTCGGCGATATGCAGATAGAGCTGGCCAGATACATTAAGACCAGTGCTCACTATGAGGAGAACAAATCCAAGTGAGTGCCTGCCATAATGTCTCTTGGCTTTGGTGTGTCCTGGTCAAGAGAGGAAGTTGTCAAGACCTTGCAACTCTCCTACTCTCTCGTGTGTGAGATCTGTGCATGGGTGCCTGTGAGCATGTGTCCATGTGATTATGTTATTGAGCATGGCTCCATAAGAGAGAGTGTATTGGTTGGTGTAGGGTATGTGTGGGTTCATCATTTTTATCCTTTCATAACTGTACCTTGATTACTCAGTGGAAGCAGTCCAGGCATATGCATAACAAGATATGCCTCAGCCCTCTGATATCAATTGATTGTATACCTGTTGAAATCAGTGGGCTGGATGTAACCATAGCTGTTCTCTTCTCACATAGAGCTCCCAATCTTCAGCAGTCTCAGATGTAGAAGTTAATTCATGGGAAAGAAATCTCTTTGAACATTGATAACTGTTAATTATAAATACCTTTGAATGCTTACTCTGCATCTAGGAAATTATCAAGACATTTTGCTTCCTGAAAAAAGGATAAGATCATACCTGTAGACCCTTAGTACTATGGAGAGAAGTTGACTAGCTTGATAGTAAAACAAGATGCTCCACCATGCCTGATAATACTCTGGTTGAAAGGTTGTAGAACAGAGGCAGCTGCCACTTACACATAACTAGAATTTACAATATGAGGTGGTTGTCTCATTCTGCCTGGCTCTGTTTTCAGCCTTTCTTGGTTTTTCACTGATTTAGTCCACTCTTTGAACATCACAGATGTGTTAGATTATAATAAAATTCCCATGTTAATTGAATTCATACAAGGCAGAATAGAATTATAGACTTGGAAGGACCCCTATGGGCCATCAGGTCCAAACCTCTGCTCAGTACAGAATTTCCAACATAAGCATTCCCATCAGATAGCTCTCCAGTCTCTCTTTGAAAAGGTCCAGAGAAGGAGGTCTCACCACCTCTCTAGGCAATTGGCTCTTACCAAACCACTCTTGCAGTCAAGAAGTTAGTGTCATGTTCTAACAGTTCTTGGGAGGAATTGAATTATGACTGATTGGCCTTAAGGTGGCAGCCTAAACTTCTGAAAGTATGGAACTCACATTCTACTTAATCCAATTCTACTTCCTTCAGCCCTCTTCTCATAAGAGACACCCAAAGATAGGCCAGGCATCCACCACACCATAGATGTTCAGGTTTTTAGGAACAATGAAGCTCTGGCTTCCAGAATAGAGTGTCTGTATTCCCTGAGAACTCTTCCAGGTCATTTTGTTCCTGACACCTTGTCTCAGATTACCTTCTTCCTATTTCCTGCTACCTGCCACCCCACTGCTTGCTGCTTCCATCTGTTCTGTCATTCACCTTTTTTTTCAACCTATAGGGCTTACTCAAATCTTCTGCTGATCTCAGGTATAATGATACAAGACATTTTGCTTGCACTTACAAAGATCCATGTTGCTTCCTATCTGGACACATCCCACTTCACCTGTCCCATATCATGTGCCATGGTCCTGCCTAACCTTTTGCCTGGACTCATTAATTCCTATTTCCCCACATCATTCTGTCTGGCTTGCTGACCCCATTGTTAGAATAAAAATATTCAAAAAAGAATGTATGCCTTTTTGTCTTCAAGTCTGAATGATTTCTCATGGTATAGACTGAGAAAGTATATTCCCATGTGACTGAAAACTAGTATATGGGTGCCTGTGAGGATGTGGATACTTAACAAGAGCATATGATGGACTGATAGGTGTGCATGAGGATGGGAGTAAGTTAATGGTTGAATGGTTGTGTATGGAATGTGTTTATGTGACAGCACAAACAGACTTTGAGTGTAACTTTATAAGCATGATGGGATATGCTGTAAATGTGGTTGAGAATGTCCACTGTGTGTTCTAGCATCTGCACTGTCTCGTGTTTGTATGCTGATGACTGTGAATGTGGATATGAATGAAATGTGCTGGGAATGTGTGCCTGCTCTGGATAGTTTTTATCCACATTTTTCAATAGGATATAAAATTATCCAGAGTATGGACACAGCATTTTCTCTATCTGTCCAGTATAGGCTGTTTTTGGGAGGGTAGAGGAAGAGAACATCAGATGAAATGCAGAGTGAACTAGTTCAAGCTAAAGTCTCTTTCAAGAGAATTTTTGTTAGGGATTAAAATCACATGGGGAGAAAACCTCTGGAAGTAGAAACTGAACACCATAATGCATATGCAAAATGGCTCTGCTGCCTTTGAGAATATTGTAAATCTCTCATGAAATATAAATTTAAACAGATGTGAAGGTCAAATTAAAGGTTTATTTGAAGATCTTCCAGATGCATTCATGCATGTGAGAAGTTGCGTGGGTAGCCTCTTGAATTAAAATTACATTCAACAGTCTCTACATAGTTGTGTTTCAAGCAGCCAAGCAAGTAGCCCCTTCCATATCTGATTGTAATGACAGCTGCTATGTTTGTTGAAAAGAGATATTCTGGTATGATGGTAATACTATCTGTGCAGAGACCACCAGGTTAGAACAGATCTCTCACCTGGTAGATATTTGATACTATATTTAGCTTTTCATTGCACTCCACAAATTCGTCCTTTTGTTTTGTGAAGTGACCATAAATACAGTCATTGTGTGTGGAACTTATTACATGATGCTTTTTAAGTGTAAATGAAGACCAGAGCTGGAAAGGGGTATTTTTGGGGACAACAGTTCCCAGAATGACTTTATCAGCATGTTGGTTGGGGATTCAGCATGTTGGCAGGGCATGTCTCTAGGATGGAGGAACACCACCTCCCAAAGATACTACTCTATGGTGAACTCGCCACGGGTTAGCGCAAGAGAGGCGCTCCCAAAAAGAGATATAAGGACTCCCTGAAACAACATCTCAGGCCTGGCCAGATTGATCACCAAAAATGGTCCTCCCTGGCCTCACATTGGGAGGCATGGAGACGCACTATCCACAATGCTGCGGCCTCTTTCGAGAAGACATGCTGAATGGGTCTCAAAGAGAAACGACAACGCAGAAAGAACTGCAACATGGAAACAATATCACCCAAGGAGACTTTCTGCTGTGCTTTCTGCAACCAAACTTGCCTATCTCAAATTGGCCTTTTTAGTCATCAACACACTTGTAAAAAGCGTGGGATGAGTCCTTCCTAAGAATCTTCGTTAGCGAAGTAATGCAGAGAAGGGGGGGGGGGATTCTAGTATTCTGGCAAAAAGGTAATATTTTCAACCTCTGAAGATGACGAGGACCCAGGAAGTCAATGATCACAGAAGAATGTCTATTACAAGAAGTAATCGGTCTACAGAAAGCCTGGTTTCAATATAACCTAGTGAAAATGGCAGTATTCATTGAGTGCATAGGGTTTTTTGTTTTTGTTTTCAATGAGTCTAAAAGAAGGCTAAGAATCATGTGGGCCTACATATGTTATCAAATTGCAGTTCCCAGCATCTCTACACAATAGTGAGGAATGCTGAGAGTTTTCATCCTCTGAGGGCAACGTAATTCTCACCCTTGTCTAATTGTATCAATAAGAGGTTTTACTCACTATCATATATGTATGTTTTTCACTATTCATACCTAACCTTTCTCTCATCTATTGAAATCCTAATCTTAGCTGGATCCACAAAATCTAGGAAGGTCTTTTTATCAAAACTGTTTGAAAATGTATTTGTCTTTAATCCCATTTCTAATACCTCCTGTTCATCTCAATTGTCAAAATGTAAGATTTTTTTTCCTGTCGTCCTCACTAACAATTACTTTCTCATTCAGTTTCCAAACAGGGCAGCATGGCCCCTGCAGCTCTCTCTTCCCTGGAGAAGAGAATTTGAACATTGACGGATTGCATGACTCTTTTCCTATGTACCTGCACTTTCATGCCCTTTACTTTCCCTTATCCATTCCACCTTTGTTCTGAGATGCAATTAACTGTGTTTTTCTTTTATGAAAGATTAGAGTATATGTAGCAGGCTGGGCTACCATAGCCAAGTCTCTGACCATCCCTGTTAACCTGTTGATTCCTTTGGGGAAAATGCAAAACTGAAAGGGTAAGAGTAAAGTATTGGGACTGTCGGACTTCTGGAAATGTAGTTGAGCATGATTATTGACAGTATAGTTAACACAAATTCCTCTACCAATGAACTCTAGTACAAATTCCAAAATCATAATGCACCCATCCCCACACAAAAAATCATAACTCCGTGTGGCTGATGATACAAAACAAGAAACAAGTTTTGAATTATGAATCATTTAACATGGCAGATAGCTAATAAAAGTTTCATTGACTGAACAAGTGAATAATTTGTAACTGTTGAAGGTAAAGAGTAATGAATGGATAAGTAAGTACAGGTGTCATATAATGATGTTGGCATTGTATGATGCTTAAATTTACAAGCCATGTTTTTACATCAGTTAGTAACCTAGAATCAGACATCGTTGAGGCTGACAGTGGTGGTCTGATTGACTATCCATAGAAACGTTTGATCCTACATGTCCCTCTTTTTATGATAGATACTGAAGACCAGTCTTCATTTCTATCAGCATTTATTTTCAAGACTGCAGTTTAGTTTGTTGCCTATGACACTGTTGTTAGTCCAATTTCCTCATGATTACAAGGTAAGTGAAGTATAGGTAAATAAAGATGTTGTGCAAGTTAAGGGCATCATAGGGATGTCCACAGTAAATACCTGCTATATAACATCATACAAGTTGGACCTGCCTTCACCAACAAGGTTTGGCAGATGTCTGTAATTAAGTGCAATAGCAAGTGAAAGCCAGTAAGTATAGCATCATTCTTATAGAATGACTGAAGTAAAGCAAAGTGTTTGAAGTAGTAACATGCTGCACTGTAATAAGAATTAACTTAAAGGCATTGGTTTTTCTGCCCAGGTGGACATGCACTCAGAGCAGCATCAGTCCCCAATACAACATTTGTGAACAGATGGTACAGATCCGAGATGATCACATCCGTTTTATCTCTGAACTTGCTCGCTACAGCAACAGTGAGGTGAGAATTCATGAAAAGGAAAGCAAGCTCTACCTGGCACAGTCCAGAAGATGAAAGAGGAAAAATTGTGTGTGCGCGCACACCATATTGGCAATGAAATCAATAGGCAAACAAACATAACCTCTGAAATTTAGGCCCCTTTCATTAAAGTGGTGGTAAACTCCCTCTGAGAATCAATCTGTGGATAATTACAGCTGCTACTACAGTAAACGAGAATTGGTTTGCCCAGTTCTGTTTACCTTTACTGATGGTGGTTCCCCAAGTACTGTGGCAGAAGCTGATCTTTTTTAGCATCATTGCAGTCCTTTTCTACAGAAATGCCCGAGTTTCAATCAGGGACTTCTAGCATTCAAAGTTTCCACTCCATTCCTCTGTTTTCTTCTATTTTATATCCCATTGCTTCCACTGTTTGCATTCCACAGTTTTACCCAACATCTTATTTTTAATAATGTTTATACAAATAAACTTCCAGTACAATAAACATAAGCTAAACAGTTTCTGGAAACCTAGTAACAACTGAGAGGGGGATTAAGACTGGGATAATTGACATACCAGAAAATAGGTACTGCATTCCATGAAAAAGCATCTCATGTGACAGATTTTGGTAAGTGTTGAAAATTGAATACACCTCAAATCTCTTGACATTTCTTCCAACATTTTTCTGAAATAGTTTTGAAGTGTTTTGATGCTCTTACTTCATCAGTGCACTTATTATCTTTCAGATAATGTGTCCTTCAGAAGGATAGCTGTCTGTCTTCCCTTTTCAGGTTGTGACTGGTTCAGGCTTGGACAGCCAGAAATCAGATGAAGAATACAGAGAGCTTTTTGACCTGGCTTTACGAGGACTGCAACTTTTGTCTAAGTGGAGTGCCCATGTTATGGAAGTTGTAAGTATTGGCCAAGACCATCATCTTAGACGTGCTTTAACATTAGGTGTAATGGTTTGTCATAAAGGCTGTTGGTATCATTCTTTGTTTATAATCCACATTTCTCCCCAAAATGATACTCAGGGTGGTTCTTTTGATGAGAAATGCATGTAAATATTGCTCACATGCCCACATACCATAGCATTAGGAAAATAGAGGGTTTGTGTATAGTGGAAAAATTGTGTGATCTTCAAATGGTTTTCCCAAGATAGCAACAGTCTGTAGCTAAATTGTTTCTGCTTTTATTTTCTTTGCTCAGTATTCCTGGAAACTGGTCCATCCTACCGATAAGTTTTGTAACAAAGATTGCCCAGGCACCGCTGAGGAATATGAGAGAGCCACACGGTATAATTATACCAGTGAGGAAAAATTTGCCTTTGTTGAGGTGAGTGGTCATTTTAGCTTGTTGTTTCAAAACAATCTTTTTAAAAAAAAGATGACTGAAGTATCAATTTGGGAAAGTGGACATAGTCTCTTCATATCCCTGTTTTCCAAAAACAGCATGATTCAGTTTTAGCTGAAAAACTGCTGTGTATTTGCACAAATATGAACATTGGGAAAACATTTTTCAAACAATACTAAAATTACTTTTAAATTGGACTAAGATTTTTCTCCCAGAATGGAGTAACGTATTTATAATAAAGTTTAACAAGTACGATTAAACAATCAAACTGTAAAACAAATTACCTACACAAATGGAAAGTTTGTACAGTTAGCATATGCACAGCTTCCACAAACATGGTTTCAACCACAGCTTGAAAGTATCCCCCTGAAATAAAATTCCAAAAAAACGAACTCTGATTTTCCATTTTAAATAAGGGATTCTATTTTTCTATGCCATTATATAAAATGTGACTTGAGCATCCATTGATTTTAATATCCATGGGTGGTCCCTGGAATCAAACTCCAGTGGATACCAAAAGCCTTCTAAGCTTTATTTACTACAGAAGGAAATAATACATAGTGTTCCCACTTTGTTTTTAATTTTTCAGGTGATTGCTATGATAAAAGGTCTCCAAGTACTTATGGGTCGCATGGAGAGTGTCTTCAATCAGGCCATCAGGAACACAATCTATGCTGCTCTGCAGGATTTTGCTCAGGTGACACTTAGAGAGCCATTGAGACAAGCTGTGAGGAAGAAGAAGAATGTTCTCATCAGGTGAGATGTGACTTCGACAAGCAAAGCTTCCCGTATCATCATCATTATAGGCAATCTCTCATGACCGAGTATGATTGTCTTCCAAGGATAAAGTCTTGTTGGTGGGTCCTTAAGTAACTGTAGAGACCGATTCTGGACCTGAATGATCTTTTGCAGTGAGGACATAGATTTCCAGATGGAAGGCAATCACAATAAGGGTTTGCTTGATGCACCTTCTTCTGGAAATATTTCTCCCTTTCCCCCTCTATTAATGCCTTTTTGAAATCCATAGCACAGTTGGTAACAACGGACCTCCAGTTAGAACGCTCAAAGGCCTGGGCTTCCCAGTTCTTAGTGTTTATAACACATTGGTTAAGGTTAACTTTAAATCTATCTTTAAATCTCTTTTGTTTTCCACTAATATTCCATTTTCTGTTCTTGTGAAAGACCATGTGGATCCAGAATAGGTCTCTTTAGTCACTTACAGACCCTCCGCCAAGACTTTACCCTTGGAAGACAACAATACTTGACCACAAGTGATTGCCTATGATGATGATGATATTTATGCAAACATCCCATTTTCAATATGCAATTTATTCTGTGCTACTTTGGGGAAATTATTAGAGCATAGATACGGAACAGTACATATGCAAAGCATTCCGTATCTCCATAAAAATTCAACATTTAAAAAAATACATGTACAGAATACTTAATTATGATAAATATAATCTGCTCTCCTTCCAGGGAATTCTGCACAACTTACATATCGTTCCCATGTGTTTCTTTCTTTCTTTATGAGATTCTTCCCTGGTTTTTTCAATGTTTTTTCGATTCAGATATGTTGGGGAAAATTGAGAAGAATTTTAACTTAATCTTTTATATCAGTTTTATTCTACTATTTTAAAATAACTATGGGAAAGTCATTTGTTTAGCACCAACAATTACATTTGGGTTATATTTTCTGATACTCTAGTTGTGAATTGGAAACTCCAATAGAAATTCTTTTGGGAGTATCAAGGCAAGGCCACCTTAACATGGCTTTTGCCCTTGAGCTATGCAAAGTTGGGGAAATGTCTGGATTCGGTCACAATTTGGAACTTCTCTGTAGCTGTCATTCTGATCCCATCTTCCATCAGTCAGGCTGGTTCAGTGTCTGCTATCATTTAACCAGCTTGACTTCTAGAGGAGGGGATCAGAATGACAGCTACAGACCCTAAGTGAGAGAAAGTTCTGAATTCTGTGGCAGAATCCAGATATTTCTCCAACTTTGCATAGCTCAAGGACAAGGCCATGCTAAGTTGGCCTTGCCATGCATTACCCTGGATTAGCTCTGTGTAGTGTTTTGCTGCCACAAGTCTGACCTAAATCATTAGTATAGAGAGGTCACAGAGTACTCTCTTTGCTCCTCCTCCTTTCTCTTTTTGGCTGTCCATTGCACTTACCATCACAGTCGCCACCTATTTGAAATTGAAAATCCTTGGCAAGGGTAGGGATGGGAAAAACAATGTGTTAAACATAAACATTACTGCCATATTTTTCCCCAGAAAATGTTCATCATTTACTCATTTTATGAAATAAAAGGGTAGTTTATATTCTGGTTTTATGTATATGTGTACTGATACATATATACATTACATTTTACACTAAAATGCCACGTGTCAATATAAACAATGGTAATAAAATATTAAAATAAAATAAAACAAAACATAGCTTCTACCTATCTTTTCTGTGGTTATACAATAATTCCCAGTCTTCTGCTTATCCCCCATAATAATTTAAAATATTCGTTAATTTGTAAAATTAACTCACATCAGTAGGCAAGGCAATCATCATCATATCACTTTCATTATTTGTCAAAAAGTCAGTTGGGGTTTCTAAACTGTAAAAAAAATATGTCAACAGCTTTTCCCCAATCAAAATAGAGTTTATCAATTTCTGCCAATTCATTTCTTTAATGTAAATATCAACATATGGGCCCTGGGTATCATATTAGATCATACTGCAGAAAAGTGACTCTGCTGATTTCATTCAGTAAGTGTCTTGGCAAAATGCCTACCTAATTCTATTTTCAATCCTCTTTTTAGTGTCCTTCAGGCAATTAGAAAGACCATCTGTGACTGGGAGGCAGGACGCGAGCCTCCAAATGACCCTTGCCTGAGGGGGGAGAAGGATCCCAAAGGTGGTTTTGATATTAAGGTCCCGCGGCGAGCTGTAGGGCCTTCTAGCACACAGGTATGTGTTTCCCTCTCTATTTAAAACACCTTGGAACAGAAATGCATTGTTTATGGAAATTTTAAACAGCTTTGTTTTACTGTATTCTCTTTAATACTAATTTTATTACAATTCCTACACAAATTGTCTGTAAGGAGTCTCCCTCTCTTTACAAAACAAGTTATCAATGCTGTTAACTGAGCCAATGCTGCTCATAACTTAAGTGGTTTGTTAATTTGCTTAGACCTGATACATTATGTCTTAAAAATCCAGGAAATTATCCTGCAGTATCTGTTTAGAAGAGCCAGTGTAGTGTAGTAGTTTGAATGTTGGACTAGGACTCTGGGAGAGCACGGTTTGAATCCCTGCTCAGCCATGAAAACATCCTGGGCACCCTTGAGCAAGTTACACTCAGCCTAAGAAGAAGCTGGTGGCAAACCTTCTCTGTGTAAATGTTACCAGTAAAACCCTAGGAGCGGGTTACCATCAATCAGAATCACCTTGAAACCATAGAATAACAGTATAAATTTACCAGTTATAATCATACCATGCTTTTCCTTCACTTTATCCTAACCATGCCTCTTTCCACCTTTATCAACAACAACAAACAAGATCATCTACAGTACATTAATTTCTCTAACTTCCTTATCACTGCACTAGTTCTCTGTTACATGAAAAGTATCATAAATACTAGATCCCTTTGGAAATTTTGCCCTTTCCTCAGCAGGTCTGGGTCTGTTGTAAGACCAGATTCAACGAATACATAATACAAAAGCTTATTTGTTCTTATTGGTTTACTTACCTTATTGCTGCCTTAATCCTTTTTTCCCCAGATACTTTTTATTAAAAGTTTCCATTTTTAAAAACACTACTACACACATATCAAACATACATGATCACATTAGGAAAAAGGAAAAGGGAGAAAAGGGGAGATAGGGTATGTTGACTTCCATTCTAGTTCCATACTATTTACATATATTCTTCAATCTTTCATTATAAAATAAGGCATCCCAAATGCTCTTATTCTTTTCAACTGAATATCTGACAGAAATATTTTCCTTATTCTATGTTCTCCAAATATTCATTAATCATAGTCCAGTCTATCTTTATAGTACCTTTGCCATTATTTTGCAGTAACCAATATGTTAATTCATCCATATCTTTTATCTCCAAAATTTTATCTAACCACTGCTCTTTTGTAGGTAAGAGGTTTTGTTTCCACAACTTAGCAAATGATATCCTAGCCGCTATTGTAAGGAGCACAAAAAGCTTCTATATATTATCATTCTTAAATGTTTCATTATCAATCATTCCCAACAAATACAATTCTGGTCTCATACTCAGTTTTTAAGATTTTTTTACATTCATCATGTATCATTTGCCAAAATTCTTTTGTTTTAGGGCATGTCCACCACATATGAAAGAATGTACCTTCCTGTCTCTTACATTTCCAACACTTATTTTCAACATTCTTATATATTAGATTCAATTTCTTAGGCGTAATGTACCAATGGTGGATCATCTTCAACCAGTTTACTTTCAGATCTGTCGCATATGTAATTTTCAGATGCTTACACCAGATTCTTTCCCATTCCTTAATTTGAATTGGCCGTCCAATATTTTGTGCCCACTTTACCATAGTCTGTTTGATTACATCAGCCTCTGTTGCCCAAGTTAACAGCATGGAGTAAGTTTTAGATATTGTTTTCTTTCCCATTTTCATAATATTGTCCCAGGGTCCATCTGTATCACTAAATCATTTAGTCCTATCAATGTTAAACCATTCTCTAAGCTGAAAATAATGGAGCCATCTTACATTATTGAATATTCCTGCAATTTCCTCTTGTGTTTTCAATACAAATGTGCCGTCCTTTTTCTTTATTATGTCTTTATGTTTGGGCCATTCTGTCCACCCTAGTAACCTTCTTTGATTTGCTTCCAAAGGCGAGAGCCATATCGGTGTCTTTGTGTACATGTAATTTTTGTATCTATCCCAAATTTTCACCAGAGATGAGCGAATGAAATGGTTTCCAAAGTTATTTTCTTTCATGGTTCCTCCATACCACAGGTAGGAGTGCCATCCTTTACATAGATCAAAACCCTCTAGTATTAAAATCTTGCTTTTAGTTAGCAATATCCAGTCTTTAATCCACAATAGTGCACAGGCCTCATAGTATAGTTTAAGATCTGGAAGGCCGAAGCCCCCTTTTTCTTTTTGCATTATCATTACATTATATTTTATTCTTGGTTTCTTGCCTTTCCAGATAAAACTCATTATATCTTTCTTCCATTTTTTGAATATTTCTATATTCCTTATTATTGGTAGATTCTGAAATAGGTAGAGCATTTTCGGAAGCAGATTCATATTTATAGCCGCAATTCTTCCTAACAGGGAGAGATTCCATTTTTTCCATTGCTCTAAATCTTCTTTCATTGCTGCCTTAATCCTGACACCCAATGTTTGATCCCATTAGCAGTGAAAGTAGTTATTTTTAGTCTATAACTAGCTTGGGGACCCGGCCCTGCCCGGGTCATTTGAGAAGTGCAGCAGGATGTAGAGTGGGTCATGGGGGCTCTGTGTGCCAAGTTTGGTCTTGATCCATCATTATTGGGAGTTGCAGTGGTATCATGAAATTACTGAAGGTAGTGCAAGTCCCATCATCTCTGTCCCCCCCCCCCCAAGTGTAGTAGGATGTAGATTGGGTCATGGGGGCTCTGTGTGCTAAGTTTGGTCTGTATTGGTGAATGGATGAGGGATGCATTGTTTTTCGGAAGTGAGTGAAGGTACTTCAAGTCCCATCATCTGTGGTCCGTCTCACAGTAAACTGCACCAGGCTGTAGAGTGGGTCATGAGGGCTCTGTGTGCCAGATTTGGTGTTGATCAGTCATTGAATTAGGTTTGTAGCAGGATTGGGAAGTGAGGGAAGGTACTGCAAGTCCCATCATCCATGTTCTGTCCCCCTCCAAACTTCAGTAGGATAAAGAGTGGGTCACTGGGGCTCTGTGTGCCAAGTGTGGACTTTCTCTGTGTTTTTTGGGGGCCACAGTGGTCTGTGGGAACAGAGGGGTGTGAAAATACTACAAATTCCATCATCCATTGTCAGTCCTCCCCGAACCTCACCAGGACGTGAAGGCAGTCATGGGGGTTGTGTGTGCCAAGTTTGGTCTCAATCGGTAATTGGATGAGGGTCGCAGCAGACTTGGGAAGTGAGTAGAGGTACTTCAAGTCCCATCATCCATGGTCCACCCTCCTTCAAACTGCAGCAGAATGTAGAGTGGGTCATGAGGGCTCTGTGTGGCAAGTTTGGTGTTGATCAATCATAGGATTAGATTTGTAGCAGTCTTGGAAAGTGAGGGAAGGTACTGCAAGACCCATCATCCATGTTCTGTCCCCCAAACTTCAGTAGGATGTGGACTGGGTCACTGGGGCTCTGTGTGCCAAGTGTGGTCTTTATCAGTGTTTGTTGGGGGCCACAGTGGTCTGTGGGAACAGAGGGGTGTAAAAGTACTACAAATCCCATCATCCATTGTCAGTCCTCCCCCCAACCTCACCAGGACGTGAAGGCAGTCATGGGGGTTATGTGTGCCAAGTTTGGTCTCGATCAGTGATTGGATGAGGGTTGCAGCAGACTTGGGAAGTGAGTAGAGGCACTTCAAGTCCCATCATCCATGGTCCACTCTCCTCTGAACTGCACCAGGACGTAGAGTGGGTCATGGGGGCTGTGTGTGCTGAGTGTGGTCTGTATTGGTCCTTTTTGGTGGCCTCAGTGGTCTGTGAGAACCAAATTGTTGGAAAGTACTACAAATCCCATAATCCGTGGGTCATGTCCCCTGACCCACGCCAGGATGTAAAGGGGGTTAGGGGGGCTCTGTGTACTAAGTTTGGTGCAGGTCCATCACCCGCGCTGGTCGCTGTGGCCTGTGAAAGTAGCTGCCCCATATCCGCCCTGGCCTGTGAAAGTGGCTGCCCCATATCCGCCCTGGCCTGTGAAAGTGGCTGCCCCATATCCGCCCTGGCCTGTGAAAGTGGCTGCCCCATATCCGCCCTGGCCTGTGAAAGTGGCTGCCCCATATCCGCCCTGGCCTGTGAAAGTGGCTGCACCATATCCGCCCTGGCCTGTGAAAGTGGCTGCCCCATATCCGCCCTGGCCTGTGAAAGTGGCTGCCCCATATCCGCCCTGGCCTGTGAAAGTGGCTGCCCCATATCCGCCCTGGCCTGTGAAAGTGGCTGCCCCATATCCGCCCTGGCCTGTGAAAGTGGCTGCCCCATATCCGCCCTGGCCTGTGAAAGTGGCTGCCCCATATCCGCCCTGGCCTGTGAAAGTGGCTGCCCCATATCCGCCCTGGCCTGTGAAAGTGGCTGCCCCATATCCGCCCTGGCCTGTGAAAGTGGCTGCCCCATATCCGCCCTGGCCTGTGAAAGTGGCTGCCCCATATCCGCCCTGGCCTGTGAAAGTGGCTGCCACATATCCGCCCTGGCCTGTGAAAGTGGCTGCCACATATCCGCCCTGGCCTGTGAAAGTGGCTGCCACATATCCGCCCTGGCCTGTGAAAGTGGCTGCCCCATATCCGCCCTGGCCTGTGAAAGTGGCTGCCCCATATCCGCCCTGGCCTGTAAAAGTGGCTGCCCCATATCGGCCTGGCCTGTGAAAGTGGCTGCCCCATATCCGCCCTGGCCTGTGAAAGTGGCTGCCCCATATCCGCCCTGGCCTGTGAAAGTGGCTGCCCCATATCCGCCCTGGCCTGTGAAAGTGGCTGCCCCATATCCGCCCTGGCCTGTGAAAGTGGCTGCCCCATATCCGCCCTGGCCTGTGAAAGTGGCTGCCCCATATCCGCCCTGGCCTGTGAAAGTGGCTGCCCCATATCCGCCCTGGCCTGTGAAAGTGGCTGCCCCATATCCGCCCTGGCCTGTGAAAGTGGCTGCCCCATATCTGCCCTGGCCTGTGAAAGTGGCTGCCCCATATCCGCCCTGGCCTGTGAAAGTGGCTGCCCCATATCCGCCCTGGCCTGTGAAAGTGGCTGCCACATATCCGCCCTGGCCTGTGAAAGTGGCTGCCCCATATCTGCCCTGGCCTGTGAAAGTGGCTGCCCCATATCCGCCCTGGCCTGTGAAAGTGGCTGCCCCATATCCGCCCTGGCCTGTGAAAGTGGCTGCCACATATCCGCCCTGGCCTGTGAAAGTGGCTGCCCCATATCCGCCCTGGCCTGTGAAAGTGGCTGCCCCATATCCGCCCTGGCCTGTGAAAGTGGCTGCCCCATATCCGCCCTGGCCTGTGAAAGTGGCTGCCCCATATCCGCCCTGGCCTGTGAAAGTGGCTGCCCCATATCCGCCCTGGCCTGTGAAAGTGGCTGCCCCATATCCGCCCTGGCCTGTGAAAGTGGCTGCCCCATATCCGCCCTGGCCTGTGAAAGTGGCTGCCCCATATCCGCCCTGGCCTGTGAAAGTGGCTGCCCCATATCCGCCCTGGCCTGTGAAAGTGGCTGCCCCATATCCGCCCTGGCCTGTGAAAGTGGCTGCCCCATATCCGCCCTGGCCTGTGAAAGTGGCTGCCCCATATCCGCCCTGGCCTGTGAAAGTGGCTGCCCCATATCCGCCCTGGCCTGTGAAAGTGGCTGCCCCATATCCGCCCTGGCCTGTGAAAGTGGCTGCCCCATATCCGCCCTGGCCTGTGAAAGTGGCTGCTTCCGCCCTCCCGCCCTCCGCATACATACACACATACACACATACACACATACAAACATTCCGTTTTATAAAGGTATACAGATGTGACATGACAAAACTCACTTTTTGTCTCAGTTTTTCTGAAAATCTGGTTTGTTGCTGTGTTTTGCTACGTGTGCACAATCTAGTTTGGGATGGCTTCAGGGGAGTGGGGACAAGACAGAATGCTGGGGTGGCAAACATCACCATTTTTTAAAAAGGTGTCCAGTTCTACTTTCTTGATTGTATTCTTTCTAACATTACAGATCACATTAATTCATTTGGTTTAGTTGGAACTAATAATTGATTTTCCTACAGAGAATGATGCATTTGTAAAGACTGTAGTAACAACATTTAATGTCTCCTTACAGCTTTACATGGTGAGAACTATGCTGGAATCCCTCATTGCAGATAAGAGTGGCTCAAAGAAGACCCTCAGGAGCAGCCTGGATGGACCCATAGTGCTGGCTATTGAAGACTTCCACAAACAGTCCTTTTTCTTTACTCATCTTCTTAATATAAGTGGTATGTAATATTGGAAATTCTCATGTGAAAATACAGTTGATTTGGGTCTGTTTTTATAATAAAAAACCCAAAACAAACCAGATCCTAGCCCACACTACGTCATTAGCCACAGCTTAATTGTTTTTAGGTCTGAACTTGATTTTTATGAAGAATTGCTGGTATTTAAACTGGTTTATTGGCTATTAGTTCAAGAATAGTGTGTATACATACTTTACAGAAAATGGTGTGTATCATTTTGTGTATTCTGTTTTTAGTGTTGAATGTTTATTCTACACCACTATATTTAATTATGAGTTTTAAACAATTTGATTACAGAACTGTCAATCTGTACATCATACTTCTTTATTAGCATTAAATCTTTCTTGTTCTTGATGGTGTGGAAACACTGTGTGTTTTCAGAGGCCCTCCAGCAGTGCTGTGATCTGTCCCAGCTTTGGTTCCGAGAATTTTTTCTGGAATTGACCATGGGCCGCCGAATTCAGTTCCCTATTGAGATGTCTATGCCTTGGATTCTAACAGACCACATCCTGGAAACCAAAGAACCTTCCATGATGGAGTAAGAACTAAAAGATTATTTTTACTCCTATGAATATACACATTGAGTTTTCAGCTCTTCTAACTAGGAATAATGAAGGCTGTCTAGACATAAGAATGGGGTGGTTAGGTGCATGAAAATGGGCAGCTGCCATAAGATTGTTTGCATTTTTGGACTTCCTTGGCCAGAAAACAATAGAAATATATTTTGATGATCAACCACGGAATAACAAAACCAGACATATAAAGCTGGTTTGAGTAAGGGCTACTTTATTTGACCTAAAATCTTTTACTGTTGTTGTTCATTCATTCAGTCGCTTCCGACTCTTCATGACCTCATGGACCATTCTATGCCAGAGCTCCCTGTTGGCTGTCACCTCCCCCAGCTCCTTCAGGGTCAGGCCAGTCACTTCAACGATACCATCCATCCACCTTGCCCTTGGTTGGCCCCTCTTCCTGTTTCCTTCCTTTCCCCCCCTTTCTTCTCATGATGTGGCCAAAGTACTTCATCTTTGCCTCTACTATCCTTCCCTCCAATGAGCAGTCGGGCTTTATTTCCTAAAGTATGCACTGGTTGGATCTTCTTGTGGTCCCTCTCTCTCTCTCTCTCTCTCTCTCTCTCTCTCTGTGTGTGTGTGTGTGTGTGTGTGTGTGTGTGTGTGTGTGTGTAATGGGGATATACATTGATTTTTTCCAGTCTGATGGTCATTCTTGTGTTTTACATATTTGCTGGCATATGGCATCCATCACCTTGACAGCATCATCTTTCAAAATTTTGAACAGTTCAGCTGGGATCATGTTGTCTCCTGCTGCCTTGTTAGCATTTCTTCTTAAGGCCCATTCAACCTCACTCCTCAGGATGTCTGGTTCTAATTCACTCAGCACACTGTCAAAACTATCCTTGATATTATTATCCTTCCTATATAGATCTTCTGTATAGTCTTGCCACCTTCTCTTGAACTCTTCAGCTTCTGTTAGGTCCCTGCCATCTTTGTTTTTGACCTTGCCCATTTTTGCCTGAGATTTACCTCCAATGTTTCTAATTTTCTGGAAGAGGTATCTTGTCCTTCCTATTCTGTTGTCTTCTTCCACTTCCATCCATTGCTTGTTTAAAAATAGTTTATTATCTCTTCTGGCTAACCTCTGGAATTGTGCATTTAACTGGGCACATCTCCCCTTATCATTATTTCATTTTGCTTTCCTCCTTTCTTGGGCTACTTCCAGTGTCTCAGCAGAGAACCATTTTGCCTTCTTCGTTTTCTTTTTCTTTGGGATGGTTTTTGTTGCCGCCTCCTGCACAATGTTGCAGTTCTTCTGAGACTCTATTTATTAAATCTAGTCCCTTAAATCTGTTCTTCACCTCCACTACGTATTCTCTAGGAATGTTAGTGAGATCATATCTAACTGGTCTGTGTGCTTTCCCCGATCTCTTTAGTCTGATTCTAAATTGAGCAATAAGAAGTTCATGATCTGAACTACAGTCAGTCCCAGGCCTTGTTTTCACTGACTGGATGGATGTCCGCAACCTTTGGCTGCAAAGGACATAGTCAATCTGATTTCGGTGTTGCCCATCTGGTGAAGTCCATGTATAGAGCCATCTTTTAGGTTATTGAAAGAGAGTGTTCGTTATACACAATGAATTTTCCTGGCAAAATTCTGGATGCAGGAGCCTATGCCCCACTTCATTTTGTTGCCCCAGACCATGCTTGCCTGTGATCCCAGTTGCCATTTGACTTCCCAACTTAGCATTCCAGTCTCCTGTAATGAAATTAATGTCTATTTTTGGTGTATTATCCAGTAGGTGCTGCAAATCATCATAGAACTGATCTACTTCTGTTTCTTCAGCAGCTGTGGTTGGGGTGTATATTTGGATCCCTTTAATGTTAAAAGGCTTGCCTTGCACTCGAATTGAGATCATTCTGTCATTTCTTGGATTGTATCCAAGTACTGCTTGAGTGACTTTCTTAGTGACTTCGGTGTTCCTCTTGTCCGCAGTGATAAATCTGGTGGTCATCTGATGTGAAGTGACCCATTCCAGTCCATTTCAGTTCACTGACCCCCAGAATGTCTATCTTGAGTCTTGCCATCTCACCAATAACAACATCCAGTTTGCCCTGGCTCATAGATCTTACATTCCAGGCACTGTCGGCCACTAGCCTTCATTTCGGCTTTGAGCTAGCTGCGTCATCACATCTGGGGCTAGTCGAACGTATCCTCTGCTCCTCCCCAGTAGCATGTTGACCATCTTCTGACCTGGGAGTCCCATATTCCAATGGCATGCCAACATATCTCTGGTTGTACTGGTCCATTTAGTTTTCTTGGCAATAATACTGGGGTGGTTTGCCATTGCCTTCCCCAGGGATTGCGCTTGGTCTGACCTCTCTGCCACGACCATCCCGTCTTGGATGTCCCTTCATGGTTTTGCTCGTGGCATCATTGATGTGTTCAAGCTCCAGTGCCACGACAAGGCAGCAATCCATTGCTGGAGAAAACCTATTTAGGTCAAAACGATTCCGGCCCAGCTTACCTTGTCCGAATGTATCTCCCTCTACAAACCCCCAAGGATCTTAAGATCATCTGGAGAGGCCCTGCTCTTGGTCTCACCACCATCAGTCACGTTTGGTGGGAACGAGAGACAGGGCCTTCTCAGTGGTGTCCCCTCAGCTGTGGAACTCCCTCCCTAATGAGATCAGATCTTTCCCCTCCCTCATGACCTTCTGGAAGAAGTTCAAATCCTGGTTATGGGATCAAGATTTTGCATAATATATTGTTTTAATGGGCTGTTTTTAGCTGATGGCAATGTATTGATTTGAAGATGACGTGAAATGGCAAACTATTTTAATATATTTATAACTGTTTTAATGTATGCTTAACATATATTATGCTTTGTTTTTATTGTTCAGCACCAAATGGTTCCTGTTGGTAGCTTTCTTGAGTCCCTCTTCGGTGCTGAGAAGGACAAGATAAAAATGCTCCAAAATAGCGAGAGGGGGATAGATAGATAGGAATTCAACCTGGTAAGGTGTTGGGGAAGGGAGCAACCTAATGCAGGTTCAGATGAGGACAGGTGCCAACTCTAGGCTATCTTCTCAGCCTTCCTGGCTGAAATACCTGAGTCCCAAAAGCAACCCCATAGTTGAGTTTTTTGCTGATCGGCCGTTTAGTGGACAATAAACTGGAGCCACAAATCATCCACAGAACAAATCTTGTCAAGAAAACCTCATAATAGGTTTAACTTTGAGTTGTCATAAGTCAGAAATGATTTGAAGGCAAACATCAGCAAGTTGAAAAATTCTGGCATGTGATTATGCTTTTCATGTATGGCAGGGGTTGGCTTAGATGGCCCATGTGGCCTCTTCCAACTCTGATTCTATTATTCTGTTTATGGGTATCCTTTTTTTGCAGGTATGTGCTCTACCCATTGGATCTCTACAATGACAGTGCATATTATGCTCTGACCAAATTTAAAAAGCAGTTTCTCTATGATGAAATTGAAGCAGAAGTGAGTTTCTTTCCCATTCTTTTACTGATGATTTATTTTTATTTCATAAAAAGGTTATTCACAATTATCCATGTTTGTTCTTTAGCTTCTTTTTTTCTTCTTTCTACTAGGTTAACCTGTGTTTTGATCAGTTTGTGTATAAACTGGCAGACCAAATCTTTGCTTACTATAAAGCAATGGCTGGGAGGTATGACATTTCTATTGTCCCCCCGTCCCTGGTACTAACACATGTTTATTTGGTCAAGCTCAGGACTTTGTTACATCAGGTGACCTGCATTTCTATAAGGGTTGAGTACTTCTGTATCTGAAGATCATTAGCACTTATAATGAAATATTATCATTTCTGTTCTCCAGGCTCCATATTTCAGCATTGTATAAAGCAGTGGTTCTCAACCTGTGAGTCCCCAGATGTTTTGGCCTTCAACTCCCAGAAATCCTAACAGCTGGTTAAACTGGCTGGGATTTCTGGGAGTTGTAGGCCAAAATGCCTGGGGACCCACAGGCTGAGAACCACTGGCATAGAGGAATTGAGTGGCAAGAATTTAGGATCTTATTCACATGTCTCATGAGGAACAATTAATACTCCACAAACTATTTGGCCTTCTCTTCTTCAATATTGTGTACTTTTATCTCACAATGTAGGCACCACAATTGCAGCTGGTACAGATCAGATGACTGCGCCTATATCGGAGGCAGCATTTACACTGCCTTATAATACAGTTTGAATTGTATTGTGCTGCATAGTATGGACCTACACAATTGTAGATTCAGCCTTTGTGTAATCAGAGAAGGTTACATTGAGGGAATGATGACAGAAAGCAAAATTCCAGCTTGCCTATGGAGTTCAGGATGCTTGTGAGACGGGAGTTTTTTTTATGTATCTCCCAATTTTTGGTGGAAGCTTTCTACTTGATTTGGGAGGCAAAATTGTACACAAATCATGCTGAAAATTGTTTTTTTATATTAAAAAATGGAGAGCAGCTTTGGGAGAATTTGGAATTCAGAGCTCATTGGGGAAGAAGATCTAGGGACTGCATGAGGCCCGCAGGCTTCAGTATCCCCATCTCTGCTCTAGATATTTTGGACTGCAAGTCCCAAATGACTTCGATGGTAGTTGTACTTGCTCCATAGACTTCCTTCTAGGTATAATCTAATTAATCAAGTGAATTAAGCCAGTGATCTGGAATCAAGTAAAAGTATTGACAAACCCTTTCTAATTGCAGTGTCTTACTGGATAAACGATTCCGGGCTGAATGTAAAAACTACGGAGTAATTATCCCTTACCCACCTTCCAACCGATATGAAACATTACTCAAACAGAGGCATGTTCAGGTATGGCACAGAAATCAACATACCAGTAATACATATGTCTACATGTAGTGTGGAGCATATAGTCTAATAATCGAAACAAAATAATGGGCAGTCTCGAGGTAAGCAGGTATAGTTGGCATTTTCTCCTCCACACATCCCATCTGTGCCACTTGCTTTATCTTGTTTTCATATGGCCCAATGAGTACTTACAACCACTGAATCTCTACTATGTGCGCATAACTGCACTTTTCATCTACATTGCACATCAGGGAGCGAGGCAGCATGTATTAGTCTGCAAGTCTGGATCTGCTCCTTTCACTAAATTGAATAGGCCAAATTCCTTATCTCCATTTTAGTAAAAACACACTAAGTAATGCATTGCGGTTCCAATTTTGTTGTTTATTTACAATTTGATCTAGATGTGCTCCTGCATTATTTTCTGTCTGTGCCTTCTTCTAACAGCTACTAGGAAGGTCAATCGACCTAAACAGGCTTATTACTCAGCGGATCTCAGCTGCGATGTACAAATCATTAGACCAGGCTATTAGTCGCTTTGAGAGTGAAGATCTGACCTCCATAGTGGTAAGCATTGTCCAAATGAAAGTAAACAGAATGCGAATTCCTTTTTATAACACAGATGTTTCATGTTTGATGTATCTCTAATTGTACCTATATTCTGTTATCTTCAGCTACACTGTTGGTTAAACTCTATAGTTATTAATATCCTTATTTGTAGTAGATTCAGTTCTGCTTGTGTATGCATTACAGCTGACAGTCATAAGATTGTGTTGACAAACTTCTGTACCTCTGTTGACTCTTGGTTATTGTCCACATTTCACACTCTTATTTTCAGATGAGAGAGGTCTCATCAACCTTTACATGGGATTCTTGACAGTTTTTACCTTTAAAACATTTTATTTTAATATGGATCAGATTTCTTGACCCTCACATTTTCAATGAGGAATCAAATTTATACACCAGAATGATAATTTTCAGGTAGTTCAGTATGTTCAGCTGCTAGAAAATTGTAGCTTGATAGCAGGCAAGTGATTAAAGAAGTTCTGACTGTGGTTTCAGAGTCATGTGTCAGGCTGGATCTACACTGCCATATCATCCAGATTATCTGTTTGAACAGGATTTTAGGAGTCTACACTGCCATATAACTCAGTTCAAAGCAGATAATCTGGATTTTATAAAGCAGTGTAGATAGGTCTTCAATTGGAGCCCCTCCCCCAGTTTACAGTATGATGTTATAATAATAAGGATTGTAAGAGTTATTTGTATGTTGCCTTATTCTTCTCCTTGGATCTGTTCAAATCAGGAACTGATTAAGGCTTCCCCATCTGATATACTTACCGTTAGCAACTTCTTCGAAAAGTATCATCATTAGATAAGAGCCTAAGAAGAGCTCTGCTGGGTCATGGAGCCCACTTTGTCCTTATGAGTTTCTTATGAGAAGCCTAGCAGTGCTTCTCACATTTCCCATCAATAGGTTTCACCTGCTGCAAGTATGCAAGTCTCCAAATGGCAAGGAAAAGCCTCCCTCTCCATTCTTTATATGCCTCCTAACATTTATTTTATAATGTACAGGCATTACTGTATATTTAAATAACTCACTTCTGGAACTTGATCATGCAAAACATCTGTTGCTGCTTCTTTCTCTGGATGCAGGAGCTGGAGTGGCTTTTGGAGATAAATCGCCTGACACATAGACTACTGTGCAAACACATGACCTTGGACAGTTTCGATGCCATGTTTCGAGAGGCCAATCACAATGTCTCAGCTCCTTATGGGCGCATCACACTACATGTCTTCTGGGAGCTGAATTTTGACTTCTTACCTAATTATTGCTACAATGGGTCTACTAACAGGTAAGGAAATCTCAAAATGGAGTGCTTTGCTGCTATCTTTGAAGATTAGATTTGAGTCACATTTTTGCTTTGTACTCATCTAGGCCCAAACTAAGTTGAATTGCATAAATTGATTAAGCAGAATATTAGTTACAGTAACTTTAGATATATTTTTGAATTTGCCAAGAATGGGGCAGCATTGGTATTAGATCAGAAATATATTTCTAACTAAAATATAACTGGAAGAGTTGTTTGTGATGAGATGTTGTGGCATGTGGAGTGATTGAGGAGGATAACATAATGTTGACTTTTCCAAGCAGTTTTGGGATACTTGAAATACGTGTATAGACATTAGGTAGATTGAATAAAATCAACCAAAAGGCCTGGTCTACTATATTACAAAGAATTTATGGAATAAATGATGGATAAAATATCTAGTCTTTTAAAAAGGTTTTTAAAGGATGGGTTATGAGAACATGTACCTAATTTTGGACAGCTTAGCAAAAGTCATAGCAATCTGAATAGTGACTAGATATCATCATTGCAACAAATAAAAACAAACATATAGCTATCGAGCACTCTTAGTAGTTGACTACAATGAGGAAATTGTTTGATAGAAAATCAATTTGGGAGGCGGGGGATCATTTGTTTTGTACACAGTTTTGATTCAGAAAACTGTACACAACTGTTTTGAAATGAGCATATGATAAATCCATTTTCCTTTCATTTTCATAAACATTAGATTTGTGCGGACGGCTATTCCATTCACCCAAGAACCTCAGAGAGATAAGCCAGCCAACGTTCAGCCGTATTATCTTTATGGATCCAAGGTTAGTCAGAAGGGGCATTTCCTATTCATTTTGGAAGGAATTTGTTTAGGAAAATAGAACATGTGGGTGAGGATCTCATGCATCACAGATTATATTGATCGAAAGGAAATGAGAGAAAGCAATATAAATTGAGCAGGGGGGAGGGGCTTTCATTTAATGACCTAAATCTGATGCTTGCAGTAACATCAGAATGTTTCTTCCCTCTCCCTCGCAGCTCTCCCTGAAACATTAAAAAAAACCATGCTCAGAGAGTTCTCAAACCCTTCCAAGGAGTAGGAAGTGTTGCTGAGAACAGATGAGGGATTCTCCCTCTTCCACCTGTGCTTACAGAAGTTGCTACTATGAATGCAGGGTCAATGTTGGAATTTAAGAAACTGCTGATAATCCAACCTCATGCATCTTTATTTTACATGTGTGTGTGTGTGCATTTGTGTCTAGTAAAGGGACTTTTTAATTAATTGAGAGGAGTGGGGAATCACATATGCTGGTCCAACCCTCAATGTCTGTGGATTTGACGAAAGCTTTGGGAGGTATTTCTATCCTTTTATAGCTGGGTATATAGAGGCTCTCTTTGCTGTTAGAACTCATGATTGCACACAGACCTTAGAGGAAAAAATGATGTACCCTATAAGCTTCCATAGGATTGCAGCCTGTCATGCTAGCTGCAGATTCCCATTATGAACTCATGTGTGATTTAAAATACTCTAATAAATGTCACTGTCAGATTTATTGATTTGAATTCTGTTCTGCCTCTGTCAGAAAAGAGAATTGGATGAAATATGGCTATTTGGATCATAATATTGAAATCAGTCAGATCTGCCTGCCTGCAAGCCATCATTATTGTACAGGGGAAGCTGAAAGCGTGGTAGCCATTAATTGTGTTTGTGCTTTCCTAACTTGTTTAGTACCTTTCAGTGAAATAATTTGAATTCTTTGACATTAATATACCTCAATGTAAAATGAGACAGTTTTCAAGAGGGTGCCTATTTGGGCAGTTTATATACTATTTGTACCAGAAAATACTGTAGGTGGCTTGCATAATACCGTATTCGTTTTGCTTCCAAAGAGTGTTTCATCCCAATAGTGTTTCATAGCTTCCATCAATTTATCTGTCATCTCAGTTCTCTTATCTCATTATTAGTGATGGGCTATACATATGTTTAATATGCAAATACATAATATACAATATCAGGCACATGTTTATTTCAGCTTTTTATTTTTATAGTATACATTGTTCAAATATCTGGGAATTGTTTACTATAAATGTAAAACAATTAAAAGATTCAAATATATTTAAAAGTTTATCAATTAAAAACACAGATAATTTATATCAATGCATTTGGAGAGGATTTCTACAAATACCTTGGACTGCCAAAGTTCTATTTTGAAATAGGATGTCATGTTTATTCTTCAAGGATACAACTGTAGATTACAGTTCTTTTCACTATAATTTTGAAACAGGGATGGAGAACTGTTGGCCCACAGGATAAGTCCATCCAACTCACTCTTTTCAGATTATTCCTTCTCTAGAATAGGGAAATAAATCCCCACTGTTATTTCAAGTTGACAATCTATTATAACAGCAGGATTCCCAGTTGGTTTCTTTCTTCATTGTCTTTTTCAACCCCAGGGAAAGGCACAGGATGAAATGAAGCCTTGGGCTTTCCTTCGGGCCATATGACTTGGTGGAGCCACTTCATACCATCCTCAAGGCTCTTGGTGATAGTTTACTGACTATTCTTTGCTTCTGATAACTGTCTTGTTCCTATTTCCTTCCCCAGCCACTCAACATTGCTTACAGCCACATCTATAGTTCATATCGGAACTTTGTGGGGCCTCCTCACTTCAAGACAATCTGCCGCCTCCTTGGATACCAGGGGATTGCTGTGGTTATGGAGGAGCTGCTCAAAATTGTCAAGAGCCTGGTAAGGGCAAGATTTGAATTTATGGATGAGGCTCAGGCCAGAAACTCGGACAGCTCTGGTTGGGACATAATGTGTTAAAAGTATATTATTTTTGACCATGTATTTAGCATATGCTTTCCAAGAAAGTTAGAAGAGTGTTTATTTGTATCCATAACATTTCAAAATCTAATTTTGTTTATACTATGGACCCTTGGTAGCCACCGGGGTTGATCTTAGGATCCCCTTCTTCCCGTGGTTACCAAAATCCATGGGTGCTCAAGTGCTAAAAGTATCCCTTATGTTCAATGGCAAAATCAAGGTTTGTCTTTTGGAGATAGATAGATCAATTTGCCTTGAAATTATGCACAAACTCTCACATAAATAATTGTTTAGGATTGCTGTGTAAGTTTTAAGCTGTTTCTCTCCTTAAATAGAAGTTAAATAGACAACCATTTCTGAAAATGTGGTGGGTTTTTTTGTGAGCTGTCCTAGTATGTGGTGGGGTTTGCTTTTAAAAAACTGATATGGATATGCCTACATGTTGGACTACAATGAAAGTATTTTACTATCTTTGTTCATGCTTAATTTTAATATTCTTAGATGGCTCATATCAGTAAAGGTAGTGGCTCAATGGGTTAAACCCTTGTGCCGGCAGGACTGCTGACCAAAAGTTTGGTGGTTCAAATCCAGGGAGCGGGGTAAGCTCCCATCCATCAGCTCCAGCTTCTCATACAGGAACATGAGAGAATCCTCCCACAAGATGATAAAACATCCAGGTATCCCCTGGGCAACGTTCTTGCAGACAGCCAATTCTCTCACACCAGAAGCGAATTGCAGTTTCTCAAGTCACTCCTGACACAAAAAAGGGAAAGTAGATTACAAAGTGAAAGTGGTCATTTCTAGAAATCTGTAAATATGCCCACTGTGAGTGACAGACATCTGTTTCCATCAAGCAGATACTTCCTGGTGATCTTTGGAAGCTGCTTAGAAGCCCCATATTGCCACATTACTTCAGATAGCTTCCATATGATATCACAGATAAAGCCTGAAGCCCCCATGTGAGCTTTTCTGGATGTTCAAATTAGGAAACACTCATATAAAATGAGATATATTTTTCACAGGACAGTATGATGTGAACGAGCCTCTGATTCCTTGTCCCCAAACTTTGTATTCAAGATTAAGATGTGGAGCCACAGAATCTATCAATATTTCCATAATTCAGCATGTCATCAGAAATAAGATTGTACTTTCTGCTTAGGAAAGGAGAAATCAAAGTTTCTGGGAACCAAACATTTTGGCTGACTATTAAAGCTGCCCAAAACTGGTGTACCCGAAACTGGCCTCCTTATAAAGAAACTTTCAACTTTAGGGCTGTTTCTTAGGTCTGATTTTTATCTTTCACTGCTTCCTGTAGTTACAAGGGACCATCCTTCAGTATGTGAAAACCTTGATAGAGGTGATGCCCAAAATCTGCCGCCTGCCAAGGCATGAGTATGGATCTCCAGGTTGGTACTTGGATCTCATTATGACTAATCTATAAATGTTAATTCTTTGTTATTTATGGCACTTGCATTATGTCACTATTCCATGGTAATTTAGCTCAATTATCCTGGTTCAAAGAACTTTAAGACAAGAGGGTATGGCTTATTTAAAACCTCGCCATGAACTACAGAGCAACAGGGATCTGAATATCAAACCAATAGTTTAAGTCCAGTGCTCTGTCCACTATGCCATACTCCCACTAAATAATTTATTATTATTTAATGAATTAGTTACTTTTAATTCTGTTTTTTTCTTCATAGCAGTATATAATTCTTTCTCTGTATCTAAGAGATTTTTGTTTATGAGTAAATACCTTATTTGAGGACTTGTATATGGAATCCTTGCATTTTTTCATTTTAGGGCTTTAACATAAGATTTGATGTCTGGAGGAGTTTCTTGATTAGGAAGTGAGCCAATGCGTATATCAGATGCCATGCATATGTCTGGTGATTCTACAGGAAACTTGTGTGTTGTAGTGCACAATGAGAGCACTACTGTGCAATTTATTAAAATCTGTGTATTTAAAAAAATTAAAATGTAAACTGAAAGTTTCATTTACATCATTTTAAAAACTTAAAACAAAAATTAATTTTTGTCATAACAATGCATATAATGAGTCCCACTACTCATTTCTAATTATAAAGTGTTAAAATATTAACAGCAAGTTACAAAACAAGAGATCATCTGTTCAGTCTCATTTTGCTATTAAGTGCAGACACTCTTTCTCATTCTCTAGTCCAGTGGTTTTCAACCTGTGGTCCCCAGATGTTTTGGCCTTCAACTCCCAGAAATCCTAACAGCTGGCAAACTGGCTGGGATTTCTGGGCATTGTAGGCCAAAACACCTGGGGACCCACAGGTTGAGAACCACTGTTCTAGACCTTGCCTTTCTCCGAATGTGGAGAAGGTCATTGAATAGAATTTATCTGAACAAGGAGCAGAAGTCTTTATTTAAATACAGGAAGTCCCATTTTAGATGAATGAAAAATCTCAGAATATTTCAGACCAGTTACTTAGTGTGTAGTAACTTTTTAATGAAACCAACACTGACATTCTGGCATCAGGAGACTGGGTTAATTGAACAGTAGACAGCAGAGTCCATGCCACAATATGCAGACAGTCCCCAAGTTATGAACAAGATAGGTTCTGTGGGTTTGTTCTTAAGTTGAATTTGTATAGAAGTCAGAACAGGTACCTTTTAAAGTGTAACTCCAGTCATAGATAGATAGATAGATAGATAGATAGATAGATAGATAGATAGATAGACAGACAGCTTTGGATATCATAGGGAAGAGTTAACACCCCAGTGGTGTTTGTTTTGCTGTCTGTTCCCTTTTCAGAAGGTTTCACCTCACTTTCTGTCCCTGTGATAATTGAATTTTGAAAAATTTGGCTTGTTGCGGAAACAAGGATTGATGATAAAGCTTCAGTGGAGACACCTTTTTCCCCATGATAACTCTACCAATAGTAAATTTCTATTCCCAGGGGTAGATTTCTCTCATTTCCTTTTGTCTTACCCCTGTTCTTAATTATGAGGCATATGAAGTCAGATGTTTGTAACTCAGGGACTGCCTGTACACAACTCATTCTGGACACTTCTGAGAAACAGAGGTCAAGGAAATGAAATGCTATCTACCAGGTGCCACCACAAGGAGGCAAATTGCTGGTATGAGCAGTAGCAGGCGTCTCCCTTTGTGATATAGGCAGATTGAAGTTACACTGAACAAATCAGGTCTGTAACATGACTCCTTATTGTCCTAGTGGTGGTTACTTTCAGGAGCCAGGACATGGCCCCTGCTTCATCCATGTTTCTCTCAGTTCCTACGAGGTAGTACATAAGGTAGTTCATAAAAGCATTCACAAAACATAATATACTTATTTTTTGAATTTAAAAGAAAAATGTATGGTTGCCTATTTCAGTATAAATGTAATTTAATGGCACTTTTAAGTGTTGAGATTTTGTGGATTTCAATCCACTCCCTCAGATACTCTCTACAATACTTTTGAAGAAATGGACTTAAATATGCTCAGGTTGATGGTAAAATAAATCAGTTAGTCTCAAAGGTGCCTTAAACTACTCTGTACAATTATATCTTTCTGCACTTCCTTATTTATTTTTTTAAAAAAACATATCCAGTTGAGTAAGAAATATTCTGTGCAACTGTATGCATAGTAACTATTGCAAAATATGTGACTGCTGCTCATGTGTATACGGAACATATAATATAATATCTAATCTTGTTTACTTAGGAATAGCCTGTGTATATTTTTATGTCCTGGCTTCAGATTCAGTAGCATTACCTTGTTGGTATTTTATTATTTTTATAAATAATTTGGATTGTTTAGCAATGTGAATTTATTTGATTGAAAACATTTGATTGGCAGGTGTGTATAAAATGTTGTATTGCGAACAAAAATTTCCTTTGGCAAATAAGTTGGTGAGTGAAATCAAAAAGTGAAGGGAAACCTGTTAATAATTCCAGGAAGTGTTTATCATACTGACGAATCAATATTAAAACCCAACAGACCCAACAAAACATGCTAGATCACCATGAGGTTTATTAATATTTGTCACTCCCTCCCCATCTCTGTTCTCAAGGAATCCTGGAGTTTTTCCATCACCAACTGAAGGACATAATTGAGTACGCAGAGCTAAAGACAGATGTGTTCCAGAGCTTGAGGGAAGTGGGTAATGCCATTCTTTTTTGCCTTCTCATAGAGCAGGCCTTGGTGAGTGAAAATGATTATTTTGGAAATTGGCAGGCTTTAGATATATTTTAAATATAAATGAACAAGAAATTGAATGAGCTACCCCAGTTCAATAAAATGTGATTAATGGAGATATTATTTATTAAGAATCTTATCATTTAAATATGTATGATGATGATTCAGGGGTATAAAGAACTATAAATGAGAGTGGGATTCTATTAATGTCAAGGTTATGTGAATTATGGGTCAGTTTTTTTAATTTGGGTATGAAAAAACATGCCAGATCACCATGAGGTTTATATATAGAGAGATATGTGAACAGCTATAATAGTACAGAATAATTTGGGGCTCTTTTCTGTGGCCTTTTCCATATGGGATATGTGCTCTGTGTGAAGCTAATCCCAAGACATCCATGTTGGCCTCTGATTTCACCACTTTATTTTCCCCTGATTGTCTCTACCTGCCCGATATCAGGCATTTCACCAGTAGTCACATCAGTGCAGATTCCATGTTTCGTGACATGTATAGTACTCCAAAAATAATAATAACATAAACAAAAAAAACCCAAAGTCTGATTTCTCAAGCTTTCCCTTTCAGCACCAAACCAAGAATGTAACAGGCTTCCATCTTAATATCTCTCGCAGCTAGTCCTTCTGTTGTTTTAATTAGTCTAAATAATGTACCTGCTTACAATTCTGAAAAGTCTCATAACTCTCAAGTCTTGCATTTTTCTGGTGTGGTTACATTGATCCTTATGATCTGTGTCATATCAACCCTGTTCTTGAGTGTTCAGAATTCCTTGTTCTCCATCTTATTGGATGCATAATCAGTTTAATTGTTTCTCGTATAATGATGCACCCGTAATACACCAACATTAACCTGCCATTGGAGGAAGATCCATTATGGTACTAAGCACAGTGTCATATGTGGGACGAAGGGAATCTGGAAAGGCTAATCTGAGAAACTAGTGAATGTTTAACAAGATTTTCACATCTTTCTCTCTTTCCCTCTTTGAGCTCTTTAATGAAAGTTTTGATTTTGCATGTAAAAGAGTTAATTCTTTTGGACCTTCGGGCTGCCCTAGAGTCATGCAGAACTCAGTGTGATTCAACTTGGGTTCCTGAGTATGGTTATAACATGATTTACTGCTTTATTTTTCTCCTTTGAGGAATATATTGGCATTAGCTTATTTTCCTTAGTGTTCCAAGCAGCCAATATTGTTCTGAATCTGTGGTCCAGAGCACTATTTATTTCACCAGTACAGGCTAATTCCTAGCAAAATGTCCTCTGACAAAAGACCTTCTGAATTCATGATTTCCTGAACATCATAATGTAACTCCACTTCTATAATGTTTTTTAAAAGCATTTCTGTTTTCATGTACAAATTAATCTATCAATGTACTAATCAATTAACTTAATGAAGTGCTTTAGGCATGCAACAGAATTTAGACAGTTGTCCTGATATTATATGATAAACAAGATGTATGTGCACAAGGAAGGCTTCCTCGTTATCCCCATGGAAGGAAAAAGCACTTATGGGTGTTCACAAAGTGTGTTATGGGTGTTTCCATTGTAGCTTGGAATAAGTGCCTCCTTCTTCTATTCTGAAGGGAAGCTGAGATTGGGCAAATGTCTCTGTTCTATAAAGGCCTCTTATTAAAGCTGGAAGGACTTGGACTCCACTATATAAATGATATTATATGATCCTCAAGTTATACAATAGTTCAGTGGAAGATGAAATGAATTATGTAACACACCCATCTTCTAAGATGTTCATAAATATACTTCACGTAAACAGCCAAGTCTTTGGTGTGGGACTTTTGACACTGTATGGAATGGTGGGAGGTGAGATAATTGATCACAGCATTCCAAATGTGTACTCACGCAGAGACATAGTAACAGCTCTTTTTTCCAGCGTCTTGCTTCTTTGCATGCAGCCTGCGGCCATCATGGTTTACTTTGTTGCTGCATTATCCTGTACAGTCATGCAGAATTTGCTGCCAATCATTACTCAAACTCTTCAAGCTTATTGCTTCCCAGGTCTTGCCTCTTTGTGTGTCTGCAGCTTGGGCTAACTATGGATATCTGTATATGTTTTTAATTGCTTCTCATTCTCTGGTTCTTTGCTGGGCCTCTTCCAACTCCAACCTAATGATGGTAAATTGAAGGAAGACCCCACTGAGATAAGTGAGACTTACTCCCAAGAAAACATATTAAGGATTGATACTCTTTAGTCTTTCTCTTCACCAGCATTTATGGGTCTTCCTTTTGTAAACATCAGTAATACAGTACAGTGCTTTATGTAAAGTGACACAAAGTCAAACCAAAACATGCATGCATTACAGAGTATCTTCCAAAAGATAGGGTTATGGAAACATAGAAACAAAGATTAAGAACAATGAAGTTGTCAGACTGCAAATTATATTTCAAAGGTTTGTTTCCATCCACGGCAGTATTAAACCACGTGGCATGTTAAGTGCATGACATATAAAATATGGTCCATGGATTCATTATCCATTTGATTGAGCCCATTCCCCGCCCTGGAAGTGTTTGCTTCTGGGTTCTTCAGTGTGATTCTGTCATATGCTTCCAACCCAGGAAAAGTAAAAATATAAGATTTGCTATATATCCATAATTTCAGGTATCCATGAGGGGACTTGGAATGTATCCCCCATGGGTATCGGGGCTGTACAGTTCTTATTTAAAACCCCTTTTCTTCTTTCTTTCTTTTTTGAAAAACACTCTAATGAGCACACAAAGCTCTGAACTGGATTGAGATTAGTATGGATATGTGTGAGAGAATTAAACCTTTCCTTCTCACCAGTTTTTAGTTCAGAATCTTTGTGGAAGTTTCTTCTTTTTTAAAAGCCTTTGCACAGTGGGCAAAAACAACCCCCCCCCCCAATAAAAACATAAAAAAATTCAAAAGGTATAAGAAGTTCTATTCTTCATGATTCATAATGTCCCTGATTAAGATCTCTCTTCCTGGTTTTATACTGGGAAAGCCAGAACGTCATTCAAATATATTAGAAGGTTGTGCTTCGATACATGAGAGATACTATCTGCATTTAAGCCTGTGTTTTCAAGCAGAAAACTGATACATTGGCTTTTAAGTAAATATCCTTTGAATAGTAACCCAGTAAGATTTTTGGGGGGGACTAGAATCCTGCATGCAGTGCCCATGAGGTCTAAAGCACGTTACAGTCTGTATCTACCCTTTCTGCCTTTTACATTTACAAATTTGCACTCATGTGAAATATCAATAGACAGAGGCACAACAATAAGCATGTGGGAAATAAATGAAATGAAACAGACAACTGCTTATACATTGATTGCAGTTACATACAACAGTGTAGTAAGGCATTTTTTTATAACTTCTAGACCAGTGTTTCTCAACCTGTGGGTCCCCAGGTGTTTTGGCCTACAACTCTCAGAAATCCCAGCCAGTTTACCAGCTGTTAGGATTTCTGGGAGTTGAAGGCCAAAACATCTGGGGACCCACAGGTTGAGAACCACTGTTCTAGACAGACTGCTAGCCAACTGCGGGTATCCAGTTCCTTCAGACTGAAGTTGCTTAGTAAAATTAGAATAACTGTGGGCAACAAACATTTTTGCCCCAATCCCCTAACATTTGGGTATATTTTTTAAACTTCAGATATGACCAATAATATCCCACACATTTCTCGGGAGAATACTTTTCCTGTGTGCCATTTGGAAGGGGTCTTAAGAATTGCAGCAAAAATGGTTAACCTGCCATCAATATGCTTTTTCTCACAATGCAAACAAGAGTTTAGGAAGTTTAAATATAAATCCATGGAAATGATTCCAGAGAAACACCATTATCTTTTCCCTCCTATTACATTGCCTGCTGTCTCATTTTTAAAAGAAAACGGGAAACCTGCTCTGTCTAGCTTGGCCTTAGGTCCTGCAGGCAGTTCGGGTTCCAAAATAGGCAGGTTTACATAACATGCTTAGCAGAGCTCCATTCCTTCAGTAAAACCTGATGATTCCTAGAGGCTGACTTTTCACCTGAGTCTAAGAATTTAAAGTGGTTCATTGAGTTTTACTGAAGTATTACATTGAATGGCTTTGGATTTCCCTTTCACTTTCTTCCTTGAAGGGACACCCAAAGGAGAAAACTGCATTCAAAAGTTAGGAAGTCCAAGTTGGACTCTGAAAGGCTGTAGCTGTCTCCTACTGCATTTCTTATCAGACTCCTGTCAGGTGGACCTGACTGAGTAGCTAGTTACAGAAGTATTTGAGAGGCAAGTTTTTATATTGGCTTGTATGTAGGCTTTAAGTGGAAACCATAAACTAATAGCTGCAACCATCCAAAAGACACTGCTACAATCATATATATCATCCCTTACAGCACTGAGTTACATAGAATAGAAGATACTTAAATTAACAGAGGGCTCATCTACCCAGGCTTAGAGCCTATGGGTTTTTTTTTCTAGATTAGCCTGAGGTGTCCAATGAAACCTCAGGCTAATCCGGTTCAACCTGGAGTAAACCTGGATTTCCAGGTTTACTCCAGGTTAAAAAAATACCTGGGAAGGAGAATACCTTCAATGAAGGTCTGCACCTTTCTCGGTATGGGGTGTGTGGAGACTGACACTTGGGATCTTCTTCTGCCATTTGTAATCCTGTAGATCATTCTCCACAGTTATCCCAAGTCTTCAGAGAACTGGGATGACACTGCCTCCCTCCCTACCCTGCCCACATTTTTATAGGGTTGTATTTACTTATTTTTTGATGCACAGGGCAATAGTAGAATTCATTTTGTCATCTCAGAATTTGTTATATTTGAATAAGCCATTTTGTGGCTTATATAAGAATAGGCCCTTCCCAGTCCTACAAACAACTGAACAACCAGTCCCATGGGGGATTTTTAACACCTTTTATCTTTCTTCCTCCTGCCTCAGTCCCAAGAAGAAGTGTGTGATTTGCTGCATGCTGCTCCTTTCCAAAATATTTTGCCCAGGGTCTACATCAAAGGTAAGGAGTGAAGAGATGGACAGATGTCAGTCATAATTCCCAGAGATGTTTAACACATTTTAAGTTGTAGTGAGATATTTGCAGTCAATACATTACAAAAAAAGTCAAACAAACTCAGGACTAAGTTATCTGTACAGTAACTTCCATTTTCCAGTGGTCTCGACTGAAAGGTGAGGCCACTGGAAACCATAGCAGCAAAACCAAGATGGTTGCTTTTTAAAAGGCGATCCCAGCAGCCTCTTCATAGTGCATTACCTTATTCCTGTTCTGTCACACTGGTCCCAGATAATGGTTGGGAGATGACTCTGAAATGCTAGATTTTTTTTCTTTTTGCTTTCTCATTTCACTGTTTGCTGCTCGCTTAACAGAAGGAGAACGCTTGGAGGTACGCATGAAGCGTCTCGAAGCCAAATATGCCCCACTTCACCTGGTTCCCTTAATAGAGAGGCTGGGAACACCTCAGGTAAGGATGACATTGAATCCCACCTTGAGTGCGTGACCCAAAATAATCAACTAAGAACACACAGATATATGCAGAGCAGCTTGTTCCTGAGCCACAGCAAGTCTTTCCATTTGTTGCTTAGTTTTCAGTTCCACATGGTGTTGTTTCCTTCCACAGATATTTCATGCTTATCAAAGAAAATTAGATTGTCTTAAGTGAGACTCTGTATCCTGGGTATACAACAGTGTCCACAAATATCGTCCACTAGCTAATTCAAGTTCAAAAGAAATCGGTTTGTAGTTGTCCCAGTCCTAATTCAAATTCTCTCTCTAACTTCAGTCATCTTGAGGAATAAGATCCAGATTATCTGCTACATTATGTCAGTGGGAACTTTTCCTCCCCATTTTAGACCTCCCTGTTCATCTATCCATTTATCACATAAATTGTGGTGATCAGATGATGAGTTTTCCTGCCTCCACATGATGTTTAGCCCAGCTCTAATTGGTCCAAATGTGTACTTCTTTCTGTTGCACATGCAATTTGCATATTCCCATTATTAGTCTGGTTCACATACAACACTGAGCCAGAATCTTGCACTACATGAGCAACCCTCCATAAGGCTCCTCTGAGCGTTCCTTTTCCCACCTCCCATGTAGTCAGAAAGAGGAGTAAACCAGAATTTACTTTTTATGTTTCTGGCTTGTTTTATATGAGCTTGGAATTTATTTTACTAAATGTAGCTTAATTTTCTAAATAATTCAGGGTTTTTAATTGGAGTGTTATGAAATTGGCTGGAGTCTGTTTTGAAACTTGATTATTGGTTTGTATGTAATGGCAAGTCAGTACTGTAGAAACTGAAACCTGATGAAGTCTTCCTCTACATCATAGCAGGAAAGGAGAAGGGGAAGTGTACAGGAGTGAGACTTTGCTAGGGTTTGCATGTATATAGCATGAAATCATGTTTTGGCATTATAAGCACCTACAAATGTAAAAAAGAATCCTGGGTTCAGTCTATTAGCTGCATCCTTGCATACAGCTAACAAACTGTAGCTACCAGTTCTGTATCTTTAATAAGAGGACCTCTCTTATTACTGATGTTTCAGACTCATGCTTATTGTACATGTGCATAAATGGAAAATGTTGGAGCTGTACATTTTAATGTGTGTTTAGAGCAGTGGTTCTCAACCTGTGGATCCCCAGATATTTTTAGCCTTCAACTCCCAGAAATCCTAAAAGCTGGTAAAGTGGCTGGGATTTCTAGGAGTTGTAGGCCAAAACACCTGGGGACCCACAGGTTGAGAACCACTGATTTAGACCTAAACAACTTGTGAAATGACCCTGAATGATCACAAGGTCTATGGACAGTAAATACTTTTCTTTGGATCAAATTGGTGGCAGTTCTGGGGGAATTCCCTCTACAACTTGCATGAGTGGTCTGATGCTGGTGCCTGCAAAGCCATTACTTCAGTTCCCTGTTTGCAGTTTAAATAGTTTTAGATAGATGTCTTTGGCCTTGCAGTAGGCAACCAATCTATGACTTGTAAACCAGTGGGATGTTAGTCTCATTCAAAGACAAGGCGTCAGCACATGGCTAACTACTTTTTTTAGAAATATCATCACCTGATTTAGAGCATTCCAATCATTGTTTCAAATTGTAAGATTGAATAAAAAAGTCAATGAAGGATTTTATAGAAAGCAATTCAAGATATTTGAATTGAGAGAAACTACTTTCATAACTAGTGTGTAAGGTACATACTTGAGAAGAGCACTAAAGGATGTGCACAACAAAGCTTGGAGAAATTCAATGCTTGGAGTACAATTTTCAAAACACCCTAGCTTGCATGGAATTGGGGAAGCTATGATCCAGCCAAATGACATGTTCAAGGTCTGACCAATCTCTCCTTTACATAACATGTAGTTTTAAGTGCATGCTTGGGGAATGCACTTGCATCTTTATGTAAGCATCGTTTTCAATATTTTTCCAAATCGAATGTTTTTCTCAGCATTGTAATCAAAATATATATATAGTATTCAAGCTTACATATAATTCTAAAAATAGATTCACAAACCTTAGTGAACTGCCACTAAAATGTTGCTGGTAGAATGTTAAATAAATCTTTCAGCCAGTTGCTAACTTTGATAACTTGGAAAGAGTCCTGCAGAGAGTAGTGCAAATTACTTCTTTGTCAGAGTTCTTAGGATTCCTACCATAGCCTCGAAATAAATATGTCAATCAGGCAAACATTCCATATGGAAAAATAACATAGAGGTGTGATACAGCAATGAAACCATTACATTCCTTATTTTCTGACAGATTATTTGGCTCATTTAAAATTGTATTATTTGGATGTAAAGGAGTAGAGGAGAGGAGAGGGTTATAACATGCTTATTTAAAGTTGTTTCTCTCAACAAGCTTATGGTGGGGTTTTTTTGTGTGCTTATGTGTTCTCATGAATGCAGTGCTTAGCTCTGTGTCTGTCATCCACATCCTGAGTGTAATCACCCATGTTTTTAAGGAAAATTGGACCATAGAAAATGACACAGAAACATATGAGCCTCCTTATTGATTCCATTGGTTTCAGTGAGGGCTCTTAAGAGGCATTCAAGCATGTGCTTTATTCTCCAGCAGAAGTCAATGGTGGACAAGTGTTTTGAACTTAGGTTCAAACTCAACAAGATAGAGGAACTCTGTGCTCAGGATCTTTTTTATTGTACATTTTAACCCAATTAGCCATATCACATAGTGATATTGAAGACTAGGGGCCCTTCCATGCAGCCCTATATCCCAGAATATCAAGGTGGAAAATCCCGCAATATCAGCTTTGAACTGGGTTATCTGAGTCCACGCTCAGATAATGTGGGATTTTTTGCTGTGATATTCTGGGATACAGGGCTGTGTGGAAGGGCCTCAGAGAATTTGTACTGGAGATATTTAACTCATTTCTAATTCTCTGGTGCAAAATCTTCCAGTCCCTGCCATTGATATGCTGCAACTCGAAGTTTTCTCCAACAGAAGCTCTAATAGAAGTTTAGATATAAGGAAGGTTTATATCCACACAGCTTTTCACAGTATCTTACCTATGAGCCTCAAAGCTGCAGCATGAAGCTGCTAGTAAATTGACAGCAACAAAACAAAACTCCAGGAGATTCTGATCACTTTCATGAGATATGCATTTGATCAGGAAGATATTTTATTTCTTTATACCTTTATAATTATAATATAATTAACTGGACTTATTGGCAAGCTGAGAGTGATTTGCATGGTGCTTATCAACTACAGTAATAGTTCCAGAGCTCCTAATGATTTACTGGGCAGTCAGGACGGCTTCTTGGCTTCTTATTCCTTTGCAATTTTCTGGAAAGAGAAACAAAGGAACAATGACAAATTTATTTATTTGCCCCTCTCTACAACAAACTACAGGGCTTGGCTGCTGCTGGCAGAGACAAGCATGGAGCTATGCATGTAGAGCAATTATGCTCCACATGTGCCAATTCAAGCACCCAAACACAGAATGGTAGTATACACATGGTTGTTTGATTTGGGCAAGTTATATTCTGATAACTAGGCTTTACCTACTTTTTACCTACATAGTTACATTGATACAGTCTTATGATTACAAATGGCCCTTTAAAGGCAATCATAAGGCTGATGTGGCCCTCATTGAAAATAAATTTGACACCCCTGAGTTAAGACGAATGAATCAGCCATAAAAATACATATGACATTCACAGTTCCTGTTTGAGTACTCAGATTTGAGTACTAGATATTTCCTATAATAAACATACGTGTTGATTATTAACCTGCCTTTTATCCACTCTGATTAACTGACTAAGGTTTGAATCATATGCATGGGAAACTGGGTAGCCATCATTGAACACTCTTGAGGCAGCATGCCATTGAAAAAATAAAAGCTACAAAATGAAAGACAATCTGTCGCTGCTACAGTAATGTATCAGAATGGCCTTGTAAAATATACGGCAACTTTCAATCAGAGGTAGACATTAAAAGTTGTAGTACTTGATGAAATAAAGCTTTAGCTGGTTAATCTGCAGAGTAAAGTGTACAGCCCAATTTTATGTACCTGCTATCTGGGAATGGAACAGGTAGAGGAACAAAGCTTTATTAAATAAGTACTAAATGGAAAGTAGGTAGAAAGTAGAGATCATATTTGTAATACATTCCTAAAAAGAATTTGCCAGCAGCATGTCATTTTTTTCTTCTTTTTTTGAGACTTCACATCTACCATGCTGAGGATTGATTCACATGCGCACTCATCTCGGTAAATCCACATCCCATCAATTCAATGTGATGGATGAAGCAGGCACCTCACTCAAAAATCCATCACTGCTATTCTCTCTAGCTTTCAAGCATGGGAGGAAAGAATGTACAGATTGGATCTACATATGAAGTATTTGTTTCAGTTTTCCACCATGAAAAAGCAGCTGTGATGTTGGATTAGATCAGTGGTTTCCAACTTTTTTGACCAGGGATCACTTGACCAGGGACCATTTGACCAGGGACGACTCTCCAACATTAGTACCAAAGGAGTTGCAACTCAGCTTTCAGTCAGCTTGAGATTCGGTTTGGTTATTTCAGGGTGCTGATTCAGAAAATTGCATTGGATAGACCACATCAGCTCTAGTTTCTGATATAGAACTATGCCATCTAGTAGTCGCCATCTGCTTGTCCACATATGAAATTTACTGAATCAGCACTCCAAATAACCACAGAAGCAGGTCTAAAAATAAAGACACAATTTTTTTTGTTGGGCAACAGCGCTGGCCTCCTTCCTTCTCTTTCTCTCCTCCTCTCTAGCTGTCCTCCAATGGCAGCATGCACCCCCGGCCGCGAACCTTATTTTAGTTCTCGCGGCCCACACGTTGGCAACCAGTTGATTAGGTGAACCAGACCAGAGTGAAATGCACTCAATTCTTCATGGGCACATCAATTTTTTGATCTTGTTCTGTGCCTATTTCTAACAAACAGAATATGTTTGTGGCATTGTGGAAATGATACCAGTTTGTATGGGATCCCATCTTAACTTTGTAAAGGTGTGGCTGACTTTTCAGGTCAGTTGAGCAGCATTCTACCAGGTTTATCATGCTAGGGGAGATAAAAATATGAAGAGCAGACGCACATTTTTGAATGGTGATGCACTAGTGTTGCCTGAAACCAACATACAATGTAGTGTAAATTCAAAGTTTCCCATCATTTTAATCTGAATAAATAAGTCAGCCTTTGAAACGGAACTTAAAATATTGAGCCTTCCCAATTTTCAATCACAGAATTTAATATAACTTTATTTTTGCATTTAATTGAATACCAATTCCCTTCTTTTTAGCAAAATGTCCTTGTAACTATATATCTGAGATTACAAAAGTAGCAACTACTATTCTCAATATTTACCAGCTCAGTTAGATTTCAGTTCTGCTGAAGCCTGGTATTAAACCAAGGTCAAGTCTTTGAAGCTTTTTAGAAATTTGAACGGCCATTGATACCAGGAAATGATAGCGCTTACATTTAAACTTGTGGAGAATAATTGGACTGATAGTGCAGAGAAGAAGGAACGCAAACATCTGCTTTTGTGCATACAGATAAAATAGCATTGATCGTCCACATCTTTTCACTTCAAGACAGGCTTTCTACATTAACCAGGAAGGAAAGCCTTAAGAACATAAGACAAAGCCTGCTGGATTAAAGGTTTACTTAAGTTTTCCATAAACAAATGGTTGGCCACTATCAGCAGAGCATGAGTACAGCTGCATTTTTGGTTTCATGTTCCCTAGCAACTAGGGTCTCAAGACCTAGATGCTCTTTTCCAATCCTCAAACAGGAAAGGGGAAAACTCAGAACAAGAGTTCTGCCTTGAAACGTATATGAGTATATCATTGGAATTGCATTTTCTTTGCAACTGTAGCTGACACTCATGCTTAATAACATCACAAGAGGCTACTGCTAGTAAACAGAGCCTGCCTCTTGTGACATCTTAAGGGCTTGTCTTTTGTTCTCAGGATTTGGTTCCTAGATCTCAGGGCCTAGAATAGTATTGACATGATGAGTCTGCCAGCAACTGAGAGCAGAAAGGTATACTGCCTCTAGTTGTAGTTGCTAACTATTATTTGTTTGTTTATTTATTTCAAACATCTGTATTCAGTCCTTCTCACCCCCAAGGGAGGACTCGGGGCTGCTCACAACCAGCACTCATTAGATGCTAACAACAGTAGTAATAAAAACACATTTAGACATTAATTAAAAGAGCAAAAATTAAAACAGCCAATTAAAATAAGACGAATCTATCTGGTTGACTTCAAATTATGATGATCTCATTAATAGGATGACCTCCAAGTCATCCTATTCTTAGTAGTTCTGCAAAGATCCCACAGACTTGGACATGGCTTCCTTGATTGAGTCTATCCACCTGGAAAAAGGTCATACTTTTCCACTGCTGCCTTCTGCCTTACCAAGTATTTTATTATCTTGTGAGTCATGCCTTCTTATGATATGGCCAAAGTATGATAATTTCAGTGTAGTCAACTTGACTTCCAAGGAAAGTTCAAGCTTTATTTCCTCCAAGACCCATTTATTTGTCTTATTAGCAATCTATATAACTCTTCTCCAGCACATTTGAAATGTGTTTATTATTCCTATCAGCTTTTGTCACTCTCCAGTTTTCACAGTCATATATAAAATGAGAATTGCAATGACAGGGATCATCCTAATTTTTGTTTTCAGTGGTATATTTTTACACTTCAGGATCTTGTCTAATTTCTTCATAGCTAGCCTTGCAAGTTCTAGTTGTTTTCTGATTTCCCATTCTGAATAATGACTGAGCCAAGGTATGGAACATCTTTTACTGTTTCAATGTCTTCATCATCTACTTTAAAGTTATGTAAATCATCTGTGGTCTTGATTGTTGTTTTATTCATATTCAACACAAATCTCCTTTTGCACTTTCTTGACTTTCTTCAGTAATCGTTTGAAGTCTGCTATTTCCTGCTAGTAGTATGGTGTCATCTATATTTCTTTCTTAAACGACTGGGTTTCCTTCTTCAAATTTTCATGCCTCCTTCCTCAGAGTCTAATCCTACTTTACATGTGATAGGTTCAGCGTACAAGTAAAAACAGATAGGATGATAAAATGCAGCCTTGTATGATCCCTTTGGCAATTGGAAACCATTCAATTTCTCTGTATTCCGTCCTGATGGTAGCCTCTTGTCCTGAGTACAGATTACACATGAGGACAATCAAATGTTGACATACCTATTTCTTTAAGAGTGACCAATAGCTTTTCATGATTTAATTTCTGATATTGTGGTAATGCTTGCCAGTAGCCATTGATGGCCCTCGCCTCCATGAATTTAACACCTTGAGATAAAGAAAGGGGCACTATAATCAGTGGCAGTACTGCACAAAGAGGATCCATCATCATACAGAGAATTCCTTATTAGCTTCAATGTCAGAAAAGGATTTTTGTGGATGCTTATCTCCTATGGCAGAAACCTCTCTAGTGAATGGGTGTTCAGTATTGTAGATGGTAGAATCATACATATTACATAGGGGTCGGCAATCTCTAAAAAGTTCTTACTGTCAATGTGTCTTGTTTCTTGGGTGAAGATGACCGAGTTTGACCAGAAACCAGGAGTACAGTTATTTGTTGATATGCAAAGTTGTTTCAACAGTAGGAGCCAAGTTTTCTACATGTAAATCTTGAGAAATTTAGCTCAAGTTAACTTACCACAAGGATATGAATGGAATTCGCCTGCTTCGTTGTGAAAATTTCCCACCCTTCTTCAAGACTTTCTCCTGTTGATGGCAAGTGTCTTGTCAAACTTGTTATACAAGGAGAGCTGCATCGGATTATCCTGTGTTTTTGCCAGGGTTTTTTTTGCCTCTGCTTGCCCTGAGGTAAAGATTTGAAGAACATAATGTCTTTATGTAAGATTATAAAAAGTTTTGAGGTCATTACTAGCTAGGGTAATTGCAAATATTAAATTATAGCTGAATATGAACAAATGGCCATTATAGGTTCTAGAAATCTCAAATCTAGAAACTTTCACTTGGCAAAAATCCTTTTGCTGTGACTCCTTGAACAAAATAAATTTTTCAGATGTGTGAACTTAAAATCTATCTCAGTCCATGTCAAGTCCACAATTAACTGTGTTACAAACATCTGCTACCCAATTAATTTGTGGTTATGTGTAATATTAATCATTATATGTATATGATGTGTTATATGTATGTTGTTATCTATACATAAGTATTATACATTTTATATATATGCATATATATATATATATATATATATAATTAACTCCCATCTATATTAGAATTCATCGATTTGTGTAAATTTTTAGTGTTAATATTTTTGATATACTGGAAATAAGCAAGTTTGATCAAACATTTCATAGTATTTCCAATTCCATGATGTGGTGTGCATGCATTCTTTTACTTCAGTGCAGAACCTAACATAAACACATGAGAAGGAATTACAGTATTTCATTGTATAATAGCCACATCTTTTCCCCTTTAGAGGTGGGGGGGGGGTTGACTATTACTCGAGGAAACTTATTTGCAGCTATGGGGCTTCCTTCTGCTGCTGCCAGCCAAGGGAGCCCCCACAGCTCTCATCAGCAGGTGCACAGGTGGGTGAAGGCTTGCCCTTCATTCTCCATTCTGAACTTAGAAGAACTGTCTTATCCAAAGCATCCCTCCATACCTCAAAGGAGAGGTGATCAGGCGGCTGTTGCCCCTTTGCACAATAGTCACATTCATGAACTAAGTGTGACTATTAGGGGAGGAATATTAAGAAACCAAAACTGGGACCCAAAAGTGTGTGTGAGAGATTATTATGCAATGGCGACTATTATGAGATGAAATACGGATAGGTTTCTTGTTACATATTATTTGTTCAAGGGGCAAGGGCAACAGTGCTGCTTTGAAAAATAATCTAATGATTGCTAAACATGTTAAATTTGAGAGAATAACAAGCAATGTTTACTCAATTTCAGAGTGTTAGATTATGGAAATAATTGAGAAAATTTTGGGGCATTTGCAATTTTTGAACAAAATGGTTTTTTTTTAAAAAAAAAAGCATTGCCAATTACTGAGGAATATGCACCTTTATGATCATTATTTTATGCAATTCCGTTTTTGCTTTCTGTTTTGCAATAATGTTCACACGTTCTGTTCCTGAGAAAAGTTTAGAAACATACTTCTCAAATCTTGTTCTATGAAGATGTACAGGGAGTGGGGACAGGGAATCAAAATACATTCTACCATGTCAAGAGATTGAAATAATACAAAATTATATTCCATCATTAACCTTGCAGTTAATAATGGGTGTTTCCTTAATGTTAAGATATATATATAAAGCCAGGGCAGCACAAGTAGCTTGTATTGACTTGGGTGCTGAAGCATCTTTGCAAAAAGAAGGGATTGGGATCGCTGATACCACTCTATTCATTGTTGCTATGCTGCCGAAATGTAATGCTACCAGTAAGATGACATTGCTGTATAGTGGCTAAAGAGCCTTTAATTTTCCCCATGCTGCCCCATCTCATTCTGCCATTCTGCCTCCCATTTCTGTGCTACATATTTGTACTTCCATCATTTTACTGTTCTACATCAAGCAAAAACTTACAACCTATAAGTACAATTCCCCACATAGCGCTCCCTTGTAACCTTCATTCAGTTCAACATGCAGAAATTGTCTTATTTATATGGGAAGATGTGGATTTTTCTAGTACTGAGTATTACAAAGCTGGATGGATGGATGGATGGATGGATGGAGGAATCCTAAACAGCAAATACCAAATAACTCGCAATTGATATCTAGATTTAAATTAATAACTCACAATAACCAGTTGTTACTAACAACATCTTAACAAATAGGCTTATAAAATGTATGACCGTATGTAAAATACAATGTTTAACAATGAAGCCTTTGCTACAGATACTACAATAACAACATGTCACTGCAAAGCTGTAGTTACAGGCCGGAATGACTTATACAGCATCAATACAATGTGCAGGAAATCTTGAAGATTTTTTAAAATTCTGTTAGAGAAGCAAATTTCAGCTTCCAACATATTGTTACTTTCCAAGGATATCCAAAATTGTGGCTAAAACTAGTCAATTTTGGACAACTGCTTCCTTACTCTATATAGTAAAACATCTCAATGCTTAGTCGGAGTTTGATTACAAGCAGGATAAAAGTATCAAGTTCAAAACACTGGGTGAGGGTGGGAAAAATAGAAGGCAAATTCCAAAAGGAAGTGACATTTGACAATTTCTTCTTCTTATTCAGCAAATAGCCATAGCTCGCGAAGGAGACTTACTGACCAAGGAAAGGTTATGCTGTGGCCTGTCCATGTTTGAGGTTATCCTGACCCGGATTCGGAGCTATCTTCAGGACCCCATCTGGCGTGGACCTCCCCCAACCAATGGTGTCATGCATGTTGATGAATGTGTGGAGTTTCACCGACTCTGGAGTGCCATGCAGTTTGTGTACTGCATTCCTGTGGGAACGAATGAATTCACTGCTGAGTGAGTAGGCCCCGGCCTGCACTGGGCTGAATTCACATTAACATTTTATAGATCTTATGCACAGATAGTCAAAGCTCTTACGTGCTCAAATTTTGGGTATAGCTGGGTGAATTCAGGCCACTTTGTCCATTGCCTAGATCTTTTGTCGCAGATTACACCTTTCTGTGTTGTATCTAATTATGAGCCAAGAAAGGAAAGGATTCCCCAGTTGTATATTCCTAACAACTCTCACTTTGTTGGGCTGAGACTATAGCTGAGTACCAGTTTTTGCTATATTCGCTTTTAAATGCACTCACATTTGATTTATTATAAAATTAAACAACCAGGAATTAAACAACTTGAGAACAAGTAAATTATTAACATAATGTCAGTCTTTTATTATCTAGGTGATTTCTACCATGCTTTTTTTGCCTTCTAGACAATGTTTTGGAGATGGTTTGAATTGGGCCGGTTGTTCAGTCATAGTTCTTCTGGGGCAGCAGCGTCGCTTTGATCTTTTTGACTTTTGTTACCACCTGTTGAAAGTGCAGAGACAGGATGGGAAGGATGAAATCATAAAGAACGTGGTAAGTCTGGAATTGAGCAATGAGATATGAAGATGCTTTGGCAGGTCATACTGTTTTTCCATCTGGCTCTTTCTCAGTCTAGTCTAATGCTGTCTAATCTGACTGGTATTTCACTGGGTTACTGTGCTGAGGCTTTCACATCACATCTTCTGATACCTGTAGTGGAAGATGATTTTATACAAAATCAGACCATTAGATCACTCAGTATTGTTTGCAGTGACATGCAGAGGTTCACCATGGCTGGCATATAGATAAGAGGTGGAAATTGTGCTACACTTTGTTCTCCCATCATCCTTATCCATTATAAACAGTAGCGAGGAATGCTCACAGTTCAACAGTACCCAATAATTTCCATCGCTGCCTTGAAGCTGTTATTGGATGGCTGTGAGCCAGTAGGTTGAAGGTAAATCCGGCTAAGATGGAGATCCTGTGGCTTGGTCGCCCAGGTGCTGGGGAGGTTCATCTTCCAAATCTGGATGCCGCGACGCTATGTCCGTCGTCATGGGTAAAGAGTCTCGCCGTTACACTCGACTCTCAGCTGTTGATGGAGACACATATCTCCATCGTCAGTAGAGCAGCGCTTTTTCATCTGCGTCAGGCGAGGAAGCTGGCCCCCTATCTGTCTCGACGCGACAAGGCCACAGTGATCCAAGCCACTGTCATCTTGAGGCTGGACTACTGTAACGCTCTTTACATTGGCCTTCCTCTGTCGTTGATCCGGAAGTTGAAGCTGGTGCAGAACACTGCAGCTCGGCTGCTGGCAGGTGTTCCATCGAGATGCCACATTATGCCCATCCTCCGCGAACTGCATTGGCTCCCAGTGGAATGCCGGATCACCTGTTGGTATTAACCTATAAGGCCTTGCATGGTGTGGGACCAGTGTACCTCGGGGACCGCCTCATCCCATATTGTCCCTCCAGACCCCTGCGTTCAGAGACCCAGAGCCTCCTGACGGTTCCAAGCCACAAGTCCTACCGCTTGACTGCAACGCGGAGGAGGGCGTTTTCTGTTATTGCCCCGACTCTTTGGAATGCGCTACCTGTTGAAATTCGTGCGCTTCTGAGTCTTCTGGCTTTCAGGAAGGCCTGTAAGACACTGTTGTTTCAACAGGCCTTTGGATCTTAATTTGGTGGCTCTATCAACAACTATAGGCCCTCTTAACGCTGTATCCATTTTAGAACTGTTGTTTTAATTTTGTGATTTTAATGTTTTAATGTTTTATACACCTGTTGTATTGTTTTATTTATTTATTTTTATTTCCAGTGTTTATACCCCGCTACTTCTCAACCCCTGAGGGGGGACTCAGTGCGGCCTAACAGACGGCAACAATTCGATGCCACACAATACATAGTAAACAACAGTTAAAATTAAAATACATTAAAATACACCTAGAATTAAATACATTAAAATACAGTTAATATTAAAAACATCATGTACATTCATCACCATTAAAACAATGTTCCATCCAAAGTCTTAGATCTTAGCCACCAATTTGCCAACTGACCAGTCTAGAGTGCCGTGTCGTGCTAGGGTGCAAACGCTTGGTCCCAGAGCCAGGATTTCACTCTTTTTCTGAATGTTAGGAGGGATGAAGCTGATCAAATATCAATAGGGAGTGCGTTCCACTGCTTGTGTAAGTCGCCCCGAGCCGTACGTGAATGGTGACTAATTAAGTCTGAATAAATAAATAAATAAATATCTGGAGAGCTGCACCATTCCTCCTATCACTGATTTAAATAAGAATTACCATCAGAGATATCAGTGAGAGTGAAGTATTACTCTCCATATGAAGCTAGGCGGGACTAGTATCAGCCATTAATTTGTTTTGTGGCTTCCATCAGCAGCAAGTTAGCTGTAGAAATGGAGGCCTGTTGCTTCAGCCATCTTTATTTTACTTGCCTTTTCTTTCTCTCTTTCTTTTAATCTCCAGCCACTTAAGAAAATGGCTGACAGGATAAGGAAGTACCAGATTTTGAACAATGAAATTTTTGCCATTTTGAACAAGTACATGAAGTCAGTGGAAACAGACAGCTCTACAGTTGAGCACGTGCGTTGCTTCCAACCCCCCATCCACCAGTCCTTGGCTACCACCTGCTAAGTGGTTGATATTGGAAATGCAGTGTATTTGTGTCTCTCCATTTGAAATCATTGAAAGGACCCAGTGAAGACCTGGAAGGGAAAACCTGAGAACACAGATCTGACAACAGTGCAGATGAGGATGGACCCAATAAACAAATGTTTAAATGCATGCCCTTCCGTATCCAGTGTGATGAGGAGCAAAACGTATCTTTCTTCTTCTATGGTTTCTTCAGAGTTCATGATGACCCGGAACCACACAGTCAAGCACAAACTGTATGGTTTTTAAAATTAATTGTTGTTATGAGGATTCCTATTGAAGTGGTCAGTGTTTCAAAATGTTGCAAGTCTTCCTCTGAACGCATGATGTGAGTGTTTAACACTTGGACATAATGAGCTTTTCCCCTTCCAGGTGATGCAGAAATGGTTTATTGACTCATGCAAAGAAAGTCATGTTATATAGAGAAAGTGTCCATCTAGACCAGGGGTGGGCAATTACCGGCCCTCCAGGTGTTTTGGACTTCAACTCCCAGAAATCCTAACAGCTGGTAAACTGGCTGGGATTTCTGGGAGTTGAAGTCCAAAACACCTGGAGGGCTGGTAATTGCCCACCCCTGATCTAGACTCAGTGAGGGTTTGGTATTGCTGTGTTTTCTCCTATTTGCTAAGACAAATTCACAATATCCCTGATTTTCTGCTCATTGTCATTTCTGTGGTGGACCTACAAAGTCAAAGATGATAATCCCTCATTTTATGCCAGTTCATGTTAACCACAGATTATCTGAACCTGTCTTAATTCATTATTCTCTGGTATTAAGATGATAGAGATCCTGAAGAAGAAACAGGGCTTGCCATGGCCTAGACCCCTGGTGAAATTTCAGTGTCAACATGCAAGTCAAAACTGATCAGGTCAGAACCAGTACATTCTTTCAGAAATCTGAGCATTAGTACATGTACAGTTAGCATGCTGTATTCACAGATTTAACTATCCATAATTTGAAAATATTCCAAAAACCAAACTTTGATTTTGCCATTTTATATAAAGGATACAATTTTACCATATAATGGGACTTGAGCATCCAGGGATTTTGGTTTCCATAGAGAACCTGGAACCAAATCCTAATAGATACCAAGTCGCAATGTAGCTGATGATTTCTATACCTCCCCCGCCTTGGAATAAATTATATAAAATAATTAAAATAAGCTGTACATTTTTATATTCTGGGAATTTTGATTGCAAGTTCAGGATTGCATATATAAGCAAGTGGTAACAACATTAAGATCACTCCCAACACATACACATAGTCTGTGACTATGTGTATACCTTCTACAGACGATATAGTTAACAAGCTCTCTATCTCAACCTTGTAGAAAAAGAAAAACATAAGAATGCCTATATGAATAATTTATAAAATCATGGGAGCTTAAAGCCCTCCCACTATTGCTCTTGATACCAGATTACATCTGCTAATGTGCCCCAAAAGATTAGACTATGTTTTGATAAGAATATACTACCTACCCATAAAAGATGTAAATAAGTAGCATGACCCTCATGAGAACAAAATGCAAGCTTGTAGAGACAAGAGTATATACTTCAAGCAAATAAGTCATGCAACAATGCCACAGAAAAATGGAGCCAATGAACTAGTCACTACCAAGTGTGGTGGGGCTGCTGGACTTTGATGTGATGATACACTGGACTTTAGAATTTAGAACAAGTTCGGTGATCTAAACATAACACTATTATGTCATAAAAGGACAAGGAATAAACTTTAAGGGAATAATTTATTTCTGTGCCTGTTAGGGCATCATAAGCCACCTAAGAAAAATTCAGTCTTGCAAGTTGGACTTTACTCATGATCCTGTTTAGGGAGGAGAATTTTAGAAATGCTATTCTCTAATGTTTAGATGGCTCAAGTTTAATGTTCTGCAAGAAAAGGACATCTCATCCTCAAATTAATTCCTAAATTAATGAACCACTTAAAATGGCACTAGTTTTCCTTATTAGATATTGAAAGCAAAAGGTACATTGTACCAGAAAGTATTACAGATGCAAGAACGTAGCCCAGTTAATTTCATGGAGGCTTTTTTGAGAGAACTTCTTGGGAAACTGTGCATTAGAACATTGCAATAGAGTTCTACTTTTATACTGTTACAAAAAAAAAACAAAGGACGGTCTCTTTCAGTGTCAGGATAGATCTCAAATTATCCAGGTCGCTGAAGATTGGTTTTTCCTTCACCGTACCTCAACTAAGCCAGTCTCCTTGCACCTGATTTCAGATGCTTCAGTCTGGGATTTTTCTTGTAACTATATAACTTTAATTGTTTTAATTGCTGATACTTGATAGTGACAGGTGTTATGAATTTAAAAGACCACAAACAGGTTTTTCCTCCTGTTGGGAGAGAAAGCACAGGAGGTATAGACATGTTAATTCTCTTTGTGTGTTCTAAGAGAGGACATTATGTTTGAAGGAGCTGCAGTAGCATAAAATTGTGAGCATGGGCTATATTCCTTTTCCAAATGCCTTTGTGCCTTTAAAGATTTGTAATGTGTTTGTACAGTGACTCATTAAAATATGACCCCACAGAGCCTGTGGTGCATATTTACCAGTTATGAGTACTGAAGAAGTTAGTCAAACTAAACTGCAATATATTTTTAACATTGGCATGATAGGCATGGTTCAGAGAAATCGCATAAAAATTGACTCTGGCAAAAGCAATGAGGAAAAGAGCTGAAGAGTCTAAAACACCTACAACTCCCAGAAATCCCATCCAGTTTATCAGCTGTTAGGATTTCTGAGAGTTGAAAGCCAAAACATCTGGAGGGCTGGTAATTGCCCACAGGTTGAAAACCACTGGTCTAAAGGAAGAGAATATCCTCTTTCTCATTCTAGCTTTCTATGGAAGAGCTCAAGGGCTTCAGGATTTTTGTGGGGAGCAAGTGCAGTCTTATCTGTGACTTAACCTAATTATCATCATACCCCCTAGCAGCTCATGACTTAAAAGAAAACTACGCCAAACACGAGTATATAAATATTCCTGAATTAAGTTTATGAATTTATTCAGAGCTTGGAACACCGAGTTTGGGAATGAATTTGATAGTGTTAAACATGAGGAATTCATTTATTACTCCCAACACTAATAATTGAAATCATTTGTCTGGTTGTGTTATTGTTAGCTAACTTTTGTTGAGGATGTTAGTTCAGAGTCTCTCCATTGGATTTACAGGCAACAACATGGAGGTTACCAGTGTCAGCTGAAATGGTTTATGTTGTTGTCAGCTTTTTTTAAAAGAGCTGGCATTTTTTTCTTTTTAAATTTTCCTTCTTCCACACTCATTTTTACCAGATAGACTACAAAACACATATTATTGTTGCCAAGGAATGTTGGAGCTCAGCCATGTCTGGTAACTGTCAGGTAGGAAAGTTTGTCATCTACACCTCACAACAGGCCCGTAATAATAATAATAATAATAATAATATTATTATTATTATTTGTAGCCCGCGTCCATCTCCCCGAAGGGGACTCATAGCCAGGATTTTGATTGGGGGGGGCTGAGTCTGAGTGAGAGAGGGTCTACCCTAGCAAACCTTTTGTATCATTATCCCAATACCCCCATGCATATGGGATATATTGAGCATGGTGATCAGATCATGATATGAATAAACATAACAGTTTAAATAATGTACCAGTAAGGCCTTCTCGTGAACCACCCATGCCTGCCTCACAATATCATACACTTCACCCAAACTTCACATGCTTTGTTTGTTTAAAAGTTAATGAGTGATGCATTTCTGTGAGAGGACACTGATCCACTGCAAGTGCAGCAATAAGTGGATAACCACAAGGATCAGGCCTCTCTACGTTTTTCTTATAACTGAATCACTGCATCATTTCTACTTCCCCACTGTCAACCAAGAAGTCTAATTTACCAAGATCAGGGGGAGACCTGCAACATATTCCATTTAAATGATTAAGTATTTGACAATCCCACTCTATTCTGTGCCTTGTTTTTTGTGTGACACTAAGGCAAAGCTGTTATGGGCTTTTCTTGTCAAAATTTGTTCAGGGAAGGTTTGCTTTTGCTTCCTTTGAGGCTAGGAGAGTGCAACTTTCCCAAGGTTACCCAGTGGATTTCCATGACCAAATGGGAATAGTCTTAATCCAGTGCTCACACCACCACAACATGTTTCTTTTTCTGCATCTATTTTACCTTAGTTGTATAATTCAAAGGTTGAGAGAGGAGGGAGGTACACAACGAAACAGGAGAGAAGAGAAGGGAAGAGGAAGCCAAGAAAACAAAAGGAAAGGACAAAGGAAGTCAAGAAAAATTCTGAACTTTAATTATCCTAGTGCATAGCACTGTGTAAGTATACAATATTACAAAGGGCAATTCATCCCAAATAATTTTACACAGTATGGTATTTTACACATCAATATACAGTAGAAATCAGGCCAGAATATAACCAATAGAGGAAGAGAAGTTCAATATTAAAGAGTGCCACAATGCATCTTGCCCCCCCCCCCCAAAGACTCCAAACACATTTCTCCAATCAAAGGCCACTGGGAGAGGGAGACAGACCTACCTTTCAAATGTAAAAAACCTGATATTTTGGAAAAGCCCAGACTGCTTGAGAGCCTTGGTCTCCAAACAAATAATTCCTACCCAACCTATTCCAAAAATCACACCTTTTTATAATTTGATTGATGCTTCTTTGGCTCTACATGATTCCAGAAAGTAAGCAAATTACTTCCTTAATTTGTTCCTTTTTCCTCCTGTCTCCCTCCTTGTAGCCTTCCAGATTAGTGTAATGATAGAACCGTGTGATGCATTTCCTCCCACCCTACTACTACTACTACTACTACTACTGGAGAAAGAGTTTTCCTAGTTTACTGAATCTGACCGTGAAAGAGGAACCCATCCTAATGATTTTGAACAAATTTGATCAGCATGATTAACCAAATCAATTTTTATATTCAACATTAATTGGGGAATCTATAGAGTTTGAGAAAATTATCAGAACAACCAAATGAAGAGAATGATTTAATTTCAAACATTATATGTGGGGTTGTTGGGGTGGGGGTGGAACGACCTGTGGAATTGTAATGAGTTGATAAGTTCACTATATTTTTAGAAAGCTTATAAAATAAAATCCACATTTTTTATATTGCTGGCAATTGTTTACCAGTGTAAAATACCTACAGCTCTAAACTTGGTTAGGAAAATGACTAAAATCCAGGGGGGAAATGCCATCCTGTGGCTTATGCCACCCATAAGTGCATTTTATTTCACAGCCTGTTTTCAATACAGCAGTTGGATAGCTGACTTTAATTTTAATAATAGTTTAAAATCCCATTATATTGGTTGACTGAGGTGTACATGCAGCAAATACTGTGGCTACAAAGAGGTTCTTGGTTATGCCCTGGTGAGATTTTGTTATTTATGGGGGAAAGCAATGTTGTATATACATACAGAACTGAGAACCAAGGGGTAATAATTTGAGTCAGATAAATGTAGGGACAATGTTGGGAATGTTTAATGCATTTTATAGAACTTGTACAATTTGTCCAATGTCAGTCCCCTACAAAGAAACTTTTCCCGAGATATTCTGTCAATTCCTTACCAACATAATAGCCTTCGTGGGATATTCTCCATGTGATTGTTCTGCATACTTCCGCCTCTCAGTAAGTTGTGTAAGGGAGAGAACTAGGATTTCCACCTTACAAAAACATAATATCCAAGTCTAAATACAGCAATTGTAAGATGCCTCCAAGCTCACAGTGGCCACCTTAGAGGAGAGAGGTTGCTGATGCAGCTCAGCTTTGCAACATGGGAATGTTGTTGTTTTTCTACATTGGGCATGCCTGGATCATTGCATCCATTCCTGTGTAGACCCTGGGATTCATACAGAAATATGGGGGTAGGGGGCTCCTATAAGGATGTACAATTCTTACTCATGCACACTAAAAATGTCAGTGTTATAACTCAGAAATGCACCTCCCATTTTAATTTGGGATGAAACTATATTCCTTTCAAGCAGTTGGGAAACACTGATCTGTGACCCACATCTTTTCCCTTTTAGGTGGGAATGGACATTATTTTGAATAAGTCAACAACAGGAAGGGATTAAGCACTGCCTGCCCTGTAGCTTTTCTGTTCTTAACTGTTAAATAAACAAACGTGGACAAGAGAAAGAAGTAAACCACATGTAACTTATATATTGGCTTTTGAGTGTTGCTAGTGAGAAATTTCTTCATGATATATTTTGGAAATATATGTCCTGGCAAAGTCATACAAAGTAAAACCAGGCATGAGATAAACTTGTTCAAACTTTAAGCAACAGTTATGAACTTCCAGTCATTTTATAGCCTGTCTGCTTTCAAGTTGGTTTTCGTGACTTGACATAACAACCGGACAAACTCTGAGCACTTCAACCATGTTCCCTTTCTCAATAGCAGTTCTCGGAAGTATCACTATTCCTATAATTCCTCTGTGTTTCTCTGGTTTCAACTGATATTTGTCTATTTAAAAACATGAGCAAAGTTTTGGTTTTTTTATAAATTAAAACAATATGCAAAAATTTGCATAATACTTCCAAATGTACCATATTTGTATGAAGAATTGTCCCAAGAATTTTTGTACAATGAATTACATTTATTTATGGTGCAGTATATTTACAGTAGTGATCAACTATCGTGTTTGAATTCATGAATCATACTTGCTATGCAGCAGAAAATGGTATATATTGTTTTGTATGTTTCGTTCTTTCATTGTTAACAGACATCTTTCACTTCTATTCAAAATGCTTCTGTAATGATAAGACGCCCTGTGAGTGGTGACAATGACCTGTATCGCAACTTCCAACAATGTGTACAGCAAAGCTGGGATGAATCCTCTTAACAAAGGAGGAAAAATAAACATTCAATGGTGTAAACAGAAGGGCCAAGAATTGTCTGTTGGGTATGGAAAAACTTTAAAGAGGCCTGATTCCTGTACAAAACTGTTGTGGGTGAAAATAACAGGCTGTATTGACAACCAGAAATCCACCCACCTTAAAAATATTGGGAGCAGAAAGCTGGCAATTGGACCACTGAAAGAGAACATGAATACAAAGAAGCTGAGTACATTGTTTTAATCTGTCTTCACTGTTCAAGATAGAAGTATATACCTAAACAAAGATTTCCAAAGGAGTGAGTTGATGTGGCAAATGGTTTCAAGAGACATTTGATCTCTCAATAAATTAATCATGAGGTTCAGATAGTATTGAGGTGTGAGAATAATCCCATGTGCAAGAACACATTACAAAAAAGGACCTCTGTATTTTCACACACTTATCTTTCTGTCCATAGGGGAAGCAAGGCAGGGCCAACATACTGATCTCTGGTTATAAAAGGCTAGACATATAATAATGACCAGCATCTCAAGTTGGCCTGGTATCTGGAGAAGAAAATGCTTCTGATTAATGTCCATTAGGAGGTGATTCACATTGGTATGTATGTCACTTGTTGATTGATGGAGACCTCGTGAATTTCCAAGAATTTTCTTGGACAATGAATACTAACAGGTAATTTGTCATTCCCTTCCTCTTAAATATAGTCCACAGCACCTTGTGTTTCCTGGACATCTCCTTTCTGAGCATTAACCAGACATCTAATAATAACAATAACCATTTGTTACCTACCTCTCCTCATGGCTCAGTTCAAAGACATCACTATAAAATCCATACATATATTAAAACACATTGCTATAAAATACATATACTATACAATGATGCTGGGGGAAATGGAAGGAAAAAGGAAGAGGGGCCAACCAAGGGCAAGATGGATGGATGGATGGTATCCTTGAAGTGACTGGCTTGACTCTAAAAGAGCTGGGGGTTGTGACAGCCAACAGGGAGCTCTGATGTGGGCTGGTCTATGAGATCACGGAGAGTCCGAAGCGACTGAATAAAAAACAATAAAAACATATATTAAAATACATGGTACAAAGATTAAAATAGAATACGCGTATAATGTAAATTTAAATTTTAGAGTTTAAAATTGACTGGGAGGCTCACAGGAAGAGATAGGTCTTCAGTTCTGCCTTGAACTCTGACAGCTCATTTAGCTATCAGAGGTCTGACAGGTTGTTCCACAGTCTTGATGAAAAGGTCCTCTGGCTAATGGTTGGCAGGCTTGTTCTGGCAGGCTGGAGTAGATGCCTCTAGAGCAGGGGTGCCCATTAGGTAGATCGCGATCTACTGGTAGATCGCGTAGTGTGTCCTGGTAGATCGCAGGCAGGGCAGGAGGAAGGCTCAGTCCCGCCCTGGAGGCTCCCGCTGCCACCCAAGTGCTGCCGGCCCTGGGTTATCTGAGGTCTTTTCCACACAGTTGAATGGAATCCCATGTTATCTGCTTTGAATCGGATTATATGGTAGTATGGACTCAGAAAACCCAGTTCAAAGCAGATAGTGTGTTATATGTTTCACATATGTGTAGTGGGTAGGTAGATCATTTTGACTTGGTTGTTTTATAAGTAGCTCGCATGCTGAAAACGTGTGAGCACCCCGCTCTAGAGGATCTAAGTGTATGGGGTGGATTGTACCAGAGAAGGCAATCCTGTAAGTAACCTGCACCCAAACCATGTAGGGCTTTAAAGGTCAAAGCCAACACTTTGTTCTTTGCCCGGATACTAATTGGTAACCTGTTTAGTGATTTTAGTATGAATGTAATATGTTCCCTTCTAGGTGTTTCTGTCACTTGTCTGGCTGCCATGTTTTGAACTAGAATTTCCAAATGGTACAAAGGTAGCCCAATGTAAAACGCATTGCAAGCCCAACCTTGAAGTTACCAGTGCATGCACTATCATCTTTAGGTTCTCTGATTTGAGAAAAGAGTGCAGCTGGCCTATCAAAACTCCTGACCGTTGCATCTACAAGGGCTGACATTTGGAGAGATGGATCCAGGAGTATTCCCAAGCTGTGAACAGAGTTTTTCAGGGGGAGTGTAGCCCTATTCAGAGCCAGTTGGCATGCCTCCACCCCCTGATTAGGACCCTTAATGGCAAGCACCTTTGTCTTATCTGGATTCAGTTTCAGTTTGTTTTTTCATCTAATTCATTGCCTCCTTGAGGTATTCATTCAGAGGAGACACACTATCCTAAGTCAAGGCTGTTTTGGAAGGCATGGAGAAATATATTTGGGTGTCATTAGTGTCAGACTAAAGATATCAAACAAATGTTTGAGTTATGAGTATCTGTTTCTTTTGGTTTATGTGCTGTAGTAATACTACTGTAGGTGTGTCTGAATAGGTGCAGCTGGGTTTGCCTGACTCCAGTAGGGTGTGGCAGCTGTGTTTGTATAAATCTCCTTTGTTACAGATTGGGTTAGGCTTTTGGCTTTTGTAGTTTCTTACTGTCTATGCTGGCTAATGTGCTGGCTGAAGTTCCTGGCTGATATACTGCTGTGATGCTGTAGACTGGAGAAATTCATTTAAATGCTGAAATGCTGAAACCTGGAGAAATGGATTCCTATACTGCTGGAATGCTGTATACTGGAGAAATTCATTGAAATGCTGAAATGCTGAAGCCTGGAGAAAAGAATTCCTATGCTGCTGGAATGCTGTAATTTGGAGAAATTGATTCTTAAACTGCTGCAATGCTGAATTGGTAACAGGGATGCTGGGAGTTGCAATACTGTGTGAGTTAACACAGAAGCCTGTTACTGAAGAATGTGTGGACTGTTTATTGAAAGAGCATGTTGCTGGGTTTTTTGTTTGTTTGAAGCTATATTAGTAAATTTTTTACATGAAGACAAACTTTGTTCTTTTTGCTTCTGTTTGCTCAAATACCCATCAACCACCTTCTTCTGTTTTCTCTGCAACTGTGGATATAGAGGATTACATGTCCCATTATCCCATCTCCAACCGACAATTAGAATACTGATAACACCCTGCCCCATGCCTCGCAATGATCTCTCCTAGTAGTTTCATGTAAATATTAAAAAGCAACCTATGGGATACCATAACAACTCTTTTTTTTTTGAGAAGCAGCTATCCACAAGCACCACCATCTAGAACAGGGGCGAGCAAACTGCATAAAAATCTCCAGAGAAGGGGACTATAAGGAAGCATTATTTTATTTTAGTGGTTTTTATTATTATTGTATAATAATTTTATAACAATAATAAAATAATATAATAAATAATATAATATAATGTTATATATTATTATTTCAATATATTATGCTTATATATACTGTATATACTATAATAATTATGATATTAATACTAATAATATATAATATTTCTTGATATATTAATATGTTAATATTAATGGTGTGTAATATATAGTAAATATAGTAAGTGAATAAATAAATAAATTATGTAGATTAGCATGTAGTTCCGTCTTTAGGTGCGGCCCTCCATAATATTTTTTGGCTCTCGTGTGGCCCCTTGGAAAAAATAGTTGCCCACCCCTGATCTAGAACCTGCCTGAGAGATATAGCTAGAACCACAGCAACACAGTGCCTTCGATTCCCAGCCCCTCCAGGCATTCCAGAAGAATACAATGGTTGATAGTATTGAAAGCCACTGAGAGATCTAGACCAACAGGACACACACCCCATATCATTTACTAAGGCGACAATCACAGTTTCAACTCCATATGCTGCTTTGAAACCAGTTTTAAATGGGTCGAGGAAGTGTGTGTTATCCATGACTGCCTGGATTTGAAGGGCAACTGTCTTTTCAATCATCTTGTCCAAAAAAGGAAGGTTAGACACTGGTCCTGTAGTTATTAAAATTCAAGAGATTCAAGGAGGGCTTCTATTGAGAGCTGCAACTAAATGGTTCTGAAGAGACACTCACCTTGCTAGGAATACACAAGCTAATACACTAGGACTAAAGTAGTAAATGTATTGTGTGCTTTCATTTCTGACTTACGGGGATCTTAAGGCGAATGTGTCATGGGGTTTTCTTGGCAAGATTTGTTCCTCTAGGGCTGAGAGAGTATGGCTTGTCCAGGTTGCCCAGTGGGTTTCCATAGCTCAACAGGGATTCAAACTCTTCACTTGTAAGTCGTAGTTCAACACCCAAACCACTGTACCATGCTGGCTCGCATGATCTCTATTAACTCTCTTAACAAAAATATATACAATACAAAATATAATACAACACCCATATCTATGGAACCAAAATATGTACCTCTATCATTCGAAAATAATAGGGCTCATTATTATCCACAGTTTCAAATATCAGGAATTGGAGGTGGGATTATACTGTTAACACCTAAATACAACATGGTATAAAACAGTGGTTCTTAACCTGTGGGTCCCCAAATGTTTTAGCCTACAAGAATAGAATCCACAGCAACCTACGGACCACCGCCAAGACACTACACTTGGAGGACCATCATCCTTGGGCTATGAGGGATCACCTAAGTAAGTAAGGTTTACAAATCTCAGCCAGTTTACCAGTTGTTAAGATTTCTGGGCGTTGACGGCCAAAATATTTGGGGACCCACAGGTTGAGAACCACTGATATAGAAGTATAGAGCTAGAAGTGAACATAAGGATAATCTTGGCAAAAACATATTTTTTTCAACCACCCCAACATATAACTAATTTTTCAGCACAGTCTTAATATATAGCATTGTTCTTCACCAGTGAAATGTCTTCAATCTTTTATTACCAAAATGTAAATAACACATCTTTGAATTATTGATACGGAAACCCTGGTAGACTTGAGATAGCTAGTGTGCTATTTATAAAAGCCACCTAGGATCCCATTTTGAGAAAAAGGCAGGATATAAATTCACAGACAGACATTTCTATCCTAGCTGCTGATAGGATCGCAGAGTGGCTCCTCCAGCTCAGTAAACGTGACTTTCCCTTCCAATAATTTTACACTTAACTGTTAATCACTTGGTTCCTTGAAAGTCCTATTTGTTAGGGATATTATGCTATAATTTGATGGTATGAAACAAGCCATGGAAGTACTGAAGGAATAAAACAATGTACATAAACAAATAGAACAGGTAAAAGAGCTTATGAAGAGGACACAATTACAACTCCAGAACCCAGCGGATCATTTCTTACTGATCTATGTTTAAACAATGACCCTTGGAGTTGCCAACTTTTGGGAATGCATATTTTACTGCTAACATTAGTTTGCTGATACCTTAACCAACTCCATTATGTCTCCTAGGCAATGAAGGAACATACCAGAAAACCTTATTTAGACATCAACTGGCATTCACCTGTACTCCAGATTCTTGCAGTTACTTCAGACTTGCAGCACCCTGTTTGCAAACTAGTAATTCAGGTGTAGCTGCATTGCTGAGAAACCAATGTACTCTCAAGAAGTTTTACTGGCAAAGATGGGGTCTGTTTCACAAAGGAGTCATTTGTGAAATGACTAAAGTCCATCTGGATTTAACTGGATGTTTGCTGCATACATCCCCTTTCTCTTAAAGACTGCATCAGCAGGGTTTAGCCCATTTGTTACCTGCACCATTAATGATATCCGGGCAAGGCAAATTACCTAATATGGATAGGGAAGATGACCAATGTATTTCCTTCCTACTGGGCATGTAAATACAGAAAATATATCACAGTTACCCTTCTGTATTAATGAATTCAACCATTCACGATAGATAAGAAATCCAAAAAGCAAACCTTGATTTTGCCATTTTATATGAGATACACCATTTTACTACACCATTTTATACATTGTATACCAGTGCTGTCCAACTTCTGGTGGGTCCAGGGCCGGATAAGAGGTCACTGATGACCTGCGGGGCTGCTCGGCCCGCCCCAGGCCCCGCCCCAGCCCAGGCCCCCCCCTCCTAAAGCCGCCGAAAAAGGAGGAGTAGGCGGCGCCAAGAGCAGCGCGTCACAGGCCTGGCGTGACGGCTGCTCTTGGCACCGCCTACTCCCTCCTTTTCGGTGCCCCCTCCCTTCCCTAGGCCGGGAGCCGCGAAAGGAGAGAAGGCGGTGCCAAGAGCAGCGCGTCACGCCAGGCCTGTGACGCGCTGCTCTTGGCGCCGCCTTCTGCCCTTTTTCGGTGGCTCCCCCGCCCTAGGAAGGGAGGGGGGGCGCCGAAAAGGGGAGTAGGCGGTGCCAAGGGGCAGCGCGTCACGCCAGGCCTGTGACGCGCTGCCGTTGGCGCCGCCTTCTGCCCTTTTCGGCGCCCCCCTCCTTTCTAGGTAGGGAGGGGCGCCAAAAGGAGGAGCTAGCTCTCTTCCTCCTCCCTGCCCCGCCTCCCCCTCCCCCCCGGCCGCCATTTTTTTTTAAAAAATCGATTTTTAAAATTTAAAAATGGCGGCTGAGGGCATAGGTGGGGCCGTGTCCAACAGGCTACGGGGCCGGATCCGGCCCCGGGGCCGCCAGTTGGACAGCCCTGTTGTATACCATTGATTTTGATATCCAAGAGGGGCCCTAGAACCAAGCCCCGGTGGTTACCAAGGGCCCACTGTACCTGTTTCCATTAGTAAAGGAGTTTAGTAAGGGAGGAGGATCCAAAGGCCTAAATCCAAAAAACTGCAAGTAAACTCCACTGGATCAATTGTTGAATGAAACTTTAAAAAACATAGAAACTTAGAAAACCCCAATGCAAATACAGAAGCACTTTCTAAGGTTTTGCGGGGAAGGCTTTCCCCTTAATCTGCTGGTACATTTGAGAAGAGGGGGGAGCATCTCAGGTCCCACACAAATGGGTCATATCATCTGAATGGACTTTATGGCAAAACATGACAAAGCCAATTCGCTCCTAATGCTGGGCAAGGCTGTTTAACATGGTCTTGTCCCTCAGCCAAATTTAGATAATGCTCCAGAACTTCCTTGAAGCTCCAGAACAGCCCTTCACTTTGAGGACATGTAAACTGTTAGGCTGGTTCTGTTGCCGTTCACAATGGCCTTCACACTTTCCGGGGTTATGCTTATTGTCGTCATCTTGTCACCATCAAAGCAGTGGCCATGAAGCCCTAAAGTGCTCCTAGTTCAGTGGTTCTCAACCCTCCTAATATCGTGACCCATGTCATGTTGTGGCAACACCCAGCCATAACATAATTTTGATTGTTACTTCATAACTGTAATCTTGCTACTGTTATGAATACTAATGTAAATATGCAGAGTGTATTTCCATTCAAATTTGAATACTGGTGGGGTTGGGGTGTGTGTTTTGTCATTTGGGAGTTGTTGTTGCTGGGATTTATAGTTTACCGACAAGCAAAGAGCATTCCGAACTCCACCAGTGATTGAATTGAACCAAATTTGGCACACAGAACTCCCATGACTAACAGAAAATACTGGAAGGGTTTGGTGGGCATTGACCTTGAGTTTTGAAGTTGTAGTTCACCCACATCCAGAAAGCACTGTGGATTCAAATGATGATGGATATGGACCAAACTTGGCACAAATATCCAATATACCCAAATGTGAACACTGGTGGAGTTTGGGGAACATAGACTTTGACATTTGGGGATTGTAGTTGCTGGAATTTATTGTTCAGTAACAATCAAAGAGCATTCTGAACCCCACCAACGACAGAATTGGGCCCATTTTCCCATACAGAACCCCTATGACCAACAGAAAATACTGTTTTCTGATGGTCTTTGGCAACCCCTATAACACCCCCCTCGTGACCCCCCCCCTCAGGGCTCCTGACCCCCAGGTTGAGAGACACTGTCCAAGTTGATGCTCATTGCCTTTGCTGATACTTATAAAAGTGCCAGTGCAATTTGGAGGTAGGAAGCAGGAAAGAAGGAAAGCCATAATGTGCACTGGGTCCCATACTGGTAGAAAAGTGGACTATAATTCATTAATAAACAAATACAATCAGTAATAAACGGGAAGCAAAATAAAAGTTTGATAGTCAAAGGAAAAGAAGAAATGAAGGGCCTTGAGCTGGATTAACGTATGTGCTTGCTCTACACATTTGCTTACCTTCTTTATAAGAATGAATGTTTCAACAGCTTGTGTGCATCACATCTTCTTGTATTACCGCATCCTCATATTCATACAGGATCTTTTTTACTTTTAATTTTTGCTCCAGGCAGATTTAAGCAAGCGTGCAAATAAAGATCAACGCTATTGTCTGAGGCGCTTCATTTTGGCTTAGCCAAAAAATATATTTGGCAACATTGTGCCTATGTGGAAATCATGCTTAACTTATGAGTTAACTAATGTTTATTTTATTATTCATTTATCTAGGTTATATCCCACCTTCCTCTGAAATGGGACCCATGGCTGCTCACAACATAAATTAAAACAGGTACATGAAGTGAAGCTTTATAACAAAAAAAAGTTTTTAAAACATTTTTAAACAACAGTATTAAAACATCAATATTTTCAAACAATATAAAAGCATTGTCAAAGGTTTTCATGGTGGGAATCACTGGGTTGTTGTGTGTTTTCTGGGCTGTATGGCCATGTTCCAGAAGCATTCTCTCCTGACATTTTGCTTACATCTATGGTAGGCATCCTCAGAGATTGTGAGATCCTCACAACCTCTGAGGTTGCCTGCAATAGATGCAAGTGAAACATCACGAAAGAATGCTTCTGGAATATGGCCATACAGCCCAGAAAACACACAGCAACCTAATATAAAATCATTTTAAAATATGACTACAAGTGCAGACCTTTCTACACACCCACTTAATCCTTAAATACCTGTTTAAATAATCAAATAAAAAGGTATTTACCTGCTTATAGAAGGAGAAGCGGGAAACAACCTACACTTCCAATGAATATGGCTCCATATTACGTACAACTATTGCTTAACTATCATGCATGCTACTCTGAAAATAGTTACTGCACCCTAGTTGTACTTGTATGCTAATGTCACAGATTACATTTATTCAAGCAAACATTTTGCACAATCTTAATTTAACCTTGAATTATACATATGACACGCCTTCCCTTTGTTTCTGAAGGCAAGCACAGATAGCCACACCCAAGATGATTACTCAAGAAGCATAAGTGAAAGGTGTAATGACAGCTGTTTCTACCAGACACTTGCATCTAGATCACATGGAGCAATGTGCTGGCAAGACTGAAGACCGACAGGTTGGCGGTTCATTTCCGGGGAGAGCACAGATAAGCTCCCTTTGTCAGCTCCAGCTCCCCATGAGGGGAGATGAGAGAATCCTCTCACAAGAATGGTAAAATACAAAACATCCGGGCGTCCCCTGGACGTCTTTGCAGATGGCCAATTCTCTCACACCAGAAGCAACTTGCAGTTTCTCAAGTCGCTACACACACACACACACAAAACATCTTTCCAAAATTTAAAAAATGAGTGCAATAAATAATAACCATAGATTTTTGGAAAAGCCTAATTAATGAACACATGTTTAAATGAAAGAAAAAAAATCACTTAAACAAATAAAAAGGGATAAAACATCTCAAAGAGCAGGCAAAAAATGCCAGTGGGTTAAGAGTATAGGACACAATGGAACAATGGCTTCAAACTACAAGAAAGGAGATTCCACCTGAACATTAACTTCTGGACTGTGAGAGCCGTTCAACAGTGGAACTCTCTGCCCCGGAGTGTGGTGGAGGCTCCTTCTTTGGAAGCTTTTAAACAGGCCATCTGTCGGGGGTGCTTTGAATGCAATTTTCCTGCTTCTTGGCAGAATGGGGTTGGACTGGATGGCCCTCTTCCAACTCTATGATTCTATCCCATCCAAACCCAAGTAAAGAAGGTGGAGGCATTACTTTTCATTCAACTAAAGGCAGCACTTTGAAAAGCCAAAGAAGCACATCCATCTCCAGCTGGCTTGAAGGCAGGGCCACACAGGCACCTTGAATGAAAGAGGAGGAGGAGGAGGAGGAGGAAGAGGAGGCGTGTCTGGCGGGGCCCCTCTCCAGCCCAGCCCGGCCCAGGTGAAGGCGAGGCGCGCCGGCTTTCCCTCCCGCCGCTGACGGAGGCAGACGGACCAGAGCAGCCGAGGAGGAGGCAGCGGCCAAGCCAGGGCTCGCACACCGGGACCCGCGCGCAACACGACACCCGCAAGCCGGGCGCGGGCGCTCCCCTCTCCCTTCTTTCCACCTGCTGCTGCCGCTGTTTGGGGGATGCTCTGACCGAGCCCCGGCGGAGAAGAGGAAGCCAATGGAGCGCCCCGAGCCGCTGTGGGTCAACCGGAGCTGCGCCCACGGTGAGCGGAGGATCAAGGCCTGGCTGGGGGAGACTGGGGGGGGGGAGGCGGGAAGCCCCCTTGGGACTCCTCCAAAGGGCCAGGGAAGGAGCGGGCGCGCCGATCCAAAGCCCGCCAACAGCCCTGGCCCGTGGCGTGGCTTCTGGAGAGGGGCCGGCAGGAAAGTCACGCCTCGGGAGAAGAAAGGGTGTCGGAGAGAAAGGGTCGGAAGAGGCCTGGGCCAACTTGGGCCCTCCCTCCCTCCCTTCAGGTGTTTTGGACTCCAGCTCCCATCATTCCCCATAGCCACAGGCTTAAGCGGCTGAGGGAGGAAATGAAGGGGACTGGGGCTGCAAGGAATGGTGGGGGTTGGAGTCCAAAACCCCTGGAGGGAGGGAGGGCCCAAGTTGGCCCAGGCCTGCTCTAGAGAACTCATGGAGCTGGAGGGGGTTGCTGCTGCTCTTGTTGCCAGAGTAACTCAGCCTAGGTGGCTAGTAACGTTTCTCCCAGGCATCACAATGGGTTTCTGTGAGCTTGGAAGGAAGGGGAGGAGAGGGAAGCTTGCTCTTTCTGCCTGGCCTTTGCCCTGCCCTGGGAGACCCAGTTGGACCCTTCCACACAGCCAGAGTAACCCAGGACATCAGGGCAGACAATCCTCATCCACAATATCCGCCTTGAACTGGGTTATCTGAGCCCACACTGCCACGCAATCCAATGTGGATTGTATACAGCTGTGTGGAAAAGGCCCCCAATTTGGCCAGGAGTCTCCTCTCCCCCTTCTCCCTTATATTGGGCACGAGCAAGGTCGCAGTGGGCAAGGAGTGGATTTGATCCTGAAGTCAGGCCTGAAGGAAGGGTAGTAAAGGTAAAGGTTTCCCCTTGACGTTAAGCTAGAGCAGTACCTATTGATCTACTCACATTTGCATGTTTTTGAACTGCTAAGCTGGCAGAAGCTGGGGCTAACAGCAGCAGCTCCCCCTGCTCCCCCAGATTTGAACAGCCAACCTTTTGGTCAGCAAGTTCAACAGCTCAATGGCTTAATCAGCTGCACCAGGGCTCACACACAGGGACCCTGAGACTGGGTGGAAGAGGGTTTACCCTAGCAACACAACACCCACAAGTCATAAGGGTAGGAAAGTGGAAAGTCCTTTAAGGAGAAATAGATGGCCACCATGTCTTAATGTTTTGATGTCTAGCACTCCTTCTCTCTTGTGTTATGTTTAAAAACAGGGCTTCCAGAGACTAGGGAGGCATGTGGGCAGCGCTGTTGTCCTTGCAGGCAACCTTGCTGATAATGGCACAGAAGGACAAAACAAAGGGTATTGTAGGGAAGCTGGGGTTTTATCTTGAGTCCAGATGCAGAAATCAAGAAAAGTCTGGTATGGGATCTTCCAAGGTTTCCTCTCACTCATGCTTATCAAGCTTATATGCACCCATCCGTGGCTTGGATTTTATGCTGACTTTTTCCCCATACTGGAACATTAACTGAGATAAGTTTAATATGAGATTAAATAGGTATATGGAAAACGTTCTCTCATTGTTGTGTGCCTTCAAGACCTTTCCAATTTATGGCGCCTTGAGGCAAAACAATCACAGAGTTTCCCAGAATTAGCTGTGGCCGTGTTACTTGGGCATTCTGGCATTGTAGCTTCCCTCTGCATCCTAAAATTGGGCAGGATGGGAAGAAACAAGGGAAGTTTTCCTCTTCCAGGAAAGCCTGAAATATTTCCCCTATCTCATAATTCATCCCCTTTTTGTGCATCCCGTATAATAAACTAGCAAGTAAGAACAAACTTATTTGCACTTCAGAGGGAAAATGCATTTCTGATTTTCAGACCTACTTAGGGTATTTTTTTAACATGCCATTAACTACTGTCAAGTTGGTTTCGACTTATGGTGACCCTATATTTGAGAGGCCTTACATGGAGTGTTGAACTGGAGTGTTCTACATCTAGCCTAGAGTGATACGAGTCCAGTCCATTCTATTATCTCAGGATTCGCCCATCTCACCCTGTCTTTTCCTGCTGTGATGATGTCCCCAGTCCCTTCATAAAACTTTGAATTTTGTGACTTTCTCCCCATGGAATATAGCAGAATTGGAGATACTAAATCAGTATGACTGGTGCCCATCTTCCTCCTTTCTTATGAGGAAACCTTTGCTTTCGAGGATGGTGTGGGCATCGTCAATGGCAAAGGGAGGAAAAGGCTAGCTTTCGTATGACATAAGGGCATTGTCCCTGTCATGGAGATAAGAATTCACTTGTTGTTTTCTGGTTCACAAAGGCTGCGCTGTATCAGGCAAAGTGCCAGGGTCTAAGCAGCCTGCCACATTTGCATTCCTGTTTTTGCTGTTTAGCTGCAGATTTGTGTTGGGGGGGGGGGGGGGAATCTGTAGATAGATTTGATGTTTCTTGTTTTCTCCAAAGATCTGGTGTGTGTGTGTGTGTGTTAGTAGCAACTTGAGAAACTGCAGGTTGCTTCTGGTGTGTGAGAATTGGCTGTGTGCAAGGACATTGACCAGGGGACACCCGGATGTTTGATGTTTTATCATCCTTGTGGGAGGCTTCTCTCATGTTGGGGAGCGATGGAGCTGACAGAGGGAGCTCATCTGTGCTCTCCCCAGATTCGAACCTCTGACCTGTCAGTCAACAGTCCTGCCAGCACAGAGTTTAACCTATTTGTGCCACTGGGGGCTCCTGAGAAGATTTCCCTGTTATCCTACATTCATATGGCTGCAGCCAACAGAGTGTGCTCAATTGGCATTTGACTTTCCAAAGTTCCCATGTCATAAGAGTTTGTGTTTTTATATGCATGTCAATACAGCTCCACAGCTGTGTGATCTATGATACAATATATGACTAAAAATGTAGAAGCAAACAAGAGCAAAGTATGAAAGACATCTTCTCCTCCATGTCTAAATACTTTGTGAAATAAGAATTTTGGCTCTGTGGTTTGGATGTCTCACTCAAATACGGTAAATAGACACCTCTGTTTGTGCAAGACAGACCTACCTGCATCCCCAATGATTGTGGGGTCACTTTCTGATCACATGACACCCAGGGATGGATGGGGAAGGTCAAAGATGTAGGAAAGAACCTGAAAAATCTGTCTCTATAGTTGTCCTTCTCTGGATCTGACCCAACAGGCTTTCACTTCCATCGGAAAGCGAACCATAAAGGTGCCTGACAAGCCTTTTGCATCTTTTTGGGGTTGAGCCATGGTGAACCTTGGAGCCACCAACCTGCTTCAAATAGGTGGGGAAACCATAAGGAAATATGAATTTTTGGGCTATTACACATGTTGGCCAGATCATTTGTTCAATCAACTGGTTGCTAAATAAACAAGAATAGACCAGATCATTTTTTCCTGGTCAGTGTCCCTCTCTGCTTGTTTGTGATAGTTTGGCACTGCAAGGACCATTTGATCTTAAAAACCTTTATAAACTGTGTTGCTGTAAGTTTTCCGGGCTGTATAACCATGTTCCAGAAGCATTCTCTCCTGATGTTTTGCCCACATCTATGGCTGCCATCCTCAGAGGTTGTGAGATCTGTTGGAAACTTGACAAGTGAGATTTATATATAAGAGGAATGTCCAGGGTGGGAAAATGAACTTTTGTCTGTTTGAGGCCTTTGTGAATGTTATATTTGGCCACCTTGATTTATATATCTGAGGAACGTCCAGGGTGGGAAAATTAACTCTTGTCTGTCTGAGGCCTTTGTGAACGTTGCATTTGGCCACCTTGATGGCCACCTTTAATGGCCTTGCAGCTTCAAAGCCTGGCTGTTTCCTGCCAGGAAGAATCCTTTGTTTGAGGGTGTTAGCTGACCCTGATTATTTCAAGTCTGGAATTCCCCCCTTTTTAAGTGTTGTTGTTTATTTATTGTCCTGATTTGGGGGGGGGGTGTTAATACTGGTAGCCAGATTTTGTTCATTTTCATGGTTTCCTCCTTTCTGTTGAAATTGTCCACATGTTTGTGGATTTCAATGGCTAATTTCCAACAGACTTCACAACCTCTGAGAATGCCTGCCATAGCTGTGGGTGAAACATCAGGAGAGAATGCTTCTGGAACATGGCCATAAAGCACGGAAAACTCACGGCAACCCAGTGATTCTGGCCATTAAATCCTTTGACGACAACACCTTTATTCCTGACCTATTCTTATTAATTTTGACAGTTGCTTATGCTTAGTCATTAGCAACCCTAATTTCAAACTACTCATTAAACCAGCATAACTGTAGCAATCAAATACATCTTGAAGACTTTGATGTAATTGTTTTGTTTCCTGTAATGAGCTATAAATGGATCATTATCTTGGGTGTGAGAACCATAGAAGCTTATCAGTGTGTCCCATTCCATCGCCCCCTCCACTCCCTGCACTAGTTGACACACCTTTAGTTGTAGACATTAACAGTGCCTTATCTCTGATATAAAGTGATGTGTAACTTGTTTCTTATTAGAAATAATTGTACATAAATCATCTTGCAAAGATGTTTGACCAGAGAGAATATGAGTTAGTCTATTATTCTGTTTCGTTTCCATAATCTTAATGACTTCCCTTTTATTGCTTTCTGGTTCTCAATCAGGCCTGTGGACTCATTTCCATCATTTTGCCTTGGCATTTGGTGTATAGACTAGTTAATAGACATGGTTAGATTCAGTCAGAATTTTCGTAATTCGAAATAAATTTGGAAAGATTTTCTTTTTGAAGCGATTTCAAAGTATTTAAGGAATGTCCAGGGTGGGAAAATGAACTTTTGTCTGTTTGAGGCCTTTGTGAATGTTATATTTGGCCACCTTGATTTATATATCTGAGGAATGTCCAGGGTGGGAAAATTAACTCTTGTCTGTCTGAGGCCTTTGTGAACGTTGCATTTGGCCACCTTTGCCCTTCCGAAGCTCTTTCCGCCATTTCTGTTCCGAAGCAGTAAGTGAGTTGGAAATGATTCAGCATTTCAGGGGGGTGTCGATGCCCAAGGGGCACCCCTGTTGCCAATGCTGGGGCGCGTCCCTCTCTCAGCATTGGCAAGTGTGTGGGGAAGAGGCCCCAGGAGCGCACATCCAGGGACCGTGCTTCACCAGCCCCTGGGCGTGCGCTCTCAGTCCTCTTTCCCCCACACGCTTGACAGTGCTGGGGCGCCTCCCTCTCCCAGTGTTGGGAAGTGAGCATGGGAAGAGGACCTGGGAGCGTGGATCCAGGGTCCGTGCTCCACCGACTGGCCACTGAGCCTCCTCAGCCAGTTGACCTCACTTATGGCGAAGCCACCTCTGGCTGAGTGAAGCGATTGGTGAGTGTGCCCGCCGCTGTTTCCCGCCTCTTTCCTCATGCTTCTTCTGTCCTTCCTGGGCCCAGCTGGGGCCCAACGGAGCATCTGGCCTATGCCATGAAGCTCCCAAAGGTCGCCTTTGGCCTCCTTCCTCATGCTGGCCTGCACTGGGCACGGCGGGCACAGCAGAGGAGGACTCACAGCGACCTCCCTGCCTTCCTGCCTGCCTAAACTTCCTGGGCTATTATTATTATTATTAAAGGCTGGGTGGCCATTTGTCAGGGGTGCTTTGATTGTACTTTCCCTCCATGGAGGCAGAAGGGTTATTATTATTATTATTATTATTATTATCCATCCACCTGGAGTCTGGGCAAGCGTTTTAAAACAGAGTGGTGAAGTTTCTCGCTTTGTTGTTCCTCCTGCTTCCATCTTACGCCAGAGAAGCCGTTTTAAACCAGTGTGGATGAATTTCCTCGCTTTGCTGTCCCCCCTTCTGGAGTAAAACAACTACTTTCAAAGTAATGACCACCCAATGAAACAGGAAATAACACTGTTAAACCATTATTCAGAATTTGGAAGTCTCTGAAGTTTCATAAAGTTTTGAATATTTTTTTCTGTGAAAATCGGAATTGACTTCCGAACCCAACCACCAGTGCCGCCTATATTCGAAACGAGTTTTGAACCAAATTTGTAATGGATCAACCAAGCCCTCTAGTTAACTGATTTTTACTGTTATTCATGTGGCATGTTTTGTATTTCCACAAAGTAAACCAACAAGACCTTCACTATTGAATTAATTGCTTTGGAATCATAGGGTTGTAATTTTACAAAGTCTTTATTCTTCTCTTTGGGGTCCTGCTAAAAATAGGGCAAGTTGGATTGATTTTTTTCAGTATCCCCGAATACAGATAGATCTGGTTTTTCCAGTTGTATGCATTGTATGGTTGAGGTTTACTATGTAAGACTAGGAAATATTACTAAAGCAATTAATGTGTGTGAGAGTTTTATTTGATACAACACACCATATAACAGGTCTGGATCCCATTGATAGCACCAACTATAATTATTCTAAATTATTTGGAATTAGTGGTTATGGTGGATCAGTACATAACTAAATCCTGTTGATTTAATCGGCCTGTTTAGGAGCCCCCAGTGGCGCAATGGGTTAAACCCTTGTTCCGGCAGAACTGAAGACTGACAGGCCTGAGGTTCGAATCCGGGAGAGCGTGGATGAGCTCCTGCTGTCAGCTCCCGCTCCCCATGCAGGGACATGAGAGAAGCTTCCCACAAGGATGGTAGAACATCAAACATCTGGGTGTCCCCTGAGCAGCATTCTTGCAGATGGCCAATTCTCTCACACCAGAAGTGACTTGCAGTTTCTCAAGTCACTCCTGACACACACAAAAATGGTTTGTTGTAGATGGGACTTGGAATGAGACCTTTGCAAGAAATAAAGCATTCTGCCTGTGTATTTATTCATTCCTTTTATGATTTCCATGCTGTCCCTTATTGAGGAGAATTCAAAAATATTATCTCATGTACTATATGTAATTTCCTTGTAACATTGAACATTGGTGCTTAGCTCTCAGCAAGGTCTCGCTGGGTTATCAGAAAACAAAGGGGCATTTTTACCATCTTGTGGAGAGCCAAACAAGTAAAGTTGCAACCCTTTCTTCATTACAGATAAGCTGTTGCTCAGCTGGGTATTCAAACTGACCAGCTTTTCCCAGCATGAAATACACATTCAAATGCTCTCTGCTGTTTAAACAGGTGTATGACAGAGAGAAACCCCTGTGCCCTTTGTTAGGGAACGTTTATCTGGTTGAGTTTCCAGTTGAGCGAGCAACAGCATTTTTGTCTTGAAAAATATTGCTGTAAGATGCTTGCCTCTTTAAGATGATACAATGCCTCTTCACTTTCTGAAAGATCCCATTTTTTGCCTTCCAGATGCAAATTCCCATTCAGTGACCAGAAAAAGCATTACTTGTTGAATTTGTCATTACTATGCAGGCATTAAAGGCACTGATGTCAACATTTGTTAAGAAAAGAGATCGCTCTCCTAAAAATGAAACATGGATTGCGTTATTTGATACTGTTTTTTAATATGCTTTTAAGCCCTATTTATAAATTTGGTTCCTAGTGATATTTCCCTTTGATACAGTGTAAATATGTTTATTGCATTTACTTCATTAACCAACAAAAATGGTACCAGTCAGAAATAACATGGAAAAAATAGAGACCGGTGCCTGCAAAACAAATTTATTTATTTATTTATTCTTCAAACTTCCACTTCCCGAAGGCTCCGAGCGGTTTACAGTTTGACAAAAAATACATAGCACACAGACAGGGGCGGTCTTTCCCATTACGCGGACTATGCAACCGCGTAGAGCGCCATCTTGGACGCGGCGGGGTGGGGCGCCATTGTGGGGCGCCGCAGTGCCGTATCGCTGTGCTGCTGCTGCGCTGCGGTGCCCTCCATGCTGCTGCACAGTGCCTACGGAGTTCACTTGAGCTCCGTAGGCACTGGGTATGCGCGCGAAAACCTCCGGTAAGTCAGGGAAGGGGAGAGGGGCGGCGGAGAAGAGGGGGAGCTGAGTGAAAGGAGCCGGAGGAGCGGGGGGGGGGCAAAATAATGTTTGGGGGGGGCGCCAAAATAGTGTTCGCTTACAACGTAGAATTACCTTAGACCGCCCCTGCACACAGACAATACGATACAACACAAAAGGGAGGTACTACATCTAAAGCAGGGGAGGGAAGGCCAGGGCTCAAAACAAAAAACACCAAACAACACAAAACAAGAATAGTAAAGCAATTGAACATTTTTCTTCAAAACTAACAGTATACACACGTGAACTGAAACAATTAGGTCAAGTAAACCTTCTCTAAAGAAACAGAAACACTGTGAACTTTCTAGAGACCATACCAAACCATAAGCCACTTTTCTTATGATTTCTTTTTTGATGGCAGAACTTCTAGATCTATCCATTTGAACATGATGTGGACAACTAGTGATGCATGCTTATTTGCTCTCCTTTTTTCTCATTGTATTGTTCAAACATACAATGGGATGCTGGGTGCAGCTGCTGCTGTTCACTTTGCCTGTTGTGGGCAGGCATACACAGATGCACTAGGATTGTCTAAAATAAAATCTCATTCTTTCATAGCTCATGGTTTGCTGCATTGTTTACTGCAGAACAGCTGCTGCAATCCAACAGCAAATGCCTGTGTTTGTCCAGCTCCATTTCACTATCCTCATGGTCCCAATGCTGCTAGAAATCTTCCACTAGACATAGGATAAGGAAGAAAAGAAGAATTGGGAAGGCAAGAAAAGACTCTGTTAAAAAGTGTGTCTTTTTTCAAATTGGTTGGGGTGCCTTTTGACACTACTTTAACTGCTATGGCTCAATGTTATGGAATCTTGGGAGTTACAGTTTTACAAGATTTGCCTTCGAGTGTTGGTACCTCACCAAACTACTAATTCCCATAGCACTGATCTATGGCAGTTAAAGTGGTGTCTACATTAATTCTACAGTATAGATGCACCCTAAGACAGCGGATTCATTTGAGAAGTATATCCATCACTGAGATACATAAGAATGTCAGCTTTTTGCTGGTAGAGTACTGTACCATTATTCATTTCATATTACAGGTAGTCCCCAAGTTACAAAAAAGTTGCATTTGCACGTGAGCCGGAACAGGTATATTTTTAAGCCAGAAATATGTATGCTTTAGCTTTGGATAGCATATAAAAAAATTAACACCCCTGTGGTGTTTGTTTTGCTGTCTGTGCCTCTGTGAAAAAGATTTCATCTCACTTTCTGTCCTTGTGATATTTGGATTTTGAAAAAAATGGCTTGTTGTGGAAGCAAAGATTGGTGGTAAAGCTTCAGTGCAGACACCTTTCCCCCATGATAACTCTGTGAATTTTCATTCTGAGAGATACTTTTTTCTCACTTCCTGTTGTCTCATCCTTATTCTTAACTTCAAGTCATTCCTAAGACACTTGTTTGTAATTCGAGGACACTCTGTAGTTAGTCAACAAGTGGAGCTTTCCCCAAGAGAATAGTAAGAACAAGAAAAAAAACTCTTATATTGAAGGCTTATATTTTCTGCCACAAAAAAATGTCAGATTTAGTTGTATATTAGATCAATGGCTTAAAGATTATCAATAAATATATGGTTTCTTCAAAGTCATATGGACCAGTCATTCCTTGAACATTTTAGTTCATTTTACCAAAAGAAGCAGAAGTGAGGAAATGTTGTAACAAGGTTGCATATTCACCATTTTTAGATTTTGTAATTGTTCACATTCCTTCCTTTTACAAGTTTCAAAACAACATCTGTTTTGAAACACTGAATGTTACATTTTTAGAGAATGCAGACATACACTGAATAAGTAAAGAAAACAGATTGTGCCACTACCTCAACTGTGTTGTTTTTTTTACTGTGTTGCTTGTTTTTAATTGTTCTTAACCTTCTGTATTTTATTGTGCCTTCGGCTCTTGTAACAGAACCAGTCGGCGGCATAAAACTAAATAAAATAAATAAATAATGCAATTGTGAGAAGTGACCTGTAAACAGAACCAAGGAAACTACTGTCCATTAAAACCTGTGGTACCTTTCTCCACCCCACCCCCAATTTTCTTGTTTTCCCAGGTTCCGTGTTCACCTTGACTTGCTTGTCTCGTCAAGTTGTTTGTCAGGTCATTGAGAATAGCAGCTCCGCGTCCTCATCCTCCGGGAATCTCAGTTTACACACTGAACAGACTGTGCAGATAGAGGACAAATATGGCTTCTACATTGGCCTGGTCTTGGCCATCCTCTCCAGCTTCCTCATTGGCAGCAGCATCATCTTGAAGAAGAAAGGACTGTGCCGGCTGGTGGAGAAAGGAGGCACTAGAGCTGGTATGATTTCATTGGCTTGGAAGATGGAAGGGGCCTTCAGTTATTTCCTGGCAGACTTATGGCAGATTCTTAAGGGCTTCAGGATAAGTGGCAGCTTCCTCATGTGGCTGATCCTATGGTTAGCAATGGATACTTCCAGTATGTTGTTCCTCGGGCTCTTATAATTCACTTCTTTTGAGGAATGGAGATATGTATGTGACACATCCTGCCCTCAGATGCAATGGAAGTTATTGTCTCAGCACCAGTACAGACAACTCTCCGTATCCACAGCTTCTACATCCACAGCTTCAACCTCAATTTTGCCATTTTATATCAGAGATGGCATTTTGCTACATTGTTGTATATAATCGAACCTGAATATCCTCCGTTTTTTATGCCCATGATGGTGTCCTGGAACCAAATCCCAGCCAATATAGAAGACCTAAAGTCTGGTTATACACAACGATATATAATACTTTATCTCATTTAGTTGTGATTTACCAAATCAATTATTCCTGATGAGGCTGTTCTCAGTAAATGTAATGCCAGATTTAACCTTAAGGCAAGAATGGGACTCATTGAGTTGCTGGACTGCAGTTTCAAGCACCATTCACCATTGGCTATGCTGGATAGATCTAATAGGGACTGCAGTCCAACCACATCTGGAGAAGCACATTATTCTCTTTCTTTTCCTAACCAATAGTTTCCCCATGCTTGCTTTGAGTCAGCAAGGACCGAGGTCTGGAAAAATTGATTAATCCAGCCAATCCAGTCTTTGGGAAAGGCTGCTCAATCTTGAGGATGAGTTAGTAAAACCCATCCAGAGAGTACTAAACCGGCGAAGATTGCCTTATAGAAATTTTTACAATCCAAGCTGAAATGAAGAAAAACTCTAAACTAGAACATATGTATGTGTGGTTACTCTTACACAGCTAAGGAACTGTTTACTGTTCAGTATGATACCCATCTAATCTCTCCAGCTAGGCATTCAGACTTGATTTGTTGCCATTTTACGTATCTTAGTGCCTCCCGCATACATTCTTGTTAGTCAGACACTCATAAATAGCTAGCATTTCCTGTTCTGCCACTATGTATTTCCAATCTTCAGTTTTTATTTCTCCTAAACAAAGCTTTGAATGGAATTATTATATGCAGCTGCTGATAATCTCAGTGTTTCCACACCATAAATTTTTACATTTTCCTTATGATGTAGTGTTGTGAAATACCCATTTCTAAACAGGGATATTTTTTCCTGGGTCATATTGTTAATCCAAACAAAAGTACACCTTTTGAATTAATGGCATTTGCCTATGTGTTGATTCACTATTTAGTTATTGGTTAAGTGGTCAACTCTAGTTGAGACTAACCATTGAGATTCAGGCCACTCTGTTATAGTTGTCACTTTCCATTAGCTCTTCCCCAGCTGAATATACCTTTGATTTGTTTATACACATTGAACAGCCTTTATCCAGAATTCCAGAATCCTCCAAAATCTGAAATCATCCTCATGAGTGGCTGAGATAGTGACATCTATACTTTCTGATGGTTCATGCAAAAAAATATTTAAAAGATTGTGTATGAGATTACCTTCAGGCTATGTGTTCAAGGTGTTTTATTTAGACTTGGGCCCCATCTCCAAGATAACCAAGTCTTTCAAAATAAAAAAAAAGCTAAAACATTTATAGTCCCAAGCATTTCAGAGAAGGGAGACTTTTATTTAAATCCATTGATTTGCTTAGCCAATGCTTTCAGAGGGGTGTGTGTGTGTGTGTATTTTTCCAGCTGGTCGTACTGCTATCTAGCTATTTGTTTCTGCTTTATCATAAGTCTCTTCACATCTGTTAGTCTCTAAGCACATGTTGTCTTTTGCTCTTCCAGGGGATGGAGGTCATGGCTACCTACGGGACTGGCTGTGGTGGGCTGGTTTGCTCACAAGTAAGTTCGACTGTTCCACGGTTGTCTAATTTATACCAATGAGTAATGAGACATTTTCCCTGCTTCCTAGTGTGCTGACTGCTGCTCTGTAAACTACAGTTACCATGTAGAGACATTCCCATCTAGTTCAGGCCCTTGGGGTCCCTGAAGGTCCGGCTCTGCACTTAGCAGTGTGGAAGTTGCCTCAGACAGCACATTTTGGATATAATTAAAAGGGCAGCTAATGGTTAGTTATATAATTGAACTCAATATGTTTTTGCTGACAGGGAGGGGAGCAGTACTTTGTCAATTGATAATAATTGTTTATTTGATTTATATCAAGCTGTTCTTCAACAGAGTTTAGGTTAGCTAAAAGTATGGGAAGGGGAAGAAAACTACTGGATCTCTAGTAGAAAAAAGTTCGATAATCAAGGTACTACCAGCAAGAAGTACCTGCCATGTAGTTAGTGTCCAAGTCATGCTGTTCTGCTGTCCTCAATCACAGTTGCCCCAGCTGACCCTATATCTTAGATAGATCAGTCATGGGGCAGGCAGCCTTTATATACCCTGAGCTGTTTGAGGTTTGGTATACTACTTGAATGCAGCCTTAAATGCAAACATGACTAGCAAAAAGGTTTAGACATGAATACTATTTCTTATAACCCCCTGTTCTTTGTTTACCCTATATGTGTTTATTCAGTGGGTGGAGGAGAAGCTGCCAACTTTGCTGCCTATGCCTTTGCACCTGCAACAATTGTTACTCCACTTGGAGCCTTGAGCGTGCTCATAAGGTGATTGCCTTTTATTTCTACTCTGGCCTCCTGTATTTATTCTAATATGTACACATCTCCAGCTGATTTGCTATGCAAGCAGAACAAATAGTTTGATAACATTGTCCTTGTATAGAGGCAACTAGGTTGCTTGTAGGTTTTCACAAAGCGAATCTTAGCAGAATGCTGGGGTCAACTCAGCATTCCTTGAAAAAAGCAGAAATTCTAATTGTTTAACCTATTTTTCCCTGCTAAATAATGATAGCACTTTTTCATTGGAATAGAACATTTTTATAGGGCCCTTCTTCACTGGCCCAAATGCAAAGATAAGCAGCAGGGGTGAACACAGAGATTGTCCTCTTCTTGCCGACTGTTTAGTCCCTAAAAACAAAAGAAAGGAGTCCGTAGAAACCACAACGTTTGCCTTCCTGGGGCTAGAAAATGAAACTAATGGACTTCGGAGGATTTCTGGGGGGGGGGGGGGGCAGGAAGGAGAGGCTGGCATTGTCAACCCTCCTTCTTAGACCCCTTCCACACAGCTGTATAAAATGCACATTGAATGATGGATTATATGGCAGCGTGGACTCAGATAATCCAGTTTAAAGATGATATTTTGGATTATTTGCCTTGATATTCTGGATTATATGGCTGAGTAGAAGAGCTCTCAGGCTGCCTGAGCCGGGGAGGAGGGGTAGCTGTGGGGGCTGTCTGTTTGGATCCTGAATGGAGATCCTAGCAGAAACTCCCCACTGCCTCCATGTCTGCAAAGGTCCAGATTTTTAAAATAATTTCGGATATCTTTTAAACCTGGATAATTCCAGGTTGAAATGGATTAGCCTGAAATGTCATCTGGATGCCTCAATCTAATCCATTTTTATCCCCCATTATGTGCCCGTATAGATGGGGCCAGGCTGCATCTCTCCAAGAAGAATCAAGATCAGATACAGAATATACAAATACTGCTTTTGCTTTTGAAATTTTTTTCTAAATCTAAACTTAATCAGACAAGCCTTGGCATTCTGACCCAAGTTAATCTTTCCTAAGTGCATTTTATCTCAAAGACATTTTCTCGGTTTATTTTCCTTTGATACACAGTGCCATTTTGTCTTCCTATCTACTTGGAGAACATCTCAACCTGCTGGGCAAATTAGGCTGCATGCTGAGCCTTGTGGGTAGTACAGTGCTGGTGATCCATGCTCCAGAGGAAGAGGAAGTCTCCACTCTCGATGAAATAGCTTCTAAACTGAAAGAGCCAGGTAATCACATGGGCAAGCAACTTTGGTTGTTCAAAAGTGACATGTAGTAGAAACTGTTTTCTGTCTGGAATACAAATGGGATGATGGTCTAATTATAGCTGTGAATCCTGATCCTATTATTTGACCGAGTGGGATGGGTACTTCAGACTGTGTATGCTAACGGATAAGGACAAGTGTCCCAAATGAAGGATTTCTGAAGAGCTGCTAGTGATAGCAGCATTAAATGATGTCTACAACACTCTCACAGTCACAGAATGCATTGTTGCAGTAGGAACCCAAAAGGTCTCTCTACTGCCTTTTTGATGTGACCTGGAGAGCACTGCAGATGTATTTTCCCAGCGCCCCAATCTGGAGTGCTCCAGGACCTCTTGGGTTAGGTGCTGTCATGCTGAAACAGGAGGTTCGGGAGTTTGGCATTATCAGACATAAGTATGATGACTGAGTTGTGTCATTGTATTTTTGATTGATGGTGCAGGTTCTCATCCTATAATTCTGAATATTCAACTGAAGGTTTAAGTTACTACAATGTCTTTAATTTGGGGACTGGGGGAGGAAATCATTTGGAAAGGCAGGCGTCTTAGTTGGGAGAGGCAACCATCTCATTTTCTCCACATCCCCAGTTGTACTATATCTCTGCGGCCATTCCAGTCAACCTTTGTATAGGGAATGGAGGGAATATCATATTTTGCATTGGCTCTAGCTTCAATATGTCTTGGAGCACCTCCAGTGGTTGTCAAAAAATTACTTCTACAAAAGTTAAGTCTCTAGTGCAGTGATTCTCAACCTATGGGTCCCCATGTGTTTTGGGCTTCAATTCCCAAAAATCCTAACAGCTGGTAAACTGGTTGGGATTTCTTGGAGTTGTAGGCCAAAACACCAGGGAACCCACAGATTGAGAGCCAGTACTCTAGTGGGACTAGGGGCCGCAGTGGCACAATGGGTTAAACAGTGAATTGTTGAATCCGCTGAGTTAAAAGTTGGTAGTTTGAACCACAGGTTGGGGTGAGCTCCCACTGTAAGACTCAACTCCTGCCAACCTAGCAGTTTGAAAACATGCAAATGTGAGTAGATCAATAGGTACTGCTTTGGCGAGAAGGTAATAAAGGCATCCATCCAGCCATTCCAGCAACACAACCAGGAGGTGTCTATGGACAACAAGCTCCTCAGCTTGGAAATGTAGCAAGAGCACCTCCCCATGGCCAGAGTTGAGCACTGCCTCCAGAAAGCCGGATATGAAAGGGAAAGCCTTTACCTTTGTTTTGTGTATTTGTATGTCATTGTTATTCCACTGTATTAAAAGACATTGAACATTGGCCTATCTGTGTATGTTGTGATCCGCTTCGAGTCCCCTCGGGGAGATAGAGCTGAATATAAATAAAGTGTATTAGTACCAAGCAAGTACTCCATCCCTAAGATTCCAGTGTGATTTAACTCACTTCCTCTTGTTTTTATGTCTTTCAGGTTTCCTCGTTTATGCTGGCTTTCTCTTGGTGGTCTGCCTAGTTTTTATTTTCTACCTAGCTCCACGCTATGGACAGACCAATATTCTTGTGTACCTCACCATTTGCTCTGTAATTGGGGCTTTCTCTGTGTCTTCAGTCAAAGGACTCGGCATTGCCATCAAGGGTTTTTTTGCTCACCGGCCTGTTCTTTACTACCCCCTGACCTGGATTCTTGTCTTTACATTAGTGGCCTCTATCACCACACAAATCAACTACCTCAATAAGGCTCTTGACATTTTCAACACTTCCATGGTTTTCCCCATCTACTATGTGCTGTTTACCACCATAGTCATCACCACATCAGTCATCCTCTTTAAGGAATGGGTCACCATGTCTGCGGTGGACATTATTGGGACCATATGTGGATTCCTCACTATTATTTTAGGAGTGTTTTTACTCCATGCTTTCAAAGATATGGACTTCAGCTTGAGAAACCTACCACAAACTCTTCAGAATACTGATGAGCCTCCAATAATTCGGGATGATAAGGACATCTTAATAGAAATGGATAGCAACAGTGTCAACGATGACGGGAAACCCAAAGTATTCATGATCTACAGTTGAAACCAAAAATCAGCAATGCTGCAGCTGCAGAGACCGGGACCAAAGAGCTGTGTGTGTGTGTGCATAGAAGAATTTGCATTAAGTGAAACCTTCTCATGTGTATCTTCTGAAAAGAACTACGAGTTTGAGCCATTCTCCTTTACACAATGTGTCCTTCCCCTTCCCTGCTCAATGGTCCCTTCTTTTCATCCTCTGAAATTGTACCATATAATTTTCACATACTTTGTGTGGAATTACTATGGCTACTATGACTGTGCCTCTCAAACAAGCAAGTTTTCACTGATTATCTGAAGAAATTGGATTCTTCATATAGTGGTGACTACAAATGCTTCCTGCTCTTACAGAGGATGATTTTCTCCTAGCATTGCAAAGAAAGAATGCATTGGTCTAAACTCTGTCACGACAAGAAAAGCTTTAAAATGTGAACTCTGAAACTTGGAGAAAGCCATTGTGCCTTTTTTTAATTAAAGGCCTGAATGCACAATACTTTATTGAACTTGTTATACAGAAGAGACTGGCCAGAATCCTGTTGAGTAATTGAAAACACATAACCTTCAATTACAGATTCACAATTGGCACACAATCACAATCCCTACTCAGCCCATAGTTTAAGGGCTATGCAGGGACTATGGAAGTTCCCGTAACCTCACTAACTGGTAAGCAACTGCTGCAATCGACAGGGGCCCATTCCCCTGTCAATCAGGAAGTGACTGCACAATGTTCCTGGTATGAGGGAGAGTTGTGAAAGGTGTCCTTTTTCTGCCTGTTATGCTGGAGATTGTTTGTAGGAAGAGGTTGAAGTGTTAGGCAGCTGAATTCATAGAGGATGTGCCCCAATCTATCCCAGCAGCTGCTTACCAAAAAGTGGGATTTCCGCAAAGAGGTGTGTCTTGCTAGAATTCAATGTGTAGCAACATTACTGTGCTACCTAGTACACAATAGTCATATAGGATTCTAGTGCATGTATTTATTTCTAAGAAGCTAATTACATCTAGGATAATGCTAGAATATGACTATTTTCTAGTGTGCAATTTCTAGATGGGGGTACAATGATATTGCATCACTAAATTAACTTGTGTTGCTAAGTGTCTTGGTAATGTCAACGAAACAGTAGTATATACTGCTTCTGCATCTATAGATTCAGTTTTTCTGTCTTTGAGGTTCTTTCCTGGTAGTGAACAATTTTTCTGAAACTGTCAAGGTTAACCCTTTATGGATGCTGCTAATAATTCTGTGTTGTATTTCAGCTTGCCAGTTAATATCCAGATGTTTGTTGTGGTTGATCAGATTAGACTAGACTGAGCTCTGGTATTCATGTTCAAAAATATAAATGTTTAATATTTTGTGTCTGTGTAAAATTCTGAAGTGCTTTTAGCATCTTATGTACAACCATGTGAATAAGCAGCTGTTTGCAGTTCACTTGTGTGGTAGTAAGAATGTTGCCATGTTCCCACATCTCCATTTTTCTGAAAGAATAGATGTGGTAAAATTCTCTTCACCATAATATGGTGAAGCCACCTGTTCCTCAATATAACCAGTTGCATACTTTAATCCAATATAATGGTAGATGTTACCCTGGTGGAATGGGTGATATTGGCATAACATGAGAACCCCTCAACTATGGAAAAGAAGACCATAGTGCAATTATGCCAATGATAGAAATCATCAATCCTTGAGAAACAGTAGATTACCACTACATTTGACTGCCCCTTATGCGGTCTTGGCCTTTTTAAGTGATTGTGTGGGAAGGATATGTGTTGGGGCTCTCATACTACTGGAGTAATAGAATAAGAAGATGAGCATCCATTGTAAACAGTCTTCTGTATTAGTGCTTCAACTATGTATTAATATTCTATGGTTTCTGATTGGAGATTATGAATCCTAATGTCAGTCTCAACCTGAGATGACCCATTCAATCAATACGATTTTGCCATGTCTTGATACACCATTCAACAATTGAGTCGACTCTTGTAAGGAATAATCACTAGGATTGAGGTCAATTTGATACCACATTTTAATGGGAAAGCTAAGTTTTAATATCCAAAAACCAAATTGATTTGTTATTAATAAGATATGAACATTGGGACTATGACTGTTTGTTTCTAGATGCCTTTTTAAGGCAGTGGAAGACATACAATAATGATAGGAATGTTAACTTCCTAATTTTAATAAACTGCATGTTCCATAGAAATATGTACATTGACCAAAATACCTTTCTGCATGGCTCAGATCCCTATTATGATCGCAGCAGTGTGAAATGGGATCAGACTTGCAAAGTCAGTGAAATTTATGATGTGATGATAGGCTGAATGAGTTTAGGTTTGCGTTACATGATCATCACAAGTTTCCTGAATTATTAACTCCTTTTCTTGGACAATGAAAGTTTTTTTTCTTAGTCTGGATGCCCAAGAAACTGGAAGGTGTCTGTTATCAGCATTAAGTCTTTGAATGTGGGGAATTATATATTTTTAAGAAAATAAAAGTTTATTGGGTCAGTCATTTGCAAAATCAAGAGGCTTATGAACCAAGAGAGGTTTTAGTGTTTGTCTGTTTTTAATACAAGTTGTCTAATTCACAGTCCTTTAGAAAACAGGTTCAACTCTCTTTTTCAGTACACTTTCTTCTTCCACATCACTTTAAACCACTGGTTTCCAAACTTTGGTCATTCTGGTAGCTTGGACTCAGAAATCATGATTGTTGGCCAAGCTGGTTGACATTTTGTGGAGTCCAAAACCCCTGGAGGAACACAGTTTGGGAACCACTGCTTTAGTGCAGGAGATAGTAGCCTTAACATTTAGAAAAATATCTCACATGTTCAAACTATATTATCCTATTGTACTTTGGGAAACAGTAGACTTGAGAGCAGGCTTTCACATTATGGGAAAATGTATTGTGTTATGCTGATGCTGTAGTAGTAGTAATTGAGTGGGTCTTTTAAAAAGAAATCTACACCACTGTTACTACCAGTCAGACAACTCAGCTTTAGCAAGCATGCCATCTTCTTTGGCTAACAAAATCTATCTGGCTGGACAAGAGAGGTGAAGAGGAATCTTTAGTAGAAGAGAAGATAAATAGAAACTTAACTCACTTGAAAGAACAAGAGTTGTAACTTGGTGACATATATCCATTATTCCTCATCGTCCATAAACAGCTGTTAAAACTTGCCAATGAATGTATCTTGCAATTGTACAGTGTAACTTTGTGATAGGGGGAGTGGGATTTCTCACCCGGTTTTGATTATATGACATTTCAGTACTACTTATTTATACTTTGAGAGGGAGAATAAAGATTGTTTTCTATAAACTCTTCAAAGTGACCCTCTGTTGCAAGTTTTGTTTTGCTCCTTTTCTATTGCCCTACAAATGTGTACTGTTGGTGTCCAAACTACAAAATGCAGCATCCTTTGCTGGTATACCAAAAAATTGTTATGTATTCTTCTTACGTGGGTTTGGTGGCAATAGAAATTTGCAACCAAGCCATAATTTCTTATCTGTGGGGACAATCAACATGGTGACTAACACAAGGAGCTACTGAGTAGTAATTCAAGATGTCTCCCTCATTACCCAACAAAAGCACAACCCACATGCAATAAAAAACTGATTTTTTAATTAAATATAGCCAAGCAAAAGGCACAACAAACTGCATTATTCAAGTATTTGCATAGATGCACAGATATATTGTAAACTTGCATCACATAAAATGTGGACACATGGTGCATGGGCTCTCCCAAAATCAGAAAAATGAGAACCTCTGTGTATGTTTTCTTGGATGCAAGGTCTACCATCATTCAATAGGCCTTGCTCCTCAGTGAACATGCACAGAACTGGACCCACATTTATTTTTCTCCCATTTCATCATAATATAAAAAGACAATATTTATGAAGGACTTAATTGGTTTGAAATAAAGTTGTTGATCCCCAGTACTGAAAAGGCTCTTTTTTAAAAAAATCTGCAAAGGAAAATTGAGCCTATATAGATTACCTCCATGGCACATCAGCTATAGAGCAGCCATTTGGTGCCATTTCAATATATATTGATACACACTGTCACATTTTTGCAGCTTTGAAAGGGAAGAGTTCTAATGTTTTAAACATAAAACTAAAAATAGTTCCTTCTGAGAGCTGGTGACATCGATCCTTCCACCATAAATACTTTGTATTGTCGAAGGCTTTCATGGCCGGATTCACTGGGTTGTTGTGGGTTTTTCAGGACCTCACAACCTCTGTGGATGCCTGCCAGAGATGCAGGTGAAATGTCAGGAGAAAATGCTTCTACAGCATGGCCATACAGCCTGGAAAACCTACAACAACCCATAAATACTTTATTTGGACACTGTCCTTTGAAGTAATCTGAGATGGGTGAGATGGAGGATTCATGAAACCAATGGCAAGACATAGAATTAATTTATGAAGGATTAAGTTAAGATGTTTCTTGCCTCTTGATCTTTCACAGTTTTCAGTGAAGGATTACTGGTCACATTACCTTGATAGGGCATAAGATATACAGAGACCAGCTCTGATGACTACTTCATATTCTAAGACAAACATTTTCCATCTTGGATATCGGTACAGAAGACATGTAGTCACTGGCAGGAAGAAAAGGTACAAGTTAGGATATGGCAGTTACAGTTAATATCAGTTTAGAACATGTTTGTAGTACCATGATGTTGGGTTTCTATTTGGTCTTTCACCTGTATGAAGTAGCATTGCTCTGGGGCATCTTAGGAGAACTGAACCTGAGGTAAACATGGGCAATTCAAAAAATAGTATTGCAGTCAGCAAAACACGCGTTCTCTGTATTAACAGCACCTTGATAGATGTTTTGAATTACGTTCCATCTCTTAAAGGTTAAGAAATAAAACATCCCCTCGCTATCTTTAGCACCAAAATATTGCAAAGCGAATAAAAAAATCTATAGGGCAAAGGATACCATCCCCGCCAGATTTTTCTAAGCCTGAGTCAATGTTTGTAAAACCTCAAACCAGAAAAAAGTTGCAGACAAGGAAACATGCAAAAATTGCACCAAGCTGCTCAATTACAGTAAGCGCTCTGCATCCACTGGCTCTGTTTCCATGGATTAAACCATCCACCATTTGAAAATGTTTTTTAAAAATCTCAAAAGCTAACCTTGATGTTGCCATCTTATATAAGGGATATGCCACTGTACATAATAGGACTTGAGGATCCAAGGATTTTGATCTCCACAAGAGGCCTAGTGGATATCAAGGGTCCACTGTATTTGAAAGATGGATATAAGCAGTTATCTAATAGTTAAAGAACAAAGAAGATATGTTGTTCTTTTGAGCCAACTGGACACTGAATTAGATAGGTGGTTATATAACCATAGAATAATCGGAACATGGGATCCAGAAGGATGGTGCAAAATTTATGAGCTTTGGTCTACCCTTGAGATGATGTGTAGCAAAATATTATGATAATGCAATAACATTTAGTGCTAGATCCCTTTTATGCTAGATCTATGGAGTTCACTTCTAGTGTATTGCCTGAAGGCTTTGTTTTATCTCAAATTTGCCATAGATTTTTAAAAATCGCTTCAAAACTGACTTTAAATCAGAAAGATTCATAGGACATTTGGGTTTCACTGAGATTTAATCTAAAGTTATTTCCAAATTGCCTGATATTTGTTGATTCAACTAAATGAGGAGTAAGCCAGACAAGGTTTTAAGCCAGACACTGATCAACCCTTAGTTGATCAGTGCCAAGCATGAATTTGGAAATATCTAGCTTGTGAGCCAAGGGTGCAGCTATCCTGAGTGTAATTATCCTAACAGAGTAAATTTCCTGAGTAAACAAGTCCAGTCCAAATGAAAGATAAATACACTAAAATGATACCGAGTGTACACTCCCTGAACAAATCTTGGCAAGAAAATCTTAAGGTGTCCATAAATTGGAAATTATTTGAAAATTCACAATAACATCAACAAATATGGTAAACAACAGAACTGACACGTGTGTGTGTGTGCCTTCAAGTCTTCAGTTATGGCAACCTCAACGATTTGATAGGGGGTTTTCCTAGGCGGAAAATACTCAGAGGTGGTTTGCCAGTCCATTTCACCTGAAAAATAGCAAACAACATCTGATATTCTCACATCCAAGTACTAACAAGGGCTGATTCAGACTTTGAAATCTGATGCTGCTTCAAACAGGATTATGTTTTTGTGTGGATGTAATGTTCATGTAGGAAAAAGTATGAACACATCGAAGTATACAAGTGTACAGTGTGTTTGGAAAGGCATGGCTCCAATCATGTATTCTGCTAACAACAAATCTGAAAATTTGTTTGCACCATTTTCTGCTTATGATAGTTTAAGAAACTGATCTTACAACAGGAGTGGGGAACTTTGGCCCACTGTCTTTTGTACTACAATTCACATAAACCCTCACAGTGGTCATGTACTCTGGATCATCTGGGTGAAAAACTTTAAAACGTAAGGAGGGATGGCATCTTCCCCAACACTGGAGTCTTTCACCCTGCACTGTCTTTAGCACAGAGAAAGGGCTCACATAAGATGCATCTGGCATCAGTCTGTATTTGGGATGGATTGACCCTTTTGGTTCTAATGTTTCTAATAACTTGTACGTCTAACTTCTCACCTACAGGACAAGGCATGGCAGATGTTTACATATAAACGTGATACAAACACAGCTGTGACTGAAAGGGCAGATGAAGGGATGACTGGGGCCTATGGAGTTTGCTGCAGAAAACAATATGCTGTCATGGAAAATCCTCCCCGCATTCTGTGCAGCTGAACAGACTCTGTTGTTAAGATATCAATATTGGGCTCAAATAAGTGGATGGTTCAACTCGCAAAAGAACAGGAGAATCCACAAGTGGGCAAAATGCACATGTTGAAAACCGAGACCTGGAAGATTTTCTTAGAAGATGGGTGAAAAACCCACTACAAAAATATTATACTACAAAATTCAGCAAGACTAGGGAAGTGTTCCATATGTCATAAAGTACTTTAGAGGCAATTTGATTAGCCATGGGGCAATGGCAGGGACATTCTTCATAAGACTATGATTTGAACAGTGTTCACTGGTGTTCTGAGAAAGCTGAGAAAAATGCACTGGCTCATGGTTATAGCTTGTCATGTGGGAGAGAAGTGAAACCTCTTTCTTTCTCATTTCAGTATATTGCACTATAACTCATGAGCACCGTTTAAAGCATGTAAATCTTGCAATGTAAAAAAACTACAAAAGGTGAAGAAGGTCAATAATATTTGGTGTGCATTACTGGAATCCCCTCTCATTTCCAAGGGAGTTGCATCTTTCTGTGCCAAAATTGGTAGATCTTTTTGCTCAAGCCAGCCCTGAAACTGGCCTCTGTGAGTCACATGAGAAGTAAGAGAGTAATTTGAGACTTGCACATGACCCCTTATGTCATCTTCCTGGAAAAGAAGCCCATGGAAATCCCAGGTCAAACCAGAAAGACACCGCTGTGGATTGTACAATAGCAAGGTATACTTCATCTTTGAAACTTCAGGGTATTCACAGCTCCAGTACTCTTGATTGCTGAGTTCTAGAAAAGAGGAAATTACTGTGAGTATTTCTGTGATAAGAGAAGTGACGTCCTAAGTAGGGGAATGGACAAGAATAACATCATTTCAGTGACAACATATGTCAGAATCCTACATGGTCTGCAAAAGTATGTTAATTTATGTAAACCTAGATACGCAGAAAAGGTGCAAAGAGACTCTTTTATTGAACTGCTAAGATTTGTAATGGTTCACCAGCAAGATAGCCCAATGTGAATTGGTGCCAAATGCACTTTAGGACGTGATGCATATCAGGACCAATATGCATGGGTCCCATTGTGCCTCAGGCATCAGTGAACATTGGGAAATTTGCTGGCTCTGCTTAGTAATAATATAACAACAACTCTCTATTGCCTTTGATTAGACAGCTCACTAGAGAACTGACCCAATCTTACCTAAGTTTCTGCACTTTAGGTTTACCCACCCCCACTAATCGTGACATGTTATGGCCAGAGGTATTCACTCTAGATTGATCCTTTTTCACCTTCCCTCACCCCTGATTGGGAATTTATTACACTTACTTGTGCCCGGACCCAACTCTGACTCTGTTTACATCCATATTAATGCTTTTATGATGTTGTTGTTGTGTTTGTGTTATGTTTTATTGACCAATTTTAATGCTGTTGTTTTTACAGAGATTTTGGCTCTTCTGTCCAGTTGGGCTAAATTCAAAGTGCTGAGGACATTTCAAAGTGCTGATTTTGGCCTATAAAGCCCTTAATGGTTCTGGCTCAATTTACCTGTCCAAATATATCTCCCATGTGGCCCATGTAGAAAAACCCATAATCTACATGACTTTGGCCTATAAAGCCCTATACAGTTCTGGCCCAGCTTATTTGTCTGAATGTATCTCCCTCTATGATCTACCTCAGAGCTTAAGATAGTTGGGAAGGCCCTGCTCTCAATCCCACCACTTCACAAGCGTGGCTGGTGGGAATGAGAGACAGGGCCTTCTCTTTGGTGGCCTTCCTGTCTGTGGAAAATACTCCCCAATGAAATCAGGTTGGCCCCTTCTCTTCTGTCCTTTCGAAAAAAAGCTAAAATAATGATTAGAGGTCCAAGCATTTGAGCAGCAGACACTGCAATCATAATGCAAACTATTTCTTTGACTGACAATGGACAGAACTTGGACTATGACTTTAGATGTGGATTCGTTAACTTTTAAATGAACGTTTTAATTTACTGTTTAATTAATGTTTTAATTGTGATTTTATTGCTATTGTTTGCGTGGCATCTAATGATTGCCAGTTGTAAGCCATCCTGAGTCCCCCTTCAAGGGTAAGAAGGGTGGGACAGAAATGTTAGAAAGAAAGAAATAATAAATAATCCAAAGTTCAAACTACTACATCACGCTGGCTCTCTACATTAATGTATCACTTACATTTATATCCTGCATTTCCTCCAACAAACACAGTCCTGCTCTTTCCCATTGTATTCTTATAGTAATCATATGAAGTAGGTCATGCTGAGACAGAATGTGTAGGCCAAGTCATCTAATGAATGTTATGGCTTTGAAGGGCACTCAAAAATGAATTCACCAAATCTAGTCCAACACTGGAAACACTACACCAAGTTATATTTGGGGAAAGCTGTTTTGTTTCATACTTCTCTGCCCTTTTTCCATCTTACATATCTCACCTCCGTCAAGTTCCTATGTACTCCCACACTCCTTGAAGAACCGTGTGGTGGTCCTGCTGCTGTGCCTGTATTTATCCTGGGCACCCCAGCTCTGTTGCTTGCAGGAACTGGATTAGCAGGGAGAGCTTTCTGAGGTGGTTGCGGCCGAGAAGAATTCTACAGCAAAAGAGTAATATATAGCAGTCATTTTTCTTAAGGCTTTATAGCAACTGTATAAAAATGGTATTGACTTAGGATGTAACTCTTTACTACTTTTCTCCCTGAAAGAAATAATGTAAACTATTTGCTTCTCGCAGCAAAGAAGACTTTCAAAACTGTACAATTTTTGGAGACTATGTGAAGTTTGAGATTCAGGGTGCATTCACACTGTAGAATTAATGAAGTTTAACACCACTTTATCTGCTATGATTTAATGCTGTGGTACCCTGGGATTGTACTCTGGTGAGCCATCAGAATTATTTGGCAGAGAAGGCTAAAGATATAGTAAAACTGCAACTCTCAGGATTCCAAATGTAGAAGCATCCTTATTCTGAGCAAAACTAACCACCCCCACACACAAAAAACACCAAATCCCCACAGCATTTTTTTTGGGTAGAAAACTAACAGCTCTTTGTGTGCAGAGTGCAGACCAGTACATTGCTGGTATGCAAATGCCTGAATGTCCCTTCAGAGAAGGAAAATGCATGTCTAATGGGAGAAAACAAAGTGGCAGCTAAGGCATTGATTTCAACCCACTTCCACATTATCAGTGAAATAAGCAGATGTAAATCCAATAAATACCTGTATATGTCCTTTTTGAATCACTGTGGAGGTTATTATTTCATCCCTTCCTCTATAATGTCCTTCTCCCTCACCACCAAACTGGATGCAATATAATCACCTCATCTCATGAGCACTCTGGAGGAGATGCTATCTCTCTGTGTCTAGCTAGGAGAACATAGCCCTACTCTCTATCAGATACTGAATGGCCATGGGAGAGAGGCAGCAGTGACTGAGCCGTGAGTCTTATGGTGGGGAGGAGAGACATAATGGAGTTCTGCCTGAATAATGTTTGGGTTACACTCTGCATTCCAGGGTCTCAGCCAGTGAGTATTGCCTTTCAGTCAACCCACTTTTTCTGTCAGAGATGTATACACCAGGTTAGAGTACCCCTCAAGCTCTCTGTAAGGAGCAAATGGGGAAACAATTCTAACTTGTAACAAGATACATAAAGTGCATCCCTCCAGATATTGTACCGCAACTTCCAGCATTCCTCACAATTGGATATTCTGAATAAGGTTCATGACAGTTATGGTACACTGTGGTCCACTGCTTACACCATCTGAAGACCCTGGAAAATGGATAGTGTACACAAATCTGAGGAAGTAAATGCTAAACCAGGTTCCATCATTCAACAGTTGAGGAATAAGTAAAGCCCCTTTAATACTGCCATATAAAATTCAGATTATCTCCTTTGAACTGAATTATATGGCAGTGTAGACTCATATCATCCAGTTCAAAATAGTTATTGTGGATCATCTACTTTGATAATCTGAATTATATGGCAGTGTAGAAGAGGCCTCAGGTGATATTCTAATTGGTGTTCTTCATATACTACAACAAGTTCTCTACAATAGCTCTTGCTGTCATTGTTGTTATTGTTCTTGTTGTTGTGTGTCTTCAAGTTGTTTTCCATTTATTATGACCTTAAGGCAAACCTATCATGGGGATTTCTTGGCAAGATCCATTCAGGAGGGTTTGCCTTTAGAGATCAATATTGTGTTAGGGAATTTGATACAAGGACTCCCCCTGCAGGGATATTAGTGCCAGCGCGTGATCCCTGGATCAGGAATGTCAAGGAAATACAGTATGCATGCCCATTTGATTATACAAACGTTTAGTCCTAGTGCACATTGTTAGAGTGCATGCAGTAGTTAGAGATCTTGATATAAGGAGCAAACACACCAATGGCTTGAAGAAATAAACTTAACTTTATTGTAGGAACTCCATTCTAAGATAGGAAAGTTAGTTAGGGTCCTGATCTAAACCTAACTGCATCTTGGAAGGTCAAGAGACGACTCATGAGAAGAATAAGAGGTGGAGAAACATTCCTAAGAGTATCAGTTTCTATCACACCGTGTCAAGATAGGTAGACATAGAAAGTCATTCAGACTATTATTACTGCCCACTGTATGGTATTCTTCAGTGCTAAGTGTTGTAGCATTTCCAATGCATATAACTAGTGGCCAAAAGTAACCATTGAGGAGTATTCACCAAAAGAGAACTAAAAAAAGTTGTTTGTTTTTTTTAAAGAAGCAGTAACTCTCAGAGTTCCCCATTCAATAAATATAATCATGCTGGCTGGGGGATATGGGAAGCTTTCATCCAAAATGTATAGTTTCTAACTCTACCAAACAGAAATGTCAACATTATCTTATTACAATTGTAAGCATTTGCAAAAGATCTATAGTGATGTCAAAGCTAGCTCCCAGGCTCCCAGAAATCACCTATTTACTCTGTGAATTCCCAGGAAGTAAGGGAAACAAGTGAGCCTAGTGCTGGAGAGGTCCTTCATCTTACTGAAATACTCTTACCTGTGAAGCAGTGACTTTTGGAGCTGGAGGTGCTGGCCTGTTTGGCGGAGTCCTTCGGGGTAAATTATTTGCCTCACTCTGGCCCCCTGGAATGGGAGGCTTCCTTGTGTAGTTTGGCAAGAGAGGAGGTGGAGGTCGGGCATGAACTCCAAGCTCAGGTGGCGGTTGGCAGTAAAGTACTTCCGGTTTAGGAGGAATATTCTGTATGCCAAGAACCTATATGAAAACCACACAAGATAATATTGCCCAAACCATTGCTGTTTTAGCAATACTCAGCTTTCTTTTTTAGGGACATCAAATGCCTAATGAGAACTGTTGGTACTGGGTTGGATATTGGTTTTATATTCAAGGAACCAGGCAAGCTAAATCTCAATTTTCCCTATAGCAGCCCTTCCAGTCATATCTAGAAAGTAATGAAACTCTGTTGAAGGAAGCTTAAAATCAAGTGTAGGTACTTCTTACAAGCTAAGCCCCTTTCCCCAATTCTTCTGAAACCAATCCAACATGTTTATGTGTTGATATAAAATTTCAATATTATTACCATGTATTTTTTCCTCTTTATCTTTGTTTATTAATTTAGACATTTCTGCCTCGCAACTTGTAGAGCCCTTGGTTGTAGGTTCTGTCTTAAATATAAACCATACTAATTCATCATGCAAAACAATTAATTTAATTTTTAAAGACTTAAAAGTAGCAAGGGGCTAAAAAATCACAAGCAAAAATTGTAGAGAGATAATTGTCCTTTGGAAGGCCCTAAACTAGTGCTGTTTGATCCTGTTTTTTGTACAGTATAACGAGAGAGTAGTCTTGTGGTTACAGCACTGGCTGTGCTGGAGAAACAAACTTTTAGAACGACATCTTCCAGAGCCCCTGAGGGAGTCTGAAAGTTGTAACCTTAAACAATGCCCTTAGCAAAATCTTGGCTTTGAATCTTATCTTTCATGTGAATAGCATGAGGGAATCATTGGCTTGGATCAGCACAGGGTCAGTCAGCATTAAGAACACATAGAAAATGAAGCATTATTCATGTCCATACAAAAATGTTTGAAGTACCTTTCTCTGTTCCTGTGGGGTTTTCAGTTTGAAGGCTGGGTTGGCATGACCGTTTGCAACATTCTGAATAGGAGGAGCAGTGCTGTTTTGAAATAACACAAGGAAACAAGAATCACAAACCATTTCTAGTTGCTTGTTAATACCCATTTTTAATGGTTATCCACTATTCAAGATTCCCCATACAGACAGAATGGAATAAGCTAAACTAGACAAGAAATGGAAAGACACAGATTCAAGACAGGGTTTCAAGAGAACATTCTACACTCATGGGCAAAATAAACTTAGAATTACAGTTTAATCCTAATTAAAAGATGTGCTGACTGTAGTAGGTTAGAAATAGACAGAAGATAGCACAACCTCCTTGTGTTGGTTGATTTTAGGGATTAGCTAACAGAAAAGTGCAAAGAGGGGATGGGGAGGATAAGGGGACAGCTGAGTTATCCTAGATCTAAATATCCTCCAGTCTAGATTCAATTGACACTGGTCCAAACCCTAGAAGTCAAACAGAGATTACTCTTGGTCAAACAACAGATGTCAAGGGACCTCTAGTCCATAAAAAGAGGTAAAGGTTTCCCCTTGACATTAAGTCTAGTCATGTCTGACTCGGGGGGGGGGGGTGCTTGTCTTCATTTTTAAGCCAAAGAGCCACCATTGTCCATAGACACCTCCAAGGCATGACTGAATAACATGGTGTAAAATCTAGTCCGTAACATGGCATAAAATCAGCTAACCTGGTTTTACCCTGCATTGAGAGAGGTTGGGTTAGTGTGAACAGCTGGACAGGCTTTAATCGGAACAGGTCTACTGTCCACATGTGGTGTGATCCTTTTCTCTGATCACAAGGGCACCTTTGCTGTTGTCAGCAAAAGTACCTAGTGACATCCAGGAGCCTTCTGGAGTTCCATGGGAGTCCAAAACTGGCAACCGGAGACTGCCAGGGTCCGGTGACAGTCTAGTAAGAGTGAATCAGTCATATGGTGAGGGTTCTTCTTCTGCTGCTGTGAAATAACCACCCTGGGAGTCAGTCCAGAGCTCTGTTTCTCCAGACTTGTCTCAAATGAAATGGCTTGCATAGAGATGTAATTGGCTTTATGTTAGGCCATGGCCAGAGTAATCCTAAATAATGTCCAGCATTTTTGGGTTGGGATGAGTTTACACTCCAGATCTAGATGAGATAAATCTAGATTAATTTTGCAGCAGGATAGATCTGGATGATGAGCTCTACTGTCATTGTGTACCTTCAAGTTATTTTTAACTTATGGTGGCCTAAAGTGAGTTTATCATAGGGATTTATTGGCAAGATTTGTTCAGAGATAGATTGCATGTGCTTTCCTTTGAGGATGAGAGAGCGTGTCTTGCTCAAGGTCACCCAGTGACTTTTCATGGCTAAGCAGCAGGGATATGAACCCTGGTCTCCAGAGACGTAGTCTAACTCTCAATCCAATACACCATTTTAGCTATTATGATTAACTTTAAGTGAACTGAATACTTGAGGGAGGATGTAACTGAAATTTTTACACTGGACAAAGGAGTTAGCTGTGGTTTTGACACTTTTCAAATATGAGTGGTATGCATAGGGCCACAGGAAATTTCACATTCAGTCCCAGATCTGTTTAGCTGGAGAAATGAAAATATAACAGTTACCAGTATACAATAAACATTCACCTGAATTGCTGGTTTTTCTTGGGGGTTGTGATCATCTTCTTTAGTGGCACAAGTTTGATTCTCCATTTATAGCAGCAAAAAACCACTCCAATCACAATCACAAACACAATAGAAACCATGACTCCTACTGTGATAGCAAGAAGATCTGGTATGAAAAACACAAGGGAAATACATTGATGTTACTTGTGTCCTACTTTAATACTTCTTCACCCATGCTAATGAGATGCAAGAAACTAGAGGGCAGGTTTCCAGTTCTTAATACTTGAGTGAAAGATGAATTGCAGCAAATGTTTTTTTATATATAATTTGCTCTACCAGTCTAACGACCACTGTTACCCAGCTAGATTGGTCTTAATGTGCTCTCTTGCATCTGACCACCCTAACCTTCAACCACAATTCCCCCCCCCCCCAATTCACAGGTCATTCATACAAATAACATGAATTAGACCCACTTTTTGGAGGCATGGGGCCACTGTCCAGGCTTCCCCCATTCCCGGATTTATCACAAAATGGAGGTGCCCATCCATTGAAACAATGGCAGTTCTGATTGTTGTTGCAAATCTGTAGAGAAGACAATTACGGAATATCCAAATTACAACAAACACTGATTGTTTCAATCCTCCCCAAACCGCACCCACATACGAAAACTTCAATGAGTAAGGAGGACCTGCATCATCTGTTGGCATCTGTTTGTAAAATTCTACATCTACATGAAGAATAGCCCTGAGAACCAATGTTCATACCAACCAGTCTTTCTGAGAAATGCAGGGTTTGAACATTATTTTCATTGCTATCAGATGCTATCCGGGTTCCAGGGGATATATTTCCATCAATCAAAAGTCTTTTAGAGCATAAGCACATTCCTGAAATAGGATGGAGACAACTCCCCACTATTTTTAACTTCCCAGCATATCTTCTCCCTAACATTGTCTAGCTGCAACAGGTGGGGATAGCATCTTCGCAAATACAACTTATGATGTCCATTTCATGTTCAAAAACACCCAACAGTATTTTCTTCTATGCTTAACAAATCATTAGGAGCTAACATTCACTGCCTTTGTTAGGTTCTGTAAGAAACATCAGAAAGCTCAAATTACAAAATACAGACCTGGTCTGTGGCATACTAGGAAAATGTAATGGCTAGTTTCCTTCATCTGTGATTCTGAGAAGCACAATTGTAGTGGATGCTAATATCACTTATTTACCTTCTTTACATTACTTTAAAATTTGCAGAAATTGTATATGTTCAGACAACCTTTCTGCATAACTACTACTTAGCATAGTTGAATAATATTCAGATATGTTCTTTTACAGTTTTATATGCTCTTTTAACTGATATTCCCTACCTCAATCTATAGAGAGAGGAAAGTAAATTAATAATAATAAGCAAATAAAACAGGCACGCAATATATATCCAACTAAAATGCCAGAAGTCAAGATACTTACTCCATGGCCATTGCATTTCTCCTCACAGTCTCCAGTTTCAAAAAAGGAGGTGTTCCGACAATGTCCTTCAAAGCAAATCTGTAGGAGAAAAAAAATCTAGAACAACACTGAAGAAATGGAGGACACTATGAAGTTGTTCAAATGCAAGACATCACTGAGTTGGAGGATAATTCAAGTTTTACAGCACAAAAAGTGTACTTAACTGCACTGAACATTGTCTTCCAGGAGACCACAGGGGCTAAGATATAAGGGAGCAATAGGAAATAGGCACTTACATGACTGTCTCCACACTTTGTTCCGGCCATCACTAATCCAGGATCCAATATATCTCCTTCATTTTCTTCATTTCGATATACGTGAGTTCCACGACAGCGGATCGGCCTTCCATTTAATGAAATGGTTGTGTCAATTGCAACAGCATTGGATTCCAAAGGCTTGGAAGCAGAACTCTGACATTGTATCTTGCCACACTTTGCATCTCTGGTGAAATAAGATGATGTAGGTTAAAAGGTCAGATTAAATGCATGATGATTTCCACACAGATTTGTGGGGTCCGTGATGACTTGAAACCTTCAACAGGATCCATTGCTGCTAATCCCAATTCAAGTTAATTAAATTCAGGACTAGATTAATGTTCTGTCTCCCAGAGTCTAATACACAAACCCAGATTTATATTCAGATCTCCAGGGATTAATGTTATATTTTCAGGCATATTTGTGGGAAAAGTCAGTTCTAAGAGGAGATGAAAGGAGGAATAACTTACATCACTACTAGGCATGGTTTAGAACCCAAAAATAGGAAATCGAAAATCTAATGAGGGGGGATTTTTTTTTGGGATTAGTAATAGGAAGACTTACAAAAAATTTCCAAAAATTTCTAAAATGTAACTTAATTACTAACGAAATTCGTTAGTATACTCTCCAAATAGGAAGGAGGGAGCAAAGGAGGGAGGGAGGAGGTATTCTATTCTTGGAAGCAGCAAAAGAAAAGGAGGAGGAGCCCCCCTGGCTCCTCGCGGCCTCTCTCTCACCCCGAGCCACAGGGAGCGAGGGCCAACGTTTGCCCAGGCTGGTCATATACCTACAGTCTATGCACCTGCAATAATACAGCAGTAATAACAATGGGTATAAGAAGAGGTAAAATTCAAACCGAAGTATTCTGACTTGTCCTCCTCATGCGGTGCAAACGGGCTCTTCTCTGTGAGCCCGGGAAAAGCCAGCGTTTTCTGCTTGGGTGCAAACACATACATATTCTTTGGGGGGGATTTGCTGCAGAATCTTCTCTATGAGCCCGGGATTCTGCAGCAAATCCCCCCCCCCCCCCAAGAATATGTATGTGTGTGCACCCAAGCAGCAAACGCTGGCTTTTCCCGGGCTAATTTCCCGGGCTAATAAGAGAAGAGCCCGTTTGCACCGCATGAGGAGAGACCAGTCAGAATACTTCGGATTGAATTTTACCTCTTGTTATTGTTATTACTGCTGTATTATTGCATGTGCATGGAATGTAGGTATGACCAGTTGGATTACTTATAATATTAGGCACTTACAGTAGCATTCATTCTATTATACATTAGGTTGGTTTCTCACCCCAATACTCTTTGATGCTTTAGATCCTGGCAGGCAGGAGAGGCAGGGAAGCCTGGAAAAATGTAAACAGAGGTTTACTCAGAGTAAATCCACAAAGGAGGGCACTTCATCCAAAGTGCCCTCCTTTGCAGATTTACTTCTGAGTAATCCTCTCTGTTTACATTTTTTCCAGGCTTCCAGCCGAAAGAAGGAGCGAGTTTAGGGCTTGCCTTGCCATAATACTTATTGGCAAGGGAGGCGGGAGGGTGGTGAGAGAGAAGGAGGGTGCCCCCTTACGACCTAATAACGACACTTAAGAAAATCCTGGCCCCGAAGTTCGAAAAAGAAAGTCCACTTCCTGGTTGGCGTTCCAGGTGCGGAAATACTCGAAAGTAGCATTTCTTACGAATTTCTTACGAAACGAATCATTTTCATAACTTTTTTCTCATGCCTAATCACTACCATACTTTTCCTAAACAGAAGTCCCCTTATTAGGTAGAGAATCTGCAGTCCCTCAAGGGGCATGGAACTAACACCTCCATCATTCTTATCACTGATCAACCTTGTTTAGAGATGGTTACTGGAGTTCAGCAGATTGTGGGAGGACCAGTTTCCCCAATCCTAAGGCAGTGAATATAATAACCTATGTAGCACTAAAGTTAAGAATTCCATTGTAATAAGACAACAACACTGCTAAGGAATCAATATTAATTTGTAGTCTATTATAGTACAGATTTACTTAATTTTTCAACCTTTATAGTTTGGTTTATTTTCTACCTTGTGTTGCACTTCTTGTATCTGCCATAGATGTCCTTCCCACAGTTCCCATAAGAATCTCCTGCTGCATTAACCTTCTCAAAGCAGAGGTCATGTGCTGGCCTTGCTCCTGTGTAGAAGAAATTTCTAGGATTAGACTCCATAGAAGAGGGAGCGTGTGCAAACTATAACCCATCTGCAGTAGCAACTTGTGACTTTCATATCATGGAATGATGAACCTGGCCCATGTTCCTGTCTCAACTTTTCAGAAAGTATCTATGGCACTGAACATATTCTTGCAAGGGCACCTTGGGTAACTTCCTCAAAGTTCAGTCTGAAATCTGGCATTGTTTACTGGCACAGAAGACACCAGCAATCAATGCCCACCAAATTTCATCCACAGTTCTGGTTTCACACTCAGTGTCCTTGTTAGATTTTTTTAAAAGGAGAAAGATGAAAAGGGGCTTCATTATCTGAGATACTAAATCTAAGACAGTATAACTCTTTTTACGGCATCAGCTACTATGACAGCAAAATTAAAGAATACACACCATGTGACCCATGTTGCCATTTAGCAAACATGTCTTGGTATGTGAATTTGTGATACAACTCATATACATTTTAAGTGATAGATTTAAGGTTTCTAGGAGATGAAAAAGGATCCCACTACATTAGAGGCAAAATGAAAAGAAGATAAATTGAGCCAGATTCTATATTTCCTAAAATTGTGTGTGTAATTTAAATGCACTGGTATATTTTTGAACACCTGAGAATTTGATAACATGGATAAAATTCATAGGTGGAGTGTACAGATTAAATTCTCTGTTTGCTTGATTCCAACGTATCAAAATAGAGGTAAGGGCCTGATAGGGTTATTATAAAACATAAACATAAAAACAAACATAATAATTTTATTGCTGTGTATATTCAAGTCATTATGAACTTATGGTGACTCCAAGGCAATCCTATCATGGGGTTTTCTTAGCAATATTTGTTCATAGGGAGTTGCCTTGTCTTCCCAATGAGGCTGAGTATGACTTGTCCAAAATTGCACGATTCACTGTGGTTTCCATGGCTGAGCGGGTATTTGAACTCTTGTCTCCAGTTATCCCCCAAAGTTCAAAACACAGCACATACCAGAAGTCTTATAATGTAATAGCAGGTAGTCATTAACAGCTGTGGTATACATGGGATTTAATGAGATTCCAGTTTTCTTAGCCTTTACCGTGTAATTTAGCTCCTCCTAAGACTCCTTCTACTCATTGTGGGGAGACGTAAGTCTATGTCCCACTTTCTTCAATCTGAATAAACTGCAAGAACCATTTGCTTCTTAATTTCCCTAACCTTCAAGATGCAAGCCCTCTCTCCACCATTTGATCACTTTTTCTTCTCGGAGAACAGCTTACCATAACCCCAGAGTTGCACGCACTGCTGTTCATACGTGAGGCACATCCCACTGTAGCAGTAGGCTCTTCCGTCTGCACATGGAGTACCGTCCAACTGGTAGAAGTTTGCAGGGCAGAAAGGGGATTTGCCCGTACAATATTCGGGTAGGTCACATGATCTAGCCTGGTCCCGGCAAAGAGTTCCTGGTGCAATCAACTAAAGAAAGGATACAAAGAGTAATTTCAGTGACATTCCAGTAACTTACGTGAGGTCTAAGGTAGTGCCTTATGTGAAAAGGCACTACTTTAATGGTGGTTTCTCCCATCAATTTAAATATTGCTATTAATTTGCTTCAATATATCATTCACCCACCCAGAAAATTACAATAAAAGCACATATTGGAAGGGTCTGCTTATGTGACAGTTCAGGGACCACAGCACTGTGAAAAAACAGAAATTGCCAAAATGCAGAACCATTAAGTGCCATTATGAATATCACTGTAGAGTTTTCTGGTACCCACGGTAATCTATCAAATACATGGGAGGTACCTTGTTTGTCCATTGTGAAACCTCCTTTATTCAATTTGGCAGTCAGTCCTTAGAATTACCAGAGTGAAATCACTAGTCATAATGTTCTTGAACAGTTATGATTACAAAGAGCTCAAAATGCTTTGGAATAATGAGGAAAATTGTCTGACATTGAGATCCTTATGAGACAATCCTAGGGTTTTCTTGGAAAGATTTTTGCTGATAGGGTCACTGTTTGCCTTCCTCTGAGGGTGAGAATATGGAACTTGAGATCATCCAGTAGGTTTCCAGGGATTCATGGGATTCAAATGCTGGTCTCCTGGAATCCTAGTCCAACATTCAAATCACTACTCCACAGTCTCTTCTGGAAATAAAATGTCTACACCACTGTTTTGTTTTACTTTTTGTATCTTATATTGTAGTTGGATTTTGTGAAAGGCTTGTTCCTGGTACATTGCTGACCTTCCTCTATTATTCAGACTAGGCTTGATTGACAGGGCAGGGATCAGATAGTTTTTCCTATATATGCTGCATATGGTGCAGTGGAAATTTTTGAGTCCATGGCTCTAAAGTCACCAATAAAAATATTTTAATTGGGTGAGCTGATGACTAGACTGTTTGTTTGAATAGATGAGGCTATATCATTTTATTTCTAGATTCAGCAGAGTGGTAAGAAAGAAAACATTCTGTGTTCATAAAATCAAAAGTAAACATGTATACAATACATCCTCCTATTCATGGATTTGATATCCACAGTTTCTTACCAAAATACCCTCTTCCACTGGAAGCTTCTGTGGGTCTCTTTAAGGCTCCTTCTTCACTGCCAGATAACCCAGGTTATCAAAGAAGAAAATCCACATTATCTGATTTGAACTGGATTAGTTTAGATCTCTTCCAAACAGCTATATAAAATACACATTGGACTGGATTATATGGCAGTGTGGACTCAGATAACCCAGTTCAAAGCTAAATCCTGCATGTAAAGTTGTCCTATCTGACCAGTTTGCTAAGTACTAGGCCAATGTGTGGACCCTTTAAGCACTTGGAATTGGGGGAGGAGTAGGGAAAGAGTTCCCATACCAATACTATTTTCACTACATTTTCCTTGGAAAGTTGTGGTGTAAACTGAGGCGCAGGCATTGCTTGTCTACATATAGAGCCAACCCCACCCTACCCTAAAGTTGGTTGGTCAAAGAATTCGGTTCTGCAGTATAGAAGGCAGTAGAGCAGATGGCCGTGAGCCAAAATGCCAAAAGAGAACACCCTCTGTGTTTCCAAGTGCTTGTTTTATCTTTGCAGTGACTGGGGCATGCAGCAGTTCCCCATAGCAAGAGACACTGGTAATATAATCAGGTTGAATGGCTCTCCTCTGATCCCAGCCAAGCCAGCAGCCTGCCCTGAAAGAAAAGCTCTCCACTTGCAGTTGTTAAATCCCATAATCGCCAGGAGACTCCAGTATAAGCCAAAACAGCTGGCGACGGAGGGTGACTCCCCAAAGATACATAGAATTAAAGAAGTGGCCCTTTCACAGTCCTGCTTGGGGCTAGAGACACCTGGAGATTTCAGTCTACAGACTGTCATAAAATATGCAGTAACATAAGTCATTTCAGGGGGGGGGGGGGAATTGCCCCCAAAATAGCAAAATACAAATCTGGCATTGTTGGATGCCATTGGTACATAGAGGGCTTGCAGATGGTTAAAATGGCCAAGTGTATGTGGATTAAATGCAGAGCAGGGTGTGTGTGTTTTAATTTTCTCGTTGCCACTTCAACACTTATATACAAGAGAACATAGACACTTTAATATGCAAGTGTCAGTGTAATGTAGCAATTTTGAAGGTTGAATGGGGACTGTATAGCAGATTTAGGCCACCTTCCCCATTGAGCAGAAAAACTCATTGGGCCAGTCACTTTCTCTCAGCCTGATCTACCTAACAGGGCTGTTATGAAGATGAAGTGGTTAAGGAGGGAGATATGTATGCCCCCTTATCTTGTCACAAAAGGTGGCATATAAAGGAAGCAAACACAGAAAAATGTACTGTAGGATTTGATTTTTTAAAGAGTCGATTAATATGTTCTCTTTAGGAATCTCCGGGTTTTCTGGGGTGGTTCTATGGTTAACTTCCATCTGAAGTTCATCATAGAGTTACATTGGAGGACCTAGATATTCCCATGGAGAGTACTTATCTTGGAATCTAGGTCATCCAAGATTATTCTGTTGTTAACTCCCGCAGAGGTTGATTTTAGAATTCCTAGAGAAGAGTTCTCTCAGGTGAAAAAAAGTTTTTTACTCATGATTTTTCATTTTTGTGTGGATCCTGAACCCTTTGTTCAGTATGTGCAGTGCTGCACATGTATTCTTCCATTTAACATTACTACGAGAGTTTTTAAAGAAAACTGTGAATGAAGTTCATGTAGCCTAATATCCAAATTGGCTCCAAACTGACTGATTGCTCCATCTGCTTTTCATTTAGATACAGAAGCAGCATATCCTAATTTCTGTGTGTCATGCAGAGAGAAACCAGGTAAGCTTACCTTGCACAGGTGACAGCAAGTTCCATGAGCACATTCGGCACCGGGCTTCAGAGAGCAATCGGCAGCATTGCAACAAGGATTGTTACATTCCTGGAAAACAGACCAGGGAAATAAAACACTTGATGTATTTACAGAGCAGATGTTCTGAATCTAAAAACATTGGAAATCATCTGGTGCTTCTGTTAGGATGGATTGTAAGATTGTTTTAGCTACACATGCTCTCAGTCTTCAACCCAAATGCATCAGGGCATTTGAACTAGCCCTCAAAGCATATTTTCCAATTATCTTGCTGCCATCACGAGGTGCTGACAATGATTCCAGCTTTTGCAGCCCCCACAAGGATGTGATGCACCAGAGGCCATTCTGAACCAAATTTGTGCCCACTGAATATAACTCTTTATTTCCTGGAAACTCTACATGGCCCAGTAGCCAATAGTTCACAGACCAACACCAATCCACAGTTCCCCACTTTGAGTAGCACTGATATAGGCAATATTAGTCTTGAAAGATAAACAGTCTAGCTTCTTGAGAAGCCAGATGTGGCCACGGTGGTACATGCTTTAGTTACATCTAGGTTACTGTAATGCACTCTACGTGGGGCTGCCTCTGAAGAGTACTTGCCCTCTGTTGCAGCACCTCCACTGGCTGCCAGTTTCAAGGCACAATTCAAAGTCCTTTAAAGCTCTAGATGGTTCAGGTCCAGGCTATTTAGCTGATTGCATCCCCTTGTACAAACCTGCCCAAACCCTGAAATCTTCAGGAGAGCCTTTCTGTCGGTCCCACCTCCATCTCAAGCTCCGTTGGTGGGAGTGAGAGAGCAGGACTTCTTCCTCGGTAGCTGTCCCTCAATTCTGGAACTCCCTTCTTCCCAGGGAAATAAGAATGACCCCCTTTTTGCTGACCTTTCAGTGGCAGGTTAAAACCTTTTTTTTCAGACAGGCTTTCAAAGAAGGTTTTTAAGATCACTTCAGTGGGTCCTTTGGTTTTAACTTTCAATATGCATTGGATATGTTTGAATGGTTGAAAACTTTATTGATATTTAATTCTGTTTCAATGTTTGTGCATTTGTATATTTTAAATTGTGTACTAATGCTTTTATGTTAAGGATAGATCATGCTTCAGGAGAGATAAATAAATATACTAAGAATGTGTTGTCGAAGGCTTTCATGGCCAGAATCAATGGGTTGCTTTAAGTTTTCTGGGCTGTATGCTTGCCATAGTTGTGGGCAAGGAGAGAATGTTTCTGGAACATGGCCACACAGCCCAGAAAACTCACACCAACCAATAAATAATAATAATAGTCTAATACAGTAAAACACTGTCTTCTATGGTACAGTGTTTGTTAAGTCACACTATACTGCTCATTCAGTTCCTAACTAGTATCTTACGCATAGGACTAGAACATTTATAATCTTTAAAATCATACCCGCTTATTAAACATGACAAGGTTTAACCTCAACACCTTTAGTAAGAAGCTAGGGTGGTATGGTTTTTGCTCAAGGAATACCAAGAATAGTTAGGATGCTTCAAAAGGTACCTCTTCTATTGCTACTAATAAAAAGACTATATGTATCTAATTAATTTTTCCTTCCCTCTTAATTTTAGATTATGGAAGGAAGACATAGGAAAGGTAAAATAAAAGATTAATGGCAATGGACTTTGTTTGTATATGAAACAGAGCAATTGCATGCAACACCTTCAGTTTCCAATCAAGGGCTTATTATAGAAATGGCAAAATACTGGGGGAGGGGGAATAAGCAGGATCCATAAACATTGTTCAAAGTCACTGATTTGGAGACCACATAGTTTTATTTTCACCATTCTTTTCACTCAATCCTATATTTTAGTTTTCAATTATAGAAAGAGTTGTAGTCATCAGAGAGGAGATGATGTCGTTAGCAATGCCCTTGACTAGGAAAACAGAATTTAAAAAAAGAATTGAAGTGGAATAAAAATCTGGCAGCACCTTCAAGACTAACTGGCTTTTATTTTAGCATGAACTTTCATGGGTAAAAATCCATGTATTTAGATGCAGTACCGAGTGATATTAAGGTCTCAGGTATACAACATATTTATGTAGTTGGTATCATTGTATTTGCCACCATGATGGGAGAAAGGTGAACTAATAAATAAATAAATAAATAAATAAATAAATAAATAAATAAATAAACATTTGATCCCTCTCCTACAACTATATGAATATACTTTTTACTTGGTGAGATACCATACTGTAAGAGATTAACATGCCTCCTTCAATGAAAACTGAGAGTTACCTCCACCTCTCCGCAATCACATTCTTCTCCTTCTTCGAGGTAACCATTTCCACATCGCTGTCCTCCATATAAAGTCTTAGTATCTGGCATGTTATAGAGACACATCCCCCCACCGGACTGAAGATATCGGTCCAGTTCTTTCTTATTGCAAATGTTGAAAACCTTGGGGAATGGGTGCCTGTAAAGAAGCAGGGAAGATAGATGCATTACCAGAATTGATCATAACGCATAGTGATGAGTGATACTGAAAGTTTCCATTAGGTCTGTATGTCAAAGCAAATCAACCTGATCTGTACTACCCAGACAACAAAAAACATACTGCTCCCAGACTAAATAAAATCTTTCTCTTTAATGAAATGAAATGGAGTACAATAATGCAACTCAGTTTTTAATATATTACTAGCCATCCCCAGCCACGCGTTGCTGTGGCCCAGTCTGGAAAAATAAACTAATGAGAAAGTGTTGGTTTCTAATATATGTAATTTATTTACGCTTGTGGGTAAACAGTATTTTTTGTTGTTTCGTCAGTGTTGATGTAGAGATTGTCTGGTTTGCCTACTCTGGAACATGCAACATATAATTGTCCTTCTTTAAGAGTCCCTTTTAAATCTATGATATTATATCTGTCATATACATATATTATATATGTGTGTGAATCTTATATATCTATCTATATCTATGGCTGGATGGCTCTTTATCAGGAGCCATTGATTATGTTTCTTTCCCTGCTGAAAGGAGTTGGACTGGGTGGCCTTAAGGCAGCATTTCTCAACCTGGGAGTCGGGACCCCCGGGGGGGGGGGGTCAAAAGGGGTGTCAGAAGGTTCACCAAAGACCATCAGAAAACACAGTATTTTCTGTTGGTTGTGGGGGTTCTGCGTGGGAAGTTTGACCCAATTCTATTGTTAGCGGGGTTCGAAATGCTCTTTGATTGTAAGTGAACTATAAATCCCAGTAACTACAACTCCCAAATGTCAAGATCTATTTCCCCCAAACTCCACCTGTGTTCATATTTGGGCATATGGAGTATTTGTGCCAAGTTTAGTCCAGATCCATCATTGTTTGAGTCCACTGAGCTCTCTGGATGTACAGTATGTGAACTGCAACTCCCAAACTCAAGGTCAATGCCCACCAAAGCCTTCTAGTGTTTTCTGTTGGTCATGGGAGTCCTGTGAACCAAATTTGGTTCAATTCCATTGTTGGTGGAGTTCGGAATGCTCTTTGATTGTAGGTTAACTATAAATTTCAGCAACTACAACTCCCAAATGACAAAATCATTTTTTTAGTGATAGTCACTACTTGGGTTAGTAGGTGTCTTGTGGCCATATTTGGCGGGAATTCATTTAGTGGATTTTGAGTTATGATGTCACTCAAAACAAACAGAGTATTTAGATAGATAGATAGATAGATAGATAGCAAAGATGTATAAGAAGTGGTCTAAACTCACCCTGTTGCAGCAGCCATGATGCACCCTCCATCTTTGGCACTGGCAGTGCAGCAGCCACTTGAGTCATGGCTCATGCCAAAATTGTGCCCCATCTCATGGGCCATTGTGGCAGCAACTCCAATGGCATTGTCTGAGTGATCCTGTGCAGGTAGAGGATAAAAGATAAGAGTCCACATATTGCATAGTATGGATGTAAGAGTGTACTATCCAGTTCAAATGACAGGCCTAGCTGATTGTGTAAAATATGAAAATGCAGTCTGAAAATCTTTCTTTTGGGGGGAAATAATGGACAATGCCTGGCAAGTTCTTTGTTTTTATCTTTATGTTACATTATGTCACTCTGTCATGTTGTCAATAATTTAAAAATGAAAGAGAATAACTCACCATATTCACTCCTCCAGACTGATAGGCAGAACACATGGCCATCAGAGGGGCCAAGCCTATAGTAGTACCATGGAAGGACATGCCACTGAAACACAGAGTGAAATATCAAATTTAAGAATTGCAATGCAGTCTTCAGTATTTAAAAATACACCAGGAATCTTGTGTGTTCCCAATCTTTGACTGGGATTGGTTTTTCATGATTTTGACATCTCCAAAAAGAACCAGCCAAATAGAAGAAATTTCAGCAACTATAAGAAATCAATGGCTATATATTTTGATAATTCAAAGATACCTAAAATGAGATAAAGAAAACACACTGATAGCTTCTGCTTACTTTATATATTCATGTATAAGTCAACATCATCTAAAAAATGGGGACAATTTGGGGCCAAATCATTGATTTTATATATAGGTTGAGATTCATTCTTCAGAGAGGAAAAAGCACCAATGTCAACTTGGAACCGGCAGCCCCTGCCTGCTGTAACCATTTCCCAACCCAGGCATTCAGAAACAGCAGTGGTGATGCCATGGCAGAGAGAGTTGGTGCTTGTTTTAAGTTCTTCCAGGATGGACTAAACTATGGCCGTTTACCACTGTATTCAAAGGAAGGATTATATTTTAATAAGATTTGATATACAGTACTCACATTTGCCTGTGAATAAGGTGACCCAGGTTTGAATGTGTGTGTGACAAAAATTTCTAAACTTATACATGAATATATAGGGCAAATCTACATCAACCATGTCTTCTCTCTGTTAAATACTAAGATATGTACCCAATAACTAATTTTTTTGTGACCCAAGTATTCCACTTATTTTTTTAAAAAAATATATTTTATGCTACTTTTATATGTGGGATTTTTCTGTGATTTTATGTCACTATCATGTATTTTATGCAGGCCTTGAATGTTTGCCATTGTCATGTTGGAATCTGCCTGAGTCCACTTGGAGAGATAGGACGTAATAAAAATAAAGGTTGTTGTTGTTGTTGTTCTTTGGATAGTTGTGGAAAGTATCCACAACTCTGCAAAAGAAAGTGAATGCATTACCACTATGTCCATTGGTTGTGAAAGTTATACCCATAGGAAAAGTGGTGAGTAAATATGCAACACTGTTAAAATTAATAATGTGGTACAAGTTCAGATTTGTTGTCGAAGGCTTTCATGGCTGGAATCACTGGGTTCCTGTGAGTTTTCCGGGCTATATGGCCATGTTCTGGAACATGGCCATACAGCCCAGAAAAATCACAGCAACCCAAGTTCAGATTTTTTTTGTTATATGCAGGGATACATTAATCCTTTCTTTTAAAAAATATACTTATAGGTTTACAGTCATAATTGCAGTCTTATTCTACTGAAACCCAAAGCAGAAGAAGTAGCTACACCATTACACAGAACCAGTTCAGTTCTTATCTTACAACTAGAACAAGAGTCACAGTATTTCTATTAAAATGACTTACGTGATCAGTTGGGCATTGTCATGTTTTCTATACTTGAGAATTTTTCGCCTCCAAGACAGAAAAGACCATAAGGTTGAATGTGGATTTTCAGAGATCTCACACATATTGTGGTCATTCCAGACTTCAAGTCCAACCAGAGCAATCCGTATGTTCAGAGATTTGTAAAACTGGAGGGTTAAAATAAAAAAGGAGACCCATAGTTAATTAAATGTATCTGTTTTCATCTGATTGATTAACTCCCAGCAATATTACAAAACCTTAAATTATTTAAAATAAATTACAGGATTTTTAAAGGGTAATATAAAACAATTTGAAACCATTTAAAGTCATAAATACCCATAAGGTACCAGATCCCACTTGAGCTTGGAAGTTAAGCAGGGTCACTACTGGTTAGAATAATAAAATAATAGAGTGGAACCCTATGGGCCATCAGGTCCAGTCTCCTATTTAATGCAGCTAGAGCATCCTCAGCTGGTTGTTGTCCAGTCTCTTTATAAAGATATCCAGGGAAGGTGACTCCACCATGCCTCTAGGCAATTGGATCCATTGCTGAACTACTCCCACTGCCAAGAAGTTCCTTCTAATGTTCAATCAAAATCTACTTTCTTATAACTTAAAACTATTAGACCTAGTTCTACCCTCTGAGGCAACTGAGAACAAGCTGGCACCCTCCTTTTTGTGGTAGCCCCTAAGGTATTTAAAGAGTGCAATTTATTACCTTTCATTCCCCTCTTCACCAATCAGAGTTCAAACTTGGATTGGAAGCCATCCAGAAATACCAGATGGTGTAAAGTCTATTTCAGAGCAAGGCAGTGGCAAACCACCTCTGACTATTCATTTCACAAGAAAACCCTATGACATTCATGGTGCCACCATAAGTTGATAGGAAATTTAAAAGATCACACGTTGCTTTACTTTCATATGAACTCCATAATCATGTCAATCTTTAGTGATTTGGCTTAATTGTGAGTTACATTTCTAAGAACATGGTGTACCACATCCATTTTTATCTAATTTGCACAGAGAACAAAATATATACAGTCATGTATCAAAGTGTTGACTCTGTGTCCTTTTTATTAATTCTTTGAGATTCTTAGGCCCAAACTAGAGCAAACCCACAAATGCAGTTAGTCCCTGATAGCTCTTTTATTTGGAAATGCAATTGAGGTGAGTTATAGGGGGTTAGCTTAATGTGAAGCTGAGAAATAGCCTGGACAAAGACTCAGAGTGCTTTGCTTGCCTACCAAGTCTCTGCTTCAAATGCTCTCCCACTGGTTCCCCTACAAGAAAAGAAAGTTCCTCTGAAGCATGCAGTTGGAATTCCGCAAGGGAAGTGACCAGAGTAGGTGAGTGTTCAGTAGACGAGAGCAGAAAGGCAATACATTCTTTCCAACCATTGCTTTACTCCAAATTATCCTTCCCAGAAAAAAGGGTTGGCATCTGCATGAGGTCAGGGCCGTAGCCAGGCTTTTGATTTGGGGGGGGGGCTGAGTTTGGTTCGGGGGGGCTGAGACTGGGTGGAAGAGGGTCTACCCTAGCAAACCTTTTGTATTGTTATCCCAATAACCCCATTAATGTGGGATATAATGAGTATGGTGATCAGATCATGATATGAATAAACATAACAGTTTAAATAATGTACCAGTAAGGCCTTTTCGCGGACCACCCTGAGAATTTCGGGGGGGCTGAAGCCCCCTTAGCCCCCCCTGGCTACATGCCTGGCAGAAGGGTTATTATTATTATTATCCATCCACCTGGAGTCTGGGCAAGCGTTTTAAAACAGCCCCCTTAGCCCCCCCCCCCCGGCATGAGGTCTTTAACTTTGGTCCTTCTAATCATGCCCCTCTTCCTGTTAAACTGACAAATCTGATCTTACCTTATCTACATAATTGGCAGCTTCCACTAACTTATTCTTGGTTGCTTGGAGATCATAATTGTGCTTCTGAAACTGAAAGGTAATTTTAAGAGCAAATAAGAATCATTCTGGAACAAACTGTTGCCATTCCTATTTTTTGTAATAAATCAATTACCACGATTTCAGTTATGGTCTCTCTAGGAATTTCCTAGGCCCTCCAATGCAGCTTATAAGTATCTACAAATCTCTAGGTCCTCCAACACATCTGACATGTTGGGACCAGAAGTTATGTTATTTAATGATGTCCAGTCGAATCCCCAATTTCAGGTGACTATGGTTCAACTGGAAACCAATCCAACAGATACATAAGGGTCTTACTGTATTTCTGTAGGATTCTGGGCGAGTTCCCTCAAGATGCTTCCCTCACCCCGGCTAGCCATTATTTCTGGGAATTTAACAACAATCCATGAAGGTTAGTTTAACCCATGCATATTTTACATGTCAAGGCTTGGGTATAATAATTATAGCTAACACATTTCTGTCCCTGGTATCTACTCTTCTAGAACATGCTTAAAGAAAATCAAGAAGCAGAAAAAAATATTCAGTTATCACATGTATACTTTTTTTCATGGGCTGATTTTATTAGTTCACCCTCACCATTTTCTGATTAGTTAAATAGGTCAAGTTTGTTTTTGTTTGTTTGTTTTTTTTTGGAAAAAAATAAAAATGTTTTAAGTGCTCAACTTGTCCATTTGTCTCTTTACAAACGGACAAATTGGGCACTGAACTAAAGTGGTAAGCTCATAGGAAATGTCCACTTATACAACAATATTAGAATAGCATGCCAAATTCTAAATCTAGATTGCTCCTACGCCAACAACTCCATCCACACTGTCTAATTAGGCAAAGCTGGTGTTTTATTGTTCATCCAACTCAGACTAGTAGGTCTCATGTATTCTCCTGACAGCTGAGATGCAATCTAAAAGCAGAGCTGAGGAAATGCTGGTTCTCCAGACTTCAGTTCCCACTAGCCTGGACAATGCTGAAGGATAATGGGAGCAGTAATCCATCAAAACCTGGGGGACAGCAAGTTATCCAGTCCTGATTCTAAAAGGTTCACACTCCATCCTATTAATCAGTGTGAATTATCCATTTGAATCAGATGTGTACATAATTGTTAAAAGTAGAGTGTGAAGAGACTTTTTATTGTACATAATGCAGAGCAGTTGTAAAATTATCCTGAACATGGAATCTGGAGGTTTTTGGCTGAGATGCCTTGGATTCTCTCCATGCACACAGCATGTGTGATATACAACAATGTTCTAAATCCCTTTTCCTTCTGCTCATCCAGTTACATCACCCTCACTAGCCTCGGGGCAACTCATCTGCTCCAGATGTTTGTGTAACAACCTTGGCAATTTGCAGTGCTGGCCATAATTCATGACTTAAATGAGCACAGATAAAGTTTCTGATCCGCAGCCTCTAAAAAGGATACAGCAATGACAGAGATATGTCTTGCACTTCCCTTTAATTTTACTTTCTCCTAGTAGTGCTTTGTGTTTATTTCACATCTTGATCCTATTAATTCACTATGTTATTTATGGAACTTATTACTTGTTTTAACGATTACTGTAAAATTGTATAGCTTGTTGTAATAGTTGTTTTTAATGCTGTTTATCTGTATTTTCTTTTTGTCTTTGCAAGCCACCCTGAGTGCCTTCAGGGAGAGAGGGCGGGTTATAAATACAGTTGTTGTTGTTAGTAGTAGTAGTAGTAGTGTTGACAAAGTATTTATTTATGAAACATATATAGCTTCATTCTAGCAACGATCATTAGGACAGAGGCAAGGAATATGTGCCCCTCCAGGCATAAATGGACTATAGGCTCCATAATGTCAGAGCATAGGTCTTGCTGGGTGGAGTTACTGGTCCTTAGAAAGTAATGTCATCTGGAGAGCCACAACTTCCCCATATCTGGATTAATAAAATTGTCCACTTTTAAAAATGAAAAATAAATTTTATTTGTTATTCTTTGCCCATTCTGAGACTCCTAAATAAACAATAATATTTAGTTTATCTAGTACCATCACAAGGAAAACTGTGGACATCTGGAAACCCCAGAAGACTTAGAAATGAGTTAAACATTGGCACAGTTTTTAAATGACTTCAAAAGAAAGAAATGCCATATCGCCCCTACTCCGGCCTCAGAGCAGAGAGTCACAACCTTTTCAACTCTTGCAACAACATCTGGTGATGAGTGTGGGCCACAGATGCATATTCAGGCCAACACAGCAGGGAGTAACAAGCCATGTTGGAAGAGCTATTGCTGAGGATTTAGTGATTTTACTGTTGCCAAATTTCTGTGATTTCAGAAAGGGAAGTGTCACTGCTCCATAGCCCTGCTGGTCACTTGAGCTTCAGGGGAAAGCAGGAGGGGGTACAATAAGTTTCAAGGACCACCAGGCAACAACCAAAGCTTTACATAACCCTGGGATCTCACACTGTGCACCCTGACACACACTAAATTATGGACAGTGGTTCAGCAGGGGTCTGCACCATCTGCCTATGCATGTCATTAAACAACATATTCATTCCTTGATATTTAGGTGATCAGAAAATGTTATTTGTGGTAGCACACAACTTATGCACAAGGAATTTAGAGACATGGTCTAGAGTATCACTAAACCCGGTGTGTATGTTTGTGTATGTGAGTGTGTTTGCGATAGAGGTGATATGCTGGGAACATACACTCTCCAATTACTATTTTTCAAAAGAGAAAATAAGCATTGCACAAAGGTGCAATGTGGTACTCTTGTTACTCCAGATCAATCGCATTTGCAGCAGTCACGACTCTCAACAAGGATGTGTGAGGAGGGGGTGCATTTAAAATAAAATTATGGCATGTGTCTGAGAACAGTTAACTATATCCAGGAGCAACCAGCTCCAGGTTGCTTGATTAGAAACAGATTTCTGAATGTTTTTAACATCTCTGTGAATTGCTTACATGCAGTACGTGAAACAAAAAGATGGCCTCAATACAGTTTCATCTTTTAGTACATGTCGCAAAAGGAGGGTTGGTTGTTAAATGAACTTGAATGGATACTGTTGGCTGAAAATCTAGGTTGAGTGCCACTGCAGAGCTGGATGTTGGAAGTGAATGGAAAGAAACAATTCTGGGACTTCTGGTAGCTCAGCAAGGCCAAAGTACATGGTGCTCAAGAGATTCATGATCTAAGCTCCTAGCAGTCCAGTTTTTAGGTAAAACAACCACATGTTAACCTTAATTTAACTGGAGGAGAGGAAGTCAAGCTTTTTTTCCTCGTGTCAATTAAAAGTGCTGCCTCATTTCCAATTTACTTTCAGCTTTTTTTGGAGAGAACATATACATTTACTGCTGTCTGCTACACAGTCACACACCAGTGGCGTCTGATGCCTTCCACTTCAGGGATACAATAAAACTGCTCTCATTTTCATTCCAGATTTCAAGGGCACTATCCAAGGTGCTGCACTTGTTTGAACTTGTCAGCACCTTGGATTACTCCTTTAAATCTGTATATCTGTATCTGTCTGTATACCTTTATAAAGCGGAATGTTTGTATGTATGTGTGCGGAGGGCGGGAGGGCGGAAAGGCGGAAGGGTGGAAGGGCGGATATGTGGCAGCCACTTTCACAGGCCACAGCGACCAGCGCGGGTGATGGACCTGCACCAAACTTGGTACACATAGCCCCCCTAACCCCCTTTACATCCTGGTGCGGTTTGGGGGACATGACCCACGGATTATGGGATTTGTAGTACTTTCAAACACTTTGGTTCCCACAGACCACTGAGGCCACCAAAAAGGACCAATACAGACCACACTTAGCACACACAGCCCCCATGACCCACTCTACATCCTGGTGCAGTTTGGAGGAGGGTGGACCATGGATGATGGGACTTGAAGTACCTCTACTCACTTCCCAAGTCCGCTGCAACCCTCATCCAATCACTGATCGAGACCAAACTTTGCATACATAACCCCTATGACTGCCTTCACGTCCTGGTGAGGTTTGGGGGAGGACTGACAATGGATAATGGGATTTGTAGTACTTTCACACCCCTCTGTTCCCACATACCACTGTGGCCCCCAACAAACACTGATAGAGACCACACGTGGCACACAGCCCCAGTGACCCACTCTACATACTACTGAAGGTTGGAGGGGGACAGAACATGGATGATGGGACTTGCAGTACCTTCCCTCACTTTCCAAGACTGCTACAAACCTAATCCTATGACTGATCAACACGAAACTTGCCACACAGAGCCCTCATGACCCACTCTACATCCTGGTGCAGTTTGGAGGAGGGTGGACCATGGATGATGGGACTTGAAGTACCTCTACTCACTTCCCAAGTCTGCTGCGACCCTCATCCAATTACTGATTGAGACCACACTTGGCACACATAACCCCCATGACTGCCTTCACGTCCTGGTGAGGTTCGGGGGAGGACTGACAATGGATGATGGGATTTGTTGTACTTTCACACCCCTCTGTTCCCACAGACAACTGCGGCCCCCAACAAACACCAAGAAAGACCACACTTGGCACACAGAGCCCCAGTGACCCACTCTACATCCTACTGAAGTTTGGAGGGGGGCAGAACATGGATGATGGGACTTGCAGTACCTTCCCTCACTTTCCAAGCCTGCTACAAACCAAATCCAATGACTGATCAACACCAAACCTGGCACACAGAGCCCTCATGACCCACTCTACATCCTGGTGCTGTTTTGTGTGAGACGGACCACGGATGATGGGACTTGAAGTACCTTCATTCACTTCCTAAAAACAATGCAACCCTCATCCATTCACCAATACAGACCAAACTTAGCACACAGAGCCCCCATGGCCCAATCTACATCCTACTACACTTTGGGGGAGGGTGGAGCAGAGATGATAGGACTTCCACTACCTTCAGTAATTTCATGATACCACTGCAACTCCCAATAATGATGGATCAAGACCAAACTTGGCACACAGAGCCCCCATGACCCACTCTACATCCTGCTGCACTTCTCAAATGACCCGGGCACCGCCGGGTCCCCAAGCTAGTGTTGATATAAACGTCAGAATGTTTCTTTCCCATCATACTCCAACATGGACGTTACTAGCTACTATTCACACATATACAAACACACACACACACACACACTACAGTAAAAAGAATCACTGAGGGTTCCAAGTATTGATCTCCTGTGTAATGTGTAGCTTGTTCCTGAACAATCATCTGCATTCTGTATTTGATTCTGATCTGGCATAAATACATCTACACATCTTACCTCTGCATAATCAGCCACCAAAAGAAGCTCCACATATTTCATAGACTGCTGATCATCCCTCTTTACCTGTGATAGAAGCATTGAAAAATAAATACTGAATTATTTCATAAGGTTTCTCAACATGGAAAACATACATTTTACAATAAAGATAACTCATTTTGAAGGGTATAAAAACAGGTTTAAGGCAGATAATTACCAGTGTTTATCTTCCTCAAAATGGTCATTGATGACATGACACAAGGTGGCACAATTTTAAATCCTATGATTTTCTAGGAATTGTTCTCCTACAGTTTGATCCTCACGAAGTTTCCCCTTCTTCATCTCACACTCAGTCCCCTTCTGCCCAGGAACACATTTTCTACTCAAGGTTTTATGGGTCACTTGAATTCTTATTTAGTGATCAGTGTATTTTGAATTCACCCGGTATTTTCTAAGTTATTCTCCTGTGTAAGCCCAATTCTCTTTTGTGATCTAGTGAATCAATTCAAAACAATCAGAACCAGACGGGATTTCTACCAGCAAACAATTACAGTACAATCCCCTTATCCCCTAGATATTCAGCTTCACTTATCCATGTTCCACACTAAGTCCTACTGCTAATCTATGATATGCTTCTGCCCCAAGTATAGTCAAAATGTAAGGTTAACTATTATCTGTGGTTTCAGGTATCCACAGGGAGTCTTGGAACATATCACCTGATGATATGGGTTCATACTGTGTTGACTTTCTTTCATTTAGAAAATGATAATAGGAAAAAAATATCTGGCACAGCAAAGAAGTTTTAATCATGCAGTTGAAGCTATAAACCACCATTCAGTTCTCAACTCACAGATTACTTCAGTATGAGATTTTGTGCAATCCATCAAATCTCCAATCTGACATCTGCAATGTGAACCAGCTTACCTTTTGGACCTGTTATCAGGAAGACTGAGGTAACACGTGTGAACCATGGTAAAGGTTTAGGAAGAGAATAATGTGAAAGTCTTACGCATCTTAGGGGAGATCTCTTGTGATGGCAAAACAAGTTCTATGACTTTTGAGAATAATTTAGCAGCACTCACCCTGTGATGACCTGGCTCAGCTTGGAATGCCAGCTCATTAAACAAGTCCATGGCCCCAAACTCTGAATTCTGGTTTCCACAGCTTCCCCTGGGAACCTTGAGATGTTCGGACCTGTAGATCAAGTGCTGCTCCTGATTGTGAGGAAGTGGCTCCAAGATATAACTTAGGTTGTTTAGTACTATAAGACCACTGAAAAGCAATAACCATAAGAGAAGCTGAAGAAAATAGTGTATTATTTATTTATTTATTTATTTATCTTGTATACCGCTCCTTCTGGCAGGCTCGGGGCGGTTTACATACAGCCGAAGCAAACACACAGTGTACAACAGTAGCAATAAAACAGAGAACAGTGGGTAAAATTACATAAAATGTCATAAGCAATAAACAATGGACGGTTACAGTATCTGGAAATTCAGTTAAAGGCAAGCCTAAATAAGGTGGTTTTGCATGCCCTCTGAAATGGAATGAGCTCAACGATGGCGCGGACATCATCCGGCAATGTATTCCATAATGTCGGGGCAGCAACTGAGAAGGCTCGTTGCCTGGTGGTAGACAGATGGCAGGAGCGGATTGATGGTACCGCTAATAGATTTCACTCTTCCAAGCACAGTGATCTCGGGGGAACATACGGGGTAAGGCAGTGCCTCAGGTACACTGGCCCTAGACCATGCAAGGCCTTGAAGGTCAAAACGAACATCTTGAAGGCAATTCGGTACTCGATTGGTAACCAGTGCAATTGCTGTAAGATGGGCGTAACATGCTCTCTTGCCGATGCTCCTACCAGCAAGCGGGCTGCAGCATTTTGCACTAGCTTGAGTTTCTGGATTGTCGACAAGGGAAGGCCTATGTAGAGGGCATTACAGTAGTCTAGTCTCGAGATGACCGTTGCTTGGATTACCGTGGCCAGGTAATTAGCTATCTGACCACACATAAGTTATCTTGCCTTGTGTATATTTTGCATGCTACACTGCTTTAAGTTCTCATTTTATTATCTGCAAATATATGACAGATTATATACTGTGCCAGTCGAAATAATATCTTCAGTCAGCTTTCCCAAATCTATTCTTTATGCCAATGTGCTTAGGCTATGAATGCAAGTCATCATTTATTTTATTTTCACATGCAACGAAGGATCCGCGGGAGTTACCATGTCGGATTATAGCCAATTGCTGAATATGTAGTATCCTGCGTTACATTGCCCTGCATTGACACCAACCACCGCTTGAGAAAGCCCCGTTGGGGGCGAAACGGATCGGGCTCGTCATTACACTGTTGCGGCCCCGGCTTCCATCTGCTCCACAAGCTGGCCATCTGTGCACACCATACAGGATTGTGACTTATGTGGTGAATCTGGATGAGTATTTACTCATTGCGAATGGAAAAGGGACGGACAATGTTATAATTCCCTAAAAGACTTACCTTTCCGTCAACTTCTCCCCTTTCCCAGGACTGTTTTCCCACACACCCTGTCTTTTGATATTGCAACCTGGCTTGTGCGGCATGAGGATTGCCTCATTCATTTGTGCATTTGGGCATTTTGTTGATGTAATTGATCTGTAAGAGTGTATTGTATGAAACTTTGATATTTGGTATCCCATTGCTTCCGTCTGTGTTTGTCTGTACAATTTCCACTAAGAGTATTGTGTGTGTATATAGTTATTGTTATGCAGTCTAGTTTATGCAGGAAAAACTGGGGCCATTTTCTCAGGCAGATACAGGGGGAAAAAGACGGCTCTGTTGGTAGGGATAAAGTTACATCCTTCCCATCTGCTTTCTTCACTGAAGAAGGAAGGACATCTGCAAGCATATTGCTTCTAAATGCTTCCAGTAATCCAAAATTAGGACAATGTGCACCATTTTACACTGCAAGAGACTCTACTATAAATGAAAAATGAGCTTGAAAAATGAGGAGAAGAATAAAAGTGGGTCAGGTTGCACCTGCATTGCTTCTCATTTTGTGTGAGCCATGTGGATTCTGTCCAACATACATGTCCAAGGTTTACTTTGTGTACACTGCTGGACAGTTTGTTTACAGTAAAGTGAATTGAGGTCACTGAGGGATTTGGCCAAAACTGTTTCCTGACTGGACAGAAGCCCAGTTTTCAAATGTCTTTGAATAAAGGTGATCAAAATCTAACGCATCCTGTTTATAGAAACACTATCTTTAATTTATTGTTTTTTGAGGTCAAGTCTTCCCCATATGAAGTAAATGTGTATATATCTACACTGCAGACTCACAATTGACAAGCAGTGTTGAAGAATCCCATCAAGAGATAGATAATTGGAAGCAGCTTTATGGAAGAAATACGTTACAAAATGCTGTGACACCAAAATATATGGGAGGATTCAGAAGTGCATTATAAAGAAGCAGAAAAACAAATATAACTATGTAACCCTCTTCCTAAGCATCACCAAACATGGCTTCCTATTCTATCCACTCTCTCAACTTTATTGATGCCTGGGTTATTTCCTGAATTGCAAATAACTTATGGCATCCTCCTGAACTTCATTCCTATCAACTGTAGAACTCAGGGAACCACTCACTAAGTGCCTCCTACCCTCCTCGTTTGGTGACTTAGTACAGTAAATCCCCTTCCAACTGGGATTATACATAGGAGACTACTCTGGGTGACAGCCACCTATTGAGTCCTGGCTGAGCCTTCACTTTTGTATAATTGTTGAGGGTGGGAACTGAAATTTGAGAACATCAGGCGAACATACATTGCACAGCCCTGTCATAGATCTTCTTAAGGAGAACATGAAAGTGATGATTAATAGTTATCACAACTTTCTGTTGTAATCCCACCATGTATATGTTTCCTTTGGGGGGGGAGAATACATACATTTGGTTGAGTTCCAACTTTGCAGCAGGAGATTATGAGGTTATAAAGAGATTACTTCAGAGAATGAGTCTGAGATTAGATTTTGAAAGAGAGAGCTTGGACCTTACCGTAGACCATTGCATGTGCTGAGTGCCACACTTGAGTCTTCAATCCCTCTCACTATACCATGGTAAAAGCAATGATCCTAGAGGACAGAATAGAAATTGTCAATGAATTATGACACCACTGGTGTGGTCAAACTGAGAAAAATATTCATAAGGAAAAACAGAATGGCTAGAAGATGTTGTAGCAATTGTTTTGGCTTGGGTCCATTGGGAAGAGAAAGATTCTGCCTCTCCTTTCTTCCTTCCTCTGCTAAGTTAATTAAATGCAAACTACTTCTGTGCCATGAACTTAGTTTACAGCAACTGAGATAAACTGAAAATAAAGAGAGAATGGGGGAAGGAGAGGAAAAACTGAGATAATTTAAAAGGAGCTGAAAAAGTAGAGTGACAGAGGATTAATCAGAACAGTTCCTGTAAAATTGAGACAGTTGGGAATATTCAGCTTGTCTTGGGAAGCAAAATAAGTTGAACCAGGCCTATTGAGTTCATAATACAGGTTAAAGATATCTTATCTGAAATTCTGATATCTGAAATACTTCAAAATACAAAAAAAAATCTGCATTGGAGGCTAAGATATTGATATCTTTGTTTCCTGATGGTTTAATGCACACAAGCTTTGTTTCATGCACATACATAACAAAAATAGTATTACCTTCTAGCTATGTGTATAAGATTCATATGAAACATATGATAAATCAAATTCATATTTACAGTAATTAAATTCAATTATACTTCATATGTAACTTATGAAACATGGGTCCTACCTTCAAGATATGTAAACATAGGTATTTGGGAACCCGCCACAAAAAGTCCAGAATACAAGACACTTCTGGTCCCAAGCATTTCTGATAAGGGATATTCCATAATAATAATAATAATAATAATAATAATAATAATAGATCTTTATTTGTGCCCCGCCACCATCTCCCCAAAAGGGACTAGGGACAGCTCACAGAAGAACTCCCAAGTGCCACATGCAGACTACAATACATAAGTATAAATGCAATGACATAAGTATCCTCAACAGCATATAAAAATCTCACTGATAAAAATATAAAAGTATAAAAATTATAAAATTCCTAAAATGCAGTGGAACCTGCAGGAAAGCCAGCTATCTGTCGTAACAGATAGCTGTAGTACTGAACTGGTAGCATTGGACATTTGCCTTAGAGCTAAGATGCAACTGACAGTGATGTCATCAACATTTTCCCCATCAAATCTAAATGACCATGGAAGAATTCTTATTTTTCAGATCCTTTTTCTTTGTCTTTTGGTTTTTAAGGCACAATGTTGCAAAGACCCCAATAGATGGGTTCCCACCATAACAACTGTCAAGAAAGAGAGTTTTACAACCTAACAATCAATGAATCCCATCACAATCAACAGTTCAAATACATTTCTTGGTAGGAAGGACAAAAAGAGAAACAGAAAATTAATATAATTAGCTGTGAGCATTTTTATTTATTTATTTATTTATTTCTTGGGACTTCTAACACCGCTTCGCGGCGGCTCACAAGAACCAATGGCACAGCGCCAGAGGGTTAAAAACAGAACACTTAAAAACATCATTAAAACATGCAACAACAATAATTAAAACGAAAGCAGCAGCAATATAATGGCCCAGTGGATGTATATTTTTGCGCCATTCCAGCAATGTGCCAACCAATCAAGGCCTTTTCAAGCAGTTCATAAAGCACATCCTGCTGGACATGAGTCAGCTTTAATAATCTTTGCAAAGGACTGGGAATATAACCAGCATTCAGATTCCAAAAAGCAGTGGAACAGAACAGACAGGACATGGATATTGAGTTTATATACACAGGCTTTTCAAGAGCAGGTGCATACCCTTCCATGGTTGAACCAAATGCATTCCAGTTATGTACAGTGTACATTACACACATACTCAAATGTACAGACATTTGGGTTATAAAACTTGAGCCTTCCATCAATAAAGGTTTTACTCAAGATGTGAAATAGTACGATTGCAGAAGATATTAAGGACGATGAAGTAGGTATGGAGGAGAGCCAGCGAGCAGTGGTTTGAGCATGGGACTCTGATTCAGAAAATCAGGTTTTGAATCTCCTCTCAGCCCTGGAAACCCACTGAGTGATATTGGGCAAGTTTTACTCTTGCAGCCATGGAGGAAAATAAAGGAAACCCCCTTTGACTAAATCTTGCCAAGCAAACCTTGTAATATATTAACTTTAGGGTTACTATACATCCCAAATTACTTAAAGGCACACCGCTACCATCACAAAAAGTGGGCACAGATTACAATTTTCAAATAAAAAGCACCTGGTGCTATTTCTTATTACAAAAAACAATGTCCAAGCTTGTTAAATGAAACAACATCTGAAACATTGTTAGCATGCATTAAGAAATCTAAAACTAAATTAAACATGTTTTTGCATTTTGTCAGTCATCATTTGTCCATAAGGACCAATATGATGGAGAACCGGAGAACTAGTCCAGTCTCAGTCACTTTCTCTTGCTATCAGACCTAAATAACTATGCCAAAAATCCTTTTAGGCCTTGCATTTTATAGCACCTTCAGTACTGTCATATAAAGGAAAGTATTTGGGAGAGGGAGGTATGATCTCAGCTGAGAAAATTAGCTGTAACCAGTTAAGAAATTTCACCAAATTAAAGTGCATTGATTCTTGGAAACATCTTCCTCATATGCAAAATTAATCCAGAGATTTCAGTAACAAACACTGGAAGTTTGTCATCTTGAAAATGAAAGATATATATTAGCAAGTTATGCTTCAAATTGGTCCTTTTTTTCCTTTTTATATTGTATCATCCTTGCCCATCAATCAATTCATTTTAGATGAGTAGCCAATCCAAACCAGGAGTGGAAATTCACTGTCTGCCCAGAAATTTTGGATGAAAACATGCCTGACCATATTGGATGGGGATGATGAGAGTTACAGTCTACTAATATATGGACAGCTTTAGATTCCTCGCCCCTGGTTTAAAGACTGAGGTAAAGGGTAAAGGTTTTCCCCTGACATTAAGTCCAGTTGTGCTCATCTCCATTTCTAAGCTGAAGAGCTGGTATTGTTCATAGATACCTCCAAAATCATGTGGCCAGCATGACTGCATGGAGTGCCGTTAACTTCCCATCAGAGTGGTACCTATTGATCTACTCACATTTGCATGTTTTCAAACTGCTAGGTTGGCAGAAGCTGGGGCTAACAACTGGAGCTCATGTTGCTCCTCGGTTTTGAACCTGCGACCTTTCAGTTAGCAAGTGGATTAACCCACTGCACCATCACAAATAAAACCTCCAGTGGTTGGAGACTGCCAGCCAAAACTCTAAAAGCTGGACTATTACCATAAATGGAGCATCTTTTGGCCAGAGATAAAGAGCTTAGACATCAGTATTCTTCATATAATGCAAGGTTAGCAGCAGGCTTGCAATGAGACAAGATATGTATGGAGCATGTCTTCCACCAGTATTGATATGGCCACTCACATTGTGTTATTGCAACAGTCTGAAAAAAGACTTCTGCCTTTGTCAAAATATCAGCAGCTGCAGCTCTGAGCACACATGGAGTTGCTAATTCATGCAACTGTTATGTCACATAATCCCATCCGGTTACACACCTGGTAATGGTTTCATTTGAGGTGACTCTCAAGAGCCATAAATACTCCTCTAAAATAATTCCCGCTGCTCCATTTACTCCCCAGTGCTCATGCGAAGTTTATTTGTACTAGTACCCCCCCCCCGCCACGGAAAAGGCTCTCCGCTGGGTTTCCATCAGCCGAGCCTTTTATGGCACGTGCTGGCCTCACGCTGCGTTGGGCCGTCAGCCGGTCACTCATATTGTGCCGAGCTTTAAAAGTGAGCACCAGGAGTTTGTAGAGCACTCTGAACTCTAAGGGCAGCCAGTGGAGATCTTTTAAGATAGGAGAGATGTGGTCCCTCACTGATGACCTCGAGATGAGTCTGGCCGCTGCGTTGTTATTCCCTTTATTTCCTTTGTTTCCTCAAATGACATTTTTCTAGTCACCCCGGTTCTCAGATGTTCTTACAGTATCTTATGAAGAGTCCACCAAGTGTTTCAACTCTGTTATCACAACAGGTTTTTAAAGCAGGCAACCCTGTATTTCTACCAGCTGAAGAATTCTGGGAAATGTAGTTTGTGAAAGCAAGGACTTCTGTAGCTGAGAATTCAAAAGACTCTGTCCTAAACTACACTTCCCAGAATTCTTTGGGCAGCTGAAATGCGGGGCTGTCCATGTTAAGGCCCTAGTATGATAATGTGTGATTTATTCACCCAAAGCCATTATATCCCCACTGCATTAGAGTTAAACTATACTAGAATACTTACTGTGTTGTTCAGCACAATAGTTTGAGGAAGTCCGCTTTGGGTATAATGAGTCTCAGTGTAGCCTGGGGCAAAGAGGTCCCTGCCAAGACACAGTAACAAGGGAATGATATGTTGCACATTATTGCTCATTCTAAACTATATGCCACATATATGAAATCTTGCTATCAGACTGATCAAGGCCTTACCCTAGTAGCTCACAAAAATGTACATACACTCAATAATTTAGTTGCATGTAGTTGTCCCTCCAGTTTGTATCAGCAAATGTGAACTTTTGGATGGATTGAACAATATTTTGTTGAGATAGATATACCATAAGGTGAAGATATAATAATATAATAGGAACAGACTTTTGGATACAATTTGTAAACAGCATTATAACTGTTCCTTCTTCTGCTTCTCCCAGTGTTCTGGCGTTAAAAAAGGATTTGGGTGGTATAGAAATATATCAACTGAATGGGAGAGGTTAGAAGATCTTCCTCCCTGAAGTAGGACCTTTTCCTCTGTCCTAAGAGGGCAACTACTAAAACCTCTCATGGCCTTTGGGTTAAACCAGATAAAGGGAGAGAGGAGCAGTCTTCCAGGAAGATGAAAATGGCTTCTGTACTGCATCTATTCCAGCAAAACTGAAAGGGCTTAGTACAATAGAGTAAAGGTGATATAGTTATGATTGAAGTTATCTGATGCCATCATGCCAGTTTTCATCTCATTCTCTGTATTCTGGCAAAACTAATTTTGTTTCTCATTGACTAACAACAGGTAATTATGTTATTGTATCTGCAAACTACAGATGGAAGCCTCAAGCTATCATACAACCTCATTGGACGGATAGTTTTTGCCATATCTGTGTACAGCCAGCATGCTGTCAAGACGGAGTCTGCCAGAGCCCATCAAATGATGCAGGACAACTTCTGGTAGGGACTCATGCTGGCAGCACACAAAGACAGAGTCCTGAATAGTCAGGATTACCTGACCCCTCATAGAAGAAGCCAAGAACAGTACAGAAGGAAGCCAGGGACAGTGGGGAAATGTCTTGAGATGGCAGCCCATGACCCATGATGGTAAGGGGACAAAGCAGAATGCTGCTCCAAGGCTTCTTTTGCTGCCCCCACTATTCCTTGGCTTCTGGACCTTCATGTGATGGGGTTAATAGACTGCAGAGTGTGAGTTTTCAAGAAATATTTTCCATTTTCAGTTGCATTAACTATGCCCAATATAATGCAATAGAAGGGGACACAGAGCCAGAAATAGTACTGTGGACTCACACAATGATGGATCCGGACCACACTTGGCACAAATAATATGCCCAAGTGTGAACACTGGTGGAGTTTGGGGAAAATAGACCTTGACCTTTGGTAGTTGCAGTTGCTGGGATTTATAGTTCACCTACAATCAAAGAGCATTTTGAACTCCACCAACGATAGAACTGGGCCAAACTTCCCACACAGAACCCCCATGCGTGGCTCCCTCCCACCTCGCACGCTCTCCCTCGCCTACACATGTGCACCATGTTGCCATGCACCAAGCACACCTGCTCTCCTCTCTCTGCTTGACATCTCACAAACAGCCTGCCCCTTGGCTGAGAGGCCAGCCAATCACAGTGGAGGAGGGCTTTTGATGAGAGGATTCACTGTCTGTTTCCAAAAAGGAAGAGAAGGACAAGCAGAGATATCTTCAGCCTGCTCTGCCAAAGAGGTTCCTAGGATCATCAGAAATATATATTTTCTAATGATCTTTGGTAACCCCCCTGAAACCCCGTAGTGATCCATAGGGGGTCCCAACACCCAGGTTGAGAAACACTTGCTCAAGGCAACCAGAAGGGCTTTTTGGCTGAGAATTCTTCATACTTCTCCATGAATTTCAAAAACCAGGATTGTGTGCAATAGAAGTTAAAGTGTTATGCTACAACTGTGCAGTGTGAAAGTGCCCAAGTTGCCATGAGAGCATGAGATTGGAAAATGTTCACATTGGAAATGGCTAACTATAGAATAATTGCCCTCCGATGTATTGCAGGGAGTAGATCAGTCTTCATCAAATTAATTGCCATCCAAACTGCGAAAACCTCTTGAATAGCACAGTTCACCACATCCTCCATTAATCCCCAGCTATATCATTGCATGTGTATATTTGCTCGCCAGAACTTCATTTTAAATTCATTCATCTTTGATCTCTCCCTACCATCAAGCTTCTGATTAAAATAAGGTGTTTTATTTGCCATTACAATTTACACTTCAGTGAAGTACAATGGCCTGAAGGTAACTATATGCTGAACAAATATTGTTTATGTATTCACTTAATTGTTTGTATCTCACTCCATTTCCCCTTATTGTTTCCCAGCCTATGATGCCATTCTTTAGACTACCAAAGAAACAGGAAATAATTGCAATTATGTACAATGATCCAGCAATCTGTTCTTCTCCACAGACTGTATACTACTGTGAACTAGCAAAATACTCAGCTTCACAGTAGAACTAACACAATACTGTAGTTTCTAATCTCATCCCAGTGGTTGCTTATTTTCCTTAGGCTCTTTTTCTTCTCTTACCCCCTTTTCCTCTCTATCACCTTTCTTTAGATTTGTCCTGCTGTTCATTCAGCCTTGTCCTCTCCTTTCTGCTCTACATTCTTAATAGGAGGAAAGAGATTCTCTCTCTTTGTCATTATTTCTGAAAGAAAGAGTTAAGTGTAGAAGAGGCAGAGGAAATTGTTACAGATAGGTCCGATGAAGCACAAAATGTATATTCTCAGCTGCTTCAATTTCATTTCTATGAGATGCCCAACAGCTAACAACTAAAGATACTATGGCTACAGAAAGAGTCACTAAGGACACATCTACACTAACTGATTTTTAGTGTGCAGTATTGTTTTGTTTTTTTTTCATGTCAGGAGCAGCTTAAGAAACTGCAAGTCGCTTCTGGTGAGAGAGAATTTGCCACCTGCAAGGATGTTGCCCGGGGATGCCCGGATGTGTTACCATCCTGTGGGAGGCTTCTTTTATGTTTCTGCATGGAAAGCTGGAGCTGACAGAGAGGAGCTCACCCTGCTCCTCAGATTAAGTGAATACATAAACAATGGAATCAGTTTGAGGCCTGGATGGTGATTACACAACAATCGGAGCAGTGATGCACATTAAGGGTATTCTTTCACCTGCTTTTGTGGGGTATTGTTGCCTGGCCACCAGAATTTCTGAGCGTCATAGTGCATTAAATGGTCAGTGTAGATGGGACCATAGATAACTTCAAACTGAAGTGAAATGGATTGTAACCTATGATATTAACCTATATAATAGGAAACTTTTCAGCATATTCCATTCAATCATAAAGACCCAAATTATAGCTGCAATCAGGCATGTAGCCAGGGGGGGGGGCTAAGGGGGCTTCAGCCCCGAAATTCTCAGGGTGGTCCGCGAAAAGGCCTTACTGGTACATTATTTAAACTATTATGTTTATTCATATCATGATCTGATCACCATGCTCATTATATCCCACATTAATGGGGTTATTGGGATAACAATACAAAAGGTTTGCTAGGGTAGACCCTCTTCCACCCAGTCTCAGCCCCCCCTGGAGATGCAGCCTAAATGTGACCAAAAAACTTATCTGAGACAAAATGAGTCACACATTATTATATTTTTCCAGTAAATCGACACATTCTACCTACAGGCCGTGAAAGCCTTCAGCATGTCCTTGTTGGGTTGTATCAGAAATGAAGCCCATTATATGGCGGAGGAGCTCTACATGTACCCCTCACATCTATACTGGATGGAACAAAATGTTTAAAGATAATTTGGAATCCTTTTAAAAATATCTCTCTAGTGTCTATATTCTTTAAAAATGCTATTAGTCATTATTTTTTTATAAAAAACATATTTTTTTTGTTTTATTCCCTGTTACAAGTGCCCATGCCAACAACTGCTAAGGATAAATATCTAGCTCCATGTGAATTTACAAGAGAGAAAAGAATGTCCTTTGTTATAATGTAATATAATGATGCTCCATCAGACACTTGAGGACAAGAGTTTTCCCTGGAGCAATGGTTGCTTGAGCGCATTGAGATTAAAGGGTCAAAGGCCAGAGATAGAGTTGCCAGATAGCACACTGGAGAAGGTGCGCTGAAGGGGGAATTTCATCAAATGTTGCTTACCATGCAACCCAGTATCAAGCAACAGCGGCTGAAATGCCCTCTTCCATTAAAAGTACAGGAGTTATGGTAGATGATGGTATGGTGTAGCAGCAAACTAAGGGTGAGAAACATGCAACCCTCCAAAAGTCCAATGACTGCTCTTGTGCTGTCGCACGCTGGGCCTGTAGAATGGCTATTTCTTGGACGTGACTTCTGTATGCCCAACGGGACGCCGGGGTGCCTCAGCTGGAAAGGTCCCTTAGTTTTCCCAAATAATAAAGGTCCTTTGAGGCTTAAAATAAGCATAACAAAGTTCTTTATTTGGGCTTAACAAACTGGAAGGCTTCTTCTTAACAAACTGGAAGGCTTGCTTCTTAACAAACTGGTGACTCTCTCAGTCTGCAGCAACAGGGCCGGCAAACTGGGCAAAGCTGGTCTTCTCTTTCGGGGGGAAACCTATGACCCTTCCCTTGGGCAATCTTTCTTTACCTTGCTGGTGTGAGGACCTTTCTTCCGACTCCAAGCTGCGTTATGGATAGCCAGATGTCCCGTACCATGCAAGGTTTCTTTCGATTAGCCAGGTTGTTGGGATTGCAGGTGATCCCTCCTTCACAAAGGATTGTGAAGCTGTTCCTTTACCCCAGCAAAGTGGGATCTGTTAAAGTAGCAAAGCTGTGGTCTGTAACCCCAGCAAAGCTGTGTCTGTTACCCCAGCAAAGCTGTAAGATTTAAAGCCTTTTCCAAGTTGGAAAGAACAGGCAGCCTTAAATCACGTCCTCTCCTGTAGAGTAGCTGTTAAGACTGAGCAAAAAATCCTCTTTCCCTCCCAAAACCTAGGAATAGGGGCAGGTCTGCTACTTTAGATTGATTGGCAGCCCTCTGGGCCTGTAAATGCAAACTAAGAAAGTCACCTACAACATGAAATGCAAGGGAATGCAAACTTGTAATGCAACAAATGGAAAACAGAACCCTGTTGGCACTGCTGTGCCAGAACAGCTCTTTCTAGTACTTCTTTCATTTTGTGCTTTGCCTGCATGGCATGGGGTTGGACTAGATGGTCCATGCAGTCTCTTAATACTCTACATGGACCCAAGGGAGAATATGTGATTTAAAAAACCCTAAAAACATAACAAGTTTGACATATTGAAATAAAAATGAAATAGACTGTCATATGAAAACAACTGAATTAAAAACATTTTTAAGTCACAAGGTATGAAGCATAGCAGCCTTAATTTCCTAAATGAGTAAGAATTGGGTTTTTTATTCCTTCTCTACATTCTTTTAATATCTTTTTCCCCTAATTTTTATTCAGAAATAAAGAAAACAAAAGCACAAGTAATACAAAAAGGCACATTTATATAATATACTAGAACGAAGCAGCTGTCTAACTAGCCACTATAACATTAAAAGAAAATTATGTCAAGCAAAAACACTAACCTGACCATAAGTTACTTCCAGACAGGAGTTAAACTTGTGCCAAAACAGTTTTTTTAAAAAAGTTTCAGTTTGGATGCCTCCGGTAAAAGTGTGACGAGTCCTGCATTTTTGGATCTGTCTGAATTTTTGGACATTAACATCTGAACTAGGGCATAACTACATACCTTTTTCTCACACTCATTGTCTCTTGGTTTTCACCCCTTATTATTCTGCCCCCTCCAGATAGTATGGACATCCAAGTGCCACCTCTGTGTTGATGGAGGCAGGCAGGATTTCCCCGGGTACTGGTTGTGGGGGTCGGGATTTTTGCCCTCCTCTTGGTAGAGATCCCCAACTTATTATGCTGGACTAGATGGGCCCCAGCATCTAGATTCTTATGTTCTTATTATTTAACCATCCTTTCATTTTGATAACAGTTGTCTAATTCATAAAACCAACAGACACCCAAATACATACAGTTAAAGCTATTCAAAATTAATGAGAACACAATATATAAAAAAATATATTAAAAGTCAACAAAAACAAAAAGAAGTAGTACACACAGCTCTTCTTTCATATACAGGCAGTCCCCAAGTTACTAACAAGACTGCTTATGTAGGTTTGTTCTTAAATTGAATTTGTATGTAAGTCAGAATAGGTACATATTTTAACTGTAACTCCTTATGCTTTGGATTTGTATAGGGAAGTGTTAATAATATCCATGTGGCATTTGTTTTGCTGTCTGTGTTCCTGCTCAGAAGATTTCAGCTCACTTTCTATTCCTATAAAAATCGGATTTTGAAAAATATGGCTTTTTGTGGAAAAAATGATTTAGGAATTAACCTTCAGTGGAGACACCCTTTTCCCCATGATAACTCTTCCAGGAGTGAATTTCCCTTCCAAGGATTAGATTTCTCTCACTTCCTGTTGTCTCAGCCCTGTTTTTAACTATGAGTCGTTTGTAAGTCAGATGTCATTTCTTACTTATAGTAACCCTACACTACAGGGTTTTCTTGGCAAGATTTGTTCAGAGGGGGTTGCCCTTGTTTTCCTCTGAGATGGAGATAATGTGACTTCCCCAAGACCATTCAGTGGGTTTCCATGGTTAAGTGTGAATTTAAACTCTGTTTTTCAGAATCATAGATCAATATTCAAAACACTACACTATGCTGACTCTCTTTTCAATAATCTGTACCAGTCCCATTGTTGTGGAAAATGCAGGATATGAATAAATATTATTTTTTATTCTTCTTCTTACTATAATTATTATTTCAGGAAACCATATTAAAGTAAAGTAATAACAGCCATTGTTTCAGATCTCTCCTGGTTACTTTTTCATGCTGAAAGACACAAAAATTGGTAAGATGTCCTGCCAAGTAATATGCTGGTTATTTATTTAACTATAACAAGTAACAACCCTAAAGAACAATTAAAGTTTACAGTAACATCAATGTAGTACAAAAGCAGCCAAATCCACAATACTTGGCAGCAACACAGATAGATTAGGATTTACTCAGTCAATAATTACCAAAAAGGCTATTTGGGCATCAGTCCAATCCTGTGAGGTGCTGATAGTGGCATTTTCCTGGCTTCTGTTTTCAATCTAATATTTTATCTACTTTCCTTCAGAAAGGAAGTAGTATATGTTGATAATGTTAACTACAAATTTGCAGTGGTGTTTCCAAGCCACTGTGACCACAAAATAACTACAACTGGCTCTGCTTTTTTACTAGATTTAAACAATTGTTTTTCCACCTGGCAATGCATCTTATGTATAGAACACTGAAAGTAAGCACTGTCTGTAGCTGTGAACGAAGCCTAAAACAATTAGGGGGGGAATACACCTCAAGTCCAGATGAGTCACAGATGAAAACAGGGACATGTGTCACCAAACAACGTTAAAGAGTTGTCAAGATGACTGAAAGCTGCACTCAAAGCACTTGGGAGAAATAAATCACCAAGACCAGATGGCGTACTGGTTGAACTGCTTCCAGCTACAGAGAGAGAAAGTATTCTAGTTTCAACTAAACACTGTCAATGAATATGGAAAAAAGAGCAATCACTGACAGACTGGAAATGCTTAATATTCATTCCAGTCTTTAGCCTTCTTTACCATTATTATTATTATTATTTTTATTTGCAGTACTTCTTTACTAAAGAGTTCTGGTCCCTCAACAAACTACAGATCTTACAATTCCATACCATTTAGCCATAGCATTAAAGTACTGTCACACTGCATTAATTCTGCAATACTGATACACTCTTAGGGTGGTTCCACATAGCCCTTTAACCTGTTAAAAGTGATTGCTTCCGGGTTCTAGTCCACACACACACACGCCTGAAAGTGCCTGCTTTTTGGGAGGGGGCTGGCCAGATGACCTCTCTGAACCTTCCAGGAGGACAAGGAGACAGCCACACTTCCAAAATCATTTTCAAAAGCATTTACAAAATAAAATAACTTACCGGATGCCATGAAAGTGCTGCTGAAGCTATTTATTTATTTATTTTTAAAATGTGTTTGGGGAGGGGGGGTGGATGGCGCTATAACCCTCTCATATATTCCAGCCTCAAGGAGGCAAGAAGACACAAGAGGACTATGTGGATGGCCCTCTCAGAATTCCCAGGACTTCAGAAAGGGCAGTCCAGGCTCCACCCACAAGCAGGAAAGACATGGGTCTTTCAAGAAAACCCGCATGCTTCCCATTGGCAAATTACATCAGCACAAAGCACAGTTTTCCTGCTTTGTGCTGAATGCAGTCACATTTACATGGGGCATCGTTTGGAAGCCCCATGTGAAAATGCGGGAGAGCGCACACTTTAGCTGCTGTCTGGATGTGCCCTTAGTTACCTTTTGCACTTTAAACCCAGTTTGCAGCAACTGAAACAAGCTTTGGACAAAAGGAAAAGTGGGAAAAGAAGAGAGAAACTGGGGCTGATGCACATTAAGGACTTTCTTTCATATGCTTTTGTGGGAATTTGTTGTCTGGCTGCCACAGTTTGAAGTTAGCTTTCAGTTGAATTAAATGCCCTAAAGGAGTTGGACTTTTTTCAGTTTATGGATGTAGATTATTTTCCTCCATTGAAAAGACTGGAAAAAGAGGGTGGACCTAAATAATAAATATAGTAACCGTATATTTTATTTTTCCAAGGCCACTGAACACTACAGAGTGCTCATATGCTCTTTAGTAGCCAAATACTTCATTCTAAGGCATATTAACTGGGAATTAAAGGGAAGGACAGACGAAAAATGCATTGATACAACCTGTCTTCCCCCTGCAGTTTTCAGGGTGTCCTTCTATTGATATTATTTGATGACTAAACATGGACAGCTGTTGCCAGTTTTCGTTGAGCTGAAAGCTTTGAGAGCAGGGGCAGATCCAAAGAGTGAGCAAGGGCCTGGCCCACCGCCATAACGTACAGATGTCCTAAAGACTGTGTTTCCTTTCCAGCTCCATTCAGTGCTGTCTTGGCTTGGCTCCACTCAGTCAATGATCCCATTGTCCTGAACAAAGACCTCCATCTTCAGACCAGGGGGCCGATCAGTGAAATCAACGGCACAGTGAAGAGGGCTTCTATGCTGTGCTCCTAACCACAATTTACAAGCCAGGGAGTGTCAAATACTTTGAGAATGAGGCAGAAAGAACCTTCCATTAGAAGAAATCATTATGTCATAAAATGGAAGCACAGGGGCTAGAGATAAACAGACAGACAGAGAAATCACAGCTCCCTTGCCACGTGGCTGTTCTGGAGACTTTATCAGCTCTGACACTACCAACTCCCCATTAGAATGCATAATTTTTCAGTATGTTTACATTGTCAATTTTATATGCTACTAGCTGAGGACCGGCGGTGCCCGGGTTATTTGAGGAAGGCATTGTGTGCCAAGGTTGGTTCCTATTAGATGTGTATGTGGCTTGCAGTGGTCTCAGGAACTTAGTGAAGGTACTGCAAGTCCCATTGGCCATGGTCCATCCCCCTCCCAACAGCACAGGATGTAGAGTGGGTCATGAGGGCTTTGTGTGCCAAGTTTGGTCTTCATTAGTCATTGAATGAGGGTCGCAGCAGTCTTGGGAAGTGAGGGGAGGTACTTCAAGTCCCATCATTCGTGGTCCATCCTCCTCAATACTGCACCAGAATGTAGAATGAGTCATGGGGGCTCTGTGTGCCAAGTTTGGTCTTGATCAGTGTTTGGATGAGGTTGGCAATGGTCTGGTGAAATGAGTGGAGGTACTTCAAGTCCCATCATCTGTGGTCCGCCCTCCGAACTGCATCAGGACGTCCATTGGGTCATGGGGGCTTTTTGTGCCAAGTGTGGTCATGATTATGCACTGGATGAGGGTCGCAGCGGCTTGGGAAGTGAATGGAGGTACTTGAAATCCCATCCTCATGGTCCATCCTCCTCTAAACTGCAGTAGGATGGAGTGTGGGACATGGGGGTACTGTGTGCCAAGTTTGGTCTTGTGGTTCAGGGCCGCCTTGGTCTGTGGGGAATGAAGAGTTTGAAAGTACTACAAATCTCATAACCTGTGATGGTACTTCAAGTCCCATCATCCATGGTCCTCTCTACTCCAAACTGCAGTAGAATGAATCATGGGTCATAGGGGCTCAGTGTGCCAAGGTTGGTTACTGTTAATTCAGGCCATACACAATGTCCCATTAACTGAGGCCTAGTCAGGGAAATCAAGTTAATGAAGCCGTACTGTAAAATTTGGGGCCTGGTCTGTGATTTGTAGGGGCTACAGTGTTTTCTGGGAAGTAAATTGGGATGCAAATCCCATCATTCGTGGCCCATCCTGCCCTAAACTCTTTTTGGAGCCTGGCTATACACAATGTCCTATTAACTGAGGCCTAGTCAGGAAAATCAAGTTAATGAAGCCTTACTGTAAATTTTGGGCCTGGTCTGTGATTTGTAGGGGCTACGGTGTTTTCTGGGAAGTGAATTGGGATGCAAATCCCATCATTCGTGGGCCATCCTGCCCTAAACTCTCTTTTGGGGCCTGTAATGGTCTGGCCTGTTCTGCTGGTAATTGGTAACTTTAAAAGGCGGAATGGCAGGCAGCCATTTCCTAAAAGCTGAGGGGAGGAGAAAAACAGGATTCCATTTTGTTTTCACAGAGCCAAGTGGGGAGGGAATGTTGATGGTGCATTTTTTCCCCTCAGTGGGAAGAAATCCTGTTGTTTGAATGTAGAGGCCTGGATTCTGGGATGCTGGCTAATCTGTGGCTATCAATGCCCTCTGTCTGGTGCCTTAGAATTTTGGAGTGCCAAGGCTGGCCAATCAAAGGACTTTATGCAAATAGCTGGCACTTAGAATTTTGGAGTGCCAAGGCTGGCCAATCAAAGGACTTTATGCAAATAGCTGGCACTTAGAATTTTGGAGTGCCAAGGCTGGCCAATCAAAGGACTTTATGCAAATAGCTGCCACATATCGCTGTGGCCTGTGAAAGTGGCTGCCACATATCCGCCCTTCCGCCTCCCGCCCTCCGCACACATACATACAAACATTCCGCTTTATAAAGGTATACAGATAGGAAAACTTCCCATATTAAAGCTGCAAAAGTAAGGAAGCAGATGCTTGAATTAGTTCTATCTCTTTTTTAATAATAATAAAAAAACTATTCATACAAATCTAAGCGCAATACAAAATATCGGAACAAAAAGATGGGTACCATTTCTTTTTATTTGGCCTTATCTTTACGAGCACCTTGATCCACTGGATCCCTCTTCTACCAGTCTCACCCCAAGTAACAACAGTATCACCAATCGTTACTTGAAAGCATCCTATGCTTGGAAATATTCAACAATTTCTCAGTGAACTAGGAAGGTAATCTGTGCTTCAATGAAATTATACAAGTCACCAGCCCTCAATAACTTCATCACACAAAACTAGGTTTACATGGAGTTTTGGGGATGACAACAATGACAACAGAACTAGGAAAGGAAAGAAGATGAGATGTCACAGCAATGCGATCTCAAAAGATTTCTTAGGATGCATCTCTGCTGTAAATTTAATGCAGTTTGACACTGCTTTAACTGCAATGGCTCAGTGTAATGTAATTATAGGAGTTGTAGTTTTACAAGGTCTTTAGCTTTCTGCCAAAGAGTCCTGGTGCCTCACCGAATTACAACCCTCATGGTTCTATAGCATTGAGCCATGGCAGTTACACTGGTGTCAAGCTGCATTAATTCTACAGTGTAGATCAGGGCTGTCCAACTTCTACCGGCCCAGGGGCCTGAATTCTGGTCACTGATGACCTGGGGGGCTGTAGGGTCTGCCCCCGCCCTGGCTCCGCCCCCACCCCGCCCCTCCGCCCTCTCCCCCGACGCCCTCCCCCTCCCCTCTCCCTTATTTTAATTTAATATTAAATATATTTAATTCCATCCTCCCCTCTCCCCTTATTTTAATTTAATATTAAATATATTTAATTCCATCCTCCCCTCTCTCCTTATTTTTATTTAATATTAAATATATTTAATTCCATCCTCCCCTCCCCCCTTATTTTAATGTATCCCATCTCCCCTTATTTCATCTTTAAATATATTTAATTTTATATTTAATACATGAGGGGAGATGGGAGGAGGGAATGAGGAGCCCCCTGAGAAGCCCCCTGCTTCGGCCTACCTTTTCCAAACGCGCAGGATCCAGGAGTACCCAGACGATGAGAGAGGCGATGACCGACTGAGTCGAAGAAGGTCCTAATCGCGTCTGTGGGCCTCAGCGATCCAGTAGTAGAGTAGCCGAAGAGTATCGAGAATACGCAATCCACACAGGATTTCGCTGTCAACGCCGGCGTGATCTCGCGTTGACAGCGAAATCCCGTGTGGATTGCGTATTCTCGCGATACTTGCTCCAAACCCGGAAGTAGGTATTTTTTAAATTTTTATTATTTATTTTATTTTTCAATTTTTATTTTTTATTAAAAAGCTTAGGGGGCCGTAGTGAAGGGGCTGGGGTCCGTATACGGCCCCCGGGACACCAGTTGGACAGCCCTGGTGTAGATGCACCTTGGGCAGCATCTTCTAGAGCAGTGGTTCCCAACTTGTGAGTCCCCAAGTGTTTTGGCCTAAAACTTCCAGAAATCACAGCCAGTTTGCCATCTGTTAGTATTTCTGGGAGTTGAAGGCCAAAACATCTGGGGATCCACAGGTTGAGAATTGCTGTTCTTGAGAAACAGAAAAGCAAATTATGCCTGCTGCCCCAGAGCCAGCCCAATACTTTTTTCTCCCTAGAGTGCAAATTGAATGATGGTTTTCTCCTTTTAGTGTTTGAAAAGTCTTTGTGTATCATTGAGAATACTGTTTCTGGTGTGACCTATCTTTGTCTACTAGACACTTATGGAGAAAGAGATCCATGTACCACCAAATAGGCAAGTGTGATCTAAAATAGAAAGACATTCTTGCATAACAGAGATGACTCTGCTTCATAAATATGATCTTTATAAATTCAAGGAGTTGGATCAGGAAATGTGAGATCCTTAGAATGGCATTTGGCCTAATACATAAACCCACAAGAATGCCAGTTTAAATGTTCTGATTTTTTCCCCAGCAAGAGGTAGCACAAATGATTGGTGTCTGACATCTTTCAACCAAAGAAAGCTCTAAGAAATTAACTGTTGTGTTAAACTGATTCCCTTCCCTGACATCTTTGTAGGCTAGCCCTATAGAGGCATGGAATGTGCACTGAAATAAGAGACAAGGAACTGTCTCTAAACCAGAAATTCAGGATACTGCCCTATCAAGTATTAAGTCATCATTAATTGAGGCTGTTGACAAACACCTATGTGCAAATCTTAGAACAAACTGGATCTGCTTGTGCATAGCCTTGAAAACTATGACGGCAAACTGGGTATCAAACGTCAAATATTTAGTGATGACGCCAATATGAAGCAAAAGGGAGGGGCAGCGGGCACGCTATATAGCTAATAGTTACAATGAATCACACATAGACTAAATCTCTGAAGCATAAGCATGTAGTATTAGTGAAAGCAAACAATAATTATACATATAAACAGGTAAATACCCTATTACATATCATAACACGCAACAGCGGTGAGACTCACATACAAGTGAGCGGAGACGCGGAAGTAGGCAGATGCAAGCTGATGACGTATTAAACAAAGCACACAGACCTGGACGACCCCGAAAGCTTCGGGAAATAAGTCAATAAGTTCAATGCAATCAAAGTAAAATTCACATGTAATATATCAAAATGATTCCCTGGAGGGCGTCCATCGGTCAACGAATTGGTAGAATCCTGCGTGCCTTCATTTCACCCCGTAGGGGCTTCCTCAGGACCGGGGGCGTGGCCTGGATGGCGAATTCTCGTGAGCATCTCAGAGCCAAAAATGGCGCTAGGTTGACATGGGCAGATACACCGCAGAAGCTGACCGTATCCGTGGGCCAAAAGCTACATGGCAATGATACACCAACTTTTCCCATGAAAATTCATCATGAGAGCGATGTGCCTTGTAACCTTACTTTCCGGATAATCCTCGTATTAAAGATTATCTTGACTCAGTTTTTGACTAGTACTCTTTCATAAAAAGTACTGATGGTAAAGTTGTTGAAGGAACTCTAGGGTTGTTTTGATTATATCACCTAGGTTTTTGATTCAACAGACTGTATTTTAACTAGCATGTATGTTTGCATATGCAAGTATTATGAAAATCCAATACCACCCCTCAGATCTCTTAAGGGACCTGTCAATACGAGTCCTGTGTGCCAAAACCTCCCAGCAGCACATTCTTAATCTAAAACAAGTAATGTGTCCAAACGGCTTGCCAAGAATGCTTGGAAACAGAGGAAGGATGTATTTCCCTGTGCTGTTTTTAAGCACAGCTGGTTTAGGATCACAATCAAATCCCCATCCCTATTTTGCTGTTGTTCCTTTGGAGCCTTTACCAATGTCTTCAAGAAGGCAATAGACTGACTTTCTGGACCCACATGACTCCAGGGCTCATTTGTTATTATAAACAAAACTGTCCCACCCATTCAATATGTGGCCAAGAGGGCTGTAACAATCAGAGTAGGTTGTTGCATTACCAGTCTCAAGTGAGATTGGGAATGTTTAGATTTTTGGAAAAATAATGTAGGCTTGCGTTCTTAGTGGATTTACAGCCCTTGGATGTTTCACATAACACTTACTCCATAATCTCTCTTGAGACAGATAAGAATATGTTTATCCACCAAGACAAAAAATAAGATGTAAGAAAGTGGTTCTAGATGAACTGCTCAGGTTTTCTTCCCTATATATGAAGCTATATGTTCGGCTTATTTTGGGCCAGCAGCATTCATCAGAGTATCTGAACTTCAGGACAGGAAAAAGGGTGGGATTTATTTGTTTGTACTCCACTTTCCCCCTGCACAAGATTCAAGGAAGTGTATAACAAATTAAAACAAAACAAACCTGAATAAAGTGGGTCTTTTAAAGTGAGCCAGTGTTGTTGCTTAAGGATAGAACTAGAAGTCTAGAAGACCGAGGATAGAATCCTTGCCCGGCTATGGAAACCCGTTGAGTGATCTTAGGCAAGTCACAAACTTTCAGCCTTAAAGGAATGCAATAGCAAACCTCCTCTAAATAGATTTTAAGAAACCCTATTTGATAGGATTGCTCTGAAACAAAGTCGGCTTTAAAGTATATAGCAATAATTACTCCCTGTAAATCATTTTGCTCTTCCTTAAATCTGAGCTGCTTGATGACAGAAAAAGGCCCCTTCTACATTGCCCTATATCCCAGGATCTAATCCCAGATTATCTGCTTTGAACCACATAATTTGGGATAAGAAGATAATCTGGGATCAGATCCTGGAATATAGGGGCAGTGTGGAAGGGGCCTAAGATTAAAAGCACCTTATTCTGCGATATAATATGAGAATTGAAAGGACAATTCATTTGCACAACTAGTTACACAAGTTTAAGAGATATACCTCCACAAAAGGCATAAGGAGAAAAATGGGGACATAGATTAAAGAAATGTATAAATGATGCGCATTTGCCAATTACTTAGTGATAGTTTTAGAAGGCTCGCTGTTTCGCAGATTTCAAAAAATATTAATTTAAAATATATATCATGGTATTTTCACTGTTTTGTGGGCTTTTGCAACCTCCACTCTCCAAGGCCCTTTCCCTCCTCCGTCCTCCCTCCTTCCAGCCTTGAAGGGCCTTTTCTTCCTTTCCTTCACTTTATTTAAGATTTTAAAGACTTAAAATAGTGGATAACTACTAAAATAATGTATAAATATTTAAATAGAGTATCCCAACATCACAGTTTTTCAGTTATTGCAGGAGGTCCTGGAACCTAACCCCAGCAATAAGTGAAGGAACACTGTGTATAATACCAGAGAAATTGTCTAGAATGTATAAAGTTGTATATATTGGAAATATGAACAACATGAAAGGAAATTTATCATATGTAATAGATGTATTAAAGCTAAAATGTTCTGGGTTCAAACACATACTTTGATGCAGAGGATCTTAAAGGTTAACATTCAATAAAAGCAATGTTTCTTCTTTTGGGACTCATGGATAAACAGTTGAGAAAAGGTCATGGAAGATTACTTCATTGTATGATAATGGCAGCAAGACTGCTGTACGCACAAAAATGAAATAATTCAATGTTGCCTACTATGGAAGAATAGTTCTTGAAACCGATAAATTGTCGGTTTGACTATTTTAAAAAATCATTAGCAACATTTGTAAAATATTCAAAACCCTTTATAGACTTTTTGGAAAGAAAAAAGGAAGGAAGAGAACTAATAATCTCTGTTTGAGACAGTTAGTAAGACTTGGTTATCAGAAGAAGTGAATATTGTACTTTTTGAGGGAGATGTTTATGGTTTTAACTAATGCTGCATGATTATGTAATTGTTTTAATGTTGATGTATGTGATTGTGATTATATTATTGTAATTTTGATGTAGCGGCCTTGTACCATTACTAATGTAAGCCGTCCTGAGTCCCCCTTTGGGGATAAAGAAGTGACAGGGTACAAATACCAGAAATAAATAAATAAAGAGGTATGCTTACATCATATATATGTATAACCACGAAAAAAGAAAATTAGAAGCCACTTTTTCTGCCTATATTTCTTTTTTATACAGCCTACTTCTGTCTATTTATTTATATATTTTCTATTTTCTTTCCTTAAATGTTTGTGGTTTTTATTATACTTGGAAAAACTTTAAAATAAAAAATGGATCTTAAATTATCTTGTTTCACACTTTCTCACTTTTGCCGATATAAGAGATTTTGGTTCTGTTTACACTACTGTCCCTGGAGAAAGGAGTTTGCCTAGAAAGTTTTCCTGTTTCGAGCAGTTGAAGTTTTGCTGCGGCCTCCTCCCGTCCTTTGTGCCCAAAGATCAAAGAACTATATGATGGAGTTACAGAGCCTAATGGAGAGCACATCCTCCTGCAAGATAAATAAAAAAGAGGACAGGACACAGGAGAGAAGAAAGGAAGCATCCCTCCTGCCTAGGAAATGGTCCAATGTTTAGAGTCAAGGAAAAGATAAGTTAAAGAGAGTCATTTCCTTTCTCTAGCCCCTGAGAATGAAATCATTATTTCAGGGGAAGATGAACTGGAATTCTCCAGGTGCCAGAGCTGTTTTTCTGACCATTGAGTTACTCTCTCTGAGACCTGCAGTAAAAGGTCGTCCCTTTCTCCCATTTGTCTCTGTTAGCATTCAGGCAAGACGGAAATTAACCAGAAAATGAGAGTGTGTAGCCACCCACAATGCAGAATTTCAGAGCTATGCTTCCTACTTATAACTAAAATAGACACTTCCCCCTCTTTTTCCAAAGCTTTAAATGAGCTCTCCAAAGGAAACTAGATAAGGCAGTCAGTGAGTGACGGGAAGTGACCCAGTCTCCAACAGGTCAACTCTCGGGAATTTCTTGTTAGTGCTGACACAAGAGTACAGTGCAATGCATTTGGCAGTGACAATTTTGTTTTCCAACATACAGTAATTCTCAAATTAGATTTCAAAATTGGGCTGAAAACCAGGACAGTTTCAGCATCAACTGAACTAGTTAATTAGCCAGTGACTTCATATAGAATCATAGGGTTGGAAGAGACCTCATGGGCCATCCAGTCCAACCCCCTGCCAAGCAGCAGACAAATCGCATTCAAAGCACCCCCAACAGATGGCCATCCAGCCTCTGCTTAAAAGCCTCCAAAGAAGAAGGGGCAGAGAGTTCCACTACTGAACAGCTCCCACAGTCAGGAAGTTCTTCCTAATGTTCAGGAAAAATCTCCTTTCTTGTAGTTTGAAGCCATTGTTCTGCGTCATTTAGCTAAAGAACAGCTAACCAAATGAAGTAGAGTTAGACAGTTCTTCCTGAACATTAGTAAGAACTTCCTAACTGTGGGGAAGAGCTATTCAGTAGTGGAATTATCTGTCCCAGGATGTGGTGGAGGCTCCTTCTTTGGAGGCTTTTAAACAGAGGCTGGATGGCCATCTGTCGGGGGTGCTTTGAATGCAATTTTCCTGCTTCTTGGCAGGGGGTTGGACTGGATGGCCCACAAGGTCTCTTCTAATTCTATGAATCTATCATTCTATGATTCTATGAATTGCATTTCCTGAGAGTTTCTTTAGGAGAGAGCAGTGCCAACCATTTTTTTAACCAAGAATTTAAAGAGGAGGCTAAGGCCGCTTCTACACTGCTATATAAAATCCAGATTATCTGCTTTGAACTGAATTATATGGCAGTGTAGACTCATATAATCCAGGTAACTTCTTATTCTTGCTCCTTTTCTTTCAAAATAATTTGTCCACATTTGATATTTTTTCTCTGCTCTGGCCCATGTTGTCCAAAAGTGTTGCTAGCCATCTGCCTTGAGTCTTCTGTTTTGCAGCTGCAAGCTTAAGCACCTCAACAATTCATTTTACAAAAACAAACAGGACTGCACCGGGTATTTGGGAATATGCAAAGAAATTGTATCTAACAGAGCAACTTCCTGTGGAATTAAATGTGGCTTGCACCTTTTCTGCATTGCAAAACAATCACCCAAAGATGAATTAGAATTAGTTCACATAAATTCAGTCTTCTTGGATCTATAGAGACTCTATCAATGTAACCAACCTGACAGCAAATAGCAAGGACACAATTCTCTAACATCTCACCCAACAGTAATCCTAAAAATTCAGTGTGACATAGGGCCCTTCCACACAACTAAATAAAATCCAACCTTTTCTGTCTTGAACCGGAATAAATGGTAGTGTAGACACAGGTAACCCAGTTCAAAGGAAATGTGGGATTTTCTGCCTTGATATTCTGGATTATATGGCTGTATGGAAGGGCCCATAGGTTAGAGAAGTCATGCATAGGATTATAGTGTAAGACTGAAATCTTAAATGCAAGGAATCTATCCTTTTGAATTCATCCTGTCAATTAAACACACTTAGAATGTGTGTTTCACATTCCCGCTGTTGATTGTGTAAATCTGAAGTTCTGCATTCAAAACATGAAAATGGCTTTAACAAAAACAGAGGTATTAAACAAATAAAATCAAAGAACATGTGGATGTTTTTTTCCAGTAAAGCTTAACCCTATATTTACTTGGAAGCAAGTCATGTTGATTTCACCCTCAGCCTACAGGCAATATGACAATTTCTTCGATTAGATGGATTTTTCTAATGTCATGCATCTATACCATGCATATTGGGCTGGATAGTGCTGGCATGTGTAAAAAGCTGGCCACGGCCTCATTGTCACAAAAAATATGCACCAACATATATGCTAATTACCATGAAGTTAGAAGAATCAACTTCCATTAGCCTAGAGAGGCCACACAGGCCAACACTGCCATGTCAGGATATTTGGATACTCAAGAATGTGCCGCTTGGAACCTGCAATCCATGAAAAATCCAATCAGGAAAAAACAGTTGCCCAGAGCTACAAGAAAGATCTCTCCTGTCATTTGGATCCCATGCCAATTAATTTTGGGTTTCTTCCCCCTCTGTGGGGGTTGCATTTCTAAAAGGGCAATTTTCAATGCTCTGAACAAATCTATCCACATTTTAATTGAGATTTGTTATAAAGCATTCTCACTATATCACAGGAAAAAAATTGTTCTTCTTCTTGGATTTTAAGAAACAAATGTCTCTCAGCTTGTAGCATTATTTCTCCATATATTTTACATAGGTCTATAACTGGGGGAAAGTATACACTGTAGTTGGCTAATGCCCCACAGCTGATGAGTGTTTCCTAGCAGATGTTGCCAAATGTACTGTGTGTACAGGCTCACCCGTATGAAGACATCCGTTTGCATGTAGCACATTCTTCTGGCTCCCAGACTAGTCCTTAGAAGACCTAATAGTGTACTCTTCAGAATACAGAAATATGCCACCTGTTGGCAGTTTAGGGAGCCCAGCTACTGTGGTTCTCCTGTTCTGTTTACAGCAGTGATTCTCAACTTTGGGGTCGGGACCTATGGGGGGGGGGGGTTGCAAGGGGGTTTCAGAGGGGTCACCAAAGACCAGAAATGATATATTTCTGATGGTCTTAGGACCTCCTTTGGCAGAGAAAGCTGAAGATCTCTCTGTCCTTATCTTCCTTTTTGGAAACAAATAGCGAATCCTTCCACCAAAAGCCCTCCTCTGTGAGTGGTTGGCCTCTCACCCAAGGGGAAGGGCTGTTTCTGAGACTCCAAGTGGGGAGGGGAGAGCAGGCGTGCTTGGCACATGGCAGAGTGGTACGCATCTGTGAGCGAGGGAGAGCATGTGAGGGTGGAGGGAGGCTCGCACTAGCGAGTCCCTTCAAGGCATGGGGGTTCAGTGTGGGATATTTGACCCAATTCTATTGTTGGTGGGGCTCAGAATGCTCTTTGATTGCAGGTGAATTATAAATCTCAGCAACTACAACTCCCAAATATCAGAGTCTATTTTCCCCAAATTCCACCAGTGTTCTCATGCGGGCATATTGAGTATTTGTACCAGATTTGATCCAGATCCATCATTGTTTGAGTACACACAGCTCTCTGGATGTAGGTGAACTACAACTCCAAAACTCAAAGTCAATGTCCACCAAACCCTTCCAGTGTTTACTCTTGGTTATGGGAGTTCTGTGTGCCAAGTTTGGTTCAATTCCATCATTGGTGGAGTTCAGAATTCTCTTTGATTGTAGGTTAACTATAAATCCCAGCAACTACAACTCTCAAATGAAAAAAAATCCCCCCCCAAATCCCACCAGTATTCAAATTTGGGCATATCAGGTATTTGAGCCAAATTTGGTCCAGTGAATGAAAATATATCCTTCATATCAGATATTTACTTTACAATTAATAACAGTAGGAAAATTAAAGTTATGACATAGCAATTGGTTAGGGGTCACCACAACATGAGGAACTGCATTAAGGGGTTGCAGCATTAGGAAGGTTAAGAAACACTGGTTGACAGACATGTTGAAATCAAGTACTTCCTTTCTTAATTTCAGAGAACTTGGAAACTTGCGATGCAACACTGTGTTTATTTGAAAGAAACTGGCATGGTTCACAAACAAATCAGCAACTTACCATAGCAAAGGGTGCAAATTTGTGCATACTGATAGCACATGTAATTTTACACAAATTGGTGGTCCCTGGCTCATGATAACCATTCAGTTTTTTGCTTTTTTAAAAAACAACTTATATGCTCTTCCCCTCCTCATAGGTAAATATGAAATACTAAGTCTTTAGTAATAGCGCAACAATACTTTTTGTGTAATAACATGGCTACCATTCTAAAATTCTAAACATAATAAAAATGGAAATAAGATCTTCCGTCATGTGACCGTTCAAGTGAAGAACAATTATACATCATTTCAGACATAATGAAACTTAGTTCACATAATAGCATTATTCTTACAGGTAAAAAGATATAAGTCTTGGGAGCATAACAGCAGATAAGAGAATATTATTATTCCTAGCATTATAAATATATACTAGGAACCTAATAACAGTTAGTATAAGGATGAAGGATTGCATTTACTACATACTATATCAAACAAAATCATGAGTTCAGTTCATTTACTCCTGCATTCCCTTCTAGAGTTGAATGTCAGTGTGAGTCTGAATGAATGAGGGGCCCAGTCAGGAAATGAACACAATCTATGTGTTCCGTTTTATAAGCAAGTTGAGAGCAGGCCTCTGATTAAAATAGCACAGCACAGTTCCCAGGAGGCACCTGGAGGAGGTTATGTCATCCTGCTCAGAGTTAATTGACAGCTAGTGTTTTGCTCAGGACTTTGTTTCTGCCAATCAGTTTTGCCATTAATAGGCTTACCTTGTTTTGTTGTTCTGTAAAAATCAAAAATACTGTGTCATATATACAATGCACATAAATGGTCATGTTTACAGTAGGATGCAGATCCAAACGAAGTTGGAGAAACAGATTTAGGACTCTATAAAAGCTCTATTTGGAAGCTGGATCCAATAATAGACCATTAAGGGAATTATTTAATGCATTTTACAGTGCTCCGTCACTTTCTAAATGCAGTGGTACATAAATGTATTACAGTCAGATTATAGTTGGACCTCCTTGAGGTCAAAAAAAATTCCCTGTGCTTTAAGGAAACAATGCAAGAAGTGTTGTAGTTGATTCCTAATGCAAGAAGTGTTGTAGTTGAGCCTGAGGCTGAGAGAGAGGCGTCTGTAGCTAGAAATGCCAAATGGTCTACTCCTGAGCAAGAGTCGGATGAGGAGCAAGAAAGGATGAGACTGAGGCAAATACTTAGTGTTTCTTCTGGGGATGAAACATTTCTGGGTTTTTCGGAGGATGATGGGAGTGGGGACAAGGAGTAGTCATTGGGAGGTATGGATGAGGGTCCACAGAGTACTGAAAGAGACTCTAATGAGATGGATTGAACTAAGGTGCAACAAATACAGGATCTTTGCTTGGAACCCTCTAGCAGTGATTCGTTTGCAGGGTTCACGGGAGATGGGAGTTGGAGTGCTGGGAATGGGTCTCATGGGGACTGTAGGGGAGAGTTGAGTCATCGCAGGAGATGGATCGCCTGGAGAGAAATACAAAGGGCAGCATGGGAGGAGGTGCTGTCAGCTGAAGGAAATGGGGAAGGGGCGTTGGTGCAATTAAGCCCTGAAGAGGACTGAATAAAGAGGGTTTGCAATATACCATTCCTTGCAGCTGGCAAGGTGTTGTTCTTGATATCCAGGCATTGCCTTCTGTGCTAGGTCGCTGTTGGACTAATCGCTGGACTGACTGTGGACGTGGAGTTTTGGATCTTGGTATTGTATTTTGTGGGCTTCCACATATTTGTATCCTGCTTTTGGCTGCACCACCTTAAATCCCTTCTGAGCTAGATTTCCCTGCTTCTTTGTTTTGGACTCCAGATTGATTTGACTTCACTGCTTCATCTACATTCCTCTTGCTTTGACGTAAGGATTGACTGACTACTCTACTCATCCTGTTTTCCTCCTGTTTAGACTGTGTGACAATGCTACTACTTCTTGGCAATGCTGTTACCATCTGTTTGTTACTCTGCCTTGGAGTGGCCTATTCTTGGCTGGTTGTGACCTTGGGCTGCTCACACACACACACTCAGCCTCATTTTCTCTTGTGAAGGAGTTGGAACTTGGAGTTTTCTATCTTTTGTTCTGTCTCATCATTTTTCTGTGCCTTTTATCATATTTGAGATGCTGTGAGAAGCTTTGAGGCTCTTGCTAATAAACTCTGTTTACTTTATTGTGCCTGGCTTCTTAAGGTGGTCTGGTTTCACGACAAGCTGTGTATAGCTGTTTTTTCTCACTATATATTGATCAGTTCTGAACTGCCAAAAAATTATACAGGGTGTTACACAATGGGATTTTAACTGGGGTTTTATATTGGTTTTACTGTGTTTTATGTGTTTTACTTGCTATTTTAATTTTGTAAACCGCTCTGGGCTCCAGAGAGAGCGGTATATCAAACTGAACTAATAAATAAATAAATAAATATGGGATTGCATTGTGTCACAGTGGAAATGAGTGCTTGCATGAACTGAGTGGTTTTTCCTCACTCTCCTATGATAATATGAAAGGAATCCATTCAAATCTAATAATTATAATCCTGACCAAAGCCTTGTGTAGACATTCATTTCATTGCAATAAAGCAGATCAAATTTCTTTCATAAATTATACCCCAGTACTCTGCAGATGAAAACCCCTCCATCCACCCCACTGCCACTTCCCTAACCTTGGAGAAAGAGAAGAGCTCCATCATGCCTAGGCTAGAAGCAGATGCAAGGCCCTACCTCCATGTCATCTGTCACTGCCATGGCCTCAGAGGCAAAGAAGAAGCGGCAAGAATGGGTCCATGCTGCCTAGTTCTGTAATAAGATGAAATGCCCTCCTTCTACCCCAACTGTCATTGCCCTGGCCTCCGGGGGAGAGAAGTATCTCTCCCTCTGGGCAGTATCTGCTGGACCTCAACCTCTTCCTCACTGTCATTCCCTTTTCCTTTTGTGCCACATCCGGATTAGTTTGTAAGCCTGAGGGCAGGGAACTGCCAAATTAACAATTTTGAGCTTTTTAAGCCAAAAAGTAGGGTATAAATATACCGAATAGATAAATGCTAGTTTCTGTATAATTTTATTATGCTATTGTTATTATTTTATTGTCTTACATTATTGTATAAGTATTTTTTACTTAATGTTGTCATGTGTCTTGTATGTATTTTATTTTGCTTTATTCTAATTGCTAGGGCTTGGTCCCATGTAAGCTGCCCTGAGTCCCTTCGGGGAGATGGAGTAGGAGTACAAATAAAATAATTATTTATTATTTAATAGGTTGCTAGGTTCTGTCCCAGAATGGACTGCAGCTGATGAAGAGCTTTTGATCAAAGCAAAAAAACCCAATATGCTTCTCTTTCAGTATTTTGGAATCAAATTCATTCTGATAGATATGATAAGACATTGGGGACATGAGATGGTTAAGGAAGTATGAGCAAAAGTGGTTAGAATGTTTCAACCAGGGCAGCTTCAAAAGAGGACTTCAGAAATTGATAGAGGATGAAGCCATCAGTCATTATAGATATACTGTATATTCCCTCCCGTGTCAGAGGCATCATGCCTTGGTGTAATCATTAGGCAATCGAAGTGCCATTGCACTCGCGTCTGGCTTAGAGCTTCCCATGTGAATTGAATGCTGGACTAGATAGGCCTTTGAGCTGATCCTGCAGGCCTCTTCCTAGTTAATAGAATTTAAATAATAGTTAAGAATGTTAAAATATCCTGTCCTTTGTCCTGGCTAATGAAACATTTATATTAAAGACCTCATCACGCTAGAACATGGATCCACTTTATATCCGGTTTCTGCCTCCTGAAGAATTATGGGGTTGGTAGTTTAGGGGTGTGTTTTCAAACTCCTCAGCTAGACTCGACCTAGACCTCACTAAACTACAAACCCCAGAATTCTTCAGGAGGCAGCAACCGGATTTAAAGTGAACCCATGCTCTAGTGCAGTGGTTCTCAACCTGTGGGTCCCCAGGTGTTTTGGCCTACAAATCCCAGAAATCCCAGCCAATTTACTAGCTGTTAGGATTTCTGGGAGCTGAAGGCCAAAACATCTGGGGACCCACTGGTTGAGAACCACTGCTCTAGTGTGATGAGGCAATAAACGACACTTTATTTTATTTGGTTACTCACACATAAAGTTGAGTCATAACTAGAGCTTCCTGCTTAGTACAGTTAAAAAACGTACAGATTATTTACGCAAATATCTGTATTTTTCTTATTCTACACCCTTATCGTTCATGATTTCAAGATAGCTTTCTTACTTGTTTTTCTCGACATCCAAGATAAGATTACTTCCTTCCGCTGTTATGTTGACTTCTGCTCTGGGTGGATGCTGCAAGAAACATAGAATGTGTTAGACATACACATACATACTCAAAACAGGATGATTTAGATAATCATATTTTAGTGGATAAAACTAGGATATACAGTAAATAAATATTGTAGTCACATTCACAACCCTTATGTTTATTGAATATTGATGTAGCAGTGAACAAACCTAAAAGCTTCCATTAACAGTAGGTTCTGAGAATTATAGAATCATAGAGTTGGAAGAGACCATATGAACCATCTAGTCCAACCCCTGCCATGCAGGATAAGCACCAACCCCTGACAGATGACCATCCAGCCTGTTTAAAATCTTCCAAGGAAGGAGCTTCCACCACACTCTGAGGCAGAGAGTTCCACTGTCAAACAGCTCTTGCAGTCAGGGAATTCTTCTTAATGTTGAAGTGGAATCCCCTTTCCTGTAATTTGGGCCCACATCAGCAAAGATAATGGTTAATGACCTTGCTTGAAACCAGTTAATGATAGTTTCAAGACTGAGCTAAAACAGAACACTATAGTAAATTAATGACTTCCAGGAAGGTTTTGTCCAATATATTTTGCTACTTGAGGCAGAACAGCAAGTGGCATCCCACTCAGTTCAAGATATATATAGCCAAAGACAGTAAAGTTACGAGTATTTTGGCACAAGAGACAAAATTCTTAAACAACTCACTTTGTGCCCAGCAGTCAAAACACAATGAAAATAAATTAAGTAACAACTTAGTACTAGTAATGGTTGGTTGATCCTGAGTCTGTGAATTCACTCCAGGTTTTAGCTGAGACTCAAAAGGACGAGCTAATCTGGAGAACTCTATTCCCTAAATAGTTTCAGCACCATGGATAGCTCTTTCAGACCTATCCAGAACCTGGAGTGGGTTCATCAGCCAGTAACAAGAGATCCACCAGCCACCACTGCAAGCCGCTCTTTCATGAAACTTAAAATCTGCTACATAAAGAAGATACTCTACCCTTCTCAGTGGGAAGGCTAGCTCTGATTTTGATTTGGTTTCTTTTTCTGTCACAAATGTAACTCCTACAGGGCCTTTTCATATCAAAGCTTGTAAAAACATATATGATAAGCCGGACATGAATACTGTAGATTTTACCAAAACATCAGAGACGTTAACTGAGATATAGGACTTTGTGTGTTTTGTTTGTCAAGCAGCAATCTGCAGAACCATTGCAGTCCAATGAGATACATTTTACTCAGATGAAAAATCAGTGGGACCCATGTAAGTATATAATATATTGCAGATTACAGTTGGGGCTTAAAATAAATAAGGACAGATAATACAAACATGTAGAAGAATATGTAGTTCACCTTCTACATTTGTTGGGGTTAAGAGCACAGTACTCTAATGGAAGTAAAAAAATGAATAAAACTATTTTTTTATTTGAGAGAACACCTCTCTATGAATCTCTAGGTCTTCCAGCACAACTCTATGGTTAACTTCCACCCAATGTTGTACATATAATCACATTGGATGACCAAAAAATACCTAGAGAACTGTTCTCTCTAGGAATCTCTAGGTCTTCCAGCACAACTTCTGGCAGAAATGGACCAGATAGTTTCACTAGACGACCTAGAGATTCCTAGGGATAACATATTAATCAAATTAATGAATAAACAAATCTTCAAAGGTCAAACCCAAAAATGTGGAGGGCTAACTATATTCAGGATAATATTGCTTCAATAAATTAACATCTACGCGCCTAATGGCCCAAAAACAAAATTTGCAACATTGTTAGAGAATAAAATACAAGATACGGACTATGACAGTTTGATTATAATGGGGGACTTTAATGGTGTAATGAATTTAGAAAAGGATAAAACAAAGAAACAGAGGAAAAAGAAAGGAGGTGAAGCCAGCTCCCTGCCAAGGGTGCTTCTTAAACTCAAAAAAGAATTAGACCTTGACGACGCGTGGAGAGAACACAATGAGACAGGAAAAGACTATACATTTTACTCAAATAGACATAAAAGCTGGTCCAGGATTGACATGATCTGGACATCTAAAACATTGACAACTAAAATAGAAGACATTAAGATCCAACCAAGAGATATCTCAGACCATGGAGCAATCGAAATGACGATGCATACAAAAAGACCAGAAAGGAGATGGAGACTGGATGATAATTTGCTAAAATCAGAGGAGGACATAATAGAAGCAAAAGAGGCAATGAAGCAATATTTTGAATGGAATAATAAACCCGACATGAAGATTGAAACACTTTGGGACGCAGGAAAAGCGGTAATGAGAGGTATCTTTATCCAAAAAAAGGCAAAAAAGAATAAAATAAAAAATCAAGAAAAGTGGAGATTAGATCTATCCATAGAAACAGAAGAACGAAACCTTAAGAGCCAACCTGGAAATAAGGAAACAAAGCAGAGACTAGAAAATTTGAAGAAACAAAGAAATTCGTTGGACTTGGAGGAAGTAGCAAAGCAGTTAAAGTTTATCAAACAAAAAGATTTCCAAAATGCAAATAAACCCGGTAGATGGCTAGCCTGGAAATTAAAGAAGAAAAAACAAGCTAATCAAATAACAAAGATAAAGATAAAAGGGAAAGAGCTCACTATGGACAAAGAAATTATACAAGAATTCCACAAATTTTATAGAAATCTTTATAAAAAAGAAGATAGTAAATTAGAGGGGATAATGGCTTATCTGGGTAAACAGAAGATGGAAAAAATATCAGAAGAAGACAGAGAGGCACTCAATAAGGCCATAACAGAGGAAGAAATAAAAAGAGCTATAAGAAGATTAAAACTAAATAAAGCCCCGGGTCCCGATGGATTCCCGGCGATTTTCTATAAAACAATGTGTCAAGAATTGATGCCATATCTTAAAATTCTTCTGAATAAAATAATGCAAGACGGCTGCATCCCAGACACCTGGAATGATGCAAATATTGTCTTGATTCATAAGGAAGGATCAGATAATACGGACGTAAAGAACTATCGACCTATTTCATTATTGAACCTAGATTATAAGATCTTCGCAAACATTTTGAGCGAGAGGATGAAAGCTTTCTTAACTAAATGGATTGGAGAAGAACAGACAGGTTTTCTTCCAGGGAGACAAATGAAAGATAATATGAGGATTATTTTGGACATTATTGAATTCTATGAACATCATCATCAGACGGAGGTGGCCTTGATGGCCCTTGATGCAGAAAAGGCCTTCGATAACCTTAATTGGGAATTTTTCAAAGGCATATTTAAAGAAATTGATATTGGCTTCCAGTTGGTCAATGCTATAGAAGCAATCTATAGCAACCAGAGAGCAAAACTATGGATAAATGGACAATCTTCCGAAATAATTAAAATAGAAAAGGGGACAAGGCAGGGATGTCCTCTGTCACCCCTGATTTATATTATGGCACTAGAGATATTGTTAAAGAGTATAAGGGAGGATAATACACTCCCTGCGACCAGAGTGGGGAAACAAAACTATAAATGCAGAGCATTTGCCGACGACTTGGCATGTATTGTCAGAGAACCAAGGACTAATATTAGAATATGGATCAATAAAATAGAGGAATATGGTCATCTTGCGGGTTTGAAGTTAAACAAAGAAAAAACTGCAATCCTAACTAAGAATATAACTAAGAAGAATCAATTGCAATTACAAGAATTGACAGGCATGCGGGTCACGCCGAGGTTTAAATATCTAGGGATACAATTAACCGCAAAGAACTCCCAATTAATTGAGAATAATTATAAAGAAAAGTGGAAAGAGATTTCAAAAGACTTAGAAAAATGGAATAAATTGAATCTTTCGCTGATGGGGAGGATTGCAACAATAAAAATGAATATATTACCCAAACTTCTTTTCCTCTTCCAGAATCTCCCGATTCTAAGGACCAACAAACTTTTCAGAGAATGGAATATAACACTTAAAAAATTTATCTGGCAGGGCAAAAAACCAAGGATTAAACATGACCACCTAATCGGAGCAAGGAATAAAGGAGGATTCGGGTTGCCTGACTTAAGACTTTATTACGAGGCATCAAGCCTCGCTTGGATTAAAGACAGGATTTCACTCAAAAGAGAAAATATATTGGCCTTAGAAGGATATGACTTAAGAATAGGGTGGCACGCATATTTGTGGTACGGCCAAGAAAAGAAAGAAAAAAAAATTAACAACCATTTTATAAGGGCTTCCCTTTTAAAGACTTGGCAGAAATACAAAGAAAGGCTATACATGAAAACTCCACTCTGGATATCACCATTAGAGGCTGACCAAAGAAGATTGTTAGGCTGGTCTCAATGGCCTACCTATAGGGATATATTAAGTAAAGAAAAAGGGGAACTGTATCTTAAATCCAAGGAGGAAATCACAAATAAATTCAAGTCATTTTCCTGGCTTCAGTTGATGCAGGTCAAAGAACATTTTAAGAAAGATAAGGTCATAGGTTTCGTTGAAAAAGATGAATTCTATGAGAGAATTGTAAAAAAGGGAAAAAAGAACATTACGAACATTTACAATATATTACTGGAATGGGCTACAGAAAAAGAGACAATAAAGGAGTGTATGATTAAATGGGCACAAAACATCGGAAGGACAATAACATTAAAGGAATGGGAAGAAATGTGGCAGAGAAAAACCAAATATACATATGCTGTAGATTTGAAGGAAAATTGGTATAAAATGTTTTATAGGTGGTACATTACACCTCAAAAATTAGGGCTAATGTATAAGGCGGCGAACAGTCATTGTTGGAAGTGCGATAAGGAGGTGGGCACGTTCTACCACATGTGGTGGACATGTCCAAGGGCAATGGCATATTGGAAGGAAATTCGAAAAGTCTGTGAAAAAAAATTGCAAAAAAAGATCAGTAGAAAACCAGAGTACTTCCTGCTAGGAATTACTGATGAAGAGTTAGACCTAGATCTAAATCAGGACATCTTATTTAATTATCTGAGCACAGCGGCTAGAATGATTTACGCAAAAAAATGGAAACAAAAGGAAACACCCACAATTGAGGAATGGCTATATAAGATCGACGAAATAAAAGATATGGACAAATTAACATACGCTCTGAAGACATCGTATGGTAGACCCATAAAAAAGACAGATTGGAAACAGTACGAAGCATTTAAAGATAGTATGTAGAAATAAAAGGGGACATAACATCGGGGTAACAGATGCAACACCAGAAGAGATTGTGACAAAAAGGATAGGTAAAAAGGAGTAGCCAAAGACAAGAAAGGAATATAAGAACAAATACGGACTAAAATTCGAAGAAGGAAGATTCGGAAGTCGAGCACCCCCAACCCTTAAAACCATACCCAAGATCTTACCGCCCGAATTCCCAGTACCCTTTTCCCTTCCCCACTTATCCGTCCTGCCTTTCCACCCCAAGTCATTAGTTAGACACTGTTTGTTTTTATGTAAAAGAAATGGAAAAAAATTGAATAAAAATTATATATATATAAAAAATAAATTAAAGGGGGATACTAACATGCCATGCTTTCAACAACAATATATGGAAATTGAACATAGGTGATTCATCTAAACCACAACCTGTCTTACTATGAACCAATGTACAGACCAACTGTAATTATCTGGAAACAGAACAGTCATCTCACTACAGCTACGGATATTGCCACAGAAGAGGAAACATGACAATGAGATTTTTTAGTATTAGTATAAGAAGCTACCAGTAACTGTTTAGCAATTGTTAACTTGCAAGTGAAGTAGAAAGGAAGAAACATGTAAATTGGTATATTTTGGAGAGATAAAAAGGCACATTTCCATTTTCTCATATATCCTTGACATTGCATTAAACATTTAAAAACTATAGCTGACAATTAACACAAAAATGAGTAAGTGTAGTTTTCACTAACTCCTCCCCTAAAAGGGAAATCAAAACGACAAATTTTAATTTTCAGTAACTCTTACAAATTACACATTGTACCAATATATATGGAAGTGTGTATCTTCAGCATGCTCCTTCAATTAAAGAGTATAACTTTGCTGCAAAGAGCAAGAACTATATGCTAAAATTAGACTAAAATAGGAAAAAACTGAAATAAAAATTGTAAGATCAGCAAGAAAAACTGCCACCTGCTGACATATTTGGCCAGCCTGAATGAGCATTCACACTCCAGGGAGTTGCTGTTGAAATCTAACACTACATCTGATTGATACATCCCTGACAACTCCTGCAAATCTTCTAAGATGCCATAACCATAGTATGATAATATCCCTCTTTGTGTTAATGGAATTGCAACTTGATGAGAACATCTGGTCCTCTAGGCTCTGGCAGAGGTTACACTGTTTGTAACTACTCAGAAGGCAGGCCATAGTTTGAGAGTACCTTGTGTAATCTCCTTGTTGTGCAGTCTATGTAACCATTCTGTGTAATGTTAGTGTCTTATTTCATATTACACAAATTCTGCCACATTCATTTTAAAAGTTCTTAAGTTTTCAAAGTATCTGAAAGCAAAGGCCACATATTTTAATACTTCATTATCACATGTACAGAAGCTAGGTAACACACCTGTACTTGCTTTGATTGGGATTGTTCTGCTCTGCACTAGATGGCCACTTACACCAAAACAGAAAACCTGCCACTGAGATAAGGAGAGAGGATGCAGATCTATATAAAACTAGCATGTTTATTTACATATGCCTATGCAATATTGTTTTTATTTAAGGAGTCATAATATATACCCAAATAAGATGTATATCTTCCTATTTAGTTTGCTGTCAGGATGCTAACCAACTGCTTCAAAGCTTCCATACAGTTGCTTCTCATAGTTCCTTAACATTACCTGACCTTGGAATAGGGAGCACTTCAAATAGAGAACCATTTCCTGTAAAGTAGGCCACTTGGCTACCTTCACTTCACACTTGTCTGATGCTTATACCCAATTGATACACCTCCCACCATGAAACCCAAAAAGGCACAAGCACAAGTGATTGGAATGAAAATTGGCTGCAACTCATTCATTGATAACAGGAACAAGAGTTGGCAGCCATGCATGGGTCCTGGATCAGGGGTCGGACAGCCCACAGTTGTTCAAAGACGCTAGCATGCCTGGGAGCCACTGGCCCAATACTGGTCCACAAAAACTCAGCACTCCAGGGGGCCTGGGCGTTATCCCCCCTTCCACCAAGGGGCGACAAGCCAGCCAGATCCAGGGCCCATGCCACACGCCAAACACAGAGTTGCGACAAAGAACATAATAACAGCAGAAAAGTAAACAAGGTGCAAACTATGAATACACAGCAAGAAAATATTCAACCAAAATGAACAATGTATCCAAGCAGGGTGGGTGGAAGGAAAATCCAGAATTGGCCCAGTGCTAGCCGGGACGCCTCGGGCGGCCTTAAGTAGGCTGCCCAAGTGGAAGAGAGGGCCGGCCTGCTGACGAAGGAGGGCAGGGCGGAGGCAGCCCCATAATTGGCCAGCTGGCACTGGTGGCGGGAAATATACCCGCCACCCAGGGACCTTCTGGGAGGAAGAAGCCCCCTCCCAAGCAAGATGGCGGCGAGGACATCCCAGCGCCGCAACCCACTCGGCCGGTAAGTCGGTCAAGCCACTTAAAATAGATAAAACAACAACTGGATTATTCCTCCAGATAATTCTGCTGCACACTTGTGCCATCTCTTTTCCTGTAGGAAGTATCTTCATAGGGGTTGAAAGAATTGCCAATGTTGGACTGAGGCTCAGGGCAGATGGAAGACTAACAGCATTATTGAACATTTCCTTCCATGCAGTCCACACACTCAGATGTCTGTAAGCATCCCAGCATCACAGATGAATGGGAAAACTACACAGAGACAGCTGGCATGCTTTGCCCCAGCTGTAGTTTTTGCAGCTGCTGCAACCTCAAGAACTATTGTTTCCCCATGCCACTTCTGCAGTTATGTTTATGATGGATATTCAAATATGAAAAATAATGTAAACAGCTCCCAATCTGTTTGACAATTGCTATGATTTACTCTTAGAATCAGTAATTTTTTATTCTCTAGTTGTTTTAGACCACAGCTCTCATAATTTTTCATCACTGGCCATGCTAGGACTAAACCAAGATTTGAATCCTATTTTGGCACACAGACACTGGAAGAAACTTAGATCAAAGGTGGTAATCAGGGAGCCCTCTGGGCATTACTGAATTGCAATTTCCAGAAATTTTGGCTGTCTAAAACTGCTAAGAGTTCTAGTCCAGTGACAGAGAGCTGCATGTTTCCTAACTCTGGGGAAAACGTTTCCAAGATGATCACACACTCTTAATCTCAACATTTACTCACATTGGCAACAATTAGATTGAGGCCAGTAGCAAGATGCATCAAGAAGGGTCACACAACAAACACGTATAAGTCTTAAAAGTTCTCAAGCAAACACATAAAACTTCTTAGACCTGCACAATGATCACCTGTGCCAGATCCACATTATAAAATGTGATAAGTTTCCGGGGCCATCAGCAGACATACAGAAATGAATGCTTAGGACTAAATCAGTTTCCAACTAGGACACTTTTAAAAGCAAAGCAAAAAGTAAGGAGGACCAGAACATTAAAATAAAGAGCTGGAATCCTTCTTTAGCTTTAATGCTCCTGCCAGATGACAGTTCAAAGGGATTCAGAATATCATTACACACACGGTCTTGTTTTGATAAGGGGCATAAATGGATTTAGTCTTCATTGTATCCAGGCAAAATGGATTTCAGAGCTCCTTCTCAGCTACTGAATAACGGATACGTTTTGCCCACCAAAAATCAGATCTGGAACATCATGGTTATCTGAAAGGGATGAACAGGCTTCAGTAATCTCTGTTTTTCTGGATAAGGAACTTACCTGATAATTGCCAGAACTTCCATATGCCCTCCACAGAGGAATGATGATTTCATGGTGTGTCTGGGAGTTGACTATCTCTCTCTTTCCTGGGGAAATACAAGCAAATTGTTCAAAGTCCTGAACTCTTGAAAAGGTCATCCCAGAGGAACAGCACAGGGTGAATTAACATCTGGTCCCTTTAGTCATTCACATCTTCTATTGTCCCCTCCCTGATATTTTTCTTGGCCAATCTGCACCGTCATTAATGTAATTCCCTGATGCAAATAAAGATTTATGTCATTTGGGAATAATAGCTGATAACATGAAAAATTAAACAAGTAGTCCAGATTTATCGTTTAACCCCAAACTATAGCTGAACATCCTTATTTCTCCTCCCTTTGAAAAAGATAATTCCTTCAGACTCTACTGTCACCCTCTGTATAAAGAGTTGTGAGAATATCACTTATGGGCCCCAAGGCCATTTTGAGGTCATCAAGTGACACAAACACCTAAATGGGAGGGTTTGCTTCTTCCTAAAAGAAATACCTGTGCCACCTAGATGGTTTGGGATGAATTTCACTCTGCCCCTCCTCATGTTATTTTAGACCAGTGATTCTCAACCTGTGGGTCCCTGGGTGTTTTGCCCTACAACTCCTAGAAATCCCAGCCAATTTACCAGCTGTTAGGGTTTCTGGGAGTTGAAGGCCAAAAACATCTGGGAACCCACAGGATGAGAATCACTGTTTTAGACCTAGGATGGATAGGTAGGTAAATATATATATAAATAGGCAGGCAGATAGATAGATAGAGATATGTTTATCCACACAGAAAGTAACATAGAATGTTACTTTTTTAACTGAAGGGGGGAAATGCTTTCATTTTAACAGCATAAGAGGATCAAAAAACATCTCATTGGTCCTTGCAACCTCTTTTTGGTTAAAAATATTTTTTTAAGTAAAAATTGCCTTTGTGGACTTTAGAGGGCACAACAAGTGTTCTCCAAGTTCCCATGGTAAACAAATGTGGCCCTGCAGCTTCCTAAAGTTGCCCATCCAACTTGTAGGGTAACAATCTATCCAATCATTCCCTAGCCTGAAGGTCCCCTTCCTGCCTAGTCATATGAAATTCCCAATTCTATGTTAAAAGGTGACAATTGGTGTCAACATGTTTTCAGAACAGCAATTAAAATTTGTGACATATTGAGTTGACAATCAGAAAGAAGTTATTACCAAGTTTGTGTCTACCTAAATGCCAAATAAAAGTATTCATTTCAGTTCACTTCACCATGTTTCTCTGTAAAATTAAGCTGTTCCCTGCATTCATAAATTATACGATGCACACATAAAGGATAAACATCCCAAAATACAGGAGGGGGCATCTTGTTTGGTCTATTTAAAAGGAGTAGTCTTCCAATTATTTAATAAGATGTGCAATAGCAGAAGGCTTTCCAGCCTTCAAATAAGAAAAAAATTGCATTGGTCATGAAAGTCAACAAGGATCTCAAACCTGAGAAACTTTGGCCTGTTTAACTTTTGTTAATGTCCTAAATTTTCAAATTAACAATGAGATCCTAAATATGTGAACACAAAAGTAAATCTGTTTGGATTGAATGGCAATCGCCAATGAACAAGTATGTATGGAAGTGCAGTCTAAAACGATCTATTTTTAAGCCAAAGCCTAACACCCTTCATACAAAAGCAGCTTTCAAAAGGGAGCAGAATATAGATTGAGGCTGGCTTGTCACGCCAAGCAAGAACTTCCACCACAATCAAAGGATGAGTCATTTGAGCTAGGATTCAGTCCCCAGAATGGGCTCCCAGGACCAGGGTGCATTGAGTCCTGGAAAAATATTTGAACATGTGGAAAGCAGAATCATAGAAACACAAAACTCAACAGGACCACAGGTGCCTCCAGTTCAAATCTCTGCCACACAGGAATACACAGTAAAGCACTCCTAACAGATGGTCATTCAGCCTCTATTTAAAAAATCTTCAGAGAAGAAGACTCCACTACACTCTGAGGCAATGCATTCAATTGTTGAATATTTCCTACAGTCAGCAAGTTCTTCCTAATGTTTACATGGAATTCCTTTTCCTGTTGTTTGCATTTAGTGCTCCATGTCCTAGACTGCGCAGCAGCAGAAAATAACTTTCAATATGATATCCCTTCAAATATTTAAACATTGCCATCATGACACCTCCTAAAGTTCTCTTCTCCAGGCTAAATGGCACAGTTTTTACACCTTTCCCCTTTTCTTGACACATTCCAGGACTCATTTGTCCATATTCTTCTTGAATTCTGGTGCCCAGAACTGGACACAGTATTCCAGGTGAGGTCTGATCGGAACAGAATATAGGTGAGCTATTATTTCCCCTTTTTAGCTGCCTCATCACACAGTCAACCTCATGTTCAGCTTGTGGTCTACTAAGAGTCCTTTGCTTCATCACCCAAAAGTCTGAGTCTGCCCACATTTATTAAGAGTTGCATTTATTTAGGATAGGATAGGTATCATAGTTTAATTTCCAGATATGTATTGTTTTAGGAAGTGAAATCTCCCTCCTCTTATGGTTGATTTATTTAATATCCCAATATCCCACCCTTCCTCTGAAGAGCTGAAGGCTCCATGCTGGAATATGTCATCCCCATTTTACAACCACAGCATCCTTGTGAGATAGTTTTGTTTGAAAGAAGCACTGCTTGAATATCAAGCAAAAAGTGGGTGCTAGAAATAATATCGAGCAAAAGCTGACTGGCACAACCTGGGGATCACAACCAGACCCAGTGAAGACATCTGCCCTTGCACTTTGTTACTCTCCTGAATATGCATGCCCAGAGTGGAAAACAGTGGATGTGGCTCTTAATGAAACATGGTGCATTATCACAGGATGTCTATGCCCCACACCACTGGAGAAATTACACTCGCACCACCTAACATCCGCTAGAAAGTAGCAGCCAATAATGAAAGTACCAAGGCACTGACATCTCCAGCCCATCCTCTGTTCAAATATCAGCCAGCACACCAATGTCTTAAATCAAGAAACGCCTTCCTAAGATTTACAGAGATACTTGAAGGAACACCTCAACAAGCAAGAGTCCAAACGTGGCAGGCTAAAACCCAGTATCTCAATCAGTGGCTGAGACTGGATGAGACACTCCCTCGTGGGCACACAGAAGAGTGGAGAACCTGAAAGGCGCTGAATAGGCTGCACTCTGGCACCTCGAGATGCAGATCTAACCTTAAGAAATAAGGCTACAAAGTGGAGTCTACGACATGCGAGTGTGGAGAAGAAAAGCAAACCACAGACCACCTACCACAATGAAACCTGAGCCCTGCCACATGCACAGTGGAGGACTTTGTCATAGTGACACCAGAGGCACTCCAAGTGGCCAGTTTCTGGTCAAAGGACATTTAACATAATACCAAGTTTTTTAAAAAACAACAACAACAACACTTTGTGATTCTAAATGCATTTTAACTGTACCCTCAACTCGCTTCTGACATGATAAATAAATAAGGTTTTGTTTGAGAACTTGTGAGTAGCCTAAGCTCATCCAACAAACTCCAGGACTGAATGAATGGGACTTTGAGCCTGTGTCTTCTTCTGATCCAGCACTTTATATTCTCCATCTGTCTGACTCTTGATTTTATGCACGGTGTTCTAACAAGCTTGTAGTTTGGTGCCCTGAGATGAGTGTGAACAGCTTCTGCATTTAGTCCCAACGAAAGGCTACTCCTTTAATGGGTCCTGCTGACACAAGATGCTACATGTTGATAAGGAGAGAGTGGTGGAAAAAAACTCCTCAGGTTCTATTCCTGTAACATCCCTGTGGGCATCCCTCTTGAGCATCCTTCCACAAACAAACATGCTGCTTCTGAATGGGGACTTCTTTGCTAACAGAAGACTTCATTACACTAGAGAAAGAATGTATCCACTTTAAAACTGGTTGCTGCCTCCGGAAGAATTCTGGGGTCTGTAGTTTAGGGAGGAGCCTTTAACACCCTCACTAAACTACAAACCCCAAAATTCTGCAAGAGGCAGAAAGCGGATTTCAAGCGGATTCATTCTCTAGTGTGATGAAGTAGGGAATGAATGGTTGGGGGGGGGGGGGGGATGAAAACTACTAGGTTTCCAGACATATCACTCCTGGAACAGCCTAAGGATGGTTAATGTAGCCCTGGTATAGCAGTTAAGGGCAAACTTTCGGCCCTCCAGGTGTTTTGGACTTCAACTCCCACCATTCCTTAAAGCCCTGATAGTTGCCGTTAGTGTCCTTTCATCCCCATGACTGTAGACGATGCCTAAACATTTATCCAAGCAACTGGAAAATTGTGAGTTCATGGCAAAAAAGAAAAAAGTCAAATATTGAAAACCAAGAAGGCAACAAGTTGAGAAGCCCTGCAATAGCTGGTACTGATGAAGACCCCAGAGCAAGCACACCTGGGGAAGGAAGGGGCCTGAGGCTGTTAGGAATGGTGGGAGTTGACGTCCAAAGCACCCGAAGGGAGGGCCCAAGTTTCCCCATGCCTGTGGTACACACTATTGCCTTGTATCCTTTGGCGAAACGTTTTCCTCCACTGTTTTCTGTATAGTTTCCTTGCTTGTTTGGTCTCCTGGCTGCAGGGCTTACCTGTGCTTCCCGCCTCCGCCTCCTGCAAGGACCCCTGTCTCAGCCACAGCACCACCAAGGGCAGCCAATGCAAGCGGGCCCCTGCAGGAAGGCACCCCATGGCCAGCTCTGGGGAAGAAGAAGAAGACGAAGGGAGGCTTCAGAGGCAGGCAGCCTCAGCCGGTCCGCTCGCCGCCTCCATCCAGGCTGCGCCCTGACAAGGATGCTCCCTTTCTGCTGCTTCTTTCCTTCCTTCCTTTGGAGCCACTTGATTGCAAGGGCTTTCAAGCTCCGCCCATCATGGAAACCAAGGCGGGAGGTGAAAGGAGAGCAGGTCCCTTCCAAGCAGCATCCTTGGGACTTCTCGCCTTCCAGGCAGACTCTGGTTTGGCCTTTCTGTTGTATGTCAGCCAATGGCTCGGAGACGGGCGGGGGGCCTTCATTGTTGTCCTCAGAGGGAGGATGTGGTGGCGCTTCTCCTGAAGGTGTGTATTATTTGGTCTCTCATCCGTAGGAGCCCCCGGTGGCAGGCGCAATGGGTTAAGCCCTTGTGCCGGCAGGACTGAAGACCCACAGGTCTGAGGTTCGAATCTGAGGAGAGCGTGGGTGAGCTCCCCCTGTCAGCTCCAGCTCCTCGTGAGGGGACATGAGGGAAGCCTCCCACAAGGATAACAAAACGTCAAAACATCCGGGCGTCCCCTGGGCAACGTCCTTGCAGGCGGCCAATTTTCTCACACCAGAAGCGACTTGCCCTTTCTCAAGTCGCTACACACATACACACACGCACGCACGCACAACCCCCTCATCCGTGACAAATGGAGGGCTTGAAGGATAGGCCGATAATCAATCCCTGGTGCTGCTAGGATGCGTTAAGAAAACCCTCTGAGATGACGCGACTCCAATGCGCAGGCACAGGGATCTCGCAAAGGTTTCTCTCTCCATCCATCCGGCTCCCCGGGAGATTTCCTTCCAGCGGTTGGAAGCAGATCTATGGCAGTTTCATTCCTTGCGGCCACGGAGTCGTGGGCTTCCTCCTCCCTCCCACGCCACCAGAATTGCCGATCTCTTTCCAGCCGCTGGAAACCTCCCGGGGAGCCGGCTCCAGCCAAGAGAGGCGGCTGGGAGTGGAAGGAAGGCAGGCAGGCGCTCCCTTCCCGGCCCTGGGCGTCTCCGAAGGAGCTCCCAAGCGAGGGCTCCTCCTGGCCCCCCTTTGCGCGCGCCCCTTGGACACCACCAGGGCCTCTTTCCCTTGCTCCTCTCCTCCCCGCAAAGCCTAGCAGGTCCCCGCAGCGCCGCAGCCTCGTTCCGGGTACTATACAATGCTTCCCGATCCCGTTCATTCATCTCCCCCGCCGGGAATGCTTTCGCTAGGGATGGTAGACTGCGAATTGCATGGTCTTATAGCCCCGCCATAGGCGGCCATGTGTATTACTTGGGCTGCGAAGGATGCAAACACATCTCTCTCTCGCTCGCTCTTTCTTCAGACTGTTCATCTGGTGCCCTTCCTCACCTTCACCTGCCATTTGAGGTCATGTTTCCTCTGACAGAATGGGGGACGCCTGGCTCGACAGCACTACATGTGAAAAAGCTTGGAGTCCTCATGGACAAGTTAAACATGAGCCAGGCCCTTAGCCAGGCACGGATTACCCATAAGGCCACCCTAGGCCATGGCCTAGGGGCACAAGCCAAGGGGGGCGCAGTTCACACGGACTAAAAAAAAAGTTGAAACAAAACTGCAACGCGCGGCATGGAGATGATTCTCTCTCTCTCTCGGGGGAGGGCGGGGGAGAGCGCTGCAAGGGGGCGTGGGAGGAGTGAATGGCGCCCCCCTCGCCATCGCCCCCACCCCCTTGCCAAGGAAGGAGGGCGCGAGGAGGAGGCGGAGGGAAGCCCCCGGGACCACTGCCAGGCAAGCACGGCACCCAGGAACATGGCGGAGGAGGCAGAGGTGCTCGCGCCCTCCTGTTGCGCATGCTCGGCGGCGGCCCCGGAGGCGGGGCTTCCCTCCACCTCCTCCTCCTCGCGGCATTGTTCCTTGACTCAAGGAAGGAGGGTGCGCAGCGCCACAACGGGGTGGGGGGGGTTCGGTAGAGGTTGGTTTGGGGGCGTAATTCCAAAGTGTGGCCTAGGGCACCAAAAGGGGTTAATCCGGGCCTGCCCTTAGCCAGGATTTTGATTCAGGGGGAGGGGGGAGGGGAGTCTGAGTGAGAGAGGGTCTACCCTAGCAAACCTTGTATATCGTCATCCCAATACACCCATGCACATAGGATATATTGAGCATGGTGATCAGATCATAATATGAATAAACATGACAGTTTAAATAATGTACCAGTAAGGCCTTCTCGTGGACCACCCTGAGAATTTGGGGGGAGGGAGGTGAAGCCCCTCAAGCCCCCCCCCCACTACATGAGCCAACAATGTTAAACAGAGGCTGGATGGCCATCTGTCCGGGGTGCTTTGAATGCAATGTTCCTGCTTCTTGGCAGGGGGTTGGACTGGATGGCCCATGAGGTCTCTTCCAACTCTATGATTCTATGATTCTAATGTCATGCGCAGCCAAAAAAGCCAATGGGATTTAGGCCTGCCTTGGTCAGATCACATCTGGAATACTGTGTCCAATTCTGGGCACTACAATTGAAGGGAGATGTTGACAAGCTGAAATGTATCCAAAGGATGGTGACTAAAATGATCAAGGGTCTGGAGAGCAAGCCATATGAGGAGCAGCTTAAAGAGCTGTGCATGTTTAGCCTGCAAAAGAGAAGGCTGAGAGGAGACATGTTAAGGGCCATCATGTGAAGGGAAGTCATAGGGAGGAGGGAGCAGGCTTGTTTTTTGCTTCCCTGGAGACCAGGACACAAGCAATGGCTTCAAACAACAGAAAAAGAGATTCCGCCTGAACATAAGGAAGAACTTTCTGACTGTGAGAGACATTCAGCAGTGGAACTCTCTGCCCCAGAGTGTGGTGGAGGTGCCTTCTTTGGAGGCTTTTAAACAGAGGCTGGATGGCTGTCAGGAGTACTTTGAATGTGATTTTCCTGCAAGTCAAGCCAACTTTATTTGTATCCTAGCCTATCTCCCCTTGGGGACTCCAGATGGCTAATATAATACACTTTATTTCTATTCCGCTCTTCTCACCCCGAAGGGGACTCAGAGCGGATTACAGGTACACATACTTAGCAGAAAATTCCTGCCGTTTCCACATACACAACATAGATGAACAAAGGCAAACAGAGGCAAACTCTGGCCACCAAGGGAAGCTGATGCACTCCTCATCTCTCAGCGTTCCCAGCGTCCCTTGTTGTTCCTTCCTCATTCCACTGTACCCGAGGACTGGAGGGAGGCAAATGTAACTCCGATCTTCAAGAAAGGATCCAGGGGTGACCCAGGAAATTATAGGCCAGTTAGTCTAACCTCAGTTCCAGGCAAAGTGATGGAAACCATTATTAAAGAAAAAATCACTAAGCACATAGAAGAACAGGCATTGCTGAAGGAAAATCAACATGGTTTCTGCAAAGGCAAATCATGTCTTACTAACTTGATAGAATTCTTTGAGGGTGTAAATAAACACATAGATAAAGGGGACCCAGTCGATATTGTTTACCTTGACTTTCAAAAGGCTTTTGACAAAGTCCCTCACCAAAGGCTCCTAAATAAGCTCTTCAGCCATGGAATCAGGGGACAGGTCTTGTCCTGGATTGGAACCTGGCTAAACTGTAGGAAACAAAGGGTGGTAATAAATGGACACTTCTCTGGATGGAAAGAGGTGAGAAGCGGCGTACCCCAAGGTTCAGTTTTAGGACCGTTACTTTTTAATTTATTCATAAATGATCTGGATGTAGAAGTAAATTGTAAGGTAGCAAAGTTTGCAGATGACACTAAATTGTTCAGGGTAGTTAAAAATGAAACTGATTGTAAAGAGCTCCAGAAAGATCTCTCGAAATTGAGTGAATGGGCAACAAAGTGGCAAATACATTTGAAACTAAACAAGTGTAAAGTCATGCACATCGGGGCAAAGAACCCCAAATACACTTATCAACTGATGGGATCAAAGCTTTCTGAGACAAACCAGGAAAGGGATCTTGGGGTTTTGGTGGACAGCTCAATGAAAATGTCAACCCAGTGCGCTGCAGCAGTGAAAAAAAGCAAATTCTATGCTTGGCATGATCAGGAAGGGAATCGAAAATAGGTCAGCAAATGTTGTATTACCTCTCTACAAATCTATGGTGAGGCCACATCTGGAGTACTGTGTACAATTCTGGTCACCGCACCTCAAGAAGGATATAACGGAACTGGAAAAGGTACAAAGAAGGGCAACAAAAAATGATTCAAGGGATGGAGCAGCTCCCTTATGAAATCAGGTTGCAACGCCTTGGTCTTTTCAGCCTTGAAAGACGGCGTTTAAGAGGTGACTTGATCGAAGTGTATAAAATCATGCATGGGATAGAAAAGGTGAATAAAGAAAAAATATTTTCTCTGTCACACAACACTAGGACTAGGGGGCACTCCCTAAAGCTCCAAGGTAGGAAAGTTAGGACTAATAAAGTGAAATATTTCTTCACCCAGAGGGTCATTGGGTTATGGAACTCACTTCCAGAGGAGGTTGTGACAGCTGTCAGCCTGGACAGCTTCAAGGCAGGATTAGACAGATTCATGGATACCAAGGGAATCAGTAGTTACTGAAATGGACATCCTAGTGCCACCTCTGTGTTGATTGAGGCAGGCAGGATTTCCCCCGGGTACTGGTTGTGGGGGGGTCGGGGGCAGGTGAGGGTTTTGCCCTCCTTTCTGCTAGAGATCCCTGTGTACAACTAGTGGGCCACTGTGTGACACAGAATGCTGGACTAGATGGGCTGAGGCCTGATTCAGCATGGCTCTTCTTATGTTCTTATGTTCTTATTCCTCAGCGTTCCTGGAGTTCTTTAATGGACTCATAATTCAGTCAAAGTTTGCCTCCCCACTTAATGTGGTACCATTATCTCCTACTTGACAGATGCAATTGTCTTTCGGGCTGCAAAGGTCAACAGCAGGCTACACTGAAAGCACCCACCTCAACGCGGGCAGGCCTCGAACTCATGACCAGAGAGATCTTATGCAGCTGACACTTAGCCAGCTGCACCACAACAACATGGATGGTAACCAGCTGCACCACAACAACATGGATGGTAACGCTGCAGCAGTGAAAAAAGCAAATTCTATGCTTGGCATGATCAGGAAGGGAATCGAAAATAGGTCGGCAAATGTTGTATTGCAAAATCTACACAAAAAAATACAAATACATAATTTTTTTTTGTGTCAGGAGCAACTTGAGAAATTGCAATTGTGAGAAAATTGGCAGTCTGCAAGGACATTATACAGGGGATGCCCAGATGTTTTACCATTCTGTGGGAGGCTTCTCTCATGTCCCCGCATGAGAAACTAGAGCTGACAGATGGGAGCTCACCCCGCTCCCCAGAGTCAAGCCACTCACTTTTCGGTCAGCAGTCCTGCCGGCACAAGGGTTTAACCCATTGCACCACATAATAAATTAAAAGCAAATAATTAATACAACAATTTATCATTACTAAGACCTAATAGCAGTAAATAAAAGCCAATGCCAAATCTCCTCTGAACATATCTTGATAGTTCTGCTTTAGATCACCATGGCTTTGAAACTACTGGAAGGCACATAGCAACAAGAAGATTGAGAATGGATATCTTCTTGGAAGCTCTCACTAAAATCCTGTTCATAATCTAATTTATTAGTCATGCTTACTAAGGGCTTTGTCACACCAGGTTCTTCTCCTGCTCCAACAGCATTGTTGCCAAAATATTATTCAATTGTGGTTGCTCTCTTTCCTTTTGGAACCATTCCAGGACTGCATTAAAACTTATCACACACAGCACTTAGAACTGCCCACCCACAACCTCCTCCAAGACACCATCCCTCCCCTTTTTGCTAGATTGGCACTCGTGAACACATACACAGATGGATCCCATCCCCCATATAACTGGAAACAGTCTTACATTTCCATTTTGTTTTGCTTGGGAGTGGGGAGAGAGAAGCCTCTTGATATGGATAGGCCAAACTTCTATCTGGACTGAATGAATCCGTTGCAGATGAAAGTCAGCCACCACTGAGCTATCTGTTCAGTTTTTCCTGGTACTCTTGACATTCGTTAGTTAGATCTGAAGCAATCTAGAAGATAGCAAGCAAGCCAGCAAGTAATGTTTTCCTTAAAACTGTAATACTTATATTGCACTTAAATTTCCAGGCATGTGTGTGTGCATAAATAGAAGAGGGGGCGGGGGGGGGGGGCAATGAGCGAAGTTTTTTTCTTCTCTGACAAGCCCAGTGGTCATTTGGCAATGATTTCTTTTTCTATTGAGAAGCAAAGTCAAACAGCCAGGTGAAAGGAAATCAAATTGAAGTAACCACCCTTCTCCTTCCACTACAGGTGGACTGAATATTTCCCTAGTAACTCTCCTAAAACCCAAAATCACCATAAAAGCTCAACTGAACTCTCACATAGGAAATTGTAGCATATCAGTAATGGGGGAAAGGTCATGAATTGGGTTTTTGTATGAATAAAAACCCCTAACGCTTTCAAAATGGTCTCATTGGAGTAAAGCAGAAGAGGAATGACATCATCCGATCATCTCCAACTAAAGGTATCATTGGTTGATGTTTATTCATTCAGTCACTTCCGACTCTTTGTGACCTCATGGACCAGTCATGCCAAGCTCCCTGTTGGCCGTGGCCATCCCCAGCTCCTTCAAAGTGAAGCTCATCACTTCAAGGATAACATCCATCCATCTTGCCCCTGGTCAGTCCCTCTTCCTTTTTTCCTTACATTTTCCCCACCATCATTGTCTTCTCCAAGCTTTCCTGTCTTCTCATTATGTGGCCAAAGTACTTCATCTTGGCCTCTAATATCCTTTCCTTCAGTGAGCAATTGGACATTATTTCCTGGAGTATGGACTGGTTGGATCTTCTTGCGGTCCAAGGCACTCTCAGAATTTTCCTTCAACACCACAGTTCAAAAGCATCTTCCTTCGCTCAGCCTTTCTTATGGTCCAGCTCTCACATCCATAGGTTACTATGGGGAATACCATTGCTTTAACTGTGAAGACCTTCATTGCCAGTTTGATGTCACTACTCTTCATTATTTTATCGAGATTGGTCATTGCTCTCCTCTCAAGAAGTAAATGTCTTTTGATTTCCTGGCTGCAGTAATCTTCTCGCCTAGAAATACAAAGTCTGTCACTGCCTGTCTGTCTCCCTCTATTTGCCAGTTATCAAGGTGCCATTACCATGATGTGATAATGACTTATCAGCCTTGTGTGATAAAGCCCTAAAGGATCTTTGCAATAGCTACGTTGTTACCTTCCACTGTCCCATATGGTTCAGTTCCATCCTCTACAAAGATATGCATTTATTCTGAGTCCTTGCCTCACTCAGGTATTCTTTATAAATTAATGGGTGTCAAGTCATAATAATTTCCCCCCGTTGTTTTGAGTGTGACCTAAGTCCAAATGTCTAAGTTTGGCTTCAACTCAAGGTGTCAGTTAATGTCTTTGTCAGGTACTTTGTAAGTAAATGGGATGGAAGATGATAACTGATGCAAACCACTCTTTCAATTCATTTGAGAGTTTTGATCCCAATTCAAAACAATGAGTAGACGAGTGACTAGACAAACAGGTAAAGTCACCATCCAAAACATGATATTAAAATCTACTTTCATTTATGGGATTTGTTTTCATGAACCTTTTCAAGGAAAGGAATGCTATTTAATTCCAAACCCCATACAATACATTTCAGGTAAGAAGAGCTGTTTTATTATACCAGTGCACATGTGCATATGGGTATAGAGTGTGTCTATACACACATCATACATATGGCAAAATGATCCCTAGACAAAAATGTACTATTTTTAAATGACACCAGGCCTTTTGTTGTTTTGGAGAAAATAATGTTCTGGGGGCTTGTGGTTAATGCTTCTTTCATGGAAAAGATCATCTGTAGAGTAGTGGTTTAGGTTTTGTGTCTCCAGCCATTTCCTTTGGATTCACAGGGTATTAGCAATACATATATTGTGGCAATCATATTCTTTGATTGTACAAAATTGAGCTCTTGTTTTCTAGTGTTTGCAGAGTATGGAATTCGATGGAGGACAATGAGCTCGCAGTTACTTGTCCTTGTGGTCAACAGCTGCTCCAAATCCGTCAAGGACTGAGGAATGTCAGAGGAAAATAATTTGTGCAGTATGAATGTGGTTAAAAAAAGGAGAAAAACATCATCTTATAAATAATTGGTAACTTTCTCCTGGTAAACTGAAATAGGACCTAGGATTCTTGATGAATGTCAACTGCTCCTCCCTTCCTTTTCTTTCTGTCCTGTATCCAAAGATCTCAAGGCAGTGTAAAATGAAATAAATTTAAAACTAACTAAATAGATTGAAATTAAGTTAATAGTTTTAAGATTAGTGATGCTGGTGTCCAGGTTGATATTAATTCTCCAGCAACCTCCCTTTATAAGAAAATTTACCTTAAAGAAAATCCTGCAAGTTGCACCATGTTGGGAAGGAGAGAATTTCTCAGCATTTGCAAGAAAAGTAGATAGAAAAATATGTTTACTATTCTTTGCATTTGCACTCAATTTGACAAAATGTAATAATCTCAAATTATAATGTAGAATGATAAAGATGCATAAAGATGGAGCCCCAGTGGCACAATGGGTTAAATCCTTGTGCCAGCAGGACTGCTGACCAAGAAGTCAGCGGCTCAAATCCAGGGAGAGCAAGTTGAGCTCCCTCTCTCATCTCCAGCTCCCCATGTGGGGGACATGAGAGAAGCCTACCCCAGGATGGTAAAACTATCAAACATCCAGGCATCCCCTGGGCAACGTACCCAAGGGACCGCTTTACCCCCTATCCACCCCAGAGATTGCTCCGTTCTGAAGATCTAAATCTCCTCGAAGTGCCTAGTCTTAGGACCATTCGTCTGGCTTCCACCTGGCGTAGGGCCTTCTCTGTGGCGGCCCCGAACATTTGGAACACATTGCCAGCTGAAGTGCGTGCCCTGTAAGAGTTGTCCTCCTTCCGCAGGGCCTGCAAAACCCATTTCTTCAAGCTGGCATTCGACTGCTGATTTGATTCTGCTATTCTGCTAGTTTAGTCTAGTTTAATTTTAGATTAGTTAATTACCTGTTGTTTTATCTGTTTGATACTGTTTCTAGTTATGCTGTTTTTGTAAGCCACTCTGAGCCCCCGGGGAGTGGCGGCGTACAAGAATGAATAATAAAATAAATAAATAAATACAACCTTGCAGATGGCCAATTATCCCACACCAGAAGCGACTTGCAGTTTTTCAAGTTGTTCCTGACATGAAAAAAAATCAGATGACTTCCCCGATGCTTTATGCTAATGCATTTGTTAAACATAATAATAATAATAATAATAATAATAATAATAAATCTTTATTTATACCCCACCACCATCTCCCTGAAGGGACTCGGGGCAGCTCACAAAAGCACTCCAGAGTGCCGCACATAAAATAAACAATATATAAGTATAAAAACGATATCCTAAAATTACAACCATGAACACACATAAAATCATATAATAAAATATTAAAATTCATAAAACGCAGTTGTGCCTGTGGGTAAAACTGGCTGTTTTCAATAGATGGGCCAGAGTGCCGGAGTGAAGCACTCCTCAAGTCCTCAGTGTAATAAAATGAAAATTGGGGATCATGTATCTGATAGAAAGATTAATAAAAGCTTATAACATAATATTTTATTGTTACAGGACATTTTTTGTTGAAACAGAATAACACCACGACTCCTTTGAGATTATTAAAGGGAGGGGGGAATCAAAATTGTTTGTGGTAGATGATGTGAAATGTGTCCAGGCTTTCTCAGACACAGATATCCCCTGTGGGATTCCTTGAGGCCCTCTGATTGTCAATTCCTGCTTGCAGGTGCTCTTATGCTATCGGTTATATGTCAGATGCTTGACTGTTTCAAAAATGAGAACATTCTTCTCAGTGCGTGCACTCTCTCACGTTTGTCTCTGTTAAACAGATGGCATGCCATTTTAAATTGCCCCTTTTCCATTAAAAACATTTTAGTGGAAATTTAAGTCATATAGGACAGTGTTTCCCAACCAGTGTTCCACGGCACACTAGTGTTCTGTGAGTGATCACCTGGTGTGCCGTGGGAAAACCTCTCTCCCCCCCCTTCTTCCCCCTCCTACTGCTGCTGCTTGTGGGAGGAAGCGGAGGCCAAGCGGACAGAAGCGGATCCGAGCCTAGCGGGTGAGGCAGGCTCTGAGGCCTCCTTGTGTGTGTGTGTGTAAGCAGAGGGTTGAAGGAGAGGGAGGGTGCCAGACTGGGGGAGGCTTTTCTGACTGGCCCCCGCGCCCTTCCAAACTCGGAAGGACGCGAGAGCCAGGCAGAGGGCTTTCCCCGCAAGGCCTCGCTGCCTGGGGAGCCTTTTCCGCCTGGCCCCCGCGCCCTTCCGAGGGCCTGCACCCCTTTGAGGGAGGGTTTCCCCACACAAGGCCTTGCCGCCTGGGGAAGCTTTTCCTGCCTGGTCCTCGTGCCCTTCCGAGCTCAGAACTACAACTCTCAGAAAGAAAGGTCAGCTCACCCCAAAGCTCTCCAGTAAGCCAGTATCAGCATATCAGGTATGTGTGCCAAGTTTGGTCCAGATCCTTTGTTGTTTGGGTTAACAGTGCTCTATGGATGTTTGTCAACTACAACTCCCTCAAATAAGGGTAAATTTCCCCTAAAGACCCCCCAATATTTTTTGCTGGCAATGGGTATTTTGTTTGCCAAGTTAAGTCCAATACTAACTTAAGTGGAGCTCACTATTGTAGGAGGAACTGTAACTCCCATATGTCTGAACATATGTTCCTCAAACTTCTGTTGGTCATGGGAGTTCTGCATGCCAAGTGTGGTCCAATTCAATTTTTGCTGGATTTCAGAATGCTCTTTGGTGACAGGGGAACTATACATCCCAGCAACTGCAACTCCCAAATGTCAAGGTCTATTTCCTCTGAACTCCATCTGCGTTCATATTTGGGCATATTGAGTATGCATTTCAAGTGTGGTCTACATCCATCATTATTTGAGTCCACAGTGCTCTCTGGGTGTAGGTGAACTACAACTACAAAACTCAAGGTCAATTCCCAAGCAAACCCTTTCAGTACTTTCTGTTGGTAATGAGAGTTCAATATGGCAAATTTGGTTCAATTCCATTGTTGCAAGAGTTCAGCATGCTCTTTGATTGTGTGTTAACTATCAATTGAGCAAGACCTTTGTGTGTGTCTTTCTGCCATTCCTGCCAGGATATCTATGTTGTGTTCATCGAAACAGGCCCAGGTTTCACACTGAGTGTATAAATACATTTAAAAACATATTAACTATACATATTACTGTGTTAGAGTGTCATTTTGGTTGGTGGTGTGCCCCAGGATTTTGTAAATGTAAAAAGTGTGCCACGGCTCAAAAAAGGTTGGGAAACACTGATTTAGGAGATCTTTACAGCCAAAAGCCTGACTTCTCCATAGAAGCCAATCAAGCTGTTTTATTTGGGCCATATTATGATAGGATTGGAAAATCCAATAATTTTTGGTAAGGCAGTAGGAAAAGAGGAAGAGCACATTCTAGATGGATAGACTAAATCAAAGAAGTCACAGCCCTCAGACTGCAAGAAGTGAGCAGAGTGCTGATGACAGCATGACTCTCATTCATAGGGTCACTGCTAGATGAAGTTGCCTTGATGGCAATTGACAACAACACATTTATCTGATTGCTGGCCCAGTGGGCGACAGAATAAATAGATCTAAAAGGATTAAGGCAGAAGAATGTGTATTTTCAATATGAAAATAACTCTTTTCATCATCAAACATCCTCCAACATTTCACAGACTAGGGCATTTATGGTCAGATAATATCAGACTACTGTCAAGATGACAGGTTTTGTTTGCCAGAGTAAATTAAGAAGGACAAGATTCCACTCCTTTCTCTATTCTCCTCCTGCTTATTTAACTGAATGCAAACTACCGTATTTTTGCACGTCAAACTCAGTTCCCAGCTATGGAAACTGAGACCAAAAAGAGAAAGTGAGAAGAAAATAAGTAAGATATTTGAAAAATGAGATGTCAGAGAATGAATTGAGACTACCACTGCCAAACTAGAACAGTTGGAAAGTTTACATCAGTAGTCTGACAGTGGCATAGATAACAGAAAGACCCAACAGCCATTTATTTAAAATGCTCTCATGTTGAGTTACCTGTACCAAAGAGGAAGCTGGATAAGAGAGGCATACAGGAAACAAGAGTGCAGGGTTCATGTACCTTTAATAGTTGTGTAAATGAAGGGATAGAAGGAAAAACAGGGAAAGGAAAAGCCGGATAGAAAATCTGCAATGTAGAATGGCAATAAATCAATCTAATGTGTCCCTAGTCTTGAGTTACACTGTGTTGGGGAGAAGCGCTCCAACTCATGTTTATGTCTTTGAACCAGCAGCCACACATGGCATTTAATGCGGATTTGTTGGTTTATACATACTTAAATTGCGGGTTTCCCCCCCAATATACTTGTTATACTCGGAGTGAACATTTCCCTTAATATGAATGCTTCCAATTCCATGCGTATTGTGTAATTATAATTAACAGTGTATTTCTGTGTCATTATATACTATGTTGAACTTGCTATTTCCTCTTTTGTGGCTATAACCCATTTTTCATCCCTGTACATTATGATGGATATTGAATTTGTACTTGTGGTTTAACAATATCTATGTGTTAATATGTAAGTGTTGTTGTATCTAAATGCTCGTGTCTATTCACACTACTCTTGAAATTATTCACTATATACAATTATTTTGATACATACAAGTTATTGTTCAGTGTATTTTTATTCCCACAGGCAATTCAATGACATAGAGTAGTTATAGGGACATGTTAGATTGATTTATTGCCATTCTGCATTGCAGATTTTCTATCCGGTTTTTCCTTTCCCTGTTTTTCCTTCTGCTGTGCTCAGTAAGCTCCCCCTTTGTTTGGTTTTTTTGATAAATGAAGGGGTGCCAGCTGGTCAAACTTGCACATAAGCATACCATTGGCTTTTAACAGCTGAGGAAATCTGGGACATCAAACTGGAAATAGTAGTAACATCCCCCAAGCTCTAGAAGTAAAAACGATAGAAATCTCTCCCATGTTCCAACCCTATCATTTATTACTATTCAGAATAGAAAACTAATAAAATATAAATAGAGAAAGCATGCTATATTTGAACACACAACATATGGTAGTATTTTTATCATTGGATTCTGGTAATCTGAGCTTTTGACTTTCCCTTTTCAATGTCTCAGAAACCCTCTGTATAAAATATGACCTTCCACTTGGCAATTGTTCACTGTTCATTCCAGATACATACAAACATACAAAGAGGTGCACACAGGGTGCTATAAAATGGGTGCTATAAAATGATCAAAATTAATCTATCAATAGCATGGTATGGCCCTTATATACACAGCAGCAGCACTTGCAATTTATTTATTTATTTATTTATTATTTTATTTCCTCAATCTTGTATACCGCTCCTTCCAGCAGGCTCGGGGCGGTTCACATACAACCAATTAAAATTTGCACCAAAGCGCAACAGTTACATAAAACAGTAAAAGCAAGTGTTACACAAGACTTCTTAAGGCAGGAAGACATAGCAATTCCACATCCGGGCTTAGTTGAAGGCTTGCCTAAACAGGATAGTTTTACATGCCCTCCGGAATGGGATAATTTCTGTGATGGCCCGCACCTCATCCGGCAGTGTGTTCCAAAGTGCCGGGGCTGCAGCTGAAAAGGCCAGTTGTCTCGTTGAAGAAAGGTGACAGGAATGGAGAGATGGAATGGTCAGAAGATTTTGCTCTTCCGAACGCAGTGATCTCGGGGGAACATACAGGGTAAGGCGGTCCCTCAGGTACACTGGCCCCAGACCATGCAAGGCCTTGAAGGTCAAAACCAACACCTTGAAGACAATTTGGTACTCGATTGGTAGCCAGTGCAAATACTGCAAGATGGGAGTGATGCGCTCTCTTACTGGTGCTCCCACCAGTATTCGAGCCGCAGCATTTTGCACTAGCTTGAGTTTCCGGATTGTCGACAGGGGAAGGCCTATGTAGAGGGCGTTACAGTAGTCTAACCTCGAGATGACCGTCGCTTGGATCACCGTAGCCAGGTCATCCCTGGATAGGTAGGGGGCCAGTCGCCTAGCCTGTCGTAGATGGAAAAACGATATTTTGCTGACCATGGAGACCTGGGCCTCCATGGACAGCAATGGGTCCAACTGGACCCCAAGGCTTTTTACCAAAGATGACGGCCTTAACTGCTCGCCATCCAGGGTAGGCAACCGGCACTCATCCAACCCAGGGCGACCAGGCCATAGGATCTCCGTCTTCGATGGATTCACCTTCAGCCGGCTGGCACGCAGCCATCCAGTAACGGCTTCAAGGCATTGATGGAAACAATCGGGTACGGTATCCGGCCTGCTGTCCATTCTCAGCAGAAGCTGGGTGTCATCAGCATACTGGTAACACTCCAGACCAAAGTCGCGGGCCAGCTGAGCCAGGGGGCGCATGTAAATGCTGAATAATAAAGGAGAGAGGATGGCCCCCTGGGGGACCCCACAACTTAATGGGAGCCTCCCGGAGACCTCCTCTCCCCTCTCCACACGTTGTCCCCGGTCCTGGAGGAAGGAGGCCACCCATTTAAGGGCAGTCCCCCTCACCCCAGTCACGGCTAAACGGTGGGCCAACAATGCGTGGTCTACTGTATCAAACGCTGCTGTTAGATCTAACAAAACAAGGGAAAATTTCACTTTCCCATATTTGGAAAAAAATGTGTTGTCTTTAGGCATTTGTCTTCCAGCACATTTCTACTGCATGCTTTCTTCAGAAGTTGATTGCAGAGTTGGGCTGGACCAGACATGTAGCCGGGGGGGGGGGGCTTCACCCCCCCCCCCGAAATTCTCAGGGTGGTCTGTGATAAGGCCTTACTGGTACATTATTTAAACTGTTATGTGTATTTATATCATGATCTGATCACCATGCTCAATATATCTCATATGCATGGGGGTATTGGGATAACAATACAAAAGGTTTGCTAGGGTAGACCCTCTCCCACACAGATTCAGCCCCGAATCAAACTCAGCCCCTCCCGAATCAAAATCCTGGCTACAGCCCTGGGCTGGAGGATCTAGAAATGCTAGAGATGTGGTCTCTTTAGGCATTTCCTGGTCTTCCTAATCTGATTCTATGGTATGGATCCTCTGGAAGTTACTCGTCTCATTTGGGTTCACTATTATCTGTGGTTTCATATTTCCACATCAAGTCCTAGAACATATACCCCCCAGACATGGACCTAGTACTGGATCTAATGCAGGAAAGGCCAATGGTCCAAAACAACATCCAGTAGCCCCAAACACTATCTATTGCTGAAGTTGGCCATGATCTGAATTGGTAACAGCACAATGTGGCAGCTCTACCATGGACAAAACTAGTGCTGGAAATATGTAAAGAAGATATGATTCAGTCAACCAGTTATAAGTGATTTAATGTTGAGCTAGAACAAAGAGAATTTATTTTGTTGATGCCAGTTCAGATATACTGCCCAAACATGGTAAAGCATCATTGTTCAAGGTTGTACTGCACTCTTCTCTCTTCCTCCTTCTCTTGTGTGCAATGATTCTGTCTGTATTTTTGATCTGAGGAACAGACACATTCTGATCAGATTACTATGGTTTCACATTGGCCCTACAAACCAAGATTGGAAACCAGGTCTGGCTGTAGTTTTCTGTCCACATTTATTGAGCAAATACAAACCATGGCTTCCTATGTTGGTTTGCCTAAACTGGAGAAAGAGGTAATAGGCACATAAAAAGAGAAGGGAGAACACCTGATTCCAATAGTCCAGCTAGATTCATGGGCATAGTAGAAAAAAATAGCCTGCCTTTCTGTCTGAATGGATAAAGCTGTAACAAATCAATGAATGCTCCCCGCTAACAAGCACAACAGTTTCTTTAAAAAAAGAGTGGGGCAAGACAGATGATTATAGCTTGGTTAAGAGAACAATTTGACAGCTGTTTTATACTTTAGGAGCTTAGTTATATGGGAAATGGCACATTTGCCCACAAGAATTCTTGAGGGTTACTTTTCAATAAAAAAATCAATAAAGCACAATGGAAAAGGGGGATTTAGCAGTTGCAGCTTTAAATCCCACAGGCTTAGCCTTCAACTAACAATATTTTTGCATATGCCCTACAGATGAAATAACATTGCAGTTTTGTTGTCTATCAAAAATAGAAGGTTACTAAATAGATACAGTGTGAAGGATAAGATACTTACCATAAATAGAATGTTTCAACAAAATTATTATTAAATTATACAAACTTTCACTCCTTGTTTTTTCCATTCCAGTAGTGGTTACTGTACTTACTAGTTGCCTTCTATATGGCTTTTTAAATGATTTTTTAAATTATAAAAAATATACATGGATAATGACTGAGTCTTTGTGTAGCCTATGAAGTGGTCATTTTTCTTTTCTTTTTATGCAGTTAATATCCTTAAATTGATATTAAGATTTTAATATTCAGCACAGTACAGTGGTTTAAGCATTATACTATGACTCTAGGAACTGCAGTTCAAATTACCATTTAGCCAAGGAAAACTATGGAGAGACCTTGGGCAAGTCATATTCTCTTGGCCTCAGAGGAAGGTAATGACAAACCCAGCTCTGAACAAATCTTGCCAAGAAAATCTCATGATAGGGTCACCTTAAGGTTGCCATAAGTCAGAAAAGACTTGATGGCACACAATATCAAGAATTCATAATTTGCCATAACATATAGAGCTAACAACACATAGTTCGTGTGATTTTATTTTAATGTTACAAAAGTGGAACAAATATATTACCAACCTTTCCCTACTTTTTTTTTAAAAAAAAACAAGAACAAATACTTTAGCAATATTTCATCTATTACAACTGTTTTTCAAATGCTACATTTTAAAAATGTATGCTTGAGAAATGATTGTTGATAATACTCTGAATCATAGCAGACTTGTATGCAAAATAGAGCTAGATTCAACTTTACTTATTCTTACAAACATTGAACAGCACAAATTATATGGGTTTTAAATATGCAACCCATAAGAGGGTGCTTTACATAACAGTTTTCACCTTAAATATAAATTGGAGTCTAAACTACATTTTAAAAAAAATAATTATTTAAACCAAAGGATAAATATTAACATCCTAAAAGCTTTCTCTTGTCTGAAATGTAACAGTCTGTGTTCTTGGCAAAATATGCAAAAAGGATTATTTCCTTTTTTAAAAAATCACTATATTTTCACATACACACCCCTTTAACACCTAGGAGTACAATGTGAAATTGTCTTGGATTAGGAAAGTGAAGTCTGTCCCCTCCGCAGAAGTGATGTGTAGCCCTAATAACACTGATGACTATAATAAGACACCAGGTTTAAGAGAAGGCTACTGTACATTTTACCAGTATCACGCTGACACTGTGCGAATTGCCTATATGCTATCTGTATGAAAACTGAATTTGACGTGTAGATCGATCAGCTATTTTTGTTCACTGCCATATTAATTAGGCACATTTGCCATATTGTCTATGAAAATGCTACTTAAACATATTAAACAAGCTGCACAATCCCATGAACTGCCTTCAGACCTGAAAGAAGATGTAATGAGTAACACACAGTTACTATAAAGAAGCACTCTGCTGGAATCTCCCGTGTCATGACAGCTTTACAGCAACCTTGGTTTGTTACATCTCCTTGACCACACTCACTAAAATGGTGTTATATGACCAACATAGTTTATTTTATGTTTTTTTAAAAAACGTATGCTAGATACTGTCATTTGTTTCTTTGAAAATTACAGATCTCTCAAAACCTTCCCTTCTTCCTCATCATCACTATCAGTCACATTGACTTGCTGTACACTGGAAGGTGTGGATGGAGTTGCAGTAAAAACATTCTCAAGGGCCCCAATGTCCAACTGTGGCATTGGGTTTAAATATTCTTCTTCAGTCTGACTGTGACTGCTATAATAGGATGCTCCTTCCAAGCTCTCACAGCTCCGGGAGTCTTCACTATGCGTGTGCTCATCAGGGTATTCTCTAAATGGATAGTCTCTGTTCAGAGCCGAAAACATTGCCTCATGCTTTTGATACTGGTCTTCATAGAAGCCTAGGCATTCAGGCATGGAGCTGGGGAAGTTCCCATAGCCAAACGGAGGACGACTGTACGGACATGTGCTGCAGGAAAATGCAGAGGTGTTACTTAAAGGCTTTTGCTATAGAAATGAAAGAAAGTACAGCCTATCTTTAAGTCTAGAAATCAGCTGCACTAAAGCAGATACCCTTTGATCATTGGCACAAGTCATAAAATAAATATCTAAATAAATAGACTATAAATCAATCAGAAAAATATGACAGAATGGCATGAAATGGAATGTTTTTCTGTGGTTTAACCAACTTGTCAGAAGAAGCTAACTGGCCCTAGCCAAACAAACAGTGGCAAGACTACTCGCCTACCCTGTCCAGCAGTTAATATTTAATATTTTAATAGTTTTTAAATACAGATCCTTTTATTTACTAAACAAACCAATGCACATAAGGTGGTTCATACAATAGAAAATAACTGAAAATAAAATAACATAAAAATCAACAAAATCTATATTAGAGTAGGTGAGTTTGTTAATTTTCTCTATTCAATAGAGGCAAAATACATATGCAAATGAACCCAAATGACACTGAGAACTGGGAAGCCCTGGTCCTTGAGTGCTCTAGCTGGATTTCAGAAGTGACCAGCAGTGATGTAGAATTTGAAGAGGCATGAATGGAGGATGAAAGAGAGAAATGTGCCAAGAGGAAGGCATGTCAAGCCAACCCCGACCGGGACCGCCTTCCACCTGGAAACTGTTGCCCTCACTGCGGGAGAACATGCGGGTCAGGAATAGGACTCTACAATCACCTATATACACACTGCCAGTACACTGAACTTGGAGGACAATCTTACTGCAGAGTTTTACCTGGTAAAACTCTGCAAATGAAATATTCCACTAGATGGATGCCACTGTTAGAAATCCCTATTTCCTCATAACATTTGGCTTAGCCTCTGCAGACAAGGCTTATCGGTTTCCAGAGCACTGGCCATATTAGGCTACTTTCAGACAAAATGTTCCTAGGACTGACTAACAAATACTGTGTGGCTCTCTAAGTCAATACCAGACTTTGTACAAAGGCAAACATGTAAAAGCAATGGTGAAAAAACAGAGTATTGTTCTAAGCGAAAGATGTTAACTCTGATCCCTTGTAAAATTCCATGAATGAGAAAGGCCAAGATCATAAAACAAACAAAATAAAACAATAATCAGAAAACATTCTTACTCTTACAGAAAAACAACAGAAACTTTGTAAGTCCTTCTAGATCAACAAATGTCTTATATCATTCCCGTCTAGGAGACCTGGTGTGATGTAGTGGGTTGAACAATTGTCTACTATCCTGGAGACCAAGGTTCAAATCCCCTTTGCTCAGGCATGGATTCTTGATCAAGTCACATTCTCAGCCTCAGAGGAGTATAAAGGCATTCCCCCTCTGAACAAGGCTTACCAACTCTTGCCAACAAAGCCCTATGATAAGTTTGCCTTAGGGTTACCATAAGTTGAAAACTAAGCCACAATGCATTAGTTGAAGCAGACTAGTTCATGAGCAGGAAAATATGAAGGAAGAATTATCTCAGAAGTTTGAGGTCAGAAAGGAGAAAGCAGGTTGAGCAGCCATATACATGTGCGGGTGGGTGTATGTTTATGACTCCTTTTATGGTAAATGCCTATGACTACATAAGAATCTTCGCTTTATGTAAATAACTGTATTACCTTGATGGGAAATAATGGGGTCCAGGTAAAAAGTAAGGATGATGAAACGAAAACCGAGGAGTTGCTCCAAACAGAGTGGCTGGATGACCAATGGGAGGAGGCTGATAAACATGGGGATGTGGGATGGGGGGTGCTTGAGGAATGGGTCCATTTCTAGAACAAGAAGAAACACCTGAGTACTCCTTAGGGGGTTGACTATTTGAGACATTGTATCTGGAATGTGCGGTGCTTGTATTGTTCAGGTTCCTGCTTGCACTCTCTATGGAAATCTGGTTGGGCCTCTTTATAGAGCAATTTGTTGCTGACGACACATGGTGAGCTTCTGTTGGTGAGGGTGCAGCAAAACGTGGAGGCTGAAGCACTGGGCGAATTGGAAGATTTCCCGTTGGGGCAGCCAGTGGAGTTGTGCTTCCCACATTAGGCTGGAACAGCGTAATAGGGCCTGGATGCTGAACAGAAGGAGTTGGCAGCTGGATAGTAGAAGGGGCTTCACCTTTGGACATGAGAAATAATCAGTCATAAAGGTTAGAAGTTCCCATTTTATTTAATTCTTGATAGCACGAAATACTAATTTCTAAAATAAATGCATAAACATATATTTTAACATATAAAAACATAGTTTATCTCTCTTAACATGACCATTTTTTCTGAGAATCAATATTTGCAATTAGTCAATATTTGCAATAATTTTGAATATAGCAGCTATAGGACTGTTGACGTTATTATTGTTATATTTAATTATGACCCAACTTTTCTAGGATTTGGGACACAAAGCAGTTTACAATTGTCAAAACATGTAACATTATAAAATCACTGCACACAAAATCAAAAAAGAATTATCAGAATAATAATCAGAAACTTAATAATAATCAGAAACTTAAAACCAATTAAAATCAAACTATTTAAAACAAAACTATTTACAACATAAATAAAACTCCAGTACATTAGGTCTGTTTCTGGGAAGGAAGTTCCAGAGCCTGGTAGCAGCTACACAGAAGAGAGCACATGTGAAGCTGGTAAGAAGGGTTTCCCCTAAAGATCTCAATACATGATTCATGTAGTAGATGTTTGGGTTTTTTAAAAATATTTTCATTTACATAATGAGATATCTTGGAGATAAGACCCAACTCTAAACACGAAAGTCATTTATGTTTTATATATACCCCTTTATGTTCCATGCACAAAAATACTATTACACAAAATAATTTTGAGCATGCAAGAAATTTTCTGTATATTGAACCATCAGGAAGCAAAGGTGCAACACATGTGGACAACTTTGGATTAAAGAGTATTTAGGGTTTCCAGATAAGGAATACTCAACCTGTACTAGAAGCAGATAGGATTTGGAACAACTACTGAAGAAAGTTGAGAAAGAAACTATAAAATCAGAGTTACAGCTAAACATTAAGAAAGATATAATGATTTGCATAATTTGAAAGAGTGTAATAAAGACATCAGAACTGGTGAAAATCTGCAACAATTTGGCTCAGTCATTAATAAAAGCAGAAGCTGCAGTGAAGAAATAAGAAAAAGACTAGACATGGAAGGGCAGATATGAATGGAACATATAAAATCCTATAGAGTAAGATTTATTATTAAATCACAAAATCAGGATACTCAGAAATACTATGGTATGGATGGTATTGAATGATGTGAAAACTAAACAGTGAGGAGAGTTGATAGAAAGAAAATCAACTATGGTGCTGGAGATTAGTTCAATAATTCCCTTAGACTGTGAAAGGGGCAAATAAACTGAACTGTTTATTAGAAGCCAAAATGATCATACTTTGGACATATCGTGAGACAACTAAACTGAATATCAAGAAAAGTGGAAGGCAGTAGGAAAAGAAGGTCAATTTACAGATGAATTAATTCAGTCCACTAAACCACTGCCATGGGTTTGTAAGACAAGGAGCAGTTTTACATTGACAAGTAAAGAGGGCCTGATCTGGTGTCGAAGATGGTTTGGCATGGTTGGGCAGGAGCCCAACTGCCACCCCCAGTGTTGCTGCGGGCATAGCCACCTACATAATCCTGGGGGGTTCTCTTTCCTACTACTGGGTTGTGTGACCCGTGGGGGAAGATGTGAGGAAGGAGAGGAAGGAGAACACTCTAGGATCAGGTAGGGGGTCATGTTGGGGTTGTAGCCACTATTGAAAAATGGGAAATGTGTCCCAGAAATGTGGCATGGCTGTCAAGACAGCTGCAGCCAGTTCCACTTAGGACCCTAACTCGGGGGGAAACCCAATCTTGCTTGAGAATTATCCCCAAAATTAGATTAACCGAGGGTAAACCACTGTGTGGCGTTTAGCTTTCACAAGGCTGATCACTTTCTACACTGACTTGAGTGGTCGGTAAAGAGAGGCCGCACCCTCTGAGAAGATTTAAATTCATCTTTTTCTGATGCAGTATCAATATAATTCTCAAAAATTCTATAACCAATGAAGTCAAGAATGGAAATTGAACAAAGTGAATGTGTGAGACCAAGTTCCTGTTTACTCTGACCAGAAACTCCAAAGAGCCTGAATGTTCATATCGTCCAGAGACTTTTGGGCCATAATATGCTGTAAAACCAGTTAACCCAGTTATAGCCAATATTAGCAAAATGTCCCTACATGTTGTGCTGGTCAGTGTGGACAATTGGATCAGCTCTAAAGGGCCACAGCCATCATCTTCTTTTCCTTATGCTCTGTGGCATGGGAAAACAGGATGGAACTTACCTAAGTTGTTTTTTCAGTACAGTGGCAACTAGTATGGAGTACAGGATAGCTCCTAGCTCTCACAAGGTGTCTGCTGAATCACATCCCTTTGATGCCAGTAAAGGTGCTTGGCATGAACCAGAAGCTCTCAGAAGTTACATGACTGGATGCAGTGGCAACAAAGGATGACCATCCAGCAGGGCCAAACTGGATTCAGCCTAACTGGATGGTCTGGAGTCCACTCTCACTACTGCTATAGCTCAGGAGTGGAAAATGTAAACAACTCTGCTGAATTCAGGGCTGGTCCAAGGTAGTGATGTTTTGGACCTCTCTTGGATTCAGTTGATGTGTATATGACCCCAAAGTCTCTAGTTTCCCCTCTGTAAAGCAATAATGATTTTATATTAAATCAAATTCCAGCTTTTTAACCCACCTTCATGTCACAATCTAGCTCTGTGATCAAGTCTTCTTGCAGACAAGGGTTTATTGTAGTTCACTCACACACCTTTTAAGCCAATTCTCACGCAGAGCCATTATCCAGTCATGACCCTCTCATCTTTTTTTCAGTCCTTTTTCCATGTAAATACCATTGTGAAAGACTCTCAGACATTCTAGTGGGCACGTTTACACATGATAATATGAGGAAGAGGACTATCACTTCTGTCAGGAGCTACTGCCTTGAGTTGCCTAGGCATCTTTGAAGGCAGAATTCTTCAAGACAAAATTTCCTGAAGGGTTTTTTTCTGACAGGAAAAGAAGTGGTATGGCCAGTCAGCTCAGCTGAAAGGCACTGACTTAAGATGCCTGGAGACAATGTATTTTAGATGGAGCCTTTGAAATATAGCTGAGATCAGGAGTTGCTAGTAGAATACACAGTCTGAAAGATCATCTAAGTTGTGAGGAAGAATTTTTATTTCTTCACTGGAGCCTTAAAAACCATGTTCAGTTTGGAGTAACACAGTGCATACATAGAGCAAAGCCACATTTTTTTCTTCTGCATGAAGCCAATAAAAGAGTGGTGAGCTGGAAAAGGATGAAAAAGTTGTTCCCTTATAAACCCAAGAGTCCACTAATAAGGGCAAGATATTGTTTTAAGGATCACAAAGTATATCTTGCACTGTTATAAAGAATCATACTCATAACTGATTGTGCAATTGCCAAATAATGGTCACATGTAATCATATAATCTTTGTCAATGAATTTTACTATATATTTTGTTGGTAATATTTTACTGTTTTCAACTTTTGTACTTGATCATACTTACTATAAACAGATTGAATTTTGAAGTTCTTATCATCTAAAGAACTCACATAAACTATTGGAATGAACTCACAGACTGGGTGTCCAATGCTGTTCTGCACATTCGGTATCACCACAGAGTAGGTGGGTGATCGGAAAGGGTAAATAGTAGTTGGGTTTGTAGTAATAATATTCTGAGATGTTCCAGTAAAGACAGTGGAGGCAGTCATTGGGCTTGTAGCAATGATATTCTGAGTAGTGCCGGAGAATACAGTGGATACCGTTAATGGGAACCGCTTCCTTTTGCCTGGACGAGGTTGGTAAACCCAGCCTGTGGGAATATAAAAGACTATGTTCACTGGTTTACTGCTATTAAAAACCAATGTAAGTATGCATATTTAATTATTAAAACTGATAAAATTTTGATGATAAGAAAAAGAGATGGAAAGTGAACTTTCTAATTGTTTATATTTAATCCTGTTACATTTGCATATTTGCATATTTCAAATTGTATGCTGATACCTTTATGTTAAGCCACTTTGAGTCTCCTACAGGAGATATAAAGTGGGGTACAATTATTTTTACTACTACTACTAATACTATTTTTTTACACAGGTTTGAGTTAAAATATGAAGTGTCTGTAAATAAATAAATTACTAATTGCAGCAAATAAATAAATAAATAAATTACTAATTACTATTTAGGAAAGCTTTGCAGGCTCTTGGAAAAGGAACGCTTTTCTAGTTGCAGCTCTTCTCTTTCCATTTTCATATATATTAGTAACTCCAATATGTCTTGTTTTATTTTACAATTAGACCGTTGTTGCAAAGCAAGTACCAAACTTTACTTTTATAATACTACTATTGTGCTGAGCAAGGTTTATATCTAATTCTTTATACATCAATAAATTATGTTTAAGTAATTTCCTTCATGCTAAAGAAACAGAAGTCAACTTAGCAAATGCGTTTTAGCAATGTATAATTAGTACCCTGGGCATTAATATATGCACTGATACAAAGGTTTGAATTTTCACTTCACCTTGCTCACCCCAAATCTGCACTAAAGGGTTGGGGGCAGATCTATATAAGATATATAGAGTGCTTTAAGGAGTATAAAGGCAAGATCTGAGGGCAGAAATACATACTTGTCTACTATTGGATTAACCCACAGCAAATGAATAAGATTGGGGCAGGAAGTGTGGGGAAGCCCAGCAAAAATAAATCATCCTTGGATTTGCCATAGCAAAAATATAATACTTACACTTACATATGTCATATTAGGTAAAACCCATTTTGCCCATATTACTTTCTACTATTTAAATGTTTTAAAAATAATAATAGAAGAAGTAGCACCACATATCTAGAGAACAGATGGTAGAACCTGATTCTGTACTAGTTGTGTGTCTTCAATTCATTTCTGTCTTATGGTGATCATTGGGTTTTCTTGGCAAGATTTTTCAGGTGGGGTTTGCCTTTCCTTTTACCTTCCTGAGGATGAGAAAGTATGGCTCATCTAAGGTCACCTGCCGGGACTCTATGGCTCAGTGGGGATTTCAAGCCTAGTCTCCAGTTAAGAGTCCAATGCTCAGACCACTAAACCATGCTGGTACTCAGAATTAAGTTGCAGAAAGGCACATATGCAGAATCTATACATCCAATAATTACAGATTTTATAAAGCAGCTCCTTACAAAGTACTGTCAAAGTGATTTTTAAAATGTCAGACCCTGAGAAGAATGGGAGGGAAGGGATTATTTTATGTGTGCAGATGTGTGACAAAACTGGCATCTTTAAAAGAAAGCTGTCTCACTGTTTCACCTGTATTTTCTGTCTGTTATTCTATTTTTGAACATCACCTGATCCTGTTTCAGAATGTTCTACTATGACAAATAGATGTTGGGAGACATTTTGTTAAAAAATTATACCAGGAAATTCTTCTCTGTGTTTTTCTTTAATCTTCTGAGCTTCATCATAATAAGGTTTCTTCTGTTCTTCTGTGAGCTTATTCCACTCTAATCCAAGTTGAACACTTATTTCTGCATTATTGGCAGCAGGATTAGCTTTGGCTAAAGCTGGCCGGTGAATCCTTGCCCAAACCATGAATGCATTCATAGGACGCTTGACATGGCCATCTCTGTCTTTGCTAAATGGAGTATCTGGTATGCCTACAATGAATAAATATGGATTAATGTGCTAAGAAGCTTAATTATTATTATACTGGGTAATACAGATCATACTCAAAAGGAAAGTATTTGCTAATAATATCAGATTCATTGAATATAAATTGCAGAATTAAAAGGCCAGAAGCCAAATAACCATGAATCAATTTATATGAATTCACAGAACTTTTAACTAGTTTTGCTGGAAAAGCAACTCCTATATACTACATTATGAGTTGTTTTGTAGATGTTTGAAATATAATATGGGATTTGTGTTTATCAGTTGTTTAAAGACAAATATTAACCTCTTGCTTCAGTTATTTTAAGGCTCTTACACAAACGTATTTGACTCTAATTTGACAAATTATCAAGAGATCAATGATTAGATGACTGTTCGTACAACTTTCCCTTTTCAGATGCTGCCTCATTAACAGTGCTACAAAACTATAAGTGTTTAGCCAGAAGACTCTCCTGCTGTGTTCAGTGGAATTTATTCCCAAAAAGTGTGTTTAGGATTGCATGCTATATTTCTGAATGCAAATCATTTAAAAATAAAATCAAAGGAACAGGAGGTGTGATCCAAGTTAGTTTGGTCCAGTTAGTGAGTGCAACTGGCTTGTTGAAGGGGCTGCTTTGGGTAGAAAGAAGGGAGGGAGTTTCTATATCAAGACGCTGCTGAATGCATAGGGGTCAGTAGGAAGGGTAACCAGAGGGATCTTCAGAAGTTAGACGAAGGCATTTGTGTGAGTGGAGTACTCCTACCTATTAAAGTAGCCTTTGATTTCAACTGAATCCAAATTTGAAATCTAATTTTCTTTCTGCTCTTGCAAATTCCATGAATAATAGGAGAAAGGGAGATGGTGATTTTGGGAAAGCATGGCTATATCTAGCAGATTAAAAGAATGGCATCCAATGCTCTGGATGCCATTCTCTTACAACCTCTTGGAACAATATATAAACAACAATTACACAAAGATGCATTTACTTCAAAGATAATTAATGCAAGTTGAACAACATAATGATATGAATATGTTCCCATTTTAACCCATTAATTTTATTCATTTCAATAAAATCTTGCTTAACCTCAGTATAATTGGTGGAATTTTAATAATGTAAGTTACAGCTGAACTGTAATTCATACTGATTTTGAGACCCTCCTTTCCTGCTAATCACAATTAATAGCCCTTATTTTGAATTACTGATTTCTTTCTACTTTATACACATATTCATAACTATTATTATGTGTAGTTTTGCATATTGCAGATAACTGGAGATTAAAAGTACTAATTTTCACAGTGCCATATGTCTGATGTAATCTGGCAATGAGGAATGAGATACTAGGTAGAAGAATATATGGCAGCTTTTCTCCACCACCCAAGAGGGACTCTTACAACTCACCTACCCCTAGAAGACAAATTCAACCATTCACTTGTATGAGAGAAAGTAAAAGGCTACACTGTGAGACTTCGCTAAGGCTAAATTTGTTCTATTGATTTTAAAAGCCATAGCTCCACCTTGTGTTATGTTTTTTGGTCACACTACTTCCATATTCATGAGAACTTATTTTATAATAAACAAAGATCCTCAATTCTACCCCAAAAATGTATTATTAACCTACCACATTGTCCCTTCAAATAAGAATTTCTGATTTATGGCAACCCTAAGTAAAAAAACACTCAATGGGTTTCCATAGCCAAATAGACATCTGCTCTGGTCTCCCAGAGTCCTAGACCAACATCCAAATTACTACACTATGCCGGGGCTGTTCCCGTAGCCCCATTGTTGTTGATGTGTTAAGTTATTTCTGATTTATATCAACTCTATCATGAGCTTTTGTTGGCAGAATTTGTTCAGAAGGGGTTTACTGATCTTTTCCTCTGAAGCTAAGTGAATGTGACTTGCCCAAGATCACCCCCGGGTTTTCTGTGGCCATGCAGAGTTTTGAACCCTGGTCTCCAGAGTCACATTCCAATGCTCAATTTTATTTCCAATTCACAGAAGGACCCTGGAATTTATAGTATGTTTTCTATGTCAAATTTCAGGTCAACCCACTGAGTCACTTACTCAATGTAGTCAATAATACATATAATTTTATTTATAATACCAGGAAGCAATTCATCCATCTCTTCCACAACACAGACTGCAACTATGACCCTATAATAATGCTTCCTCTTTAATTATGCACAATGTTACATTTACTCATTCAATCTAGGGTAAATGAAATCATTAATTGTTCCAAATTTAACTGCCATGTTGTATCTTTTTTTTCTTGGCAACTGAAGATAAATATTCCAATTCTAGTCAGAAAAAGTTGTACATTCCTATTGCAGTATTGTTACTGTTGAGATCAAAAGTTATTCTTTTCTGTAAATTTGTTTCTTTAACAGCTCTTCCAAGTGGACAAAATACCGTATTGGCTGCTGTAGTTTTTGGTGTTTTGAACATGTTTGTTGTTCTATTTCCTGGCAAATCCCAGCATCGGTTCCAATATTATATGTCTCAAGGGAAATTTCCATTTCAAGATATATTTGAGCAACACACCCCTTCCTCTTTTTCTTCTATTTTTTCCTTAGAATTACAATGCTATAGTTCATCCATGAACTACTGGCAGTCTCCAAGTTACAAAGGTTCTGTAGGTTTGTTCTTAAGTTGAATGTGTATGTAAGTCTGGACAGGTACATTTTTGAAGTGTAATACCAGGCAGATAGATAAGATAGATAACATAGGGAAGGGTTAACACCCCTGTGTGTTTGTTTTGCTTTGTGTGCCCCAGTTCAGAAGATTTCACCTCACTTTCTGTCCCCATGAACATTATTTTTTGACAAATTTGGCTTGTTGTGGAACTGGAAACAATGATTGGAGATAAAGCTTCAGTGGAGACATCTCTTCCCCATAATAATAACAACTCTTTCAGGAGTGAATTTCCATTCTGAATGGTAGATTTCTCTCACTTCCTGTTGGCTCACCCCCTTTCCTAATGAGGGGCCTCATCATAAAGGCTAGGTGAAGCGTCCCACTTGACCTGGCATCCAGGGGGGGGGGGAGGCCGTGGGGCAAATTTTTCATAGCGCGTGGAGCAATGCTCAGCAATGCTTTCCCAATCACATGGGGAAAGGGTTGCCCTTCTGGCGAGGCCTCACAACATGGGAAACCTCTTGTGTTGGGGGAAAGCATACCATGTTGCTTTCACCTTGGTTGGGGGTGGGACCTCCAATGTAACTTACTCAACATTGTGTGGGTCCGTCCATCAGATGGGCTAAAAGTGTTCTAGGACACTAAATTCACCTTGTCTGATGAGGTCATGAGTAATTTGTAAGTCAAATGTTTGTAACTCAAGGACCGCCAGTAATTCATAGTTAGAGGAGAACACTTGTCCTTCTAGCTATAGGGTCATCTCAGTTACCCATATCTTGAATTTTTGTTTTGTTTTTGTTTTAAATGAAACCCTCTCAAAGACCCTTGGTGAAGCTCGAAGCAATAATTATAAACAACCACCACCTTTTAAAAAGAATTGAATGAGCAAATGTGGAGGTGACAACAACCAGCAAAATTCTGTCAGCTGTACTGGGGGAACTCATAGTTCTTTACACCAATATGAAAAAGCACTAAAAGAATTTAAGGAAACATGTAAAGTGTTGTGTAAACAGTGCAAACTACACCCCAAACATCCCAGGCTCTGATCCCAGGTTTTATGCTTATCCCAGATTATTTGGCGGTGTGGACTCATATAATCCAGTTTAAAGCAGAAAACCTGGAATCAGATCCTGGGATATAGGGCTTGTCTCAAAGGACCCTATATTATAAGATAGGTTTACTTGTCTCTGACAAAAGATACCTTATAACTCCGAATATCAAGTCAGAGAATCTCACAATATCTGGTTGAACTGGGTTATCCGAGTCCACACTGCCATATATTCCAGTTCAAAGCAGAAAATGTGGGATTCTATTCAACTGTGTGGAAGGGGCCTCAGTTCAAAGCAGATATTGTGGGGTTTTCTGCCTTGATATTCCGGGCAATATGGCTGTGTGGAAGGGCCCTCAGTGCGATTGTAAAGTACAACATTCATGGAGTTTCAACACAATGTTGACATTCTAATCCACATCCTCTCTTTCAACCTAATCTACCCAACAACTATGTTAGGAGGGGACCTTCCACACAGCCATATAGCCCAGAATATCAAGGCAGAAAATCCCACAATTTCTGCTTTGAACTGGGTTCTCTGAGGGTGCATCCAGACAGCCCCTTTATTGCGGTAGCTCTCTCAATTAAGAAGGGGCTGTCCAGATGACATCCTGGACAATCCCAAATTAATTCGCTACAAACCAAGAAAACCATGGTTTGTAGCGAATTAGTTAGATAGTGGGTTGATCCCCACTATTTCCAGTTTTGGACTATAGAATACTGCAGCCCAGACACAAATCCCAGTTTTCCAGACTAAATTAGTCTGTAGCTAGAGCTCCCAACGGTAGAAATGATGTGCCAGGAGGGAGGGGGAGGAGGAACACCCCCCCTCTCCTGGCATATCATTTCTATGCACCGGGAGAACTCTGGCTAGTCTACTGATGGCCAGGTACATTTTCCTTACCTTTCAAAGGGGTTTGGAGGCTGTGGGGGAGGGTCTCCAGATGTTCTTGCGGGCCAGTCCCACGAGAGCATCTGGACACCTACCTCAGAAAGTGTGCGCTCTCTGGGATGGGTTGTCAGGCATTTTTAAAATGTGAATGATCCTGGGATAGAGGCCAGTCTGGAACCACCCTGAGTCCACCCTCAGATAATGTGGGATTTCCTGCCATGATATTCTGGGATATAGGGCTGAGTGGGAAGGGCTTGAAGACGTAGTTTTGTGTGTGAGGTGTTTCACTGCTTGTACAATTTTCTTGGAAAGGATATGAGAGAAAATTAATGTTAAAACTTCACATCTTCATTATAAGTTGAACTTTAGAAGTGGAAAATGCTACCTCTCTGTGCCATGAGAAGTGATGCCGTAAGAGCTAGAATGGATTATATGGCAGTGTGAGTGGGGCCTAGATGTTGTTGTTCCCTGCATTCCTCACTCCTGGCATTGCTTCTCAAGGCTGGTGGGAGTTGCATGGAAGGGTTGGACTTCCATGCTTCCTTCCTTGTTCAAGGAGTCCTAGGGACCTTCCACACAGCTATACAACACAGAATAGGCAAAAGATTCCCACAATATGTGCTTTGAAGCGGGTTATCCGAGTCCACACTACCATATATTCCAGTTCAAAGCAGATAGCGTGGGATGTTATCCTGCTGCGTGAAAGGGCCCCTAAAGATCCGGGTGGCGCAACCTTCCTCTCTCCCTCTAGCCTGCCTACTACCTGCGTCTGAGGGCAGCACCGTGAGAGGCACGTCTTTAGTCTCAATTTTGACGGAGGGCTCCAGCAGAGACTGCATTTTGAGGGGCACTTGGGCCACGGGCACCTTGGTGACCCGAATGAGCTCAGGCGGAGGCGGGCCCTGGAACTGGATCCTGGCCCCGGGCGGGACCGGGTGGAGCGTCAGCGGGATCTTCAGCTCGGGCGGAGGCGGCGGAGGAGGCGCCCCGGGGGGCTGGCTGGGCCGGGCCTCCTTGTGGGGCGCGGAGGGGCCGTTGGAGGGCGGCCGAGGCTCGGGCGCTTCCCCCTCTTCCCCCTCGGCCTGGAGGCTTCTCTCGGCCGGCTCCTCCAGCTCCGTCTTGATGCCCGGGTCTCTGGCCTGGCAGCTGCCCGCCGCCGCCGCCTCCTCCTGGGCCTGGAGGTCCTCCTCTGCTTTGACGCTGGGGCCGGCCTCCTCCTTTGCGCCCCGCCGGCCCGCGGCAGCCTTGTGCTCGCCCCTTTTCTTCTTGCTGCCGGTGCTGCCGCCGCCTCCTCCTCCTGCCAGGAGCGAGGGGCTCTCTTGCTCTTCTGCCTTCACTTGCGGGCCTTTGGCCTCCTTCCCCTCGCAAGAAGGGCCGGCCTGCTGCCCTCCTCCCGCTTGGCCATCCCTCCGGGGCGGCGGGGGCGGCTTGGCGGGGAAGAGGAGCAGGGCGGGCGCCTCCCGGCTGGCCGGCCCGGGCAAAGGCTGCAGGAGGAGGCGGTCCAGGCGGGGCGCGGCGCCTTGCCAGGCCGCGGGGTGCAGCAGGAGCCGGGCCGGCTCCCGGGGGATTTCCTCCGGCGTCCCTTTCTCCATGTCGCTCAGCGGGATTGTTGCGGGATTGTGAGCTCAGCCCGCCCGCCTCTGTGACCCGGCGCCCGTTTGTCTCCTGCGGTTGGCGGGGGGGGCAACGTTCTCCGCTCCGGGACCCTCCCCCGCCCCTCCCCAAGGCCACGCGCCGACACCGCCGCCGCCTCGCGGGAACCTCGCGCTGCCAAGGTGCGGGGCCACGTGCAGGCGCGCTTCCCTCCTTCCCTCCATCCTTGGACCTGTTGCCTAGCGGGCGCTATGGTTACGCCGCCCGCCGCGTCACAATCGGGTCGCCATGGAGACCACGCTCTCCCCCGCCCCCCCCCCCACCCCACCCTTGCAGGTTCGCTCGCTCTCCTTCCTCTCCCTTCACAGAACCTTGGCGCCCCATTCTGCCCATCCAAGCACTCCCCACACCTGGCGAAGGAGGGCTATCCAAGCGATACAAGGCCTGGAACTTGGTATGTTTACCTTGGAGAAGAGATAGCCATGCTTAAAAATGTGGAAAGATGTCTCCTTAGGGAGGGGGCAAGCTTGTTTGCTGCTGTTCTGCTGGAGATTAAGGGTATATTTACACCGTGGCAGTTTAAAGAGCTGGGCATGCTTAGCCTGCAGGGGAGAAGGCTCAGGGCCCTTCCACACAGGCAGATCACACAGAATATCAAGGCAGGAAATCCCACATGGACTCGGATAACCCAGTTCAAAGCAGATATTGTGGGATTTTCTGCCTTGATATTCTGGGATGTAGGATTGTGTGGAAGGGCCCTGGCTTTTCTGAATCCACATCACCATATTGATATCGAAGAGATATCTATCTATCTATATGTATGTATATAATAAAAGTCAGTGTTTGCAGTGGGAGGTGTGGAGGAATATGTGGCAATGTTTCGATTGGTTGCCACTGTGGGATTATTTGCATAAAGGACTCTGATTGGCCAGCCTCAGAACAACATTCTAAGGCAACAGACGGGATTGATTGCCACTGAGGGAGTATTTGCATAAAGGACTCTGATTGGCCAGCATCCAAGAATCCAAGACTCTACATTCAAACAACATGATTTGTTGACACTGAGGGAGAATTTGCAAAACCGACTCTGATTGGCCAGCATTCCTACATCCCACATCTCAAAGGTGACAGAGAGAGTACTTCACAAAAAGGCTTCCTTTAGCTGATTTTACAAACTAGGCCTCAGTCTCAATTTGGGCTACTAACTATCAACCCGGGAGGTATCAGTGTGTTGGTGTGAGCTTTCCAACCCTACTGGTGTGAATCATCAAAGGAACCCATTGACAGTAAGGCTTCCTAGGCCTCAGCCTGAATTGACAGCAAGGCTTCCTCAACTTGATTCTCCTGGCTAGGTCTTAGCCTGAATTCACAGTAAGACTTACTTAACTTGATTTTCATGACTAGGCCTCAGTTAATGGGACGTTGTGTATGGCCTGAATTAACAGTAACCAACCTTGGCACACAGAGCCCCTATGACCCATGCTACTTTCTACTGCAGTTTGGAGGAGGGAGAACCATGGATCATGGGACTTGAAGTATGTCCACGGATTATGGGATTTGGAGTACTTTCAAACCCTTCATTCTCCACAGACCAGTGGCCCTGAACAAAGACCCATAAAGACTACACTTGGCACACAGTGCCCCCATTACCCAATCTACATCCTACTGCAGTTTAGAGGAGGGCAGACCATGGATGAAGGGATTTAAAGTACCTCCACTCACTTCCCGAGCCCACTGCGACCCTCATCCAGTGACTGATGAAGAACAAACTTCACACACAGAGCCCCCATGACATGCTGCTGAAATTTGAAGGAGGAGGGACCATGGAAGATGGGAGTTGCAGTACCTTCACTCACATACTGAAACCACTGCGCCCCTCATCCAATGACTGGTCAAGACCACACACATAACCTCCATTACCCCGTTTACATCCTGGTGAGGTTTAGGGGAGGTGGACCACGGATTATGGGATTTTTAGTACTTTCACATGCTTTACTTCCCACAGACCACTGTGCCCCCAACCAAGAACAATACAGACCAAACTTGGCACACATTCTACATTCTACTGCCATTTGGAGGAGAGTGGACCATGGATGGGACTTGAGGTACCTCCATGGATTATGAGATTTGTAATACTTTCAAAGCCTTCATTTCCCACAGACCACTGCAGCCCTGAACAAAGACCTATAAAGACTACACTTGGCACCCTGTGCCCCCATGACCCAATCTCCATCCTTATACAGTTTAGAGGAGGGCGGAGCATGGATGATGGGACTTCAAATACCTCTACTCATTGCCCAAGACCGCTGTGGCCCCAACAAAGACCGTTAAAGACCATACTTGGCACACAGAGCCCCCATGACCCACTCTATCTTCTATTGCAGTTTGGAGGAGGGTGGACTGTGGATGATGGGACTTGAAGTACCAAAGACCAACCTTGGCACACAATGCCTTTCTCAAATAACCCGGGCATATATGTGTGTGTGTGTGTATATATATATATATATATATATATATATATATATTCCAGTTCAACGTAGATGTGGGATTTTATACAGCAGTGGAAGGGGCCTAAGAAGAGACATGATAGCCACGGATAAATATGTGAGGGGCAGTCACGGGGAGGAGGGAGCAGGCTTGTTTTCTGCTGCCCTGGAGACAAGGGGCCCTTTCCACACAGCCCTATATCCCAGAATATCAAGGTAGAAAACCCCACAATATCTGCTTTGAACTGGGTTATCTGAGTCCACACTCAGATAATGTGGGATTTCCTGCCTTGATATTCTGGGATATAGGGCTGTGTGGAAGGGCCCTAGGACGCGTAACAATGACTTCAAATTACAGGAAAGGAGATTCCACCTTAACATTAGGAAGAAAGTTCCTAACTGTGAGAGCTGTTCAGGAGTGGAACTCCCTGCCTCGGAGTGTGGGGGAGCCTCTGGAGCAGGCCTGGGCAAACTTAGGCTGTTAGGAATTGTGGGAGTTGTAGTCCAAAACACCTGGAGGGCCAAAGTTTGCCCAGGCAAACTTTGTACTCCACCTTGACATTAGGAAGAACTTCCTAACTGTGAGAGCTGTTCAGGAGTGGAACTCCCTGCCTCGGAGTGTGTGTGGTAGCCTCCAGAGCAGGCCTGGGAAAAACTTCGGCCCTCCAGGTGTTTTGGACTACACCTCCCACAGCCTACCGGCTGTTAGGAATTGTGGGAGTTGTAGTCCAAAACACCTGGAGGGCCGTAGTTTGCCCAGGCCTGCTCCAGAGGCTGGAAGGCCATCTGTAGGGGGTGCTCTGAATGAAATTTTCCTGCTTATTGGTTGGACTGGATGGCCCACGAGGTCTCTTCCAACTCTAGGATTCTGTGGTAGAATTGGTGCAAACCTAGAGCTGTGGTTTGACTATTTCTCCATTTCAGAAAGGCTCTCTCAGCCACGTGGGAAAGCACATGCCTCCGGGGGGGCGGGCCTTTCTGTTTTAGCCCCGCCCATATCCCCCACGCTTAGCCTCTCACCAATCCCGGAAGCCCTTACGGTAGTACACTGTTGCTAAGCCCGCCTTTTCCGGTGTTTGGCCATGGTACTTCCGTCGCTGGGGCGAGCGCGGCCTGGGCTCGGCCGTGCTGTTGCCGCCGCCCTCTCCTTCGGGCTTCTCTCAAGCCGGAGTTGTGGGCGCGTCGCTATGGCGAAGAGTAAGTTCGAATACGTGCGGGATTTCGAAGCCAACGACACGTGTTTGCCCAACTGCTGGGTCGTGGTCCGGTTGGACGGGCGCGGCTTTCACCGGTAAGGCCCGCTTCCCTCGTTGGCGGCGAGGAGGACGGCTTGGTTGCCGTGGGCGACCGCTCAGCCAATGGGAGTGAAAGGGGGAGGGCTCGACGCTGTGATTGGTCCAGTTCTGGCGATAGTTTTGCGGTTGGAAGTCGGATGTGCTTTGGACTTCAGTTCCCAGAATTCCTCCCAGTTGGTCAAACACTCCCTGGCTTGTGGGAATTGAAGTTCCAAGCGCCTTGAAGCCAAAAGGTGGGAAACATTGTGCTAGGGCCCACTTATTTAGCCTATGAATAATGTAGTAATAACATTAAAAATAAATCCTAATTGAGAAGAATGAAACTGGTGTGATAGTATCAATTTATTAATGTTGCGCTCTTTTTTTGTCAGTAGCATAAACCAGTGTTTCCCAACCTTTTTTGAGCTGCGGCACACTTTTTACATTTGCAAAATCCTGGGGCACACCACCAACCAAAATGACACAAAATGACACTCTAACACAGTAATACATATAGTTAATATGTTTTTAAAATGTATCTATACACTCAGTGTGAAACCTGGGCCTGTTTCAATGAACTCAACATAGATATCCTGGCAGGAATGGCAAAAAGACACAAACTTCCCACACAGAACTCAGCAAATATTGTATTGCCTCTCTACAAATCGATGGTAAGGCCACATTTGGAGTACTGTGTACAATTCTGGTCTCCGCACCTTAAGAAGGATATAACGGAACTGGAAAAGGTACAAAGAAGGGCAACAAGAATGATCCAAGGGATGGAGCAGCTCCCTTATGAAACCAGGTTGCAACGCCTTGGTCTTTTCAGCCTTGAAAGACGGCGTTTAAGAGGTGACTTGATCGAAGTGTATAAAATCAGGCATGGGATAGAAAAGGTGAATAAAGAAAAATTATTTTCTTTGTCACAAAACACTAGGACTAGGGGGCACTCCCTAAAGCTCCAAGGTAGGAAAATTAGGACTAATAAAGGGAAATATTTCTTCACCCAGAGGGTCATTGGGTTATGGAACTCACTTCCAGAAGAGGTTGTGACAGCTGTCAGCCTGAACAACTTCAAGGCAGGATTAGACAGATTCATGGATACCAAGTGTATCGGTAGTTACTGAAAAGGACATTCAAGTGCCACCTCGGAGTTGGTTGAGGTAGGCAGGATTTCCCTGGGTACTGGTTGTGGGGGGTCGGGAGCAGGTCAGGGTTTTGCCCTCCCTTCTGCTCGAGATCCCCGTGTACAACTGGTGGGCCACTGTGTGATACAGAATGCTGGACTAGATGGGCTGAGGTCCGATTCAGCATGGCTCTTCTTATGTTCTTATGTTAACTCCCATAACCAAGAGAAAATGCTATAAGAGTTTGGTGGGCATTGACCTTGAGTTTTGGAATTGTAGTTCGCCTACATCCAGAGAGCACTGTGGACTCAAACAATGTTGGATCAGGACCAAACTTGGCATGAATCCTCATTATGCCCAAATAGGGACGCAGATGGAGTTCAGGGGAAATAGACCTTGACATTTGGGAGTTGTAGTTGCTGGGATTTATAGTTCCCCTACAATCAAAGAGCATTCTGAATCCCACCAATGATAGAACTGGGCCAAACTTCCCACACAGAACCCCCAGGAGGCAAGAGGAGGTCTCTACTTGGGGAAAGGGAGGCGGGCCTTCCCAGTGCATGGAGAAGGAGAGACCAAGTAGACAACGGGTGGGGAGGGGGGTGTTTGTAATTTTGTGCCTTTATCGAGGTAGCTTTCTTACGGTTTTTATACTGCAACCCACTAGACTCCCCCCTCCCTCCTGAAGGTTCCAATTTCCCACGGCATACCTGATGATCGCTCACGGCACAGTAGTGTGCCCCGGCACACTGGTTGGGAAACACTGGCATAAATTAAAAATGCAGTATTAGAATTCAGAAATTCTAATCCAGATCTGTCACTCCTTCCCACCTGTCACCAAGGAGGCTGTCCAGACTTTGAACTGGTGCTTGGCTGCTGTGTCGGACTGGATGAGGGCTAGCAAATTGAAACTTAATCCAGACAAGACAGAGGTCCGCCTGGTCAATCGAAAGGCCGAACAGGGCATAGGGTTACAGCCTGTGTTGGATGGGGTTACACTCCCCCTGAAGATGCAGGTTTGCAGCTTGGGAATGATCCTGGATTCATCGCTGAGTAGGGTTGCCACTTTTTGATATAAGAAATAAGGGACATTTATGGGATTTTTCAGAAAAATAAGGGATACTTCATTAAAAACTTGAAACTCAAACATTAGGTAGAAATAGTTTTATTCACAGAATAAGATAATGATTGAAACTCACAAAAGAAGCTGACTTACACCCTTTTAACAGGACATGGTATGTTTCTGCATGCTTTGTCATGCAGAAAAAACATTATTAGAACTACGTTATTTCCTCCATCTGTATTTAGTACTTGGCTTTGCTGACTTTAAAAGTGCACTGTCTAAACATTAAAATAAAATAAATTTTATAAGACAGTACATCTTTATGATTATTATGTCAATAGTTAATGGTATAGTATAGTATGGGATACACAGCATTGTATAGTATTGGGATTCACAGCTAGGCCTATTTTAAGTGTAACTCTCAAGCAACCAGAAACTATCTTTATCCAACGTGATCCAACATTCCCCTTGGGTAACAGTTAATTAGTCTACTGTACTTTGAAAAAGTCCTGTATCGCCTCTTCCTTCCAACGGGGACGCAGGCTGCCCTGCGAGTTGGAATCCCCGGGCAGGCATTGCCGTGGAAACCGCAGCGCACAGCTTCCTCTGGTCAACCCCGCCCAGTCCTGTCCTGCTAGTCAAAAATAAGGGACAAGGCCTGAAAAAAAGGGACACAAATTTTAGGACCAAGATAAGGGACGTCCCTTAGAATAAGGGACATATGGCAACCCTAGTCCTCCTGGTCAATCGAAAGGCCGAACAGGGCATAGGGTTACAGCCTGCGTTGGATGGGGTTACACTCCCCCTGAAGATGCAGGTTTGCAGTTTGGGAGTGATCCTGGATTCATCGCTGAGCCTGGAACCCCAGGTCTCAGTGGTGGCCAGCGGAGCTTTTGCACAGTTAAGACTCGTGCGCCAGCTGCGCCTGTACCTTGGGAAGTCTGATCTGGCTACGGTCGTCCACGCTCTGGTCACATCCCGAATAGATTACTGCAACACACTCTACGTGGGGCTGTTTTTGAAGACAGTTCGGAAATTGCAGCTAGTCCAACGGGGGGCAGCCAGATTATTAACCGGAGCTACATACAGGGAGCATACCACCCTCCCCTGTTGTGTCAGCTCCCCTGGCTGCCTGTCCAATTCCAAGCTCAATTCAAAGTGCTGGTTTTGACCTTTAAAGCTCTATACTTTTCTGGCCCAGTTTACTTGTCCGAATGAATTAGCCGCTACGTCCCACCTCGTAATTTAAGATCATCCGGGGAGGCCCTGCTCTCGCTCCCGCCTACTTCTCAAATGCGGTTGGTGGGGACGAGAGATAGGGCCTTCTTGGTGGTGGCTCCCTGTCTGTGGAACGCACTCCCAATTGATATACGATCAACCCCATCCCTCCTGGCATTCAGGAAAAAAGTGAAATCCTGGCTATGGGACCAGGCGTTTGCACATTAGCACGATACAGCACTTTGGATTGTAATGGCAAACTGGTGGACATGGCCCAGTGCTTCTATTATGGACAGAATACTGTTTTTAACTTATGTGAAGGTATATGATGTATTTTAATACTAATTGTATTTTAATGTATTTTAATGCTAACTGTATTTTAATGTATTTTAATTCTGACTGTTTTTGGGTTTCTATTATATGTATACTGTGTTTTTGGCATTGAATTGTTGCCGTTGTTAGGCCGCTCTGAGTCCCCCCTCAGGGGTTGAGAAGAGTAGGGTAGAAATGGTGGAAATAAATAATAAATAAATAAAGAATCTGAATTAGATGTCATGGATGTCACCTATTTATAGTATTGTATTATAAATAAGTCCTTACAAACATGTATTTCTGTTAATGCATGCTGAACTTCCCGATACTCACTTGTTGCAGGTTTTCCAAATTTTCTTCTTTCTTTATGCTTTCACTGGGCCCTTATTTTTCTTCGCTGCACCCCAGACTATTGTTGCCCCTCCCCCGGACCATTCCAGTGTTCCCAAATATCACCCACTTTGGGAAGCATTGCTTCCTAGTAGAGCTGACAGATTGGTTATACAGTCTTTTCACAAATTCAGCTTGGAAGCTTGTCATGGCTCTAAACTCTTTCTCCAACTTCATTTTTATATGTTGCATCCTGAAGGGAAAGAAATGTGTGACATGACTTACAAGGGCGGGTCAATAAGTCTGTGACTTTTTGAATGAAACACAGGTTTTTGGATTAAAAATCATTTTATTTTTCAACGTAGTCTCCTTTGAGCGCTATACACTTTGTCCAACGTTTCTCCAATTTTTTTTATCCCTTCCAAAAAATAAGATTTGTCGAGGTCATCAAAATAGGTATTTGTTTGTGAGATGATTTCATTGTTGAGTCAAATCTCTTTCCGCCGAGCCATTTCTTCAGGTTTGGAAACAAGAAATAGTCAGTCGGGGCTAAATCCGGAGAATAGGGTGGGTGAGGGAGCAATTCATACCCCAATTCATTGATTGTTGCCATGGCAACTGCACATACGTGCACCTTTGTATTGTCCTGGTGCAAAAGAACTTTTTTCTTGGCCAAATGTGGTTGTTTTTTCCCCAAATCCTCATTAAATTGACGCAATAAGTTGGCATAATATTCGCCATTGATTGTTTTACCCTTTTGAAGGTAGTCAATGTGCATTATACCGCGTGCATCCCAAAAAACGGTCGCTATGACTTTATTGGCTGACAAACCCACCTTGGCTTTCTTTGGCGCCGATTCACCCCAAAAACCTCATTGTTTTTACTGCTGTTTGGTCTCTGGTGTGTTGTGGTGAATCCACGTTTTGTCCATGGTTACAAAACGGCTCAAAAACTTGTCCATATTGTGGTTGAACAAGGCCAAACATTCCTGTGAAATTGTCACACGATTGCTTTTGTGGTCGATTGTGAGCAAATGCGGCACCCATCTTGCAGAAAGCTTTCTCATACCCAAGTGATCATTTAAAATTGAAACCACTGAGCCATGTGAGATGCCTATGGCTTCCACAATCTCTAGCACTTTCAATCTCAGATCGGCCAACACCATATCATGAATTTTTTCAATTGTTTCGGGTGTAGAGACCTCAACTGGGCGTCCAGAACATTCGGCATCTGCCATGCTTGTATGGCCACAACAAAATTCAGTAAACCACTTTTTTAGCATTGAAATTGATGGTGCAGAGTCAAGCTTAGCCTTGGTTTGAGTGATGGGGTTTTTCCCGCAAAAAATAATGTTTAATGAGCATACGAAATTCATTTTTTTCCATTTTCTCCTCAAATCACACGGTAGTCTGCTATCAATGGCTGTCAAACACAAATTAAATGACGCAGCTTGTTCAAATTTTGACAGGAGTCAACTGACAGATTACAGTTGACAATTGACAGGAGCAGTTAAGAGGTGGGAAATTCAAAAAGTCACGGACTTATTGACCCGCCCTCGTATTTTGTGTCTTTACAGTTCAAGTTGTTATACCTTTGAAACATCTTAAACTGTGACAGTACATTGATTTGTCTTTACTTCAAGCTATAGTTAATCTAGCCCAGTCCTGTATGCCTCATACCCAGCCCAGAGTTTCAGGCAGCAATCCTTTCCTAGTTCTGCCTGCCTAGAAATCCCTGGTATTCTCAGGTGATCTCCCATCCAAGAGCTGAAGCAGCCCTAGCTTTGCTTAAGGTTGTAAAATCAGACTAGTTGGTATGATTAAAATAGTATATCATAGATTGAGTTTTCTTGACATAATAAAATGAGTTAAACACTTATTGAGAATTAGGAAATTTCACAAATTTATCATATATATTTTTTTAATAATTTGAAGATTTGCTGAACAGCATGATTTTAAGAAGCCTAATGATGATCGTGCCCTTCAGCTGATGAACAAGTGTGCCCAGACAGTGATGCAAAAACTGGAAGATATTGTCATTGCTTATGGACAAAGTGACGAATTCAGCTTTGTTTTCAAAAAGAAGAGCAATTGGTTTAAAAGAAGAGCAAGGTAACTGGTCTTAGAGGGTTATTTTAGTCCTACCCCTTCTCAATATGCTCCTTTTCACACATTTTTGTGTGTCTGCGTTAAAACTACCTTTTAAATATTTTAATTCATGAATATATTGTAGGTATAGCTTCTTACTTCTGGACCCTAAACTTTGGTTATAATCTAATCCTTGTCTTTCTATGGTTTTTAAGCAACTGATTTTAAAGTTGATACAAGTTATGTTAATGTTTGTGTATATTTATGGTTTTATGGCCAGGCAGTGAATGTTTACCTTATATATATATGTATGTATGTATGTATGTATGTATGTTGTGCTTCGCCCTGAGTACACTGTGGGGTGAAAAAAGTGGAATATAAATGTTTTGAATAAATAAATAAATGTAACATAAATTTCTCTTCTTTTTTCTATTGACAAGTAAGTTCATGACTCTCGTGGCTTCCCAGTTTGCCTCGAGCTACGTTTTCTATTGGAAAGAGTACTTTAAGGACCAGCCCCTTTTGTATCCACCAGGATTTGATGGGCGTGTTGTTCTGTATCCTAGTGACCAGAATCTGAAGGACTATCTCAGTTGGCGGCAAGCTGATTGTAAGCAAGTCCTTTACATCCTTTGTACAATCAGGAGGGTTTTTTTGTATGTGAAAAATGATAATCATCAAGATACTTGTATACTCTGGATAAATGGAAACTCATCATTTCTCACCTAAGATATACTGAGTCCTTTCACAAATGTTTAGTCCTTATAATTATAGAGGCTAGAGACATGTGGGTGCAGGATATCTATGAAACTGGAAAAATGTGAGAGAGTATATCGCTAGGAATCTGTAGGTCTTTCTTCCGCCAGAAGGTGTCCATAGAATTGCACTGGAGGAACTAGGGAACATTTTAATCAACTCCACAAAATCAATTTCAAATGAAGAGAGCCAACTATTCATTTCTGCAGTAAGGTGTGATATGATGCTGTCCTCTAGAGAAGCATGTTTTATCAATAGTCTGTCCCTTCTCATGATGTACTTTCTGATCATAGTGCTGTTCTCCTGAAATGAACAGCAGTAGAGAGCCTGCTGTAAATTGCGATAAAAAAGAAAATGTAACTGAAAGGTGTATCTGTTTTATAAATATGTTGCAGAAATGAATGTAGATAGATTACCGATACTGAGTTTTAAAAAGTTGATAAGTATAGTAATGTGTTTCAATAAAATATACTGATATCTCTGTGAACTAGTTATTACAATAACTGCTGTTTTGAAAATGTGCTTGTTTAATGTATTTGACTGTGTGATGTTTAACATTTTTTCATTTGGCAGGTCATATAAATAATCTGAACAATACAGTATTTTGGAATCTTGTTCAGAGAAAAGGCTTGACACCTGTAGAGGCACAAAAAAGATTACAGGTAGGTTAGTCACTTCTGAATGTCCCATCCCAAGAAGTATTTTGTCCTTTGAATATGCAAAGGGATCATGTAGCACTTTTGAAGCTGAATTAACAAAGTTGGTACTATAAGCTTTGGTAGACTTAATTCAACATACTTATGCATCTGAGGAAGTAAACTTAATCTACGAAAGTTTGTGCTACTATTTTTATTTTCTTGGGCAGTATACACACTACAGAACCATCACATTTTGACAGTATATTGCAGTGACTCAGTGATATGGTGTTCTGGGATTTAATAGTTTTGTAAGATATTTACCTTTCTCTGAGAGCTCTAGTATCACAACAAACTACAAATCACAGGATTCCTCAGGATGTCACTCTGGTAGTTAAAGTGGTGTCAAGTTGTTATGATTTTGCAGTGCAGATGACAGTTAGTCTCTAAGGTGCTGCAAGATTCCTTTCATACTGATATTCCAGACAAATGCGACTCTGTCTTTGAATTATTGTCTTGTGAGTGATGTGTTATGCCAGTAGCCCGTGCCATCCTGTGGTATTGTTCTTTTATATATACTGTTGATAGACTATAACGACAAAACTGTTGTTTTCCCCCTCTAAAATTATGAATATAATGAACCAAGCACAACATGTACAATACAATGATAACCAGTCTCTTAAATAAATATATAAGGAGGGTAATGTTCCTAATTCCTCCTCTTAGTATTTGCAGTATCTGAGTTGATGTACCATATTTTCCGGCGTATAAAACAACTGGGTGTATAAAATGACCCCAACTTTTCCAGTTAAAATATAGAGTTTGGGATATTCTCTATAAGTTTTAATAGAAAATTTAAAAAATCAGATTTGATTTCAATATGGTAATTTTTTATTACCGTACCTCTTTCTGCCTATCAGATCTCGCACCTGCACCACTTCACTGCAGTCCTAAGGAGTGAGATTTGAGAGGCAAATCTTGTCATCGAGACCACGTTATGTCACTTATTTCCATGAATCCTGGTGACTGGATTTTCTTCTACCATATTTGTACAGTCGCCATTGCTATCATACGGTCACCGCATATGGCGGGGATGCAGCTGTGGCCATTTTTGAGCTCCCCCCACCATATGTGGTGACCGCAGACTCTCCAGTATGGCTCGGAAGTTTTAGCACCCACCCTATAAAATGACACCTGCCGTATAAGGTGACACCTAACTTTTGAGAAGATTTTCCTGGGTTAAAAGTAGTCTTATACACCAGAAAATACAGTAATTGTGACAGCCTTGTTGCAAGTGTGCAAAAAGTTACCCACCTGAGGGATCTGTCTTAAAAAGGGGGGGGAAAAACAGTAAAAAGCACATAAACAGTTCGAAGGCTGGGTAATCCATTAAGCAGGTGGAGGAGAATGGCTTCTATTGCCAGTGGATGTGATAACTTTGTTGGCCATGGAAGAAGCTGACTGCAGAACCTTTTGTGTCTGCAGTCAATACAGAAGCCAAATGAGCTGACAAGGGCTACTACTAAGTAAGGTCTCCTGTGCTAACAGATAGTACTTCTGCACTGGATGTAAAAGACTGGGCTTAATTTCCTCCCTGGCTAATAAGAATAACAGAGGAGGGAGACCTTAAGCTTTGTCCTCTTACCAGTTGGTTTCCTTTCACTGTAGTAAAATGTATATCCAACACAGAAACAGATCAGGTTGAAGGTTCAAATATATAGAAGAAAGCATGTCCCATCCATGTTTTGCCCATCAGGATCCATCTGCTACACAACCAGCATAGAAACAGATTTATTTGAACCTGCTCCTGCTGCAAAAACCTAACCAGTCCATATGTACATGGGAGATAGAAATCCCTTACTCTGCATCCAACAAGGAAACTGATTGGCTGACAAAGTAGCTCATTTATCCTTTGTAGTAGGCACAGAAGAAGGGGTTCATGTCCTCTGCAGCTAGGATGGAAGCTGAGCAACCTTGTAAGAGGAGCAAATCATGTAAACCATCCTCCCCGTACCTGCTCTCTATTTGCCTGAAAGGAGCTGTGCATTCACTTCTGAGGAATTCCTAATTTCTTGTTGTGATAAAGCGAATAATTAAAGACAAGACTGCACTTAGGCTAATTAGCAGTAAGATTGATGCATGGCACTGCTCATGATGAGCTCTTAAAAATGGAAGAATTTCTTCCAGGATGGGATAAGAGGGAAAGGGGCTGGCCAATGAAGGTGGTGAAAGGATAGGGGGAGAGGTGTTTACAAGTCCATAGTATACTTTCAGTTTTATAAATATTGTGCATTGATATATTTAGATGGTGCCAAGTACTTTATTTGTTCACTGTAGCACAGTAATTGGAAAGAGATTTTCAGATGTCTGTAGTGCATAAAGCTTTGAGATGATAGAAACCCATGAACCTCTTTGGAAGGGGAATAGTTTTTGATAGCTCATAACTTAAAGCATGTCTGTCCAAAGTAGGTCTCATTGACCTCAGTGTTGTTTCCATCCCAATAAGCATTTTAATGCAGGTCTGTCATTCCTTATTTGGAATTCTGTAATTCAGAATCCAAATTGTCCATGTGGGTGGCTGAAATAACAAAACATTTGCTTTCTGGTGGTTCAGTGTATACAACATACCTTTCATGAACAAAATTATTGCAAATATTACATAATATTACCTTCAGGCTATGTATATTTATTTATTTATTTATTGTTCGGTCTTATATTCCGCTCCTCCCTGCAGGCTCGGGGTGGATCACAACATATAAAACAGGCCAACATGTAAGAACATAAGAAGAGCCATGCTGAATCGGACCTCAGCCCATCTAGTCCAGCATTCTGTATCACACAGTGGCCCACCAGTTGTACACGGGGATTTCGAGCAGAAGGGAGGGCAAAACCCTGACCTGCTCCCGACCCCCCACAACCAGTACCCAGGGAAATCCTGCCTACCTCAACCAACTCCGAGGTGGCACTTGAATGTCCTTTTCAGTAACTACCGATACACTTGGTATCCATGAATCTGTCTAATCCTGCCTTGAAGTTGTTCAGGCTGACAGCTGTCACAACCTCTTCTGGAAGTGAGTTCCATAACCCAATGACCCTCTGGGTGAAGAAATATTTCCCTTTATTAGTCCTAATTTTCCTACCTTGGAGCTTCAGGGAGTGCCCTCTAGTCCTAGTGTTTTGTGACAAAGAAAATATTTTTCTTTATTCACCTTTTCTATCCCATGCATGATTTTATACACTTCGATCAAGTCACCTCTTAAACACCGTCTTTCAAGGCTGAAAAGACCAAGGCGTTGCAACCTGGTTTCATAAGGGAGCCGCTCCATCCCTTGGATCATTCTTGTTGCCCTTTTCTGTACCTTTTCCAGTTCTGTTATATCCTTCTTAAGGTGCGGAGACCAGAATTGTACACAGTACTCCAAATGTGGCCTTACCATCGATTTGTAGAGAGGTAATACAACATTTGCTGACCTATTTTCGATTCCCTTTCTGATCATGCCTAGCATAGAATTTGCTTTTTTCACTGCTGCTGCGCACTGGCTAGACATCTTCATTGAGCTGTCCACCAAGACCCCAAGATCCCTTTCCTGGTTTGTCTTGGAAAGCTTTGACCCCATCAATTTGTAGGTGTAGTTGGGGTTCTTTGCCCCGATGTGCATGACTTTACACTTGTTTAGGTTAAAATGCATTTGCCACTTTGTTGCCCATTCACTCAATTTCGAGAGATCTTTCTGGAGCTCTTTACAATCAGTTTCATTTTTAACTACCCTGAACAATTTAGTGTCGTCTGCAAACTTTGCTACTTCAGAATTCACTCCTACATCCAGATCATTAATGAATAAATTAAAAAGTAACGGACCCAAAACTGAACCTTGGGGTATGCCATTTCTCACCTCTTTCCACCCAGAGAAATGTCCGTTTATTACCACCCTTTGTTTCCTACAGTTTAGCCAGGTTCCAATCCAGGACAAGACCTGTCCCCTGATTCCATGGCTGAAGAGCTTATTTAGGAGCCTTTGGTGAGGGACTTTGTCAAAAGCCTTTTGAAAGTCAAGGTAAACAATATCAATTGGGTCCCCTTTATCTATGTGTTTATTTACACCCTCAAAGAATTCTAACAAGTTAGTAAGACATGATTTGCCTTTGCAGAAACCATGTTGATTTTCTTTCAGCAATGCCTGTTCTTCTATGTGCCTAGTAATATTTTCTTTAATAATGGTTTCCATCACTTTGCCTGGAACTGAGGTTAAACTGACTGGTCTATAATTTCCTGGATCACCTCTGGATCCTTTCTTGAAGATCGGTGTTACATTTGCCTCCCTCCAGTCCTGATCTTAGAGAAAGGTTATATATCTTAGCTAGAAGTTCAGCAATTTCACACTTGAGTTCCTTAAGAACTCTGGAGTGGATGCCGTCATGTGTCAACTATGTAGCCATACAATAAAACAGGAAACATAAAATCACGCGTCACATCCCAAGGCACAAGATAAAACACAATAGCATTTCCTTGGACCAAAAGGTATCGCTTGTATAAGAGAATTACACCAGGCTGGATTGCCTAGGTAAAGGCTAATCCGAAAAGGGCGGTCTTGCAGGCCCTGCGGGACGGGATGAGCTCTGGGATGGCCCGGGTGTCGTCAGGGAGGGAGTTCCACAACACCAGGGCTGCCACAGAAAAAGCTCTTTGCCTGGTAGTCGATAGGTGGCAGGAGCGGATTGATGGCACCAGGAGCAAATTCAATTCCTCCGAACGTAGTGATCTCGGGGGAATGTACGGGGCAAGGCGGTCCCTCAGGTACGCAGGCCCTAGGCCGTGTAAGGCCTTAAAGGTTAACACCAACACCTTGAAGGCAATCCGGTACTCGATGGGAAGCCAGTGCAATTGCCGAAGGATGGGCATAATGTGCTCCCTCACTGGCGCTCCCGCCAGCAAGCGAGCAGCGGCATTTTGCACAAGCTTGAGTTTCCGGATTGTAAACAAGGGAAGACCAATGTAGAGGGCGTTACAGTAGTCCAGCCTCGAGATGACCGTCGCTTGGATCACCGTGGCCAGGTCGCCCCTGGAAAGGTAGGGTGCCAGTCGCCTAGCCTGTTGTAGGTGGAAGAATGCCGACCTGCTGGCCATGGAGACCTGAGTCTCCATGGTCAGCAGGAGGTCCAGTTGGACATAAGGTGTGTTTGACACATTAATGTATTTCATATTTAGATTTGGGTTCTATTTCCAAAATGTGACATTATGTCCATATGTGCCAATAAGATATCCCAAAATATGAAACAGGAATCAGCAAAATACATCAACTATTTATCATCAAAGCTACACAAATAAAGCATAACTCTGTATCTAAACCAGTGGTCCCCAAAGTAAAGTTTGCGGGCCAGATGCTGCTCTCCAAAGCCATTGACCCAGCCCTCGCATTAAACTTTAAACTTAGGGCCATCCTGAGTCTGAAACGACTTGAAGACACACAACAACGACCATCATCCTAATTAACTTGACTCTCTCGTAATCCAAATCAGGCCTGCACTTCCCACTGAAATACGGATAAGTTTATGTTGGTTGCAATTGTTCTTCATTTTAAATTGTACATATTGCTCTTTAATGTTTTTGCACAACAATAAGATGATGTGCAGTCTGCAGAGGAATTCATGTTTTTTTCAAATGATAGTCCGGACCCCTAACAGTATGAGGCCCTTGGCTTAAAAAATTTGAGGACCTCTGGTCTAAACCATAATGCGAGAAAATAGGGACACTGATGAATTTGCATGGACAAAGCATATGTTTAAGAATCTAGTGGAATCCTTTCTATTTTCAAATACAACATTTGTAATCTGAATGGAAAGTAAAATTCATTCATTGTATGTAAAATGATCAAGACTAGTTATGTCCTCATGTAACAGGGTTTTAAGAATGTTCCCCCCCCCCCCCCATTAGTAAAATGACCCTCTTCTTAAAAAAATATTTTTAGGGAACACTTGCAGGTGACAAGAATCAGATTTTATTTTCACAATTCAACATTAACTACAACAACGAACCCTTGATGCATCGGAAAGGAACTATTCTGGTGTGGCAGAAGGTAAATTGTTTTGGCATATACATCTTTATTTAAACAGTCAGTGTGACAACTCACTTATCCAACATAAACGGGCCGGCAGAACATTGAATAAGCAAAAATGTTGGATAATAAGGAGGGATTAAGGAAAATCCTATTAAACGTCAAATTATGTTATGATTTTACGAATTAAACCCCAAAACATGTTTTTCAACAAATTGACAGAAAAAGCAGTTCAATACATGGTAATGTTACATAGTAATTACTGTATTTACAAATTTAGCACCAAAACATCACAATATACTGAAACAGCTGTGGATTCTGGCAGGAGGCAGACTGCATTGGATAATACAGAACGTTAGATTAGCAAAGGTTGGATAAGCGAGACTCTACAAGCAGTTAAAATATGCTTTGAGAATTAAGACTTTTTGACAATTGCATGTGTGTACTGAGCTTTCATGTGTAGTTTCAATAAATTATTAATTATTAATACTGTAAGCATTGTTTATTCGGAGCTGCCTTCCACTGAATAACTGTTAATAACATTTTGATCTTGAAGCGAAAAGTAGCAGGGTGTCCATATATGTTTATGACATTCTAAGTTCATTCTTTTTTCCACTAGCTTAGAAAGCACTCCCATTGAAGTCTGGTAAAATTATTATTTTGTGTAACCATTCAATTTATGGCAGGTAATCTCACTATTGATTAAAATTTTGTAGTTAACTATGGCTGTGGAAAACTCATATCTAAAGTTTGATGCCTGCATTTAGTCACTTGACTAAGTAGATCAATGCATGTTTCTAAATAATAGTAAAACAAATGTGATGTCTTCAGCCTATCCTACTTGGTAGATCTTCATGGGCATACATACAATACAAATTTAATGATAGCAAATCCATTGTTACTCATTTTAGGATGGTTGCTTATAAGTGCAGAGTTTAATTGGTTTTAATAAATATGTAATGTCTTCTCACAAGTAGTCCACATTGAATTCCATGGCCCTTAATCCCAGGTAAATGAGTAGAGATGGCTGAGTTTGAGTCAAAGAATTAAAAACAGCCACAAGAACTATCTAGTCTAACTTTTAATGCAGAAATACAGAACTAAAGCACTGTTTACAGGTGGCCACTAATCAGCTTTTAAAAAACCTCTGCAGAAAGAGAGCCATCATCCTGCAACGCACCATATTCCATTCTTGAACAGCTCTTACAGTGAAGTTCACCGACAGACACCCTCTTTTAAGAACCTCTAAACTGCAAATGTTATGTCACCAAGGAAGAATCTGTAAGAATTTTGATCTGATTGGATGAGGAAAATTGTATATAAATATTGTTTCTGGAAGTAAAGGTCTCTGGTCTTGTCAGATTGGACAGATAGAGGCTCAGAAGGAACAGAATTCATCCTGCCTATAAGTGTCAGCCTCCCAAATATAAGATTGTTGTTCCTAACACGGTTCCTAGCTGCTAAGTGCCAGACAAAACTGATAAGATATAAGCTCTAGTAGTGAATATATATTCCTATCTTGATAGATGCCCATAGATGTAATGGATTCTGCTGTAATCAGATTACAGTATAGAAGATTATTATCATCCTTGGATGCTTGATTGTTTCCTCTACATATGGTATATGGGTTAGGATACCACAATATTGTGTAGTTTACCTGTGCGAACGCATCTCCCTCTACAAACCACCACAGAGACTAGGATCCTCTGGGGAGGCCCTGCTCTCGGTTCCACCACTGTTACAGGTACAATTGGCGGGGACAAGAGAGAGGGCCTTCTCAGTGATTGCCTCTCGGCTATGGAACTCCCTCCTTGGTGAGAGCATATCAGCCCCTCCCTCCTGTACTTCACAAAGATGGTAAAAACTTGGCTGTGGAACCAGTGCAATAAGATAATAATTAGGAAATCCTACCCTGCTGACTGGATTTGATATGGGTGTTTGAGACGGTTTTAACAATTGATTTTAAAGTGGTTACAACTGATTTTAATGTTTGTGTATATTTATAGTTTGTTTTATGTGCCGCCATTGAATGTTTGCCATATATACTGTATCTTGTGATCTGCCCTGACATCCCTTTGGAGTGAGAAGGGTGAAACATAAATGCTTTAAATAAATAAAAATAAATAATGTATGATGCCATACCTCATAATGAATGTAATGCACCTAGAGAAAACTATTTTCTCCCTAAGTAGAGTGTATAATTGCGTTTATATTACTGTTTATACTAAAATAGACTAAAATAATACAGAGAACCTGCTCATTCTCCCATATTAGTCACTCAAGATTCCAAGACTTAAGAATGCTTGAGTGGAGTGCGAATGTTTGCATTTTACCATTGATCTTGAGTTGGAAACTCATGCAACCAAAGGTGATGAGCTGGACCTCCAGATAATACAGAGTGTATTGTCGAATGTTTTGATGGCTGGAATCACTGGATTGTTGTGTGTTTTCCAGACTGTGTGGCCATGTTCCAGAAGCATTCCCTCCTGATGTTTCGCCTGCATCTATGGCAGGCATCCTCAGAGGTTGGCAGGTCTGAGATGATACATAACAAAGAACCTTAAAAGTACAAATTTTCTTACATCTCCTATAGGGGCTTTTGGAGGCAAAATCTACAGACAGGGTGTGGTGGTGAGATACAACCCTTCAGGGGCTCCTAGGGCACCATGCCTTTATTTATTAAATGTCTAAATGCTAAGGTTGTAACCTGTGTTATTTACAGAGTAGAACACCATATTGAAACAACGGGATTTACAAAAGTTAGGTGTGTGTAACTTCCTGGAGTCTATTACATGCCTTTCTCCCAAATTTTGAACGCATAAAACTGAAGGGATACAGTTATACTGACAGTTATACACCACTTAACAGGCAAAGAAATAATTTAAATTATTTGGGGGAGCACGGCAGCCCCTCCAGTGAGGGGAGGAGGGATGGGAGAACAATGGTCTGCAATTCACTTTGTCAAATCACATTTTGTCAGTGGTGACTACCAATCCATGCTCATTTCAGTCCTTGGAGCTAACATTAGATTTAGCTGTTTAAGAATGAATCCTTAACAGTATTGTAATAAAAAAGTATCTCGGTTCCGAAATTATATATTAATTTTGTCATATTTTTTAGGTGAATCACGTCATTAGAAAAAAAATACGAATTCCAAATGAATCAGAAGAGAAGGAAATTGAAGTGACCCGAACAAAGACAACAACAATTTCTTTGCACTGTGACGTCATTGGGGACCAGTTTTGGGACCAGTATCCTGAAATCCTATTGGAAGATAGTTGACCTTCTCCATGGGTTCTAGTGGGAAACACTCTTTGTAGGTTTACATTGCAAGGACATCTAAGAGATCAAAAAATGATTGACTCAGCATGGATGTGCTTAAGTGCTTGCAGCTGGGTAGAGAAAAAAGAAGTCAAGCCATCTTGGGTCCACATAAATATTAACAGAATATTGTAATGTATGGGTTTTACCATTACAGTTATGAGGTGCCTTGTAATAATATCTTCAACAAATTTTATGGCAGAAAAAGAATGCCTTTAATTTAAGTCCTGGCCCTCAAAGGCACTCTACTGGTGCAAGTCCCATGAGAAGTTAAGCTGCCCATTTAAAACTCTAAAAACATTTAAGCTCCTGCTTCAAATTAAGTTCAATCATCAGGGAGCCGAGTTAACAAATTATCCTAGTTGCTAATGTCTCTGGATTATATGAGTGATAAACAAAATACCCTAGCAAGGAACTGAAACTAATTAGGAAGTTTTCTCTCAAGTGTAAATTAGTTCTGGCCTTTTTGAAAGTATGGAAACATAATTTCCCTCTGTAATCGTACGTTTATTGTTTGGACTCTCTCCTTGCTGTTTTACTGATTATTAGAAAAGGTCTCAGGTGGCCAGACTGGAATAATAAAGTTATTGTATAAGGGAGATATCACAGCAGGGTATGTTTGTAGGTCATGGTCTCATTTTACTACTGCCTGGGAAACTATCCAAGTCCTGCTGTTGGGAGGATTGTGGCATCTATTGTAGAGAAAGTTCTTTCTTTATAGTGTGGAGTTCAACAAGAGTTTGTGTTGCTCCTCGGCCTTTTCTTTTGTCAAAGCAACAAAGTATCAAGACCTTGTCCAAAATGAGACATGGAACAACATGGATCAGCTGCGAGATTTTACAAGGACGCTTAGCCATATATAAAGTGGACTGGTAGATAATGATAAGAGGAAGCTTTTATGCAGGCTAATGATGAGCTCTTGGTCCTCTCTATTGGTCTTTTCCCTTTGTCTTTCTGCTGAAATGTGATAAGATTCGGAGCAAAAGGCATTACAGCATCATTCATTGCAGCTTCTTTGAAAAAGATAACTAATAAAGCTACTTATCTTACATTGTTATCTGTAATGTATAAACCTTATTTAAAACAACTACTTTAAAATACTGTTAAATCTGCTGTTATCTTCAGGCCAAGATGGTTAAAAAAATCAAGGGGGAAAGGAAAGTGACAGACCTAATTTTTAAAGAAGAGGACTTTGCATTTTTTAATGGGGAAGTAGGCTTTAATGCTTTTTTCTCCTTGTCCCTGACAGTTTTATGGCAATGGTGGATTGAATTGAATGTTACAGTCCTTTGGACACCTCAAAGCAACATACAGATTCTTGTGACTTGTTAACATTATCTCTTACAAGTTCTCAACTGAAGTTTTGCAGCATTTTTTTTTAAACCAGTCATGTTGTAGAACTCCGCCATTCAGGTAGTCTGCATTCAACTGCTGGTCTAGTTGATTTATGTTGGAATTGAAGAGAGGAGTCATCTTGACCTTCAGACAGAAAAATGTCTTAAGCTGGCACTGATTAAACATCAGGTTGCCTTCTGTGCTTCCGATGCCAGACACTGATTCATAAGTTGGAACAGTTTCTCTTGGTTTGAATGTTGAGTGCATATTGGCTACTCTGAATTCACACATGGTTTATGTCAAACCTAAGCGCCATATTATTACCCATTGGATCCACATAGATCGGCCCTTCCCAATTTAGTATTCTCTGATGCTTTACACTTTTAACTCCCACCAGCTCCACCCTGAATGGTCGAGAATTGGGCAAAAATTGTGGGAGATGTCCAACACATCTGGGTGTCACCAGGTTAAAGAAAACTGATGAGGATATTAAATAGGAAGAATAGAAGCAGCTCTAACAGGCATGGGCAAACATCGGTCCTCCAGGCTGTTAGGAATTGTGGGCGTTGAAGTCCAAAACATCTGGAGGGCCAAAGTTTGCCCATGCCTGAGCTACAAGATACAGCCTCTTATCCCACAAAGCTGCTCAGGCTGGTGGATAATGCGAGACAGAGAAACTTGTGGTACCACTCGCAAGCAGAGAAATAACTTGTTGCTTTCCTAAAGCCTTTCCACACTGTCCCTATATCCCAGATTATCTACTTATCCCAAGTTTTCTGGCAGTGAAGACTCTCATAATGTAGTTTAAAGCAGATAATCTGGGATCGGATCATGTGATATAGGGGCAGTGTGGAAGGAGCCTTAGTATAGATTCTCCACTGAGGAGAACAAAACTTCCTCAACTGTGTCAGAAGCAGATCTGGATTGCATCTAGATTGGACAGGGTATGCTCCAAAGCACAGGAGACCTGAGTTCCCAGTAGACTGTACTGTGACGCCACAGCTGCTTTTGGGACAATTCAGTTGTTTTGTCACTCCTAATCTGGGATGTGGGAGCCTTGTTGTTTTGCAGTAGGGCTCCTAAAACTGCATTTAAAAGTTCACTGGCCACAGTTTGTTTCAGCCACATCCATTTGAAGAAAGAAGATGTCAGATTGTGTGCCTGTATGGGAGTCCGGAGATCACACTGGACTCCACTCCTTTGGCTGCATAACTCCCATTGATTCAGCAGATTGCTGTAATCTGTGATTATTCCAATCCAAAGTAATGCAGCTGTTTCAAGGATATGTTTACAATGTCTCACTACTGCCTCTTGTAGGCATGTGATTTCTCCTGCTTTCCTAGTTGCGGAGGATGTCTTATAAAAGTCAAGCCGTTGACATTTACTACATTCCACTCTGTACAGAATCTGGCTTGCAAGCGGGTAAACATGATGACACCCTCTCAAATCAGTCACGGAAACTGTTTACATAACTGGGGCTCAAAAGTCTGCTGCATGTACAACCTGAGCTGTGAAGTATATAAATGTGTACCTTTCTTACACCCCTGCACAACACTGATAAGGGGTTGAGCATCCCTTATCTGAAGTGATTGGGACCTGAAATGTTTGGAGTTGCTGAACAATGTACATAATGAGATATTTAGGGACTAAACACAAAATGCATTTATGTTTCATCTATATATATAAAATTGCTCAGTCCGTTTAATGTCGTATATAGACAAAGAAACTATGGCTCCCACAACCACCAAACTTGACAACCGACTGGACCATTACACTAGGTACAGACAACGGCAAAAACACCGGACCTACATACCTCCCAACACCCCAAAAAACGATCCCCAAAAAATTACCAACGGAACTCCCACCCCGGCCACTTCGCTGCCAGCGCAAACGTTTAGAACGTTTGCTCCTCCCCTGCCTCCTCCTTCAATCGGAACAGCAGCAGCATTGGCGGCGGGGAGGGAGGGGGCCCTCTCTCCTTAAGTGTCATGCTGGACGGCCTCAGAACCGGCGAAATCCCCGCTTCTGAGGCTGCCCGGCATGAGGCTTTAGGAGGGAGACAAGAGCCAATGGGATGCCTCCTCCGCCCCCTCCTTCCGCCTCCTTCCGCCTCCCCCGCCGCCGCGGAGATCGGCAACAACAGCAGAGGGGGGTGGAAAGAGGAGGGGCTGAGGAGGAGCAAGGGCGCCGCCTCCCGTCCTCCCCCTCAGCCCCTCCTCTTTCCGCCACCCCCCCTGCCGTTGTTGCCGCCGCCGCGGAGATCGGCAACAACGGCGAAGGGGGGGGTGGCGGAAAGAGGAGGGGCTGAGGAGGAGCAAGGGCGCCGGCTCCTGTCCTCCCCCTCAGCCCCTCTTTCCGCCACCCCCCCTGCCGTTGCCGCTGCCGCGGAGATTGGCAACAACAGCAGAGGGGGTGGAAAGAGGAGGGGCTGAGGAGGAGCCCGGGCGCCGGCTCCCGTCCTCCTCAGGCCCTCCTCTTTCCGCCACCCCCCCCCTGCCGTTGTTGCCGCCACCGCGGAGATCGGCAACAACAGCGGAGGGGGCGAAGGAGGAGGGGCTGTGGAGGAGAGCAAGGCGCTGCCTCCCGTCCTCCCCCTCAGCCCCTCCTCTTTCCGCCCCCTGCCGTTGTTGCCGCCGCCGGAGATCGGCAACAACAGCGGAGGGGGTGGAAGGCATTCACCCGGGTGGGAGGCTTCCCCCGAGGCAGAAGGGCTCTCCTCGGCAGGGCTCCCCTCGCTGTGCGCCTTCGTGGCCTGGGTGGGAGAGGCCATGGCACAGCTCTGCCGAGGAGAGCCCTTCCGCCTCGGCGGGGAAAAGCCTCTCCCACCCGGGCCACGAAGGCGCACAGCGCTCTCCGGCCTCCACCACGGCCGCCCCAGCCTGCCATCAGTGAGTAAGGGGCCAGGGAAGGGGGGGGGGAGAAGGAAGGAAGGAGGAAAGGGAAGAGAAGGAATGCAAGCAGGAAGGGGGGGAAAGTAAGAGGAAGAAGAAGATAAGAAAAGGAGGAAAGAAAGGAATGCAAGTGGAAAGGGGGGGGAAGCTAAGAGACAGAAAGAAAGAGAGAAAGAGACACAGAGAAAAAGAAAGAAAGAGAGACACAGAGAAAAAGAAAGAGACACAGAGAGAGAGACAGAAAGAGAGATAGAGAAAGAATACACACACATACAGACATGCACAACATGAATGGAGGGGAGAAAGGACAGGAAAAGATAGGAGGAAGGATGGATGGGAGGAAGGAAGGAGGAGAGAAGAAAGGAACACATACACACATGTACACATGCACAGAAATATACACATACACACACATACACGCATATACATATACACCCACACATATCCATAAATACACGCATACACATATACTTAAGAACACACACACACATATGTACACATAGACACAAATCCATATATATACATACATAAACACACACAACACATATATACAGACTGGGCCACAGGAAAGATAAAAAGCCACAGCAAAGCATGGCCGGGTCAGCTAGTATACATATAAAGGTAAAGGTTTCCCCTTGACATTCAGTCTAGTTGTGTCCAACTCTGGGGGATGGTGTTCATCTCTATTTCTAAACCGAAGAGCCAGTGTCCAGAGACGCCTCCAAGGTCATGGAGTGCTGTTACCTTCTCGCCAGAGCAGTACCTATTGATCTGCATGTTTTCGAACTGCTAAATTGGCAGAAGTTGGGGTTTCAGTGGGAGCTCACCCCACTTCCCAGATTCGAACCGCCAGTCTTTCAGCAAGTCCAGCAGCTCAGCGGTTTAACCCACTGTGCCTCTTGGGGGTTTACATATAGCTGGGGGTTATTTTATATTTTATTTTCAAACATTTTGTTTAGAAAGCAAAGGTGCTCGCTCTATCTATGCCGTCCGTGTGGACAATTTGGGAGTATGTCAGATCGCCAGATAAAGCAGGCCTGGGCAAACTTGAGCGGCTAAAGGGGGAAAGTAAGCATCTTGATGCTGTTAGGGATTGTGGGAGATGAAGTCCAAAACACCTGGAGGGCCCAAGTTTGTCTGGTTGAGGCGGGGGAGGGCCTGAGGCTGTTGGGGATTGTGGGAGTTGAAGTCCAAAACACCTGGGGGCCCACGTTTGGCTGGGGGGGAGAGGAAAGACTGAGGCTGTTAGGGATTGTGGGAGAAAAAGTCCAAAACACCTGGAGGGCCCAAGTTTTCCCGGCTGAGGAAGAAAAGGAAAGAGCCTGAGGCTGTTAGGAATGGCAGGAGTTAGAAGCCCAAAACACCTGGAGGGCCCAAGTTTGGCTGAGGGGAGAAAAAGGAAAGGACTGAGGCTGTTCGGGATTGTGGGAGTTAAGTCCAAAACACCTGGAGAGCCCGAGTATGGCTGAGGGGGAGGAAAGGACTGAGGCTGTTAGGGATTGTGGGAGAAAAAGTCCAAAACACCAGAAGGGCCCAAGTTTGGCTGAGGGGGAAAAAAAGGAAATGATTGAGGCTGTTAGGGATTGTGGGAGTTGAAGTCTAAAACATCTGGAGGGCCCAAGTTTGTCTAGCTGAGGGGGGAAAGGAAGGGCCTGAAGCTGTTAGGGATTGTGGGAGTTGAAGTCCAAAATACCTGGAGGGCCCAAGTTTGTCTAGCTGAGGGGGGAAAGGAAGGGCCTGAGGCTGTTGGGGATTGTGGGAGTTGAAGTCCAAAACACCTGGAGGGCCCAAGTTTGTCTAGCTGAGGGGGGAAAGGAAGGGCCTGAAGCTGTTAGGGATTGTGGGAGTTGGAAACATCTGGAGGGCCCAAGTTTGTCTGGCTGAGGGGGGAAAGGAAAGAGCCTGAGGCTGTTAGGAATGGCAGGAGTTGAAGTCCAAAACACCTGGAGGGCCCAAGTTTGTCTAGCTGAGGGGGGAAAGGAAGGGCCTGAGGCTGTTAGGGATTGTGGGAGTTGAAGTCCAAAGCACCTGGAGGGCCCAAGTTTGTCTAGCTGAGGGAGGAAAGGAAGGGCCTGAGGCTGTTAGGGATTTTGGGAGTTGAAGTCCAAAACACCTGGAGGGCCCAAGTTTGGCTGGGGGGGCAGAGGAAAGACTGAGGCTGTTAGGGATTGTGGGAGAAAAAGTCCAAAACACCTGGAGGGTCCCAGTTTTCCCAGCTGAGGAAAAGGAAAGAGCCTGTGGCTGTTAGGAATGGCAGGAGTTGAAGTCCAAAACACCTGGAGGGCCCAAGTTTGGCTGAGGGGGGAAAAGGAAAGGACTGAGGCTGTTGGGGATTGCAGGAGATGAAGTCCAAAACACCTGGAGAGCCCAGTATGGCTGAGGGGGGAGAGGAAAGGACTGAGGCTGTTAGGGATTGTGGGAGAAAAAGTCCAAAACACCAGAAGGGCCCAAGTTTGGCTGAGGGGGGAAAAAAAGGAAATGATTGAGGCTGTTAGGAATGGCAGGAGTTAGAAGCCCAAAACACCTGGAGGGCCCAAGTTTGTCTAGCTGAGGGGGAAAGGAAGGGCCTGAGGCTGTTAGGGATTGTGGGAGTTGAAGTCCAAAATACCTGGAGGGCCCAAGTTTGTCTAGCTGAGGGGGAAAGGAAGGGCCTGGGGCTGTTAGGGATTGTGGGAGTTGAAGTCCAAAACACCTGGAGGGCCCAAGTTTGTCTAGCTGAGGGGGGGAAAGGAAGGGTCTGAGGCTGTTAGGGATTGTGGGAGTTGAAGTCCAAAACACCTGGAGGGCCCAAGTTTGTCTGGCTGAGGGGGGAAAGGAAAGAGCCTGAGGCTGTTAGGAATGGCAGGAGTTGAAGTCCAAAACACCTGGAGGGCCCAAGTTTGTCTAGCTGAGGGGGGAAAGGAAGGGCCTGAGGCTGTTAGGGATTGTGGGAGTTGAAGTCCAAAACACCTGGAGGGCCCAAGTTTGTCTAGCTGAGGGGGGAAAGGAAGGGCCTGAGGCTGTTAGGGATTGTGGGAGTTGAAGTCCAAAACACCTGGAGGGCCCAAGTTTGTCTAGCTGAGGGGGGAAAGGAAGGGCCTGAGGCTGTTAGGGATGGAAGGGCCTTGGCTGGGAGTTGAAGTCCAAAACACCTGGAGGGCCCAAGTTTGTCTAGCTGAGGGGGAAAAGGAAGGGCCTGAGGCTGTTAGGGATTGTGGGAGTTGAAGTCCAAAACACCTGGAGGGCCCAAGTTTGGCTGAGGGGGGAAAAGGAAAGGACTGAGGCTGTTGGGGATTGCGGGAGATGAAGTCCAAAACACCTGAAGGGCCCAAGTTTGTCTAGCTGAGAGGGGAAAAGGAAACACCTGGCCTGAGGCTGTTGGGGATTGTGGAGATGAAGTCCAAAACACCTGAAGGGCCTGAGTTTGGCTGAGGGGGAAAGGAAAGAGCCTGAGGCTTTTAGGAATGGCAGGAGTTGAAGTCCAAAACACATGGAGGGCCCAAGTTTGCCCAGGCCTGGGATAGAGCGTTGTTGTCCTGTAGTAACAAATATAGGCAGATCCTTCACAACAAGCCCTCTCTGTGGGAGAGCCAGATGGTTCCACAAGAAAGTTGTCAGGCCCAGACCACCACTCCTCTTCTTCTTCCTCCTCCTCCTCCTCCTTTGAAGAAGAGCAGAGATCCCATTCCTGGCCCCTTGTGTGCGTAGTGTGCATAGAAGAAGAAGAAGGGGGAAAAAAGCGGTGGCATTTATTTAAAAAACAGTGGGAGGAGAGATGTCATGTTAGAAGCGGCGTTGACAAGTGCGTGGGCTTTTTACACTTCTCGGAGCACTTTCCCCTCATTGTTTTGCCCCCTCCCCCTTCAGCCCCCTGTTCTGAGCGTGGAAGCGCCATTTTTTAAACCAGGCACAACGTTCAAAGCCAGCCAAGGCGGGTGGTGGTTGGTTTTTAACTATTATTATTCCTGTCAGGGGCGAGGCTAAATGTGGGTTTGGAGGTGACCTTGAAAAATGGGTGATTAGTGAATACTATGGGAGATTGAGGTGTTGAGAGAGAGAGAGGAGGGGGTGCGAAAGGAGAGTTGGGCCGCGGAGCCAGTCTGTAGTGAGTTACTCGTTGGCTTGGCGGGAGCTCGAGGCGCTCAATCCGTCGCCTGACAGGATCCAGAGGCCGGAAAAGGCGCCAAAGGAGAGCCAGGGCCCTCCTGGCAGGGCTTGAGGCGCGGAAGGAAGGCAGGAGGGAGGGAAAGAGAGCGAGGAAGGAAGGAGCCATGGAGGAGAAGAGGCCCGGGCGTCGCAGCCGTCGCCGCCGCTCCCAGGAGCGCTCCCCGAGCCCTTCCCGCTTGGATGTGGCCTCCCCGCGCTTCGACCCGCTCCTGGCGCTCTACTCTCCGCGGACGCCGCTGCCCTTCCCGGCCGCGCCTTGCTTCAACAACCTGGCCGAGTACGAGAGCTTCCAGCGCGGCCGGGGCCCGCAGGCCGGAGAAGCCGGGCGCAGCAGTAGCCGCAGCAGCCGCCGCCGGAAAGGCCGAGCCGGGCGGGCCGCCTCCGCCCTCCGGACCCCGCGCGGATCGAGCGGCTCCGGAGCCTCATGGTGGTGGAGCAGGCCGCGCCCGAGGCGGCCGGGAGGAGCCGGGCCCGGGGCAAGAAGGCGCCGCGGAATGTCCTCACCCGGATGCCGCGTAAGGCGCCATCAAGCGGGCAGGGCAGGGAGGGAAAGAGGCCGGCCTTGAGGGAGAGGAAAGGCGGTGGGCACGACTCTCTCGCCTGGGATGCTTGCATTACAAAGTCTCCCAAGCCGCCATACAGAGGGGGAATGGGAGCTAAGCCAGGCATGGGCAAACTTGGGCCTTCCTCCAGGTGTTTTGGACTCCAACTCCCACAATTCCTACCAGCCGGTAGGCTGTAAGGAAATGTGGGAGTTGGAGTCCAAAACACCTGGAGGAAGGCCCAAGTTTGCCCATGCCTGAGCTAAATGTACCCTCATTTACAAAATACTCATTACAAACTATTTTTACTCGCTATATATGAAAGTATACAAATATACAGCCAGGGAAAGGTAACTGCACTCCATGCAGTCATGCCGGGCCACATGACCTTGGTGGTGTCTACGGACAACACCGGCTCTTCGGCTTAGAAATTGAAATGAGCACCACCCCCAGAGTCAGACACAACTAGACTAAATGTCAGGGGAAACCTTTACCTTTTATGTAAACTTTTGGTACTTTTGATGTATTATTATTATTATTATTATTGAGATATCTTGGAGGATGGGACCCAATTTTAAAACTGGGATTTATTTGTGTTTCATTTACAGCTGGAACACATTAAAAGGAATTTTATACAGAATACAGGTTGAGCATCTTTTGCATGCTTGGATGGTGTGTTCCTTCATAGCAGAATGGGGATGGACTGGATGGCCCTTGCGGTCCTTTTCCAACTCATGATTGATCCTTTGGGGGCTAGAAGTATTTTGAAGATTATATTATTATTATTATTATTTTGGAGGCATCTTGGGAAAATCTAATCTCTAACCATTGTATGCACTTTCAAACCAGCATTGAAGAAAGTGGTTCGCTGTGCAGATTATTATATAGGAAATCCTGGAATCAGTCAGGTGGTCGCGCAAACCACAGATCACTGATGCATATTAAGGACTTTCAGGTTGTACATGCAGTAAGGGTTTGTTGTCTGGCCCCCCCAGCATCAAACTGCATTAAATGGTCAGTGTAGATGGGGCTTTTGAGATGGGACCAAAGTCTAAACATGATATTCATTAATGTTTCATATGTCTAGCTGGAATTTAGACAGAATACAAATTGAGCATTCAAATTATGCAGAAATTATCCAAATGGGTGGCTAAAGGCGGTTCTGTACAGCGATTTAAACCAAGTTAGGAAGTGAATGTAAGACAACCAGTCTCCTGTGGAACAACTAAATTGTTGCCCCAGGACCTAGTTAGAGACTGGGACAGTGGCCACACTATCCACTGATTGCAAATCAGGAGCAAACCCAGAAACCGCAGTATCAATGGCTAGATGCGCATATCCATGTCTGCTGGGGATCATCCTGGTTTTGAGCCCTACATGTGTTCCATACAGTGTTCCCTCACTACTTGGCGGTTCACTTATTGCGAACTCACTGTTTCATGGATTTCAAAAAATATTAATTTAAAATATATATCATGGTATTTTTGCTGTTTTGTGGGGTTTTGCTGCCGCTCTCCAAGGCGCTTTCCCTCCTCAGTCCTCCCTCCCTCCAGCCTTGAAGGGCCTTTCTTTCCTTTCCTTCACTTTATTTTAAGTGTATAAAGACTTAAATAGTATATAACTACTAAAATAATGTATACATACTAAAATAAATAGAGCATCCCTACATCGCAGTTTTTCACTTATTGAGGGAGGTCCTGGAACTTAACACAAACAATAAGTGAGGGAACACTACTCTGATCAGCTGCACCATATTTTCTGACTTACTCCGACCTTTCTGGTGAGTTGTTTTTAACACACTGCTTCGGATTTAATGCGTGCTACAGCACACACTGGGGTTGTATGTTATGTGGACACCCCAATCTCAAGACAGTTTCAAACTGCATAATAATGCATTTGAGGAATTGCTCTAAGATAGTGGCATCTTTGCTTTCTGAGGGTTCAATATACATAAGCTTTGTTTCATGTACAAAACTATTTTAAATGTATAAAATTATATTCGGGCTGTGCATTTCAGGTGTGTATTAAACATAAATGAATTTCATATTTAGACTACATATATAGGGATACTGTATATAGAGATTCTAAAATTTTATAAAAAGAATTTGGAATAATAGTAATTATTTTATTTCTTATTTGCCTCTTCTTGAGGCGAGTTACAACATTGCGCTAAAACACATGATTAAAACACATAATCATTTCAAAACTTTCCAACAGAATACACATATTAAAACGTATTTCCATAAAATACATATAAAATACATTAAACAAAAGTTAGGCATAGAGTGGAAATTTAAAATTCTATCTGAGTAGGCTTGCTGGAAGAGATAGGTCTTCACTTGTGTCTTAAATTCCGACTGCTTATCTAGTTGGAGGTCTACCGGCAACTCATTACACAGTCTTGGGGCGGCTGATGAAAAGGTTGTCTGGGTGACGGTAGCCAGTTGAGTTCTGGCAAGATCGAGCAGGTGCCTCCCCAGAAGACCTCAGTGTTCGGGGTAGATTATATGGGAGAAGGTGATCCTGTAGGTAACCTGGACCCAAACCGTGTGGGGCTTTAATGGTCAATACCAACACCTTATACTTTGCCCGGAAACTAATTGGCAGCCAGTGGAGTTTGTGTGTGTGTGTGTGTTGGTTAGGAGTAACTTGAGAAACTGCAAGTTGGTACTGGTGTGAGAGTGACTAGGATGTGTATAATATGCTTACTCCTAGATGTCCCTGTAACCGATCTGGCTGCCATATTTTGAACCAACTGGAGTTTCCGAACTTGGTACAAAAGTAGCCCAATATAAAGCGTATTGCAGAAGTCCAACCTTGAGGTTACTAGTGCAGGCACTACCATCTTATGGTCCTCCAAATCTAGGAAGGGGCACAGCTGCCGTATCAGCTGAAGCTTGATAGTAAGCACTCCTGACTGTCGCATCTACTGGGGCTGACATTTGGAGAGACAGATCCAGGATCACTCCCAAACTGCAGACACAGTATTTCAGGGGGACGGTAATCCCACCCAGAACTGATTGACACACTTTCATCCCCAGATTAGGACCTCTGATGACAAGCACCTCTGTTTTGTCTGGATTCAGTTTCAGTTTGTTTTTCCTCATCCAGCCCATTACCTCCTCCAGGCATTCATTCAGAGGGGACACACTATCCTTAGCTGAAGGATATTTCACCTGTATTCGTAATAATTTTGTGCATAAAACAAAGTTTGTTCACTCTGAACTATCAGAGAGTAAAAATGTCACTATTTCAGCCAGTCATGCAGGCATTTTTGGATTTTGGAACATTTTAGATATCTGGATATGGAAAGCTCAACCTGTAGGTGTACATTTCATAGTTATATGGTAGCCCAGGATTGTGGGGTAAAGGTCATTGTGGTGTGACATGTCTCTTGTTTGGTTTTGGACACATGTGTACTGTGTGTAAATTATGTTTGGCTCTGATTCACTGTTCATAAACCCTTCAAAATTGGAAACCCGAGTGGTTATGTTTTTGTAGGCTGAATATGCTGATGTAGCTGGAAAGGGCCTCTTTGATGTCATATTTTTAGTATGTGCCCCCATTTCAGATTCTTAAAATAAAATGGTCTCTTCTCTGGAACACGTATTTGGAAACAGGCACATCTGTATCCAACTTTCTTTTGACTCTGATTCATCTGTTGGAAAAATGATATTTATCATTAAATAATTTGTCTTGGGATGAAGAGAAAGGCCAGACTAGAGGAGTGAAGGAAGTGATGGCAGAGAAGGAGTGGAACATTGTATGTAGTGGGAAGTGAGAAAAGGATCCATTATTTTGAGGCAAGAGAAATTGGCTGCTGTTTTGTAAAAGAGAGAGACAACTGGCTAAAGAGGAACGGCAAATGTGACATGTTGACTAAGAAGTGTCCACATTATGTCCCTTACACTGTTATAATCTCGCTACTTAAACATATATCTTAGTGCTATAAATACAGTACTGTGACTCTGGAGAACATAATAATCGACAAGCTGGGTTATGCTGATGCTTGCTCTGAGATAATGTATAAACTCTGGATTTTGGCTAGACCATGTTTCTTGTGATCATAATTGTGCTGCTTAATTTGGATACCTGTACTGCGAGCCAAGGGATTAGAAAAATGGATTGAACATATTTTTTAAAAAAATTGCCTAAATCAGAAGTGGGACTTGTGTATTCTAGATTTTGCTGTAGTGCAACTTGCAGCATAGCCTACAAACCCATGGTGAGGATTGCTAGTCTTCGATCTGTTAAAAACAAACAGTACCCAAATCCACTGCTAAGTAACACGTAATTAGGCGAGCTAAGAATAATTCAACAACAAAGTAATAATATTACCATAAAATATGGTTTAGTAGATATAATCCATCAGTAATGTATTAATATATCCATATAATATGGTAGTGAGTGAGTCATACAATGTCATATAAAGTAACACTATACAAATATTTCATAAAGCAAAGCAATATATTTAAGCGGCTTCAAGCCTGCATGGTAATATTATTCCTTTGTTGTTGAATTATTCTTAGCTCGCCTAATTACGAGTCTCTGATCTGTTCCCTGCACAGCCAGTTCACCTTCCAAGTAGTTAAGATAGTGTATACATGTATGCTTTAGCTCAGGGGTGCTCATTGGGTAGCTTGGGAGCTACTAGTAGATCTTCGGCCCTCTTCCAGGTGATCTTCGGGCCTCACCAGCTGGATGGGGTGCTCCTGCCATGCGCGCGCACACCCTGCACGCATGCGCACTCCTGCTGCTGGCTTCCGCTCTCACGGTGCTTCTTTAGCCTGCGAGGCATTGCAGGAAGAAGGAAGCACGAGGCGGGGCCTCTGGAGGGAGCGCCCTGCCTCTCTCTCATCCAGAAGCAGCTGTGCAGCCTCCGTTGCCAGCAAGACAGGCAGGGCAGAGCGCTCCTTCTGGATGCCCCGCCTTGTGCTTTCTCCTTCCTGCAATGCCCCGCAGGCGGAAGAAGCGCTGTGCGGGCAAAAACAGCAGCAGGAGCACGCGCGGTGGCAAGAGCACATGGCGGCGGGAGCGCATGGCGGCGGGCGCAGGTAGATCTTTTGGACTTGGTTGCTTTAAGAGTAGCTCGCATGCTGAAAAAGTGTGAGCACCCCTGCTTTAGCTTATATCAGGAGGTGCAGCTAAACCATAGAGTTCATACAGTTTGACAGTACTTGAACTGTCCTGGCTCAATGTTATGTAGTCCTGAGTTTGGTAGTTTGTTGAAGCCTCCGTATTATTGGCAGAAAAGGATAAAGTTCTTGTAAAGCTTCAACTCCCATTATTTCATAGCATTGAATGATGACAATTACAGTGTTGTCAAAGTACATTAATTTTACGGAGATGCACCTTGAGACTTTCATATATTCCATATAATCTAATTTTCTGATACATCAAGGCTTTCCTCTGCATAGTGGACCATTTCCTGCTAGTATGTGGGAAGGAAATATTACTGAGGAGAATTTTCCATTTTAAAAAAATGAAGTTGCCATTGTTTTATTTTTAACAATCATCAGATGCCAATATACTGTTTGACAAGTGTGGGAATTTACAGTTCAATGTATCTGAAACTGATACAAGAACTGTAGTGCATATGATTCTACAGTGAGACTGACCAAATAACATTTCAGTGTTTCATATAATGTTCCATCTCAGTACATTTCATATCTTATTTGTGTTGTATGCTGTAAGTTGTTTTATACTTCTCAACAATGATTTGGATGTTTTATCCAAAATGCATCCTGGGATTCCTCCCCTCCCGCCCCTTTGCCCCCCCAGCCTCCAATTTTCTTAGGATTTTTGCAGCTATACTGCAAATAGGTTTTTTTCCCCAACATGCTGGTAGTATCCAAGGAACAGTTCTTTGTTTCAGCCTTTTCTTACTGTTTTGCTGTTCATGCATGCTCCAAAAAGACTTAGTAGAAAATAGCTTTTTTTCAGATGCTTTGTAAACTGGGGTTTACCTGTACAGGCAGTTCCTATGTTGTGAACAAGATAAATTCTGTAGATTCGTTCTTAAATTGAATTTGTATGTAATTTGGAACAGATACATATTAAAATGTAACTCCAATCAAACTTTTTAAGTTTTGGGTAGCATAGGGAAGGGTTAACACCCTTGTAAGGTTTGTTTTGCTGTCTATGCCTCTGTTCAGAAGATGTCACCTCACTTTCTGACCCTGTGATAATTGGATTTTGAAAGATTGGATTGTCTTGGAAACAAGCTTCAGTGGAGATACCTTTTCCCCATGATATGGGAGTTAATTTCCTTTCCCAGAGGTAGATTTTCTCTCACTTTCTGTTGTCTCATCACTATTTGTAAGTCCATAAGTCAGATATTTGTAACTCGGGGACTGCCTGTACCAGAAAAATCAAGAAACCAAAAAGTGAGTATGCTTTAAAAAAACTAGAAAAGAGAACATACCTTTTCTGTGTTTAAAAGATAATGTGTCAGAAAACATCTAGAGAAATTCGCAAGATAGGTGCTGTCACTGGAAAAATCCTCTGTCAGCAAGCATCCTCATTTTAGAAAAGAAATTTGTTCAGAAAGTGGAATCATTAGATACTGAAGTAGAGCAGCTATTTCATTAGTGGCAATACAATGGTGTACATTTTATTATGTGATGCCAGTGTTACAGTTTCTTCAAGACAAGTGATTGTTATTTTTGTTTATATTCTGTAGATATAAATTATAGGTATAGAAAATTATTCTATATAGAATAGATTAAATCAGATAATCTCTGCTGACAATTAGTGTATTTTGTTACTCAGGTGACATCTATCTGCCCTAAACATTAGCTCTTGTTTAGTGGCAGTTCCTGAGATAACCTTTTGATAATCCTTTTAGAATAGGGGTATTAAGGGTTTGGTTTGTACCAAATATCTAACTGTAGAGTAGCTAATTATATCCACAATATGCTGCATAGATTATTGATAAGTGCATGATGCCTAAAGCCACAGAAAATAGTAGGTAGTTAACCTGCAGAGCTGAGCATAATAGTTTTTATTAAGAGACACATTACACAGGGGTTTTTTTTCCTTTTGGAAAAAATAGCTAACCAATTGTTTGTTTGTGGTGAACTGTACAAGATATGATCAATAAAAAGGGGACAACATTCAGTGCTTTTGTGGTGCTCTTCTTTACTGAAAAAGAAAGCAAATATCAAAAGGCAATGTAAAAAAGCAATGTTTAAAAAGTAATAGGAATAATAATAATAATTATTATTATTAAAAATGCTTTCAAAAGGCAATAGTCCAAACATCAAAGTTATGTTCAAAAGAGACATGGTATATGAAAAACCCAGGAATCAAAACATAAGCATAAATCCATAACCAGGAATACAGGAACTTCCCAAAGTTCTTAGACATAGACTTGAATGTGGAAAAAGATCCAAGGTGTACTAAAGGAGAGAGGCATTTTAAAGCACTTCTTTCAATGGGACCCATCTCTTTAGGCTTTATAATGCAAGATTGCCATCTTTCACATGACTGAAGCTATGGGTTGTTTGTGTGCAGGGAGAGGCATCTAGTGACAATCATTTGAAACTCTATGTCACATCCTTCCAAGTAGTAAGAGTTTCATTATGGGCAGTTCATGGTTGCTGTGACACAGTGATTTCAAATTTGTTCCATCTTATTGTTATTGTGGGTTTGTTCACTTGGTAGTTCTCTACAACAGCAGAAGACACAGGAACACAATATTTTCCTTGAAAAATGTTGGGGCTGCATGATTCACAGCAATGGAAGTAATTTATTACTATTTTCAGTTAGATTTCTCTGTAATACCGTTTGGGTTAAATCCAGGATTGTGCTATGAGACTTGTAATTGCAAAACAGAAGTTTCTTTTTCTTTTTTAAACAACAAAAAGAATTGGTTTATTAAACACAATAGAAAAACATATATTAAACCGCATTCTATTTCTTAAGCTCCTCAAAACATAAGCAGTTCTGTGTTCTTTCCCAATTCAGAATCGTTTCTGTATCAGTGCAACACTCTTAAGTCTAGGTTCAAACCATAAAACAGAAGTTTCATTCTTTTACCTCTGTCCTTAAGCCCTCCATGTAACTCTGAAATCTGCTCAGATGTTTTCCCCTTCTCCTGGAGCAGATTTTGAGGGCATGGTGAAACAATTCTGTCAGTAAAATTACTTCATGGGATCTGAACCCTCATGATTTCCTTTTTGCTCCACAACATGTGTTTCAGTGGCAAGTAATGGGAGTTTATCTTTCTTCCAGTTCATGAAGGCAGCCCACTTGGAGAACTCCACCGCTGTGTCCGTGATGGTGTAAAAGTAAACGTCCACATCCGAACTTTCAAAGGGCTTCGTGGAGTCTGCACTGGCTTCTTGGTTGCATTTGACAAGTTCTGGAACATGGTAATTATTGCCCCTCTGTGGTTTTACAACCAATTATATTAAAGTCTCAAACAGTCCAGACATTCTGTGTGCAGTTGCCAGAACTTTTAACTAAGGCATTCATATGTAGTTATACTTTTTCAGTTTAATTGACATATTTCAGTTGGATTGCATTCATTCCTTTCTTATAGGATATGTCACTTCCACATTCTGTAATGTGACTTTTAATATCAGCATTTGAGATTTTCCTTTCCTTGAAGTTGTCTTCATGATTTAATCTAGACTTTTCCACACAGATTGTGTTCCTATACAAGAGATATGTGATGTCTTTGTCAAAGCAAAATAATAGTCTTTACAAGTTATAGTCAGCTTTAACATAGCTTTAAAAAAAGAAATATTGGCTGACAAAAGTTACAATTTGATTCTTTTCAAATATCATGGTAAGCTTTCACGTTTTGTTACATTTGATTGATTTTGGGAGAATTTTGATTTGGGTATCAAGAGCTCAAAATGTATTGGAGAATTGTAAAAGAAACCCCTTGCTACCAAGGCCTGGGGTCTTTCAAACCACTCAATGAGAATCTTCTGATATCTGGGGCAAAAAAAGCAAGCGTAAGTTCAAAGCGGTGCTGAAAGCAGAGGTGTGTTTTGGTCATAATAAAAGTAAGTATTGAACTGTTTTTTTCTGCCTGGCCCTGATTTTGGAGTCATTCAAAATGATATTCTCCTTTATATACCTAAATACATGTATAATGTACTCAGTTTCTCTATACCTGAAATGAAATACTTTTTAAGATTTCCTGTTATATCTTGCCACCAAACAGGAGGAATAATCCTTTGGCCATGGTGGTCCACGCTCTGGTTATATCCTGGATAGATTACTGCAATGTACTGTACATGGGGTTGCCTTTGAAGACTGTTTGGAAGCTCCAGCTAGTCCAGTGATCGGCAGCCAGGTTGCTCACTGGAGCGGGGTACAGGGGAGCGTACAACCCCCTTGTTACGCCAGCTCCACTGGCTGCCTATTAGCTTCCAGGCACAATTCAAAGTGCTGGTATTGACCTATAAAACCCTAAACGGTTCTTGCCCAGCTTACCTGTCCGAACGTATCTCCTATGAATCCCCAAGGATCTTAAGATCATCTGGAGAGGCCCTGCTCTCGGTCCCACCGCCATCACAGTCATGCTTGGTGGGAACGAGAGACTGGGCCTTCTCGATGGTGGCCCCTCAGCTGTGGAACTCCTTCCCTAATGAAATCAGATCTGCCCCCTCCCTCATGACCTTCTGGAAGAAGCTCAAACCCTGGTTATGGGATCAAGCATTCACAGAATAGATGGTTTTAATGGACTTTTAACTGATGGCAATGGATTAATTTGGGAGATGACGTGAAACAGCGAAATGTTTTAATGTATCTATAATTGTTTTTAATGTAGGTTAATTGTATATTATGCTAGTTTTATTGTTTGACACCAAATGGTGCGTGTTGGTAGCTGTCCTGAGTCCCTCTTCGGAGATGAGGAGCAAGATAGACTTCCGGTCGGTGGCAGCAAGGGGGAAGACGTGTTCTCCGGGGCTCCGGAGACATTCCAGGCATAATCCGTCAAGGAGACCTAATCCTTCTCTGCTAAGAGCGGTACGAGGCTCAGCAGGGTGTGATCCTCGCCAGGGGCCGGCCGATGGTGCCGAAGGGGCTTATCCCTCAAGGAGTGGCGCCAGGCGCACCCGGCAATGGCGGGTGAGGGGCAGACGGTCAGCCAAAGGAGCCGAAGCCGACAGGCTTCAGATTATCCCCCAGCCACCGATTCGCTAACCAGAACTCTCCTTTTTATCAGCCATATCTTAGCCGCAAAGCGAGCGGTAACCAAGACCGAAATCAACGCATCAGACTGCCTCGGAAGAGGCGCAGCGAAAGAGCAGCAGCAAGAACCCCCCCCCCCCCCAGCCGTCGTGGAGCCGCGGTGCCGTGGTGAAGCGGAGAGGGAAAGCTAAGTAGTAACAAGAAATAGGGGGAAGGGGGGAGAAAAAGGTTGCGGGAAGTGGAAATCCCTCCCCAGAAGATAAGAAAGAAGAATAGAAAGAAAAGCACTGACCTTGGAAACGCTGAGGCCATCCCGCACAGCGCCATCTTTGTAAACAATCTTCTCGTCTGGAGGAGGAACTGACGTCACGAAAAAGAAACCCAGGGCATCTGGGTAGCCACGGGCTCTCGGAGGGCTTCACTTTATCGCGAGATTTCGAGTAGCCCCCACCTACGCGAGATCCCGAGGCGAGAGCTGTTCCAGGAAGTAAATAGACCCTTGCTAGGGACCTAGCAAGGGCAGAGAAAATAAAAACGGCCAAAGGCAGAGACAGAAGGGAAGATACAGAGCTGTGACGACCCAACACAGTGACGACCCAACGCAAGGCGCTCGGGAAACCGGGAGAAAGGGCCGGAGGAAGGAAGCATCCTCGGAAAGAGGAAAGAGTGCAAGACATACAAGGTAACACTCAAGGTAAGAAACTCCCCCCCTGATTCCTGATTCTATTCGATTCAACACCAAAAGAACAAAGAACGAACCAGGATGCACCAATCAAAGGGCAGAGGCAACTCCCAGACAAGAATACAAAATAAAAGAGACTCTCTCTCAGAAGAAGGGGGTTTTAGGGAGCTGCTTCAGGAAATCCGAAACTTGTCACAGCAACAAGCCAAGCAGCATCAGGAGATGCAGAGCGAAATACATAATCTTAAAAAAGACATCAAGGAAGACCTGAAAGTAATAAAGTCCAGTACCTGGACAAGGTAAAGGAAGATAATGTGAGGATCATGAAAGCACAAGTAAAGTTGGGATCAAAAACTGAGAATCTGGAAATTGCGAACCAAAAGCTCCAACAAAAGGTAGAGATGTTAGAAAACAAAGAACTGGAGTACCAATTGAGAATAAGGAATTTGGAGGAATCTAAAGATGAAAACTTAAGACACACAATAATAGAGATTATCGCAGAACTCACCCAAATAGATTCGGGAATCATTGGCCATGACGTAGACCGCATATACAGAGTCAACACAGAGTTCGCCAGAAAGAACAAAACTCCTAAGGATGCCATAGTCTCTTTCACGCGAAAAAGTCTGAGGGACATAATCCTGCAAAGATGTGCCAAGAAAACAGTTTTCCACAAAGATAAAAAAGTGATAATTATGAAAGAAGTATCACAAGAAACATTAGTGAAACGCAGAAATTACAATTTTCTAACACAGGAGCTCAAGAAAAGAAGAGTCAAATACAGATGGGAGAGAGTGGACGGCCTCACGGTTACCTGGAAGGAAACGAGATATTGGCTCAACACGATCGAGAAAGCAAGGGCATTCTACCAAAATCATTTACAAAATGACCCCCCGGGCCCAGAAGCAAAACAAGAGAGAAAGCACAATAAAAGATATCCCAAAACACAGGGGTATCCTAATGAGGAGGAAGAAAGCGAAGATAGAGAGATAGTGGAAACCGAGGACCCAGACTACGAGGAAATAGATGCGCCAGGGGTGACGATGGAAAGACATTTGAAAAGACTAAGAAAGTTCTCCCCTGAGAACTACCAGATTGCCGCTATACAAGACCTACCCGAGAAAGTCCACCCAACCACCGCGCAACATGATGGCAACGTTGAGGATCTTTTCGAATAACATGAATGGGCTAAACTCCCCACAGAAACGCAAAAGAGTAACAGAATACTTACGAAAGGAAAACTATGAAATTATTGCCTTCCAAGAAACACATATCGCGAATCGGCACGCGAAACATCTAGAACAGCCTAAACTGAGGAACTTATACTATGCGTCATGCGACAAGAAAAAAAGAGGGGTAGCAATCTACATAAACCAGAAACTGCATTCCGAACTTGCATTTAAAGATCCAGACGGAAGATTTCTGGGAGTAATTATAGACACTCTACCTCAGAAGATCCTGATATGCAACGTCTACTGCCCAAACGGGCCTAAAATAAAATTCATCAAAGCTGTGAAAAAACAAATAGAAAATCAGCAGTATGAAGATTTGATAATCGTCGGAGATTTTAACGGGATTGTAGATTCAGCCATAGATAGAACGAGAAAAGAGGACGGAAGGGTCAGAAGCCAGAGATCGGCGAACCAACTCCCAAAACAGTTCCTAGAGACGCTGGAAGAATTGAATCTAATAGACCTCTGGAGACACGGAAATCCGTTTGAAAGGGACTTTACTTTTTTCTCAGGGAGACACAAAGTCTGGACCAGAATAGATATGGCCTGGGCCTCCAGAACCTTATCAATAAAAGTGACACAAACCAACATCCTTCCTAGCCTCTTTTCTGACCATAATGCCATTGCATTCCAAATAAAAGGGGGGGACCTATATAGCTGGAAGTTAAGGGACAGGCTGCTTAGAAAAGACAGGGACATAGAAAACTTAAAGACACAGATAATAGAATATCTGGAAATAAACAGCGGAGGTGAAACTAGCAGAATAACGCAATGGGAGGCCCTTAAGGCTGTGATGCGTGGGAATCTTATTCAACTAAATAGAAGGTTGAACAAACAGCTCAATAGAACTCTCCAAGAGGTTATAACTAATATAAAAAACGCAGAATCAGAACTGAAAAAGAACCCCAAGAATCAGAAAGCACAAACGGAGTTGGAACAAAGTAAAAAACAGTTCCAGCTATTACAGACTGAAAACATTGAGAAACAAATGAAATACATTAGGGTCAACTACCACCAAAATGCAAATAAAATCGGCAGGTGGCTAGCCAAAAAATTAAAGGAAAAAAAGAACAAAAGCGCACTCACGAAAATTATAAGTGAGGGAAAGATACTTACTGAGGAAGATAAAATCAAAAAAGCTTTTCAAAAATTCTATCAAGGACTATACCGAAAAGAGCAGATCTCTAAAGACTCAATCGCAGAATACATAAGTAAGCTAGACATCCCAAAAATATCAGAGAGCCAGAGAGAGATCCTAAACAAGGAATTCAGCCTCGCTGAGACAATTAAGGGCATAAAAGCCCTAAAAAGCAATAAAGCACCGGGGCCAGATGGCTACATAGCCCTGTTCTATAAGACATTCAAAGAGCAGCTATCCCCCATACTGACCAATATTTTCAATGGTATAAGGGAAACAAAACAAATACCAAAGACCTGGGAGAATGCACACATCATATTAATTCACAAAGATAATACAGAAACAACAGACACCAAAAACTATAGACCGATCAGCCTCCTAAATACGGATTACAAGATCTTTGCCACGATCATGGCTGAAAGGCTAAAATCGTTTCTCAGCAATTGGATATCACCAGAACAAAACGATTCTTACCGGATAGGCACATTAAGACTAATACCAGAGCCATCATAGACATCTTGGAGTACTACGAGAGACACAATGAAAAGAAATTGGCCTTACTTTTCACTATACAGAAAACTGGCTGAAGATGCAATATCGGTGGCACTTATACCCAGCGAGACTTGCAAAATTTAATAAAAACAGCTCCAATGTCTGCTGGAAATGCAGAAGGGAAATTGGAACCTACATACACCAATGGTGGAGGTGCAAAATCGCCCTCAGATACTGGACAGCCATCCACAAAGAAATAGAACAGATATTAAAGATAAGATTTCCCATGGACCCGCAACACTATCTCTTAGGACTATCCAACCCAATCTTCAACAAAAATCAGGAAATAATATTTTTCCTACTCAGTGCCTGTAGCAGGATAGTTCTAGCACGCCACTGGAAGAAGGACACCATTCCGGAAACAGATGAATGGATCCTGAAGACTCTCGACCTGATCCAGATGGAAGCCATTACTCAGAATCAAAACAACAGGAAGCTTAAAACGGATTGGTCATGCTTCAAAAGTTACATGCAAAAGGGGAAATTCAATTGGATCATAGACTTAAATGACCTTTAAGGATAAATTAACCGCAGAATGTATACCCTACAACTAGTTAGCTTTATATATCCTTGTATAATTTTGAGATCTGAGAAACATGCTCGCTCTTGTGTTTCGCTCGGGAAGTCAAAAATACCCCTCCCCCTCACGTTCCCATCCACCTTTACCACCCACCCTCCCCCCCCCGCCTCATATTTGGTCATGTACCACTGAAAATCCAATAAAAATTATATATATAAAAAGAGAAGGAGCAAGATAGAAATGCTCCTAATAAATACATACGTTGATCCCCCAAGCCCCACTCCAACTTTTTGATCAGGATGTAATCATAGAAAGATGGACAGTGAAGTTATATTTTGCAGCTGATATTCAGAACTTCTCAGGCTGCAATAGCCTGCCTCTAACTGCCAGACAAAACTGAGAGGAAGAGCCAATAACAAGGTA